>OX104121.1:37956207-39156207 GCA_944474755.1 Limnoperna fortunei | reverse complement strand
CATTTGGTCTACTCCCATTTGGTCTATTCCCATTTTGTCTACTCTAAAAAATTATAGTGTCCCATTTTGTCTACTCTATGAATTTTATATGAGAAACTAAGTTTAATGCAATTTTTTTCATTAAAATTTATAATATTTATTTTTTTTTTTTAATTTTTAAATTATTAAATGTTTTAATTATGAAGGGAGTATAAAATTTGGTTATAAAAAAAAATAAAGTTAAAAATTAAGAGAATTCAAATGTTCTTAAAGTTATTATGAACATATAATGAGTAAACACTTTTAATTTAAAACATCTTTGTTTTATTTAAACATTCTATTAAATAGAATGTGTGCATATGAATAAACTATTATTGTTTACTAATTAGTATTATGGAATTGTTACATTAACAATGAAAATGATTAAGTTACCAGTTGTATAACAACAATAAATATAAATGCTTATTTAGCAATTGAATTGTTATTGCAATACAAACATTCGTGAAATAATGCAAAATAAACATATAAAAAATACACAAACTCTAATACACCATAATTTTATGTAACAACCAATTTTAAATCTAGTTATATTTTATTGCGTAGACAAAATGGGAATTATGAATTTTCAAGAGTAGACAAAATGGGAGTAGACCAAATGGGAATGGGCAAATAGTAGACCAAATGGGAATAGACCAAATGGGAGTAGACCAAGTGGGAAGTTACCATTTGAAATATATAAAGTTACAATAAAAGTCCAATATCAAGTGGAATGACAGAGTTGTGCTTAAAGTCATGGTGATTTGGGAGATCTAAAATAATACCTCGACTCGGAGGCATTATATACTACGTAACTTTGCTATCTGTGAAGCAGTTTTTAATATAAGAATATTATTTTTCAGTTTAGCCAATGAAAACTAATGGTTTGTTGTTAAGTACCACTTCTTTCTTCCTCGAATAATACGTGTGAGGTAGAACTGAAAATGAAGTAGTACCAACCTATGATAAGTCTTGATATTAACAATATCTATTACATATGATTAACAACCTTTTTCATTGGAGACTATGCAAATGTATTTTTGGCTGCAGTTAATGTATTTTAAGGTTCAGCCGGGCTGTATCTAATCCACTGTTACAGCCTTAGATATAGATCTAAAGGATTAATGGAATTTCCATGTGCCCCTAAAAAAAATGTCAGCAAGTACTTGTACTGAAATTACCAAACAAATTGTAAAACATGTCAAATATCAAAGCACAAAAAAAAATTGTATTCATCACAAATGCTATCAAGTACAGGTATAACGTTCATTTTGTCTTGGGTTCTATTGAACTTGTTTGTTTTCAAATGTATTAAGTTAAATAAAATAGCAACTTAATTCTGTGTAATGCCAAGGCCGTGTAAGATTTACAGACTTCTAAAGGAGCAGATATGGATCTTAATTTATCGGATTATAGCCACACCTTGACTGGGGCTGTAGCGAGACAAACAGTACATATCTCTCCTTCGTCAGTCCCTAATTCTGTATACAGGCGGGTTACTATTGGCATATTCACTATGGCTATACATTACATAAAGGCATGTTAAAAATACATTGTTTTGTCAACAGAAATGAATGTCCCTGATTTCATTGGTCATTGAATGATACAGAATTACTAGCCTTTCCTGTAGAATTATGATTTCGCAAATAAAATAAAACCATGCTAGTATGAGTTTGAGACCTTTTATCCTTTCCCCAACTTTACTAGGCTTTCAGCGATAAAGGCTTTCCGCTTTCCGAGTGGAAAGCCGTCCTATTATTGCTTTCTTATTAAGGGCTTTCCATTTTTTTCTTGAATGAGTTATTTCCCTTGTCAAAAAATAAGCTTGTGTGCAGTGATATCATAAAAGATGTCGCAAAGAAAGTTTTTCCAACATGGCCAGTACAGGAACACTTTGATATATATCACCAGAGACATATAATTACATGTTATTTATATGTCTCTGATTTCGAGCAAAAGATTTTAACTACCCCTCATAGGAGTCATTTCCCCTTCTTTATTGCAAATAAAATGTGTACCATTGTAACTTATGAATGTGATATGTTGGAGACTTGGGGATTTCATTGTTGGTCATCATTGACTTTGAAAAAAGGTAAAAGGTCAAGGTCACATTCTAAGTTTTGATATTATATTGTGTGCGGATCTCCTTAACCTTAGAAAATGGAATTATTGGTATTATCTCTCTAGATCAATTTATTGTTATAATATAATAGCCATATCCCACCAAATTCACTATTAGTAATCATTGACCTGGACCTTGAAAAGATCAAGATCATCTAAGTTTTGCATTTTTCATTTTCTGTGTATATGACAATGCTTAATTTTATGCATAATATATGCAAAGATAGAAAGGTAAGTCATCAATCATTACAGTCTCTGAATATTAGGTTTTTTTATTTATTCAAATGCATATTAATGGTTTTTTTCCTTTATTTGTTCATATTGTGAAATAGATTCAATTAAAAATCTATTTTAAAAAGTCAGGTGAAGGTCATAATTTTCTACATTTGATCTTTCTTGTTTTATCTGATATCTGAATACCGGGGTTAAGGATATTGTATTTGGTTCATCCGTCGTATGGGTTTATAAATACTTGTGGTGGATCAGTGACATTATATACTATAGTTAGTATATAATGGTACAGATTGGATGTACCAAATGCACAACCGACGTCAATGCGGTAAGAAACGTCTAAAGCCAAAGGTCCCTTTAAAGATTATGGCTGTCAGCATGATAAACCACCATCGAAACAGTCTTTAACGAGGCTTCTGACATTGCATTAGTGTAACATTTAATTTTCTATTATGATGTTGCTCCTGCAATCTTTTGTATAATTAAAGACATGTTCTATAATTTCAGTTTATTTTAAAACAACTTTTAACCATTCTAACCCATGTGTGGCCTTTACACAGTCATTGCTTTTGTGTTGAAATAAAAGTTAGAACTGTATTCGTCACTTATTGAAATCCTTACAATGGGTTTATAAATAATAGAATACTAATATACAAATGCTTCACTTTCTTTTGAATCTCTAGTGAAGAGAATCATTTGTGACTTCAGATTTTTGGGATAAAGGGTCACTGACTGTATATAAAAAACAATACTCAACACAAGTTAAGCTGCTTGAATAAGGCGATTGCAGGATAAATTATAACTGCTTGTTAAGTACATTTTAAAATTAACTGCCAATTTACCATCCTATTTCCTTTGATACATTGTAGAGGCCTCGGTGGCCGAGTGGTTATGGTAGTAGGTCTACTATTGATCACGTGGTTTGTCAACACAGAGATTGCGGGTTCGACTCTCACTGCAGGTAGGGTGTACTCGACTCCAATCTTAATTGACAAGAATTTCCAGTTTTCCTACCGAAGGTCGGTGGTTTTCTCCGGGTACTCCGGCGTTCTTCCCTCAATAAAAATTGGACGCCCGGATATAGCAGAAAAATCGCTGATAGTTTCATTAAAACCATTAAAACAAACAAACAATAAATTGATACATTGTATTAATTCCTTTTTACTTTGTTAAACTATTCTCGCTTTAAAACCCCCTATAAATTTGAGTGGAAATAAAGGGATAATTATGTACATTGTATAACCTCATGAGAATTAACGCATTATTTAAAAAGGGAATTACACAACTTATAAGGAACCAACACAGGGTTAGTGCATACCTTTTAAAACATATTTAGTTGAAATTTTCGAAGCATCCTTCCGTTTACGGTGTTATTTCCGTTTAGATATCCAATCTAATGCATTGCGACTCTTTAGTAAGAGTCTGCTGCACCTGCTGTTGGCGAAATTGTCGAATGCCAGCTCGAGCTGCTGCTTATTTCCCTGCCTCTTAGCCCTATTGGCACCAAGGTTGTTGTTCCAGCTAACCTCAATTTTCATCATGTTTGACAGCCGAGCTGCTCTGCTCTCTCGCGTTCTAGTGTTGAAGCTGACATCTTCATAAACATGTCTTTCTTGATGACGTTTTTGTTTATACGGTAACGGGAAAAAATGTAATATTCACCAAGCCACTAGGTGAGGTGAATATACATTTTGAGGGCTGAGAAATCCTGATAGCGACCGTATATCAAAGTCAGTAATTGTTTTATTATATGAATAATAAAATCACAATCTTCCTTCATCAGAAAAAACAGGGGAAGCTTATATTTTGTAATTGTTGTCATGCTGGTTACCCTTAATATTTTTTATAACACTGCATTTTGATATTGTTTTGCTGATAATCCTGAAATTCCAGATTCATCACATTTAAAATATTGAAAAGAGTATAAAAGTCAATTATTTTATTCTTGCATTTTTAACAGTATATTTTATAATTATAGATGATTCAATGACTGATAAAATTGAAATTGAAATTTATATTTATGTTGGAGCAGTTATGAAAAACAGGATTAAACTGGTCAAAACCAGATCAATAATGGATCCCGCTGAACAGTAGACAAGCGGAATCCAATATTTACCTGAATTTGACCAGTTTAAGCCTGTTTTAATGTCATTTTATTACTATTGCGATTTATCGTGACCCGCAAGTTATATTTAGACCAATCAAACACTAGCAAAATTCCATTCATGTAATAAGAAATGTATATCCTTATAAGAAATTACTCTTCTATTGATTTTTCGTCATATCATAGTTTAAAAGAAGTATTAAAAAACCAATCACATAGCTTATAACATTATTAAACTACGATGAATTTAACGTGTAACGTTTACTTCTAAAAAATGTTTACATGCATCTGAAACCTATTAATTACTATGATCAATCAATTTTAGAAATAAAATTACTAGCCCTGTGATGACTACTGCTTTTGTCTTGACGATTTGTTCGTACATCTCAGTGCCTATAAAGAGAACGGGGTGATGTTTAACTATAGCCAAGTCCCTTAAAATCAGATTCTGTTACATAGATGATACAATCCTAAATTCTGTGATCATTTATAATCTACATCTCATTTATCCAAACGAGCTGGTGATAAAGAAAAACACAACAGACACTAATAAGTCAGATTCATATTTGATGTACATCTCGAAATCACTAACACTTAAGAAGCTTTCTACCAAACTCCACGACAAACCTGATGTTTTTAAATTTCCAGTTGTCAACTTTCCCTTTTTGTACAGAAACATCTCATCTCCTCCATCATATGGCGTTAAAGTTTCTCCACCGATACTTTTTACTCCAGATATTGTGTGAAATACTAAGATTTCTTTGGTCGAGCAATTCGATTAACGCGAAAATTCCGCTACTCAGGGTTTCGTTGCTCACATGATTCTATCTTCATTTAAGAAATTGATGAATACGATATCAGTCTCTCCAATGAGTACAATGGGTTAGTCTAAGAGTTTGTGTAGACACTCGAGTTGACCGGAATATTGACTTTCCTTGGATTGGCTGCCAATGTACGACGGGGGTTTTGCAACAAGCAGGAACTGCTTACTCTTCCGTAGCACCAGTATTTATCATTTGAGAGTTCTTGTGGCTGGTTTTTGATTTTGTGTTGTTGCGATCGGTGTTTGTTGTCGTGTGTCTGATGGTTTATTTTAGTGTTTTGAACTGTGAGATTTGTTTGCCACTTGTATTTCTTCGCTTATTTAACCCGGTAGATGAAATTATAGCGAGCATCGCAGATAGGAGCAATACGGTAACATGCAAGTGTGTATAAAAACTTTACCCATAAGAACAAACACATTTCAGATGGTAGCTGAGCAATCCGAAGAAAATATCATAGAAGCGCATTATATTCATTTAAGGAGTGCAATTAAATTGAATATAATTATTGCTTGCTATTTGTTTCCTTTGGATGAATAGAATAATATATTAAGTCAGAAGTATACCAGGACAACCCAAACACGGCATGTCGCCAAAGTAAATTTCCTACATGAAACCTTTTAAACATGTAGAATACAACCTATTTTTGATCTCTTGGCATTTAAAAATAAACTTTAATCACAATCATAAAAAATATAATAATTCATGAACAACTTGACTTTTAACATGCTTACGGGGAGAAATTTTCAGAATTGATTTTCACCGCACTATCGGCCGATATTTCTTGTCAGTCACGTGACACACACATAAAAAAGTTTTATAAAGCGGCAATATTTGGATGCTGCAAAAAGAAATGGCATTTTGACCAGAAAAAAAAAACAAAACTCAGGACGCTAACTAAAGGTATGAGTGATTTAAGTATGAAATACTATCATTTTTCCCCAATTTAATATCCCTTTGAATAAAAATACAAAAAAGTCAGAAATGGCATTTTGACCAGAAAAAAACAAAACTCAGGACGTTAACTAAAGGCATAAGTGAATTAAGTATGAAATGCTATAATTTTTCCCCCAATTTAATATCCCTTTGAATAAAAATACAAAAAAGTCAGAAAGGGTACTCCATTGATTTTTTTAAATATTATTTATTTAAGATTCAAAATTGTCCCAATATATTCACCTTTCAGAAACATTTAATCTGGGACTAGTATAACTGATTTTTACATGTTTTGGTTTCCTGATTTAATCCATTCGGTAGTTTTCTATACATACCAAGTTGAACAGGACTATTTTGTTTAAAGTGCTACTTCCTAATATATTCTTAAATGTGATGCTTTGTCCTATTTCGTTTATTGATACCGTTACCGGCTTCCCGTAGAAGTCCACACGTCGTCTTATTGTTCCTTATTGGTATGGGTTTTATGAAAATGCACATAATATATAATTATATAATCATAAAGTAAATTTAGATCTATATAAGCATTAATCGTGTCTTCTATCTTCTGTATTTATAAATACCATATGCAATCTAATAAATAAGAAAATGAAATATTACCCTGCTTTGACCCTCCTACCCGTGACAAGCCTGACGTCTATATTCTGCGCAGTTTGTTTCAAGTAAGTGTACAGTTCAGATGTGTTTTTTTTATGTTCACGATTTTTTTTTAATTTAAATAATTTTTTTCAAAGTTTTAAGCATTTTATTTTAAAAGTGTATTCGACGTGTTATTCAAATTTCGCGTTTTTTACCAATATGACTGATGTGTAAATGGTGGATGTTATGGAGCCTTATTATGGAGGACCGACTGCAGACGTTGGAGACATGGATTTAATGGTTTAGAGTTGGTAAAATGGTGTTGTTACAAAAGTTGCTATGGTAACATTCTGAACGAACTTGGATGACATGGTAACATTAGAATAAGATACATGTACACATAGGTCCAAAAGACTATAATACTGCTAAACATCAAACAATGTTTCAGTGTGACAAAGTATGATTTATACCACAGAAGGTTTTCCTTACTAACCATGTTTATAGGAAAACAAACAGACAGAATATTACCACCACCACTTATAAAAAAATGCTGACGTAATTATGACCAATTGTTCCATGAAGTAATGTTTGATAGAAGTATAAAAAAACAGCTATCAATATTTCAGCTAGGTTATTATCAGGACAAGCTGTTTTACTTTTTAAAGTTTCTTGTTAACATCTCAGCATTTACAGCTAGTATCATACAATAGCACAAAGGGAACTGTAATGTCACAACCAAAGGTGTAGATAGAAAATATTTGTTGATGAATGGTATAAAAGAAATATTTACAAGAAATACTGCTTTTGATAAAAAAACACTGGACTTTACAAAATTGTTACCTGTTTAAAAGAATCGTAAATATGTAACTTTTTTGTATATTTGCATGCATATTTGTTTTTTGCCTATATATTGAAAAGGAACCATTATATTTTTCAGATTTGCTCACAGAACGATAAAGATGGCACCGTAAGTATTTTTTTTATAAATGTAACAGACAATACTAGTTCCTTAATACATAATGTTAAGGTAGCAACCTTTTAGCTGCAATAATGATAGGGGAGCAACCATTGGCTGCAATAATGCTAAGGGAGCAACTATTAGCTGCAATAATGATAGGGGAGCAACCATTGGCTAAAGGAATGTTAAGGGAGCAATCATTTGCTGCAATAATGCTAAGGGAGCAACCATTTGCTGCAATAATGCTAAGGGAGCAACTATTATCTGCATTAATGCTAAGGGAGCAACCATTAGCTGCATTTATGCTAAGGGAGCAACCATTAGCTGCAGTAATGATCAGGGAGCAACCATTAGCTGCAGTAATGCTATAGCAGGAACTCAGCTGCAGTACTTTCCACAACATTCAAGTTAAATCTTGGGTCAAGAGCATATTTTGTAATGTACAGTTATAATACAGAAATTAGTTTCCCTTTGAATACCATGGAAAAAGATTTGTTCTGTTGGGTCATAACAGTGAGTTTTATCAACAGAGGAAAAAATACAGAAATTAGTTTATCTTTGATGAAATTTTATTTCCCTTTGAATACTGGTACCATAAAGATGTGTTCTGTTGAGGAAGCTTGAGTGTATCACAAATCAGACAAAGCAAATAACTTTAGTTTGGAAATTACAGTTCCAGGTAGTCAAAAATTTTAGACTTGTTAAATAATATAAGGATTAAATAGTCTGACAAGCTTCTCAAAATAATCTTATATTTTTTCAAGTTTGGTAAAAAATTGTATGCATCTTCTTGTGGGCAAAAATTGTCTAAATAAGAAGTCCTTCAGAGGTGTTTCCATACTTGTCCCAAATTTACCTCCTAAAATATGCATAACTGCTTTGCATGCAGTCCTACATTATGGCTTAACATTTTTGTGCCAAAGATTTTTAATTTTTTGTGTCCAAAAAACGTGTTATGACTTAAATAATGTCACCGTATTCATTTAAACCATTGAATCATATGATGTGACATGTAGGTGTAGAGCAGCCAGTTAATTCTTTTCACTGTTTTGGGGACACATTTCTGGACATTTCATTCGGACATAAAGTCAAATTTGTTCAAAATTTAAAGTTATGGACAAATGGCCCAAATAACTGACACTAATTCATTAGAATTACTTAAAGTTTCAAAAGAGTAAATACTTCTCTGCCTCTATTATAAAAAATAATTGCTGTAAATTAGATGAGCAAAAAAACTTTAGTTTATGCACTTAAACAATTTTGTGCAATGGGAGACATCTCAATATACATATTTTAGTTTGAAACCATTTAGAAATATAAATTAATATTTTGTCCACAATAAAAGGTAGAGAAGTCAAAATAAAAACATAAGAAAACATGTATTGATACACACAAAAGTATATTTTATACAATTATTGACTATTTCACAGACACTTAAGGAATATTCAGTCAATTAAAATATGACAAGAGGTCAACTCACTGCAGCTGCTATGATCAAGTCATAATTAAAATAAATGTGTTTTTATAACATGTCAAATTTGGAATTTTACTGATAACTTTGTTAGTTTTTTTATTCAACAAAACTTGTGATCACCTTACTTTATCAAATTGACTTTTAAAATTCCATTATAGCTTAGTATAAACAAACAGTAAACAACACCTGTAGATTTGGTATTTTATTTTTTGTTAACACTAGTCCAGTTTAAATTAAATTGGTGCTGATAATCTTTTCAGCTGTACCTCATACTGTACTGACTTAGAAGGTATAGGTAGATCTGTACCTCATACTGTACAGACTTAGAAGGTATAGGTAGATCTGTACCACATACTGTACAGACTTACAAGGTATAGGTAGATCTGTACCACATACTGTACAGACTTACAAGGTATAGGTAGATCTGTACCTCATACTGTACTGACTTACAAGGTATAGGTAGATCTGTACCTCATACTGTACAGACTTAGAAGGTATAGGTAGATCTGTACCACATACTGTACTGACTTAGAAGGTATAGGTAGATCTGTACCACATACTGTACAGACTTACAAGGTATAGGTAGATCTGTAACTCATACTGTACAGACTTACAAGGTATAGGTAGATCTGTACCTCATACTGTACTGACTTAGAAGGTATAGGTAGATCTGTACCACATACTGTACAGACTTACAAGGTATAGGTAGATCTGTACCTCATACTGTACTGACTTACAAGGTATAGGTAGATCTTTACCTCATACTGTACTGACTTGCAAGGTATAGGTAGATCTGTACCTCATACTGTACTGACTTACAAGGTATAGGTAGATCTGTACCTCATATAGTACAGACTTACAAGGTATAGGTAGATCTGTACCTCATACTGTACTGACTTACAAGGTATACGTAGATCTGTACCTCATACTGTACTGACTTGCAAGGTATAGGTAGATCTTTACCTCATACTGTACTGACTTGCAAGGTATAGGTAGATCTTTACCTCATACTGTACTGACTTAACAAGGTATAGGTAGATCTTTACCTCATACTGTACTGACTTACAAGGTATATCCTAATGTATGTTTCTGGCTTTGATATAAAATATATAGCTTTAAAACTTTAATGGTTTTATTTTTTTTTAATATGCATATTAGTTTCATGACAAATAAATGAGTACAAATCCACTGTAAAAACTAGTCCAGTTTAAATTAAATTGGTGCTGATAATCTTTGAATTTGGCATTTAATATTGTTGTAAAATTAAAGCTGTATGATAGATATATGGCAATTTAACCCAGATTCTGCACTTGCTGCATAACATTATTGTCTGACTGGCAGTTCCACATTTTGTGTCGGACCAAACGACCAATATATAATTGTGAGTTTGTTTGGACTGGTAGTTATCTCCAGAGTTCCTGACAAAGTATTCAAAAACAATTGCTGCAAGTTTATGTATTTAGATCCTTTTCAAACATTTTATGTGTTTCAAATGGGTTGTCTCCCATTTGTTTATTTGCGTGATATGTCCAGTTACAGATGGCAAACAATGAGAAAAAAGTAAAGTACAATGGCCCTTAAAAAAATACTGTCACAGATTAATAACAAAAACTAAACACTTTTAAATTGGCATGAAAATGTAAGTTCTATAAAAAAAAATGGGGGGCCTCTGTGGCTGAATGGTTAAGGTAGTTTGTCTACTAATGATCACATGATCTGTCAGCACTGAGATTGTGGGCAGGGTGCACTCAACTCCCATCTTAATTGACAATGATTGTCAGTTTTTCTACCAAAGGTCAGAGGTTTTCTATAGTGTACTCTGTCTTCCTTTCCTTGGACGCCATGATATACCTGAAAATTGCTGAAAGTGGCGATTAACAACATTAACACAAAACTATAAACAAAATACATCATTATTGTAAATTTATGGGTGTCCCATTGTAGCCAATTTGTCCATCTGATTTTAATGAATTTTAATCAAATGATTTTATCAACAATGCACCCTCATGTGTTGATTTAGAGTTATGTCCCTTGAAAATGTAAATTACATTAAAAATATTTTCTTGATGCAAGATTTTTTAAAATGAAATTCTGTCATTGATTTATATAAATGATATAAGAGAAATGAGGTAAACAAACAGCACAACTAAAGTTATATGCTTCTGTCTATCTGCCTTTGAGTTTGAATAATTAAAATATTACCCGATTGACCTTATTAAGATATAATACACCGTTAAACATGGGTCATTTCAAAGGAACGCTGCTTTTGATTTCATTGACTGTAGCTGGCGTGTCTAATAGTCGGGTTTCATTTTACCATAATGTGTACATTCCATTACAATAATTAAGACCATCATACTAGAAAATTGTAAAAGAAAATAACTCATTTACAGTAAATGCTTTTGAGTCTTTGTTGCCACAATAGTACAGATGTTTTTTTATTGCAGCTAAACTTAATTAAATACAGTTTAAGTACATTGTACAATTACTGACTTGGATATACATTTTTTCTCAACCAGAGAAAATGCAATATTCATAAACATCTTTGAGGGGTGAGAATCTTAATAGTGACCAAATATCGGTCAGTAATTGTTTTATTATATAAATAAAACCAACATATCCTTGTCTATCATAGCAAATCTGTTAGAATCAGACACTTCCATTGTTGTTGACATGACTTTCGTCTTGCAGAAGCATTTAATATAATCGTATACATTGATTGTATGATTGAGATTTAAGTGGTCAAAATATGTAAAGAAGTACTGCTAATATTAGTTTCCAGTGCTAAGGGAGCAACCATTAGCTGCAGTAATGATCAGGGAGCAACCATTAGCTGCAGTAATGCTATAGCAGGAACTCAGCTGCAGTACTTTCCACAACATTCAAGTTAAATCTTGGGTCAAGAGCATATTTTGTAATGTACAGTTATAATACAGAAATTAGTTTCCCTTTGAATACCATGGAAAAAGATTTGTTCTGTTGGGTCATAACAGTGAGTTTTATCAACAGAGGAAAAAATACAGAAATTAGTTTATCTTTGATGAAATTTTATTTCCCTTTGAATACTGGTACCATAAAGATGTGTTCTGTTGAGGAAGCTTGAGTGTATCACAAATCAGACAAAGCAAATAACTTTAGTTTGGAAATTACAGTTCCAGGTAGTCAAAAATTTTAGACTTGTTAAATAATATAAGGATTAAATAGTCTGACAAGCTTCTCAAAATAATCTTATATTTTTTCAAGTTTGGTAAAAAATTGTATGCATCTTCTTGTGGGCAAAAATTGTCTAAATAAGAAGTCCTTCAGAGGTGTTTCCATACTTGTCCCAAATTTACCTCCTAAAATATGCATAACTGCTTTGCATGCAGTCCTACATTATGGCTTAACATTTTTGTGCCAAAGATTTTTAATTTTTTGTGTCCAAAAAACGTGTTATGACTTAAATAATGTCACCGTATTCATTTAAACCATTGAATCATATGATGTGACATGTAGGTGTAGAGCAGCCAGTTAATTCTTTTCACTGTTTTGGGGACACATTTCTGGACATTTCATTCGGACATAAAGTCAAATTTGTTCAAAATTTAAAGTTATGGACAAATGGCCCAAATAACTGACACTAATTCATTAGAATTACTTAAAGTTTCAAAAGAGTAAATACTTCTCTGCCTCTATTATAAAAAATAATTGCTGTAAATTAGATGAGCAAAAAAACTTTAGTTTATGCACTTAAACAATTTTGTGCAATGGGAGACATCTCAATATACATATTTTAGTTTGAAACCATTTAGAAATATAAATTAATATTTTGTCCACAATAAAAGGTAGAGAAGTCAAAATAAAAACATAAGAAAACATGTATTGATACACACAAAAGTATATTTTATACAATTATTGACTATTTCACAGACACTTAAGGAATATTCAGTCAATTAAAATATGACAAGAGGTCAACTCACTGCAGCTGCTATGATCAAGTCATAATTAAAATAAATGTGTTTTTATAACATGTCAAATTTGGAATTTTACTGATAACTTTGTTAGTTTTTTTATTCAACAAAACTTGTGATCACCTTACTTTATCAAATTGACTTTTAAAATTCCATTATAGCTTAGTATAAACAAACAGTAAACAACACCTGTAGATTTGGTATTTTATTTTTTGTTAACACTAGTCCAGTTTAAATTAAATTGGTGCTGATAATCTTTTCAGCTGTACCTCATACTGTACTGACTTAGAAGGTATAGGTAGATCTGTACCTCATACTGTACAGACTTAGAAGGTATAGGTAGATCTGTACCACATACTGTACAGACTTACAAGGTATAGGTAGATCTGTACCTCATACTGTACAGACTTAGAAGGTATAGGTAGATCTGTACCACATACTGTACAGACTTACAAGGTATAGGTAGATCTGTACCTCATATAGTACAGACTTACAAGGTATAGGTAGATCTGTACCTCATACTGTACTGACTTACAAGGTATACGTAGATCTGTACCTCATACTGTACTGACTTGCAAGGTATAGGTAGATCTTTACCTCATACTGTACTGACTTGCAAGGTATAGGTAGATCTTTACCTCATACTGTACAGACTTACAAGGTATAGGTAGATCTTTACCTCATACTGTACTGACTTGCAAGGTATAGGTAGATCTGTACCTCATACTGTACTGACTTACAAGGTATAGGTAGATCTGTACCTCATACTGTACTGACTTACAAGGTATAGGTAGATCTGTACCTCATACTGTACAGACTTAGAAGGTATAGGTAGATCTGTACCACATACTGTACAGACTTACAAGGTATAGGTAGATCTGTACCTCATATAGTACAGACTTACAAGGTATAGGTAGATCTGTACCTCATACTGTACTGACTTACAAGGTATACGTAGATCTGTACCTCATACTGTACTGACTTGCAAGGTATAGGTAGATCTTTACCTCATACTGTACTGACTTGCAAGGTATAGGTAGATCTTTACCTCATACTGTACTGACTTAACAAGGTATAGGTAGATCTTTACCTCATACTGTACTGACTTACAAGGTATATCCTAATGTATGTTTCTGGCTTTGATATAAAATATATAGCTTTAAAACTTTAATGGTTTTATTTTTTTTTAATATGCATATTAGTTTCATGACAAATAAATGAGTACAAATCCACTGTAAAAACTAGTCCAGTTTAAATTAAATTGGTGCTGATAATCTTTGAATTTGGCATTTAATATTGTTGTAAAATTAAAGCTGTATGATAGATATATGGCAATTTAACCCAGATTCTGCACTTGCTGCATAACATTATTGTCTGACTGGCAGTTCCACATTTTGTGTCGGACCAAACGACCAATATATAATTGTGAGTTTGTTTGGACTGGTAGTTATCTCCAGAGTTCCTGACAAAGTATTCAAAAACAATTGCTGCAAGTTTATGTATTTAGATCCTTTTCAAACATTTTATGTGTTTCAAATGGGTTGTCTCCCATTTGTTTATTTGCGTGATATGTCCAGTTACAGATGGCAAACAATGAGAA
Source organism: Limnoperna fortunei (assembly GCA_944474755.1). NCBI lineage: Eukaryota > Metazoa > Mollusca > Bivalvia > Mytilida > Modiolidae > Limnoperna > Limnoperna fortunei. The sequence goes on along the minus strand of OX104121.1, from coordinate 39,141,400 downwards.
AAAAGTAAAGTACAATGGCCCTTAAAAAAATACTGTCACAGATTAATAACAAAAACTAAACACTTTTAAATTGGCATGAAAATGTAAGTTCTATAAAAAAAAAATGGGGGGCCTCTGTGGCTGAATGGTTAAGGTAGTTTGTCTACTAATGATCACATGATCTGTCAGCACTGAGATTGTGGGCAGGGTGCACTCAACTCCCATCTTAATTGACAATGATTGTCAGTTTTTCTACCAAAGGTCAGAGGTTTTCTATAGTGTACTCTGTCTTCCTTTCCTTGGACGCCATGATATACCTGAAAATTGCTGAAAGTGGCGATTAACAACATTAACACAAAACTATAAACAAAATACATCATTATTGTAAATTTATGGGTGTCCCATTGTAGCCAATTTGTCCATCTGATTTTAATGAATTTTAATCAAATGATTTTATCAACAATGCACCCTCATGTGTTGATTTAGAGTTATGTCCCTTGAAAATGTAAATTACATTAAAAATATTTTCTTGATGCAAGATTTTTTAAAATGAAATTCTGTCATTGATTTATATAAATGATATAAGAGAAATGAGGTAAACAAACAGCACAACTAAAGTTATATGCTTCTGTCTATCTGCCTTTGAGTTTGAATAATTAAAATATTACCCGATTGACCTTATTAAGATATAATACACCGTTAAACATGGGTCATTTCAAAGGAACGCTGCTTTTGATTTCATTGACTGTAGCTGGCGTGTCTAATAGTCGGGTTTCATTTTACCATAATGTGTACATTCCATTACAATAATTAAGACCATCATACTAGAAAATTGTAAAAGAAAATAACTCATTTACAGTAAATGCTTTTGAGTCTTTGTTGCCACAATAGTACAGATGTTTTTTTATTGCAGCTAAACTTAATTAAATACAGTTTAAGTACATTGTACAATTACTGACTTGGATATACATTTTTTCTCAACCAGAGAAAATGCAATATTCATAAACATCTTTGAGGGGTGAGAATCTTAATAGTGACCAAATATCGGTCAGTAATTGTTTTATTATATAAATAAAACCAACATATCCTTGTCTATCATAGCAAATCTGTTAGAATCAGACACTTCCATTGTTGTTGACATGACTTTCGTCTTGCAGAAGCATTTAATATAATCGTATACATTGATTGTATGATTGAGATTTAAGTGGTCAAAATATGTAAAGAAGTACTGCTAATATTGGTTTCCAGTACATTGAATTGTATAAAATTGCATATCTAAAATTATTTGCCTTTGTATATAAAGATATATCACTTGTATTGGAAAAAAAAACCAATTTCACAAAGGGAGATAATTCAACACATGTAATGTATACTCATAAAGGGAGATAATTATACTAGAGTGAACATTTTCATTGTGTAGAATTGTGGAAAAAAGAAGTTTTGAGCCTATAGCAGTAATCTTTTCACGTTTTTTTCATCCCTCTACTTTTTACTGTACCATACATACTTGGTAGAGCAGTGTAAATTTTGTATAAGAGATCAAGACAAGGTGTTTTTGATAACTATGTGATGACATAGTAGACGAGAAGGTTAGGCTCTGTGTGGAGAAATACATAATTGAGAGAAAGAATTCCATTGAATTTTATTGTAGTAACCATTTTATAATAGGGTGGTATATTATACAATTCAGAGCCTTAATCATTTAAGTAGAAGACCATAGTCCATATTACATGTTTGTAGTGAGTCGAAAAAAAAAGAACAAGAAAAAAAGATAGGTTATTTTCTTTCAAATATATGCAGTTGACCAGGTTAATTACACAAAAATACCATTAAGAACCTTTTATGTTGAAATAATAGCTTTTCTTGAATGTGATAAACATCTCTTGTGATTTAAAAAAAAATACTGCCCCTCTAGATCCTCAAATTCTGATGTTTATCATAATTTTAGGAGAGAATGCTATGTAAAACTTTGTACCTGGCTACTGGGAAGAGCAGACAACAAATCTATTTAAGTTCAGAAGAATTAATAATGAGAGCTAATGAAATCCATAGCTAAGCGTGAAAGGGCAATAAAACAAATGGCTAAAAATGACATGATAAAAGAAAAGTTTACTTAATTTATTAGAAGTATTATTATTTGAGATTGTATCGCATACGTCAACAGTGACTTGTTTGGGTTTTGGTTCTATACATAAACAATAAAGCAGAACTAAGAAAAACCAGTTATTGAAAATTCCTTATGAGATCATACTTGTTGGTGTAAGTTCTAAATTCTATTTTATTATCAATAATAATCTTACATAATTTTCATTTGCTTTTAAACCTTTTACATTATAAAAAGGAAGTCCATTTTCTGTATTTTTTAAGTCAATGATGTACCGGTATAAAAATGTTGCTTATAGTGTAACAACTAGACAATTACATGACAAATAGCAAAGAAAATTATTTTAGTGGAGATTGCATCAGATCAATTTAATTACATTGTATAGTCAATGGGAAAAATTGTCAGACTGCCTTTCATTAAATCATTTATCTGGATTCTGCAAGTAAGAACTTGTGCACAAACACTAAAGAGAATGACCATCTAAGCCTTCTTAAAAATCTTTAACAGTTTCCAGATATACCTACAGTTAGCCTATCCCAAAATTGTATGTTTTTTAAAACATTTTTGATTAGTATGTTTTCATTACAAAGATGTAGCTAATTTTAAACTTGTTGGTCAGCAAACAACAAGCAATATACTTTTTAACCATAGCCTCATTTGTTATATACTGTGTGCTATGGCCACAAAATCTTTATAGAAAATTGTAGTAATAGGAATTTATTTAATTATTTTTTTACAGAAACAAAGAAAGAGTCTACGTTGATAATCAGATGAACAGGAGATTAGGCCGTGTCGGTAAGCCGTATGGGTACGTTGCTCCCAGCCCTGCCCCAGAGCGTTTTTCGAGGAGGATAAGAGGGATGGAACCAGAGGAGATTGTTGTGCCAGTAGTTGAGGTAGTGGTTGCCCCAGTAGCCCCAGAGATCCCTGAGGTAGTTCGAGGTGATCAGGTAGGAGTATTGGATGAGGTAGTTTTTGATGCAGAGGAGGTTGTGTTGGATGTGTCGGTTTCAGGTCAGGAGGTTTTGTTGGATGTTTCGGTTTCTGGTGAGGAGGAGGTTGTGCTGGATGGCCAGGTTTCAGATGAAGTGGTGTTGCTGGATGTAACTGGTGAGTTGGAGGAGGTTGTGGAGGTGGTTACCCAACCAACAGTAGAGGAGGTTCCCCCTTCCCCTTGGGGTAGCTTTAGGTTTTTCTGGGGAGTAAGGCCGGTATTTAGGTTTTTGGTTGATTTTTTTCTTGAAACTGGATAAAATGTGTATTTAATGTAATAACAAAAAATTTTCCTTGTTTTCATGTTTTTTTAATTTTTCTTTTTCTTTTTGTATTCTATTTGAAGGACATCTTTGTACTGAAAAGCCTTTTTATATTTTGCTTGGTTGTTAAATATTTTTCATTACAAATTCAATATTAATGGTAAAATCTGATCATTTTTACAATTTTTAATAAAATTAAGATTAAAACACATCAAAATCTTAAAAATTATATAATTAAAAAGATCTACATTTTATTGATCCATTTTTTTTTCACAGAATTTCACAAACGCTGTCCATTTAACAATACTAATTCATACTAATAAGTAACAAATTCTACTAATAAATAATAACAAATTTTACTAATAAATGGAAAAGTATTTGTGGAACATGTGCTATTTCTATTTTGGTTATTTATTGACTTGGTGATTAATGGTCAGATTTAGGTTCATGAGAAATTCTGGAAATTTTGTTTTTTATTGATGCTTGCAGACACTGGGACATTTATTTTGGCGATTTTTTAATTTTTTCCAAACTCAATTAAGATGTGCAAATTTCCAAGTAAACAAATTGTTGTTCATTGCTACATCATGTATCAATTTTGAAAACTTTTACAGAATTAAGACTTATTTAAATTGTTGTTTAATCAAAATGAATATTTAATTGTTTATATCATAAAGATGTCCTTAAACTTTTTCAAATTTACTTGAAATTTAATTAAATCTATTTTTGAAAGCCTTTTGTATTCATTCATGTATAATATCAGTTTGTTAAAAGAAAAAAAAAGTTTTTCTTCTTAGAAATCAAAATCAAAATTAAAAAAGAACATTTTAATTGCTTGATATACATTCAGACAAATTTTTTTTTCACAAATTTTCGTCAAAAACCAAATACTGTGCTGGGGATCAAATTTTTCAACAAAATTAATCTGGTAAATGTTTTTGGTTCTCTTCAAGTGAATTTTTATTTTAAAATATCATCTTTAACAAAAAATTCTTGGTTTCAATTTTTATTTTGATATTGTAATGTTTATTTTTGAAATGAAAAATGTTTAAAATATTAATTTTTTGTCATTACCAAAACCAAAATGTTTCAGTGAAAATTATTTTTTAAAATAAATATTTTAAAAAAAATAAAATCTGATACTTCTGGATATTCCCTTCCTCTTTACTGTTGTTTTTGTGGTTTAAGTTGTGCTTTAGGCAGTGTCCAGTTCTTTGTGGAAGTGCCCAGTGACCTTTGTTAGGCGTTGTCTTCAGTGTTTGTTGTGGTATGTGAATGTTGGTTTTAGGCAATTTTCAGCTACCCAGGACCTTTGTAGGAGTTGTCCCCCAGTGTTGTTTTGGTTATGTGAATGGTGTTTTTAGGCAATTTTCAGCTACCTAGTGACATTTGTTAGATGTCCCAAGTGTTGTTTTGGTTGTGTGAATGGTGTTTTTAGGCAATTTTCAGCTACCCAGTGACCTTTGTTAGGTGTTGTCCCCAGTGTTGTTTTGGTTGTGTGAATGGTGTTTAGGCAATTTTCAGCTACCCAGTGACCTTTGTTAGGAGTTGTCCCAAGTGTTGTTTTGGTTGCGTGAATGGTGTTTTTAGGCAATTTTCAGCTACCCAGTGACCTTTGTTAGGAGTTGTCCCCAGTATTGTTTTGGTTGCATGAATGGTGTTTTTAGGCAATTTTCAGCTACCCAGTGAACTTTGTTAGGAGTTGTCCTTAGTGTTGTTTTGGTTGTGTAAATGTGTTTTTAGGCAATTTTCAGCTACCCAGTGACCTTTGTTAGGAGTTGTCCCAGTGTTGTTTTGGTTGTGTGAATGGTGTTTTTAGGCAATTTTCAGCTACCCAGTGACCTTTGTTAGGAGTTGTCCCAGTGTTGTTTTGGTTGTGTGAATGGTGTTTTTAGGCAATTTTCAGCTACCCAGTGACATTTGTTAGGAGTTGTCCCCAGTGTTGTTTTGGTTGTGTTAATGGTGTTTTGCAATTTTCAGCTACCCAGTGACCTTTGTTAGGAGTTGTCCCAGTCTTGTTTTGGTTGTGTGAATGGTGTTTAGGCAATTTTCAGCTACCCAGTGACCTTTGTTAGGAGTTGTCCCCTGTGTTGTTTTGGTTGTGTGAATGGTGTTTTTAGGCAATTTTCAGCTACCCAGTGACCTTTGTTAGAAGTTGTCCCCAGTGTTGTTTTGGTTGTGTGAATGGTGTTTTTTAGGCAATTTTCAGCTACCCAGTGACCTTTGTTAGGAGTTGTCCCAGTATTGTTTTGGTTGTGTGAATGGTGTTTTTAGGCAATTTTCAGCTACCCGGTGACCTTTATTAGGAGTTGTCCCCAGTGTTGTTTTGGTTGTGTGAATGGTGTTTTTAGGCAATTTTCAGCTGTCCAGTGACCTTTGTTAGGAGTTGACCTCTGTGTTCCATGTATGTATATTGTTGTCTTTTATTAATTCAGTGTCACATACATGTTTGTGCTGTGTGATTCTGTTGCATTGTTGTATACATCTTCAGAATATTATAGCCCATTGTCTGTACGGATAAAAATTTATTTTAAAAGATTTTGAAAATATTTGTTCAAAGTTAAATGTTAAAATAAGGTTTCTAGAGAAAACAATAAGACAATACATATTGCTTTTGCTAAATTTTGAAATTCTGATTTAATTGTTTTCATCACAAAGGAAAAAAAATTGTTTACCTTATCCTTTTTTTCATTTATTTATTTGGATTCATCATTTAATTGTAATTGATTTTTGTTTTGTTTTTTAATGATTTTTTTGTTATTCATCGCGAATGTTTATATAAAATGTGTCCATCTATTTCAGCATTGTCATGTACATATAACTTATCAGTTTCTACGATATTTTTTTGTAAATAGTTGTATTTATTGCTTATATAAAGTCCTGTGTATAGATGTATAGAATATATTTTTGGAATAAAGGTAGATTGGATTATCTACATTCCTAAAGACCTAAATACTACTTGTCAATAGCATAATATATAGGTTTGAGGATGTTAGATTAGCCGATTTGTTTCTTCATGTCTCAAAATATAGATTAGATTTTCTCATCAAGAATTGTTTTTGGTAAAGTCATTCATTATATTTTGAAATATTTTAATAGGATAATTACCATTTATTGTCATTTTATAGTTTTTAGAGTTGTATTAAAAATTTGACTAAACAATTTTAAAAGATTGCTAAAAAAATGTTTTAAACTGAATCAAATTGTATCTGCATTGATATTTTTGGTGAGAAATTGGTCTTTTATATTGTGTTGATGTATGCAATGATGTTTTTATAAAAAAAAAAAAAATAAAAAAATACAAAAAAAAAAAAATACAAAAAAATACAAAAAAAAGAAAAAAAATGCTTTTTACATGTATACTAATGTTTATCCTTTCGTTTCAGATGGTCGTTTGGCATATCGGATGCCAATCCAGTGAGCTCTTTTGTAATCACTTTTTTTGGGGTGAAAACAAGTAAATTGTAATTTTGGCATATCGGATGCCAGTGCAGTGCACTCTTTAGTAACCATTTTTGGGATGGGAACTAAATTCTAAATTTGGCATATCGGATGCCAGTGCAGTGCATTCTTTTGTCATCATTTTTGGGATGAGAACTAAATTCTAAATTTGGCATATTAGATGCCAATCCAGTGCACTCTTTTGTAATCATTTTTGGGGCTATAAACAAGTAAAATTATAAATTTGGCATATCAGATGCCAGTCCAGTGTGCTCTTTTGTAATCATTTTTGGGTTGAAAACTAGTAAATTCTTAATTTGGCATATCGGTTGCCAATCCAATGCACTCTTTAGTAACCATTTTTGGGATGGGAACTAAATTCTAAATTTGGCATATCGGATGCCAGTGCAGTGCATTCTTTTGTAATCATTTTTGGGATGAGAACTAAATTCTAAATTTGGCATATTAGATGCCAATCCAGTGCACTCTTTTGTAATCATTTTTGGGGCTATAAACAAGTAAAATTTTAAATTTGGCATATCAGATGCCAGTCCAGTGTGCTCTTTTGTAATCATTTTTGGGTTGAAAACTATTAAATTCTTAATTTGGCATATCGGTTGCCAATCCAATGCACTCTTTAGTAACCATTTTTGGGATGGGAACTAAATTCTAAATTTGGCATATCGGATGCCAGTGCAGTGCATTCTTTTGTAATCATTTTTGGGATGAGAACTAAATTCTAAATTTGGCATATCCGATGCCAATCCAGTGCGCTCATTTGTAATCATTTAGTGCACTCTTTTTTAATCGTTTTTGGTGTGAAAATTAAATTCTAAATTTGGCATATCGAATGCCAATACAGTGCACTCTTTAGTAACCATTTTTGGGATGAGAACTTAATTCTAATTTTGGCATATCGGATGCCAATCCAGTGCACTCTTTTGTAATCATTTTTGTGTTGAAAACAAGTAAATTCTAAATTTGGCATATTGGATGCCAGTCCAGTGCGCTCTTTTGTAATCATTTTTGGGATGAGAACTAAATTCTAAATGTAGCATATCAGATGCCAATCCAGTGCGCTCTTTTGTAATCATTTTTGGGATGAGAACTAAATTCTAAATTTGGCATATCGGATGCCAATCCAGTGCATTCTTTTGTAATCATTTTTGGGATGAGAACTAAATTCTAAATTTGGCATATTAGATGCCAATCCAGTGCACTTTTTTGTAATAATTTTTTGGGCTATAAACAAGTAAAATTCTAAATTTGGCATATCAGATGCCAGTCCAGTGTGCTCTTTTGTAATCATTTTTTGGTTGAAAACTAGTAAATTCTAAATTTGGCATATCGGTTGCCAATCCAGTGCACCCTTTTGTAATCATTTTTTGGGTTGAAAACAAGTAAATTCTAAATTTGGCATATCAGATGCCAGTGCAGTGCACTCTTTTGTAACCATTTTTGGGATGAGAACTTATTCTAAATTTGGGATATCTGATACCAGTGCAGTGCACTCTTTTTTAATCCTTTTTGGTGAAAATTAAATTCTAAATTTGGCATATCGAATGCCAATCCAGTGCACTCTTTTTGTAATCATATTTTTGGGGTGAAAACAAGTAAATTCTAAATTTGGCATATCAGATGCCAGTGCAGTGCACTCTTTTTTAACCATTTTTGGGATGAGAACTAATTCTAAATTTGGCATATCTGATGCCAATCCAGTGCGCTCATTTGTAATCATTTTTTTGGGATGTAAACAAGTAAAATTCTAAATTTAGCATATCAGAGGCCAGTGCAATACACTCTTTTGTAATCATTTTTGGGATGAGAACTAAATTCTAAATTTGGCATAACGGATGCCAATCCAGTGCACTCTTTTGTAATCATTTTTGGGATAAGAACTAAATGCTAAATTTGGCATATCCGATGCAAATCCAGTGCGCTCTTTTGTAATCATTTTTTGGGCTATAAACAAGTAAAATTCTAAATTTGGCATATCTGATACCAGTCCAGTGTGCTCTTTTGTAATCATTTTTGGGTTGAAAACAAGTAAATTCTAAATTTGGCATATCGGTTGACAATCCAGTGCACTCTTTTGTAATCATTTTGTGTTGAAAACAAGTAAATTCTAAATTTGGCATATCAGATGCCAGTCCAGTGAACACTTTTGTAATTGTTTTTGGTATGAGAACTAAATTCTAAATTTGGCATATCAGATGCCAATCTAGTGTGCTCTTTTGTAATCATTTTTGGGTTCAAAACAAGTAAATTCTAAATGTGGCATATTGGATGCCACTGCAGTGCACTCTATTGTAATCATTTTTGGGATAAGAACTAAATTCTAAATTTGCATATCTGATGCCAATCCAGTGCACTCTTTATAATCATTTTTTTGGGGTGTAAACAAGTAAAATTCTAAATTTAGCATATCGGAGGCCAGTGCAGTGCACTATTTGTAATCATTTTTGGGAAAAGAACTAAATTCTAAATTTGGCATATCCGATGCCAATCCAGTGCGCTCTTTTGTAATCATTTTTTTGGGGTGTAAACAAGTAAAATTCTAAATTTGGCATATTAGATGCCAATCCAGTGCACTCTTTTTTAATCGTTTTTGGTGAAAATTAAATTCTAAATTTGGCATATCGAATGCCAATCTAGTGCACTCTTTTTGTAATCATATTTTTGGGGTGAAAACAAGTAAATTCTAAATTTGGCATATTAGATGCCAGTGCAGTGCACTCTTTAGTAACCATTTTTGGGATGTGAACTAATTCTAAATTTGGCATATCGGATGCCAGTCCAGTGCACTCTTTTGTAATCATTTTTGTGTTGAAAACAAGTAAATTCTAAATTTGGCATATCAGATGCCAGTGCAGTGCACTCTTTTGTAATCATTTTTGGGATAAAAACTAAATGCTAAATTTGGCATATCCGATGCCAATCCAGTGCACTCTTTTGTAATCATTTTTTGGGCTATAAACAAGTAAAATTCTAAATTTGGCATATCAGATGCCAATCCAGTGCACTCTTTTGTAATCATTTTTGTGGTAAAAACAAGTAAATTCTAAATTTGGCATATAAGATGCCAGTGCAGTGCACTCTTTTGTAACCATTTTTGGGATGAGAACTAATTCTAAATTTGGCATATCTGATGCCAATCCAGTGTGCTCTTTTGTAATCATTTTTTTGGGGTGTAAACAAGTAAAATTCTAAATTTGGCATATCTGAAGCCAGTCCAGTGTGCTCTTTTGTAATCATTTTTGGGATAAGAACTAATTCTAAATTTGGCATATCCGATGCCAATCCAGTGTGCTCTTTTGTAATCATTTTTGGGCTATAAACAAGTAAAATTCTAAATTTGGCATATCTGATGCCAGTCCAGTGTGCACTTTTGTAATCATTTTTGGGTTGAAAACAAGTAAATTCTAAATTTGGCATATCAGTTGCCAATCCAGTGCACTCTTTTGTAATCATTTTTGTGTTGAAAACAAGTAAATTCTAAATTTGACATATCAGATGCCTGTCCAGTGAACACTTTTGTAATTGTTTTTGGTATGAGAACTAAATTCTAAATTTGGCATATCAGATGCCAATCTAGGGTGCTCTTTTGTAATCATTTTTGGGTTCAAAACAAGTAAATTCTAAATGTGGCACATCGGATGCCACTGCAGTGCACTCTTTTGTAATCATTTTTTGGATAAGAACTAAATTCTAAATTTGGCATATCTGATGCCAATCCAGTGCACTTTTTTGTAATCATTTTTTTGGGGTGTAAACAAGTAAAATATTAAATTTGGCATATCAGATGCCAGTGCATTGCACTCTTTAGTAACCATTTTTGGGATGTGAACTAATTGGGGTGTAAACAAGTAAAATTCTAAATTGTAATTTTGGCATATCGGATGCCAGTGCAGTGCACTCTTTAGTAACCATTTTTGGGATGGGAACTAAATTCTAAATTTGGCATATCGGAGGCCAGTGCAGTGCACTCTTTTATAATCATTTTTGGGATGAGAACTAAATTCTAAATTTGGCATATCGGATGCCAATCCAGTGCACTCTTTTGTAATCATTTTTGGGATAAGAACTAAATTCTAAATTTTGGCATATCCGATGCCAATCCAGTGCGCTCTTTTGTAATCATTTTTTGGGGGTGTAAACAAGTAAAATATTAAATTTGGCATATCAGATGCCAGTGCATTGCACTCTTTAGTAACCATTTTTGGGATGTGAACTAATTCTAAATTTGGCATATCAATCAGATGCCAATCCAGTGCACTCTTTTGTAATCATTTTTAGGATGAGAACTAAATTCTAAATTTGGCGTATCAGATGCCAGGCCAGTGCACACATTTTGCAATCATTTTTGGTATAAGAACTGGTGTAAAATTTGGCATATTGGATGCCAATCGAGACAGAGCCCAGGGATGATTGGGAAATTCAGAAGTAGAGAACAAAATAATGGTAAATGTATTTTTCATTTATATTAAAACACATAACTCAAAGCAGATTTCACCAACTTGAGTTTGGTCGATTTATTATTTATTTGATGCAGAGCAGTTATGAAATCAATAAATATTAATAATATTACCACAGGTTTTATCTGCAGGACTTCAAATTAACCAGTAAAATGCTTATAACAAAATTCTTCATATATCCAGACTGACGATTGGTTAATTAATTGGGGCAAGTGGGCATTTGTATTAAAGAAAACATGACGATAACCAGACCACTCTAGCACATTGTGACATTATCTTGTGGATAACCAGACCACTCTAGCACATTGTGACATTATCTTGTGGATAACCAGACCACTAGCACAATGTGACATTATCTTCATTGTATACATATATAAATCTTGTTATTGTCATAGTTTTTTATAAGTAATGACTTAAGACAGATAAAATTATGACACTTTAATAGAGAGTGAAGTAACTTAAGAACCAGCATTTTTTAATGCCAGGGAACTAAGGTGTTGAATTTAGAATTAACAGACAGTTTTGTTGATAACCAGGACTGCTTAAATTGATCATCAATTTGCATTCTTGTGTTATCTAGAAAAGCGATCAAAATGACTGAATTTTGTTTGTTTGTTTAAATAGGGTTTAATGCCAATTTTAGCAATTTTTCAGCTATATCATGGTGTGGCGTCCAGTTTTTATAGGTGGAGGAAGCCAGAATACCCTGGAAAAAACCTTAACTTTTGGCAGGAAAGTTCAACTTGAGAAAACCGTACCTGCAGTGAGACTCAAACATGCAATCCCAGTGTTGACACTCATGTGATCGATAGTAGGTGACTAACTACCTTAACCACTTTGTAAACAAGGTCCCTTAATGACCTGTTACTTCTGTGAATAGGTGCCATAAATTTTGTCTGTGTTAAATAGCTCAATTAAAATTTTATTTGTAGTTTATTTGTTAAATTTAATGTATTTGTTCTTGTAAAAAAATTCTAGACGTTTTATTTATGTGGACTTGCACACAAGTTGGTTTATGGTGCAAAAATAGGTCATATCATGACATTTCATTAGCTACTATGTGGATACAAGATTAAGAAAATCTGAGATGCACTTGGGTAAAGTTTGGTGTCTCTGACTCAGTAGAACCTTGTCAGAGACTCTGTCACATCTTACCTTTGGGTGTCTGATATTTTGTTATTGTCTTTTAAGTTTTATATAGTATTGATAGTTTTATTTGTAATATTTCACAGAGGAAGATGAGAAAGTCCCCAAAGAAGACAATTGCTGAAAGATGCTAGAAAACCATTGAAAATCTTCAGTAATGGTAACAATTTTAGTAAATAAAGAATACATAATAACTACTAAAAAGGCATTAATATCGTCCAATCTGTATGAATCCAAACCTTGGATGTATTCTTCTGCAATATTTAATTTAAATTTTTTTTATTTAAATTTTTGACCATTGTGAGCCTTTGTGTTCTGGTTAAGGTAGTTTGTCAACTATTAATCACATGGTCTGTCAAAATTGAGATTGTGGGTTTTGATTCTATCTACGGGCAGGGTGTACCTGACTAAAATGTTAATTGACAAGGATTGCCAGTTTTCCTACCGAATGTCAGGGGTTCTCCTCTGGTACTCCAGCTTCCTCCCCAAAAAAAACTGGATGCCAAAATATAGCTGAAAAAATTGCTGAAAGTGGCATTAAACACAAAACAAAATTTTTTTTATGCTTTACAGTAATCATACTGACCCCATTCATAGTTTTATTTGTAATATTTCAGGGAGGAAGATGTGAAAGTCCCCAAAGAAGATACGTCCATTCCTGAGAAGACACCATTCCACAAAGATCATAGAAAACCTTTGTAAATCATCTGTAATGGTAAATTAAACTAGATAATGAATTCATTATGTATAATAAATAGGCATTAATTTGGTCCAGTCTGTATAAATCCTGGTCCAGTCTGTATGAATCCAAACTATGGATGTATACTTGTGCAATTGTTTTATAGTTTTTTTCAAAATGGTCACTTATGTCATAGTTGATCTCGGTGGCCTAGTGGTTAAGGTAGTTATCATGTGGTCTGTCAACAGTGAGGTTGTGGGTTCTAGTCTCACTGCGGCTGGGTTTACTTGACTTCAATCTTAAATGACAAGGATTGTCAGTTTTCCTATCGAAGGTCAGGGGTTTTCTCCAGCAGCCAAGTTTATATAAAGTCCATTAAAGTACATTATTTAGCACAAATAATAAGCAGATAGAACTGATTGGACAGCTAAATATCAATTTACATTGATTTAGGATAATCCATCAAAAATTATATGGCAAGAGAACATCCATTTAAAATAGACCAACAACTAGGATATAAAAGATATAACACCAGTGGGAGGGCAAGATGGGAAAATCTCTGACATCCAAGTGAAAAGTATCTTCCATTTGGAAGTCTTGAGATTTTCCCCTCTTGCCCTCCCACAATGATTAATTCTTTTTCTTACTAATTCCTTAAAGAACATTAATGTGCTGTTTTGTTTATGTTGTTGCCAACAAATAGTTATCTACCCTGAAAGTAATGTTTGTTTTGATGTGTACCGCTATTATGGCATATCAGGTTGTGGAACACACATGTTATTTTCATGTAAATATTAAATGAAGAGACAAAGACTACCTATATGCAAGTTTATCTCAATTTTAGTTTTATTACTAAACCATCAGTTGGAAAAGAAGCATGAAAATTGCCCACATCTTGAGAAGAATACCTCAAATGGCTAGAAATAGGTACCACACTGTCCCATAAGTGAGACGTTTATTTATGTATTTGCACTATTTTAATTGGTCTTTTTTTGACAAGAAAGGTGGTTTGTTTCATTTTTTATCATTTTGTTTCTTGCAGATGACATCTACAGAAATTGTTACCATATGATGATGTGGATTTGACAAACAGGTAATGCTTGACATTTTTTCAGTATGTATATGAAACTGTATCTCATTTAGATTGAACATGCTGATATATATCAGTGACTTTTGAGAAGAATTTTTAACAAAAATTAAGTAATTGCAAACAAGCTTCGTTTTTTGTCTTCCTTTATAAAAATTTTTAATTTTTTAATATTATCCAAAGTAAAAAAAATGTGGTTAATGCAAAATATTTTTTCCATTTACAAAATCTTGCCTGTTAAATCGTAGAGTGTTTTCATACAAACAAAAGACAAACTGACTAATAGTATATACATGTACCAAAACAAGACATGACAGACAATAGTATCTATACAACTGTCTGTCCGTACAAACTGTAAATTTATTGGCCAATCATCTTTTATTGCGCATGCGGACTAAATAGACAAGCTAACTGGGTACAAACAGGACAATTTAACAGACAAACAGAAAAAAGACGGATGCCAGCATGGATACATTTTACATTTCAAGGTGCATTCCACTGTAAAATTGAAATATTGAAACAAAATCTTTAGTCTTTAACTATGAGATTTTATTAATTTAAAACGGTTTTGTGAAAAATGTGATTAACATTCTTTTTTTGATCAGCTAGAAAACAGTAAAATTTGTACAATTTTGGACAATTTAAGGTAAATTTCTACAAAAAGTATATAAATAAATAAATTTTTTTTAACAATTAAAGATTGAAACGGTCAAAATTGTCTGATAACCATTAAAAAACTTTGTTTTCTACTTTATGCTGGAAATTGGACCAACCATTCTGTGAAAGAAGATGAGATCAGCAAAAGATGTCCTTCCAGATACCAAAGGAGTCGCATAGACTGGTAAATGTTTTTTTCAATAAAAATTTGTGTGCACTTAATTTATTACAATCTTTACTGTGATGTAATGGTCTGCAACAGATCATGATTGGTAAGTATGAAGGAGGTCATTGGGTTAGAAAGTTTTGGTTTTTATGAGTTTGTTTACCTTGTTAGCATTGGGCTGATTGTGTGATTGAAGTAGTTTGTCTACTATTGATCACATGGTCTCTCAACACTTAGGTTGCAGGTTCCGTCTCACTGTGTTCAGAGTGCATTTGACTTCAATATTTCCTACCAAAGGTCAAGGGTTGTCTCTGGTTACTATGGCTCCTCCCCTATAAAAACTGGACAAGACCAAAATATAGTTGAAAATTTGCTGAAAGTGGCATTACAACAACATTAGAAAAACAAATTCTAACTTCTTGCCAGCATTTTTTGGTTAAGCTTGTTTTTATTTGGGAACAGTGAAGGCATTAACTCCCCGATCTGTGACAGATAAATCAATGAATCAAACAACATGTCTATTGGAAAATTAAAACAAAGTAAAATTAAATTAAAATTTACCCAAATTGCTTTTTGATTATCACCCTTATAACATAAGGTCTTGATAACAGCATTGGCAAATAAGTAGTTTAATCATATTTGTATACATTAAATTTTTAAGGGAGGAGAAGAGGCCTGTACGAAAATTTTGAGCGTATTCCGTCTAATTTTAGCCTGATTCTGGGCGGAATCCGCTTTAAAATTAAGCAATTTAGACGGAATTAAGGCGTACATGGAAAATGGGGCAAAAATCTGTCTAAGGATAAGACGGAATCCATCTAAGAAGTTTGTAATTCCAGCTAACAGGTACCAGCAAAAGTGGAATTTGGTATTAACAATTCCTGCTAACAGTTAGAGAAATCTGACACTTAGAAAATTTTTCATAATGATCTTAGACGGAAATTTGGGCTTAAAACATTTTCACTGTTATGTCTATTTTCAATACTTATTTTTTTATTACCAGATACCTGTACATGTATATTACATGTAAATTGATAAACAATAAACATGATTAGTATAACAGTTTAATACAGTTTTAGCAATTGTATATGTAGAGATCTACCCTCTCCTGTACATTTTAATTAGGATCTACATATACATGTACTCATTTTAGGTTAATTATAACACTCACACATCATCAAGCAGTTAATTAATCATAATAATATAACTTATTCTTGGTAATTTTTTTCAGTTACATTTGTCATTTATGCCTCAAAAATACATGTATGAATAATATAATGTTAGGGTAAAATGTTTTGTTTTATTTTTGTCTTAACATTTAATATGCAATTAAATAGTTTATAAATATTTTCTTGACCAATAGTTTGAAAGCTTTGCCCTTGAATTTTGCACTAGAAAAAAAATTCTTACTTTTCTAGAAGTTTGTTTTACACTTAGGGTTTCTTAGATTTGCTTGTTATATAATTAGGCTTAACTGTTAACAACAAGTTTTCAACATTGTTGAGGAGACATTCGAGTTTCGCAGCGACCAATAACAAAAAGGGGGGGAGCAAGTGAAAGATTTAATTTTAATTTGATTGACCTAAAACAAATTAAGTTTACAAGTGATTAACGTAACAAATCAAAATGCACTTGGTTCTCTTGAAGCCTTTTAATTTAAAGCATTACAATTCCTCTCCTTTTTTGATTTGTATATAATATAAAATAAAATATTTAAAAAATCTACGGTTGATATGTTGGTAATTAGTCGTATGAAAAGGTTCCTGCTGAAGCTGGGGAATTACGTGATATCCGATTGGCTGTTGTCATGGTTGCATCGTATGACTGTCCAATCGTTGATCCACTTTGATACTGAAGCTGAAGTTTGCGCCAATTTTCAAGATCGATCACACGATGGCCGACTCAACGGGCTAGGCCGTCATGCGTTGCTTACAGATGGAAATAAGTTGATGGTTTCCGATTTACATTTGGTATAACAAAATATCGAGGATGCCTAGGCCTTTGGCAGTTTCGCATTCTGAAGTTGGAGGAATGATGCAGTCCGGTAAATCAGTCCACGTAAGTAGAAATTTTGTGATTCGCGGTTAAATCAAAATAATTTCTTCGATATTTGTAATAAATCTTTACAATTGATAGAACTGTATAAAGGTGAACTTATTTTAACTTGACGAAAAACAATGCTAAACACCATGAAAATTAACGAAACATGTTGCTCACCTGTGTTTACATCGTGTGTGACCTTGTACGGTAAATCCGCTCATGCAGTATGGATGATCGTAAAATTCGAAACATGTGCTTGTAGCCGGTTTTATTTATTGTTTGAGAAATTTCTTGAAACAGGACGTACATCTTCGATGCTAGTTTTGTGGTCCATAATTTGATAGGACACCTTGCAATGGATGTTCTGTGGGTTGAGGCCTAAATGTTTAAATTTCTGTTTTATTTTCTGGTACGTTGTAGAGATCAATTCTGGCTTTTTACAATTCTTTTTTCATGCATAATTTTGGCAAAAATTGACAAAAATTAACTTCGAATTTGGCCTGGACCCCTTTGCCCCTTTCTTCAGAACATCCATTAAAAGAAAAATCCTGGATCCGCCACTGCTTCTAACCATTTTTATATGCAAAGCTTGAATAAAAATTTATGACAAGTATGAGAATTGATTTTTTTAGAGCTTCAACTTAAAATTAAGACCTTGTCATTATTGTATTCCACAGTTTAATTCTGAAAA
Source organism: Limnoperna fortunei (assembly GCA_944474755.1). Classification (NCBI taxonomy): domain Eukaryota; kingdom Metazoa; phylum Mollusca; class Bivalvia; order Mytilida; family Modiolidae; genus Limnoperna; species Limnoperna fortunei. Next base: position 39,123,679 of record OX104121.1, on the reverse strand, counting down.
GCCCACATACATATGGACGACTGATAAGGAGCATTCAGTAGAAGAGCTGCAAAAATCTGTTTAAGGTGTTCTTTGAGACGATAACATTAATGAAGCATTTTACCTTCAAAACTGAGGACCTGTACCAGGACAGGAAAAAAGGACAATAAAGAGTGGTGACACTGTAAAGACAGCTTGTGATAATGAAAAAATGGAATTGTTTGAAAATTTATTACTAAAAAACACCACAAATTTTTTTCATAAAAAATAAAACGGAACAAAAATTTAACGGCTTATTGTATTGAAGTTTGTATCATAATTAAGCTATGTCATATTTCAATTGTTCGTTCTTGAAATAGTTCATCAACTTCTTGAATTTATTAAAGAATGATGTGAGAGTTCTTGAAATAATTCGAGAATAGTTTTGAAAGTTCTTGAACAATTTTCAACCATCTTGAACTTGAATGCTTTCAAGAACAAGTTCATGAACTTGATGTTCAAGAATAGACCATTTAATGTTCAGGAACTGTTCGAGAACTATGTCCTGGAACAATTCTTGAATCATTCAAGAACAGTTCTTGAATTCCTCGCAGTGATGGAGACAAAAAATTGCCTCCCATCCTACACACACTTAATTTTTTCTGAATCAACCTTTATGTGTATTTCTAAATATATCTTGGTAATTCTGTCTAATAACTCCGCTTAATTTCTGATTTAAGCGGATTTCTGCAAATAGGCGGATTTTTTTAAATTCCGTCTAAGATAAGCGGACTAATTTACATATTCCGCCTTCAAAACCCGGCTGGAGTCCGGCTGGATTCCGCCTAACCTCTTCATTCTTTTGTAAAATACCATTAAGGCGGATTACGTCTAAATAATTACGCCTGGAATCCGTATAAATTACAGGCGGATCTTTTCGTACGGGCGATGAGACTGACAGATGAAGAGGACAAAACAGGAGAAGATATTAATTTTGATGCCTGTTTGATAAAAGGTTTTTAACTTTAAACACAAAAATTGCAATTAAAACCATTTGCATGAACAATTAAGGATGTGTGGATTTAAGGTCCATATTTAGTGACAACAGGATTGCCCTGGTTAAGCATACATGTTCCATACTTATAATATAAGCTGCAGAGTATTCTGTTGCGGTGTGGGTTTCAAGATAATGTCAACATGCTGCTTTTTATCCCAAAATAGACATGCTGGCTTATAGTACAAAATCTTACAACTTGGACAAAAAAAAATTAAATCAACACTTAGCAAGGGCTAAAGTAAGCCAATTATCTCCCTTATAATTTATAAAGAGTTGTCTTTCTTTAACTCAGTTAATTGTCACCTTTTTATGGATTAAACATTTATTAAACATTTTTTAAATCATTTTTTGTCCTGCCAATGGAAGATGGTTTGTTTCCTTGTTTATTCATTTCATCCCTACCACCTCAGGTTTAACTTTGCATTGAAGCTTTTGTTTTATGAAGATTACTTCACATCCTCATGACACTTGGTACACTTACTTCACATCCTCATGACACTTGGTACACTTACTTCACATCCTCATGACACTTGGTACACTTACTTCACATCCTCATGACACTTGGTACACTTACTTCACATCCTCATGACACTTGGTACACTTACTTCACATCCTCATGACACTTGGTACACTTACTTCACATCCTCATGACACTTGGTACACTTACTTCACATCCTCATGACACTTGGTACACTTACTTCACATCCTCATGACACTTGGTACACTTACTTCACATCCTCATGAAACTTGGTACACTTACTTCACATCCTCATGACACTTGGTACACTTACTTCACATCCTCATGAAACTTGGTACACTTACTTCACATCCTCATGACACTTGGTACACTTACTTCACATCCTCATGACACTTGGTACACTTACTTCACATCCTCATGACACTTAATGGTACACACTTACAACATTATGGATCTCATCACTGGCAAACTTCTGTAGGGCTGTGCCAAGTATGCTTGAGTGAACTTGAAAAAAAAAGGATGTTTACTAATATGTTATAAGTGAGACATCACGGTCATTGAGACACTATCACATGATAAGAGTATAAATAAAATTATAATGCATGAAACTGTCTTATAAAAGTGATTGTATTCACCGTGTGCAGGAAATAAAGTTATTGCAATTGAATAAATTTTCTTATGAAATTTATCTTTTCAAGGCTGAGAAGAGGATAAGACTGACAGATGAAGAGGACACCTACAGAAGAAGACACACAGTTTGATGCATGTTTGATAACAGGTATTTAAACTTAATTATAATTCACTCCTATCCTTTATTTTCTGATTTATTTTGTACAGATTGTATTGTACAGATAACATAATAGATATATTTAAGAATTGAATGCATTCTTTTGAAGTTTCATTCATGAATGAAAGCATGGACTGAAGCACATTTTCAATGAAGCATGGTAGCGCTTCTATATACATCAATGAAACTTTAAAAGAATGCATGCAATTCTTATATTTACATTTTATTTCATTAAACGAAATTCCAGGTCCTGATTTAAATCATGCACAATGTATTTTTGTTAATATAAATTACTTCACATTGTTTACTGTCGAAGTCGTCAAGGAAGCGCGTGTTCTTCATTGCTACCGGTTTTATTGAGAAATGCAAAGAATGATTCTACTTCATCTGTAATGGTTTCAACCAATAGAAATCTAGTATATCGATGAAAGACATATGTATGCCTTGTTTCTAATTTTTTAAACTATAAATGCTATGTTTCTATTTATACCTGTATTGAAGCTATTTTTATTAAAAATTAACCCAGATGTACGATGTATGTTACTAAATAGATCTGGATTTCATATACAATGTGGCAGACGATAAAAATAGAATAAAAGCAATTGATATTTCAGATGTAGCTTTTAAAGTTGTTAAATAGTCTTATATAGAACAAGTAGAAAGTAATAAGCCTTGTCTTTTGTTCCTAATTAAAAGCAAAAAATGAATGATTATTTATTTGGAAGGATTATTTCACACAGGGTTGCCACACACCCGGGAAAACGGGAAAAGTCCTTGAATTTCGAAATTTGTGTTCCAGGTCGGGAAACATCCGTGAAAACGCGAAAAAACGAACAAATCCGGGAAAAATCCTTAATTTTGATCGCGATTAGTAAGTTCGGCACGAGTTGTCTTCCCCTTGCTTAAGTAGAACAGTTTGCCCCATACGGAAGATCGTCCTTTACATTGAAAATAATGGAAGTTTTTGGGGCGAAATGTATGGGTCGAGATTTATAAGATTCTGAGTCTTTGCAGCGTTTGACACTAAGGAATTTGTAGAGCATGATGCGGTCGTCAAATTGATGCAGATAATATGGCGGGTTTCATGAAATCATTATGAAAACCCTTGAAAAACCCTTAAAAAGTCCTTGAATTTTGTGTCAAGAAAAGAGTGGCAACCCTGTTCACAGGTATGGTATTTCATTTATAATTTTTGCAAACTATATTGTTCTAAATTATTACCTATTGTTTTTACAGTTGACTAAATGAAAATCTGCCAGACGAACATTCAAACAAGAAGCTGTGTTATCTTAGTGACAAAAGGAAATGAACATGTGGTATACGACAAGAGATTTAATAAGAACAGCAATAAATGAACATGACACAACTGAGCAGAAATTAACTCCATTGAAAAAAGTGACTTAATAAGACCAATGGAAGTTAGATAGTGTAGTTGATGTTGTTTGGCTTGTATGCACATGTTTGTACATGTAATAGAAAGTATTAAGTTTGTAGTGGTTGACAAAAAATAAAAGCTTTGCTATCTTTAAAGATTATTTTTAAAATGTCACTTTTTTCAACATGATCTTCAATAAAAGCATATATTTTTAAAGAAGTTTTTTGAAGTGGAAAAATATAATTTCTAATAGGATTCAAATATTGTAAAGATGAAACAGAAAGTTTTAGTTATAGGGTATTTGCATTTTTTAAATAAATCACAATTAAAAATACCTTTAAATTTTTGTTTTTTAATATAATGGTTCGAGTTTAAAATTTGTGTAAAATGCCCTCATTATGCTTTCTGTACAATAAGCTAACAACCCTGCATTGAAGGGGCATCCCTGATCTGCCACACCGGGAACTGTATCCATTATAAATTTGTTTTTCAAATGAAAGAATAAATGTGACTTATTTTTGCACATCAGTATAACTAAGGATTTTTTTCTAATTACATACATTTTTAATTCTTTATTTATCAATATACAAAATATTTTTGGATTAAACTCAATTTTTTTTTAATGTAAAGTTGCTATTTTTGAATTTTATAAATTTTGATTTAATAGACATATAAATTATTTCAGTCAAATTTTAAAGGACTTTAATTATTAATAACATTTAATTGTTAAATTTTCTTATTTGGTAATTTAATTTTTTCTTTAAAATTGGTCTCGAGGAAGCATTAACTGAACCCTCCCTTTGTGCACATTAACACTGCAATAACAATATTAACAATAACAGCACAATAACAGTCTTAAGTACTAATAGGTTACCTCTGACCCCCCTGTTCTGCACATTAACAATAACAGTACTAACAATAATAGCACAATAACAGTCTTAAGTACTAATAGGTTACCTCTGACCCCCCTTTTCTGCACATTAACAATAACAGTACTAACAATAATAGCACAATAACAGTCTTAAGTACTAATAGGTTACCTCTGACCCCCCTTTTCTGCACATTAACAATAACAGTACTAACAATAATAGCACAATAACAGTCTTAAGTACTAATAGGTTACCTCTGACCCCCCTTTTCTGCACATTAACAATAACAGTACTAACAATAATAGCACAATAACAGTCTTCTCTACTAATGGGTTGCTTCCTGTTACTTTTTAGATCCTATTTTTCGTATTTTTTGTTCGTTTCATTTTTTACTTTTGCTTTTTGATATTGATTTTCTTTCAAACTCTTCCAACCTTTTTGAAATTATTTGTCTTCAGTCATGTTGTTATTAAATTTTCTATAATTTGTAAATGTTACTTATTTGGCTTTTTCTTTTTTGCACATTTTTTTTAACTTCAATTTTTAATTTTTAAAAAAGGTTAATTTCTATTGTTGGGTACAAGGACATGTCCTGCATGTCACCAGGTGCCAGTTTATGGATGTCCTCTCAATAGGGTTTGTCAGATGAAGGTGCAGAAAGCTTTAGTGCAGACAATACACACCATCTTTATTTATTATACTTCTAGCAATTTTTATTCTATATTATGGCGTCCAGTTTTTATTGTGGGCTGGGGAGCAGAGCTGATCTGTGAAGAGTTTTTCAAGGTTAGAACATTTGGAATAATAAAATTTTTGTAAAATCTTTTACAATTACACTCTTTTTATTTTCTATTTTCTATCTGTTTTTTTTAATGTAATTTCTTAAAACCCGTTTTGCATATTGACATTTAAATTTTCAGTCGTTTCTTTTTGTATCCTTTTTTCACATACAGTTAACTCTGTGTTTAAGAAATGTGTTTAGTGATTTTTTGTGTGCAAAGTTTACCATTTTTCCACATTGTTATGATATAGGATTTTGGGTTGACTGAAGATATCTGGATAGTAAATATATCTATATGTGTAAGTCACTGGTGAACATGTATATTTTATATCCTTATAGATTTTGTTTTCCTTCACTTAAGTACTTTACATCTTTGGTATTGTATTGTTATTGGTGTTCATTTTTGGTATTGTATTGTTATTGGTGTTCATTTTTGGTATTGTATTGTTATTGGTGTTCATTTTGGTATTGTATTGTTATTGGTGTTCATTTTTGGTATTGTATTGTTATTTGTGTTCATTTTTGGTATTTTATTGTTATTAGTGTTCATTTTTGGTATTGTATTGTTATTGGTGTTCATTTTTAGTATTGTATTGTTATTGGTGTTCATTTTTGGTATTGTATTGTTATTGGTGTTCATTTTTGGTATTGTATTGTTATTGGTGTTCATTTTTGGTATTGTATTGTTATTGGTGTTCATTTTTGGTATTGTATTGTTATTTGTGTTCATTTTTGGTATTCTATTGTTATTGGTGTTCATTTTTGGTATTGTATTGTTATTGGTGATCATTTTTGAATTAAGTTTTCTTGGCTGCATTATCTATGAATGGTTTATTTAAATGTCTGTAAAGTAAAAAAAACAGGAGAATTGCTTGATTTTTGGTGTGATGAAACATGTATTTTTTTTATAATCAAAGGTAGCGTGGGGTAGTCTTTTGGAAAGGTCACCAGAATAGACCAGTTATTTGAACTATTGTGTATTTTGTGTTTGTGTTTTCCATTACATGTTGATCTATGGTTTTTATAGTTGTTAAGAATAAAGGAAAGAACTAATTTGAGAATTTTTTACGACATTTTTTCATTACAAGTTCAACCATTGTTTTCTTACAGTATTAAGGAATTAAAAAGAACTAATTTAAGAATATTTCACATTTCTTTTTCTATACATCTCCAGCAATGCATTTTTTTCATACATATAATAAAGGAAAGAGCTCATTGAAGATTTTTTTCAGAATGAATTCTTTTTTCATTGTAATGGTTTTTAATGTTATTGAATTCATTCAAGATTTTTCAAATTTTTTTCCTTGAGCTATGTTTGTTACCAAAAATTTGTTAATATGTGATTGAGATTTTTGTGATATTGTACATGTATAACATTGTAGATTGTCATTTGTAACATGTCAAATTAATAAATTCTTGCTAGCTGTACAAAGTATGAATTGAGTTAGCAATTAAAATTGAGTTGTATTATCTCTTTATTACTATTGGTGGTTTCTGTATTAATTTCTTAGTACATTACAGAGAAGAAGAAATCAAAAAAATTTCAGTAATTTAATAATATTTCTGCTATGTCTTATCACATGCACATGAAGAGCATGAACATTTACAGTATGTTACAAAAATAAAACTAAGGAAAAGTTTTAAATTTGCCACAGCTGAAATACAAAATAAACATGTACAAAATTAAACACTGCAATGATTGGCTGGTTGATTGGTAATCATCATCAAATTTGGGATTCTTGGAAGGAAGACTTGTTACTTTACAGTGGACCAGTGGAACAGATTGTGACATTTTGGTGACTTGTATGACTAAGTTAAGTCATTACAGTGTAGTGCTATAATGAACTCCGAGTTTAGTGGTTCTCGGATGCATTTGCTAAATGCAGATACAACGTCCCCTGTCATACGTACCAAAATGTCTGGTGTAAATTTTGGTATGTAGACGGGGATGCGGTGGTCCCTGTCTTGGGAGAACTCCCTGTTCTTCCAAAGCACTATAGGGAATGTACGATGATGTGGACATGGAAGTCTTCATCACTGGAGAACTCCCTGTTCTCCTATATCACTTAGCGTAGAGGAGCTATGTAGGATGATGTAGACAAGACAGTCTTCATCAATGGAGAACTCTGTGTTCTCTGATATCACTTAGGTCTATTGGGCTATTCAAGATGATGCAGACATGGCAGTCATCGACTCATTATCAATGTAGACCTTCCTGTTCTATGTCAACGATGACGTAAAGATGGCAGTCTTCATCAATGAAGTGTTATCTAGGATGATTGTTATTTAACTTACTATCATTACAATGAATATTACTACCATTAGAATGAATATTGATTTTCAAGGGAATTTCTTATTGTCCTGGGGTAGAGGTCCTGGTGATGGATGTCGACTGATGGCATTTACCTTCTTCATATGTATCAAGCCAGGCAAATAAGACATTGCAGACTTTAGTTTTGCTCATTGGGATGGTGGGGAAGTCAGTTTTGCTGATTTTTTGTTAGGTTTACATGCAAACTAAAACAAATTAACACAATTAACATCTTAACCTCTCTTCTAACAGGTAAATTTAGACAATATCAGCAAAAATGATTTTAAAAAACTGGTAAACGAATAAAATTATTACCTGCATGTCTTGTTTGTTTACTCCAACTTGCATAAGTTTAAATCTTTGCTTAAGGGTGATCAAATAGGGTCCTTATCCTTGAATATCCTTTTTAAAGTTGAATTATCTCATATCTTTTACATAAGATCATGCCTCACAATTTCTTTACCTTTTGGAGTGTGTGAAGGAAGGATTTTTATAATACCATTTTCTGATATATTTCTTAACAGTTAATTTAGGCTTGATGCAACAAGGTTTCTTTTTGCATCGTGCATTTATTTTGACGAATTCCTTTCAAAAAACCATTATTTGTTTTCTAGTTCTACATAAGTAATTATCTCCCTTGTTAAAGTAATAATACTACATAATGTTAAAGTCCTAATACTACATAATATATAGCCCGAACGTTTTTATGTTGGTCTTACTAGTATCTGTACTTGAAGTAAATAATCTCCCTGTTAAAGTCCTTCTCCTACATAATAGACTGCTAGTTTACATTTTTGACATTATCAGTACCTAAAGTTAATTATCTCCCCTGTTAGTCTTAATCCTACAGAATAAATAAGCTTTGCTTGTTTTCATGTTGTCCTTTTCTGCACACAAAGTAAATTACCCCCCCCCCCCCCCTCCCCTCCTGTTTTAATCCTTATCCTACATAATAACTGAATTATCTCCCCTGTTATAGTCCTTATTCTACATAATAGACTTAATTTTTTTTAAATGCTGTAATTATTTATAAATTAAGTGATAAATCCTGTTGTAGTCCTTATCTTACATAATAATAATACCATTTTGTTTTATTTGGGATCTGCACATTAGGTTTATTATCTCCCCTGTTATTTTTCTTGTATTCTTTGTTTTATTTTTGTGTGTTCCTTATAAAACAATAGCTTGTGTGAATGATTTTCCCTTTTGTAGTCCTTATTTTATATAATAAAATGACAAGGCTTGTTTTTATGTTTTCCTTATTGGTACTTCAATTAAATTATCTCCCTTGTTATTATCCAAATCCACATAATTAATCAACTTTATTTGTTTTTTATGTTGTCTTTATCTGTAGGTCTTGTTATACAGATGTGACATTTACATAGACTTCAATATAAATAAGATTATGTTTGATGCTCCAGCCTAAACATATACATGTAGGTTTAAATATTTCAACATTTCATATATTAATGCGGGAGGGGCCTCGGTGGCCGAGTGGTCAAGGTAGTTCGTTTACTATTGATCACGTGGTCTGTCAACACTGAGATTGCGGGTTCGATTCTCACTGCAGGCAGGGTGTACTCGACTCCAATCTTAATTGACAAGGATTGCCAGTTTTCCTACCGTAGGTCGGGGGTTCTCTCCGGGTACTCCGGCTTCCTCCCCCAATAAAAACTGGACGCCATGAAATAGCTGAAAAATTGCTGAAAATGGCGTTAAAACACCATTCAAACAAACATATATTAATGCGCAGCTGGAAAACTAGTGTTTTTTAAAGCTGTTTCAAAAATGGTACGATAATGGTTAAATTTTTTTGCAAAATAACCAAGAACAAAAATTAATTTAAATACTTCTTTTTAACCTTTTGAGAAACATGTGCAGTCAATATGACCATTTTCATACACATATCACAAAAAGACACTTGTCTTTAATAATATGCCTCTTCAGCTTTTATTTAAGACTCTATATGTAGTTCTCAGCAATTTCTTTAAACATCAAACATTACTAAAGAAATTTTATTGAGTTTTACATTAATAAGGAACTATTTGGCTTTGTGGCCAGTTAACCCTGAACTGTATAGTGAGACCTGTACAATCAGTGAATTATCTCCCCTGTTATAGTCCTTATCCTAAATAATAATTAGACCATTTTTTATGTTGTCCTTATCTTTTCCATGAAGTGAATTATCTCCCCTGTTATAGTCCTTATCCTACATAATAAGTAGACCATTTGTTTATGTTGCCCCTTTTTGTACCTGAAATGAATTATCTCCCCTGTTATAGTCCTTATCCTACATAATAATTAAACCATTTTTTATGTTGTCCTTATCTGTACCTGAAATGAATTATTTCCCCTGTTATAGTCCTTATCCTACATAATAATTAATTTTTTTTGTTTTTTTATGTTTCTGTACCTGAGGTGAATTTTATCCCCCTTAATAGTCCTTCTTCTGCATTATAAATACTGGTAGTCTTCATTTGTTTTTATGTTTTCCTTATCTTTACTAGAAGTAAATTTTCTCCCCTGTTATAGTCCTTATGCTACATAATAATTAGACCATTTGTTATGTTGTTCTTATTTGTACATGAAATGAATAATCTCCCCTGTTATAGTCCTTATCCTACATAATAACTAGACCATTTTTTTATGTTGTCTCTATTTGTACCTGAAATGAATTATCTCCCCTGTTATAGTCCTTATCCCACATAATAACTAGACCATTTTTTTTATGTTGTCCTTATCTGTACCTGAAATGAATTATCTCAGCTGTTATTATCCTTATCCTACATAATAATTATTTTTTTTGTTTTTTTTTATGTTTTCTTTTTCTGTACCTGAGGTGAATTTTCTCCCCCACAATAGTCTTTATCCTGCATTATAAATACTGGTAGTCTTCATTTGTTATGTTTTCCTTATCTTTACTTGAAGTAAATTTTCTCCCCTGTTATAGTCCTTATGCTACATGAAAATAGAAATTGCTTGTTTTCTTGTCCTTATCTGAACATTTGGTTAATTGTTAATTATCTCCCTTGTTAAAGTCCTTGTTATACTTTGCTTAATTTTTTGTTGTCTTTGTTGATACATTGATTTAACTATTTCCCAGGTTATAGTCCTTATCAGACATAATAAACAGATTTTCATTTGATTATTTTATGTTGCCCTTATCTATACTTTAAGTGATATATCCCACTGTTATTATCCTTATTCTACATTATATAAATAGATTGCTTGTTTTCTGTTGTATGTGTCAATACTTGAATTTAATTATCTCCCTTGTTATAGTGCTTATCCTTCATAATAAATAGACTTCGTTTGTTTTTGTGTTGTACTTCTCTGTACCTGAAGTGAATTGTCTCCCCTGTTATAGTTCCTATCCTACATAAGACTGTTGTTTTCACATTGTCCTTATCTCTACTTGAAATAAATTATCTTCTTTGTTAAAGGCTTTATTCTAAATAATAATTAGACTTCATTTGTTTTTTATGTTGTCCTCATCTGTACATTTAGTATATTGAAGTTAAAGTCCTTATCCTACATAATAAATATATTTTGCCTGTTTTCGTCTTTGTCCGTACCTGTACATGAAGTGAATTATTTCTCCTGTTATAGTCCTTATCCTACATGGAAAAAAAGATTTTGCTTACTTTCATTTTCACCTAGTGAGAGTGTATTAACATTGAAGTTTCTCCTGTTGTAGTCATTTCCCTTAATAATAAAAAGACTGCTTGTTTTTACATCAGTATCTTAAGTGAATTATCTCCCCTGTTTTAGTCCTTTATCTTACATTTTAAGTAGACTGCTCGTTTTCCTGCTATCATTGCCTGTACCTAATAAGAGTTATAGCCCCTGTTAGTGTCCTTTTCCTTTAAAATTAATAGATTTGCTTGATTTTAATTTTATTTTATTTTGATATCGATTTTTATGTTATCCTTATCTGTTATGTTATACCTCCCTGGAATACTAATACTTGTGTCATTTAATCTGTGTTTTCTTGGTTATAGACCATAAAAGAAAAATGTGTGTCTTCTGTAATATACAATCTAGGCAATTTGGATTTAAATAGTGACTTTTTAAAATCTAAATGTCCTAGTATAACATATAAATTTCAGTCAGTTAGTATGTTTTTGCTATTGAAATGTTATTGACAAAAAGTCAAACACATTTCCTTTAGAATTTATTGAACCAAAATCATTTTTTATATTAAAAGCATACTTTGGTAAACAATAAATAAGATAAATAAATAAGATGTAAACATTTTATTAGTACTGCCTTCTTTCAAAATCTGAAAGCATTGGTCTCCATATTAGTTTTTCTAATTACTCCAAGTAATGACTATTTAATCTATGTCCTACAGTATTTATAGGTTCTTGATAAAGACTATATGTTTGTCATTTTTTAGTTCACAGCTGTATACCTTTTTAATTGAATTGTAACCAAATGTATATGTCAACAATATCTTGGACAAGTTACAAACATAAGCAGAGATCAATCATGTTTGTTCCAGTTAAGTCCCTTGGAAATATAAATTTTATGAAATATTTGTCCTGTAAACACTCTCATCACTACATTTCATACATTACAAATATTATAGAGATTTAAGTTAACTGTTTATATATGATAATTTTGAGTGAGTTATTTGCCCTTGGAGAATATTTATTAAATGAAAAATTGTCCTTTAGCTCACTTGTGCTTAACACTTCTTTTTAGATTTTATACAATTTATAAAAACACTATTTTTGACAAGTTTAAAAGTCTGCACCCTCCCCATTTTTAATTGAAATTGTGTCCCTTTAATATTTAATTATATGGAAAATTGTAATAAAAGTTTTCCCATGCTTTTATATCAGCTGTTCATTAATTGATATATCAGTTTTGTATCAATAATACAAAATAAATGAGGTAAATGAACAGCAAAGCAATTACGCCCTCTGTCTCTTTACTTTTAGACTTGTTTTCTTTGGTGACAGACATTGGAATTCTGTTCTGTTGTTAGGATCAACATTATTGACCAGATAATTGTGTATCTTCCAGTATTTATTTCAATTACATTAAATGTATTTTACTTGACACAAATGTAAGCTTCAATCTATAACTGTGCTTTAAAAGTATTATAACTAATGTAATATTTGGGACATATTATATTTTTCTGCAATACACATTCATTTTTTTATTTCACCAGGAAAATTCATACTAAAGGCATGTTCCTTAAATATTATGTCTCCTTGTTATGCATGAGAGCTAAATAAAATTAAGTTTTCATGACTGTATTATGTATATATGGTTTATTTGAGTGTCTGTTAAAGCAAAAAAAAAAGAATTTGATTGATTTCTGGTGGGATGAAATATGTATTTTATTATAGACAATGGAAGGGTGGCTAGTATGGTGGAAAGTTTACCAGAATAGACTGGTGCTTAGTAGTGTGGAAAGGTTACCAGAATAGACTGGTGCTTAGTAGTGTGGAAAGGTAACAAGAATAGACTGGTGCTTAGTAGTGTGGAAAGGTTACCAGAATAGACTGGTGCTTAGTAGTGTGGAAAGGTAACCAGAATAGACTGGTGCTTAGTAGTGTGGAAAGGTTACCAGAATAGACTGCAATGTTTCATATTAATAATGAAGAAAGGCATTTAGTAATTCACTATTTTTCACTTAATTTTTACCCTTACAAGATCAAATTTTTTTGTAACAACAAAGAATTGAAGGAGATGCTTATTTGAAGTCTGTTTATGTATTTTCTTTTTCATTGCAAGTTCAGCAATGTTTTTATAGTAATAAAGAATAAATGAAAGATTTGTCTTGCATAAGTTCTTTCAAATACAAAATCATCTATGCTCTGTATATAACTTAAGTAGAAAAGAAAGGATTTGTTGAAAACTTATTACAAATATTTTTCATTTTCAAGTTCTACAATGGTTTTTATGGTAGTAAAGAATAAAGAAAAGAATTAATTGAAGACGTTTATCACCTAATTTTTTCCGCTGCAAGTTTAGCGATGTTTTTTATATTAATAATGAATAATGAATTTTTATAGTTATAAAGTAAAAGAAGATTTTTCTAACATAAGTTTATCCATTACAAGTTCGGCTATGTTTTTATAGTAACAAAGAATAAATGAAAAAAGAATTTTCAAACATAAATTTGTCCATTACAAGTTGTGTAATGTTTGTCATATACCTTAAGAAGAAAGTACATTTTGAAAACTTGTTAAAACAGATTTCCATAACAAAGTGTTTTTATAGCAAAAGAATAAAAGAAAGAACTAATTAAAGATTTCTTTCACAAATATGTTATTTAGATTAAGAATAAAGGTAATAAAACTAATTGAAGATTTGTTTCATGTGTATTTTTTCCCATTACAAGTTCAGCAATGGGTTTTTTTATGTACATGTAGATTAAAAAAGGAACAATAAACTAATTAATATATTTTTCCCATTAAGCAATGTTTTATAGTAATAAAGGACAAGGAAAAAACAAAACAGAACAAAAACACTAATTAAAGAATATTTTCATATGTATTTGTTTTCCACAACAAGATCACCAATGGTTTTATTACACAAATAATAAATTTTAAAAATTATTTAGTTACACATATACTGTAAAAGGTCAGAACTTTTGCAAAACTAAGCACAGCGCTAATGTTAATTTATTCCATGATTTACCCTTTCTTATTCATATTAAAACATTGCTGAAATGTGAAAATGTATATTATGTTTTTGTGATATTGTATATGTATAATATTGTAGAATATGCTTTTACTGTTAGTCATTTGCAACATGTTAAGTTTGACGATTTGAAAAAATAAAGTCTTGCTGGCTATACAAAATCAAAGCCAGCAATCAAAATGGAGTCTGTATTACCAATTGATATTTGCAGATTCTGTATTTGTAATAACATGGTAATATTTTATTGTTATACCCAGAAATGTTTAAAAAGCACTCGATGTAAAGCAATCTTTTTAAAATAAATCATATATGTCATAGCCATAATTTTGTAATGTCGATCAAATTTGAAGATAATACCAGTCATACGTTTTATCAGTTTTGTCAAATGTCTTATCTAGCAGCTACGTCCTGTCAAGTGCAGTAAGCAGTGTCATACGTCGATATAGCGTCGCAGGCTGTGTCAAATGTCCTTCTAGCACCGTAGGCTGTGTCATATGTCCTGTCTAATGCCATAAGCTGTGTCAAACGTCGTGTATAACACCATGGGCTGTGTTAAAATTTCTATCTAGAACCGGAGGCTGTCATAGTCCTATATAGCGCTGAGAGCTGTGTCAAAAGTCATGTCTATCGCAATAGGCTGTGTCAAACATCCTGCTTAGCGCCGTAGGATGTGTCAAACGTTCTGTCTAGCGCCGTAGACTGGCATAGTCCTGTATGGTGCAATAAGCAATGTCTCACGTCCTTTATAACGCCAGATGCTGCGTTAAATGTCCTAGCAGCGCCGTAGACTATTAATGTCCTGTCTAGCGCAGTATGTTGTATCACACGTCCTGTCTAGCGCCGTTGTCTATGTCATAAATCCTGTCCGGCGCCGTTGGCTGTGTCATATTCGTCTTGTATAGCCCGGTAAGCTGTATCAGACGTCCTGTGTAGCGCCAGCGCCGTAGGTGTCGTCATATGTCCTTTCTAGCTCCGTATGCTGTCAAATGTCTTGTCTTGTGCCGTTGGCTGTGTCAAACGTCCAGTCTAGCGCCGTAAGCTGTGTCGGTATTGGAGTTAAAATGGGTTCAGGGTTAGTTTAAAAATCTAAGCAAACATCCTTCCTATAACTGTATACTTGATCAAACTCAACCTTCTAACGCCGTAGGCAGTGTCATAGTTACGTTCTGTCTTGCCATGGCCGTAGCATCTATTGAGGCAAGTGAGTCAGCTGCCTCACTAAAAATTTGTATGTTATTGATATACAGGAAAATGTTGTTAAGAATTAAAAATAAAATATAGAAATCATTTCTTTTACTTTCTACAAAACTGTATATCGCTATAACTAATACGGACGTCAGTACCTGTAAAACAAACAACGGTCTTTATATGGAATTATCGATTTATTACTATTTAAGGATTTTCACTCCCCAGTATCAGCAGTCGTTCCAATTTAATAAAGGTCATGATGTCGAACATAAACAAATAACAAGCAGGCAGCATGGATCTTTGGTTAAAAACTGGAAGCTGTAGAAAAAGAATTGCAGGTGAATATATCAAGGGATTAAATAATATTTTAAGTGAACTTGACTGTGTAAAAGTTTTATATGAATTAGGCAACCTATGACCTTGAGCGGCCCCCAGACCCCCTGCCGATTAGGTTTTGCCTTACTAAAAATTGAACCCTAGCAACAGCCATGCTTGCTCCGTAGCATAAATCATACGTACTGTCTAGCCCTTACAGCTTCCGTAATACATAAGTCTTAAGGTGACATGAAAAATAAGACAATTTTTTGTTTTAATTCGAGATCACGATTAAACAATTCCGGTTTATGGAAATAAAAAATATATCGTTATTTCGATAAAACGATATGGTTAAATTGAGATCTCGTCAGGAAATATATTGTTATCTCGATGAAATGATATTGTTATATCGTGATCTCTATATTATCTTATTATTACATGACATTTTTGATATCATATGCATTATTAGCCCAAGGTTTGATATTGGCCCAAGAGCCGCAGGCTCGAGGGCCAATATCAACCGAGGGCTTAAAATGCATATGATATCAAAAATGTCATGTAATGGTCTTTTTATCATATGCTTCAGCAGGGGAAAATGAAATAGACTTGGATATATCAAAATCTTATCGAGTTCCGGTACCGCTATTCATGTGCTCCGAATTAGTTTTAAAGTCATTTAGATAATATTTTCAGATCACTCACGGTTCGTTTCTATTTGTGTGTTAGTTTTCATTGACTTAAGATAATCCAAAGTATTGTCCATCTCCATGCATTCGTATCATGCATGTCGTCTGCTTTATGATTTATCGTTCGACGTCATATTTGTAAACAATTCCGGTAATTTCCTATCATTTACGGAAAGGCATGTGATAACACTTACGGAAAAGCGTGTAATAACATTCGGAAGCAGTTAATAACATTTTGATATCAGCCCGCTTTGCCAATCTGGTAAAATATAAAATTTTTGCCCATTTATTCCTTTTATCATACAGTAAAAATATAAGTTATTTACTATAAGTATCTGATAAAAAAATATATCGTTATCTCGATTAAACGAAATTGTAATATCAAGATCTCGCTTAAACCGAATTGATACATCGAGATCTCGATAAAACAGCTTACAGTCTATGCTTGTCTCGAGAAAACGATATTTTTAAATCGTTATCTGAATTTAAAATATATTGTTATCTTGATAAAACGAAATAATCTATAGGGAGCCTATGTGTCCTATGTGGCCGAGTGATTAGGTAAGCAAGTCTATTGTTAATAACCTATCACGTGGTCTGTCAAAATTGTGGTTGCGGGTTCGAGTCTGACTACTGGTAGGTTGTAACCGGCTTATAATTTTAATTGACAAGGAATGCCATTTTTCCTGCCGAATGTCGATGTTTTTTTTCGGGTTCACCGGCTGCCTCTGGACTGGACGCCATGATGTAACTGAAAATTGCTGAAAGTGGCTTCAAACACCGTTATATACCCTTTCTAAATGAAATAAAGCGATATGTAACATATTGGTGTAGTGAATAAAATGTAATTTTTGTTGTCAGCTTTTGTTTTCTCTGACAGGTACACGCAGCACTTACTCTAGTTCTTTCTATTGTTTCGGATATACTTTATTATTTGGCTTTGTTCATATTTTTAAAGGGGCCTCGGTGGCCGAGTGGTTAAGGGTAGTTCGTCTATTGATCACGTGGTCTGTCAACACTGAGATTGCGGGTTCGATTTTCACTGCAGGCAGGGTGTACTCGACTCCAATCTCAAGGATTGCCAGTTTTCCTACCGCAGGTGTGGGGTTCTCTCCGGGTACTCCGGCTTCCTTCCCCCCCCCCCAAAAAAAAAAACTGGACGCCATGATATAGCTGAAAAATTGCTGAAAGTGGCGTTAAAACACCATTCAAACAAACATATTTTTAAATAATAAAATAATCATTTAAGTAGACCTATAATTTATTTCATAAATTTAACATCAAGCACAAGAATTATAACAAAGCAACCATTAAATTTTACACAAAGGCTCTAAAACATTATCATTCAGTGGCGCAAGTAGTTGTGGATACTGAAGAGATAGGTATTCCCTTCGTCAAAGAATGGCAAGTCTATGTTTCGCTATGGGAAATCCTAAATATAATTCCAATCAAAATATAAAATATTAAGAGTAAAATGGCACTATGTGACAAGGATTCCATCAAAATCCATTCAGTGCTGATGATGGAGAGGAGAAAAAAAGATGGGTACCACCCAAAGTGTAACGAATGGAAAGACATACACCACCATCACTATAAACAGTATCCCCCATTTTCACTTGGGGCATAAAAAGACAATCCTACGTCTAATAAATGCTAAAGGAAATATACTTAGATACAGTGGTATATAAGTCTAGAGGATTATGCAACGATACAATTCAAGATGGTTCTATCATAAATTAATAAATATATTAATAAATAAGACAAAATTGCTCAGTTAATTTGCCCATTTCAGACATAACAAGAAAAGATATGGTTGTAACCATATCGGGGAAACTCAATTAAAGTAAATGGAGTAATAAAACAGGAAGTCATTTTGTATTGTAATATCTGATAAATAAATAGAAATTGTGTAATTAATACTATAACCAACAATATCAGTAAAGAATAAAAAGCTTCCCTGAGCGCGGCATGATACAACCGCAAAATGTTGAACCCTGTACGTTTGAGGCCCAGTATGGAAAGTCAATTGCTTTGGACATATGCATCCCATAGTGGACTTAACAAGTTTTTTGACACACGCATTCCTTGGTGGACTATCGACCCATATTTTCATAAGGAATCCATTATATTTTTTGTTCAAAAGTAGACAATAAATAAAATGCATCTTTATCTATTATTTGATTTTTTTTAAATCCCCCCTTTGGCCCCTCATTTCTAAGCGGAATAGGCAAAAAAAGGGGCTAAAAATACTCTTCATTATTTATCCATTATGTAACAAGAATTAAATTAAAAAAATCAAAATCGGACAAGAAATGCAAAAGTTACATTTTTGCCCCCTTCGGCCCCTAATTTCTACAGGGGTAAAAAAAGAGGTGGTCTGGAAAAATTCATTCTTCATTTGGTATCACTATTTGACAAATATTAACTTTCAAATTTTTTTTTCAAAATCGGACTAGAAATAAAAAAAGTTTCATGTTTGCCCCTTTTGGGCCCCTAATTCCTGAACGGAAAAAAGGAGGAACCCACAAATCAATCTCTTTCATCCTTTTATGATAAGAAAAATTATTGTAAAATTTCAAAGCAATCTGTAAACCAGAACCAAAGTTATTGTGGAAACAAATAAAAAAGTAGCATTATTTGCCCTTTTTGGGCCCCTAATTTTTTAAACTAGAAAAGGGGGGACAACAAAAATCAATCCCATCCATCTATTAATGGTAAGGAACAACATTGTAAAAGTTTCAAAGCAATTGGATAACTAGAACAAAAGTTATTGTGAGAACGACGCAGACGACAGCATCATACCATTATACGTCCGCAATTTTTTTTGCGGTCGTATAAAAATAGTAGGCATGCATAGTAAATAAACCAGTTAACATTTTTGGACATTTGAATTATTTAAAGTAAAAGAAAGATACAGGAAGATGCAATTGAGACCTGTATAAAAAAAATTAATTAATTTATTTATTTCTATTTAATTGATGCGACAACAACAAAATAACTGGAAAATAAAAAAGTGCATAAAACCAATAATAAGACAATGCTAAAGTAGAAACGTTTTCATCATTTAAATTTTCGACAGGAATTACAGATTCGTAATACTCCCTCATCAAGTCGGTGTGCAATCTTTGTCCCAAATGATTAACATTCATGACAGTTGTACCGCTTGTTAAATCTGCAATCCCAATTGAGATAAAGGACTGGTTATCGTTTGTTTTAAAAATATTTGAAATTCTTAATACATCGATGTATGTGTTATTTTTATTTTGCAAAGATGTACATGTGAAAATCTTGTTTACTGTTATTCATCATGATGATCAGCTGCAGCAGCCATGGAATATTAACGGTTTACATCACGAAAATTGTTTAATACACCATTTAAAACAGTAGCAAGAAATTTATTATTGTTGGACATATTTACAATGCGTTAATTATATAATTAAATTCAGATGAGAGCAGATTTAATGTGCATTTATGATAGTACGAAATAGTACGAAATATTTATTTGTTCAGCACATTTACAATAAATGGTTATGACACATAATCACGTGCACATAATGTAATGAATACAACAATATGATCGTTCATGTAGCCAGCTTGATCGCGTAAGAATATATGAACAGAATTATATTTTAATTCAAATGCAAAGAACAAAAGTATTACATTTCGAAACACAAAACATACTGTTTTTCACCTGAAAAATAATCAAAACAATATTACAGATAGAAATTACTTACTTCGGTAAATGTAAACATCGAACTATATTTTCACGCAATACTTCAGTAAACCGTACCCGAAATTAGTTATAACCCCATGTGTGATACAATGCAATGACTTGAGTTATGAAAATAGCACATGTTATAATGTTGGCATATAATTTGCATCAAATACATATACATATATGTAAATGTTTCCATATACATATAAGTGATGACATAAGCTTCTAAAAGATTTAAATCTTAAGTAATCTCTGTCTGTAAGACTCTGGAGCTTCAGTCGCAGAATGGTTTAAGTAGTTAGTCAGTATTAATCACATGCCTGTCAATACTCATTATAGTTGCTGTTTAAATCTTACTGCTGCCGTGATGCACGTTGATCATTTTTCCGTATATGGATACTGTGACCTAATTTTATTATAAACGTGCTAATTTGCATACTATAACAACCATTCCTTAGTAAGAATCCTGTAATTTACATATGTATTACCCATGATGCAACATGCCATTCAGTTTCGGGTTTCTCAATGTTTTTCATGGGTGCAGGTCAACTCGTACCTCGACCAACTCGTACCTTTGCATTTAATATAGTAAATTTAGACTGTTCTTAATAAAAATATATATTGTATATTAGATAACAAATATTTTAAATATTCGAACTTTTTACAAATATTTTGCAGTTTGCGAAAAGATTACGATTTTTCAACATTTAATTACACAGAAATTATTATTTTTATTTGTTCTTTAATAACGACCGCTTATTTTTCCTGTGTACTTAATAATTTCAAGTTTTTACTCAACCTCAAAAAATCCAAAGCCACACGACTGTAAAAACTGGTCTGGAGATCCTGAAAGTTAAGAGTAAAGACAAATATTTTCCATAAACCAATCACATTGAAATTAAATGATAATATAAAATCAAAAAATTTTTTGAAAAATTTCAATTTGCCATTTACGAAACTTAAAGGACTTCAGACTGATTTAGTCAAACAACTTGTGAAGTATATAGAAGAAACATGGGTGATTTGTCATGTTTGGACTGTGGAATCATGGACACAGTCAACCCACAAGTACGAACAACGATGTTGAAGGGTGGCATCGTCGAATTAATAAGAGATCCGGCGATGAGAAGAAGCCGTTTTACTTGCTACTTCCAAAAGCTGCTCTTCTACTCACACAAATGAAAATGATCACAGAATCTAAACATAGTCGGCAGCAGAGATCCACTACCAAAACATGCAGGCGTAATTTTTCAAGTTGTGGGATTTATATTCTAACGGCCAGATCTCCGCCAGCCAACTTCTGCGGCAGTGTGGTCAGTTGAATTGACCACCACAAGACGCTAAATTATATATACATGTACAAACAGTTTATTATATTAAAATATATATCATAAATGTGAATATTGTTTATAGATTACCAAAGACTTTTGTTTTTAAAATATATGTCCTGTCTGGTGTTTAATGGTTTCGCAGGAACCTTCAAATCAATTAGTTATACTAGTCCCAAGGTTTCGTTGCTTGCTTTGTTTTTGTTAGTTAATTAGTGCTGTACAATACATATGATAATAAATAATGATAAATATTACAAATTTTAGTTTAACATAATTTCAGCCATTTTCATATGTCCTTTTTCATTCTACCACATAATGCAAAGGTACGAGTTGGTAAAGGTACGAGTAGTAGGTTTGGTACGAGTTGACTAGGATTCGTTTTTCATGGGTGCAGGTAAACTCGTACCTCAACCAAATAGTACCCTACCAACTCGTAATATGAATGTACGCGCTGCCTAAATGCGAGCATCGCACATTGTACATGTCGTTACTTCAGAGCCCCCTAACAGTGCCTCTACATTCCATTGATGACGTGACGTCGTATCTAATGTGTTGGTGACGTCACAAATCTCAATTTCAAATACAGCGTTTCAGATTGAAAAAAAATTGTCTGGCATTTTTGTAGTAATTTAAAAAATAAACACTTTAATTTTATCGATGTCAAAATTATTTTTGTCTACTTTTAAATTATATATTTTTTCGTTCGTCTACAATATTTTCTTCGGATAGCTCAGCTACCATCTGAAACGGATTTGTTCATATGGATCACGTGACTTTTTTACACACACGCATGTAACCGTATAGCTCGCATCTGCGATGCTCGCTATCATGTAATGGGACTAAATTCGTCTACTCTCGCCAAAAAAAGCGAGGGTACGATTATTCGTTCTAATCCGTGTCGACACTTGTTCGCTAATTAGAAAAGTAAACGACGTATAAAAAATGTATACGATATCGTTAGATTTCAGTCTCGTTGATTTATAGGCTCCAGCGGTTGTACTACATACGTCAACCTCGCCGGGTTTTGATTTTAGTTCTTCATTTTTGTATATAAACAAGACAGTAGTATGCACATAACATGAAGAACTAAAAATAAACCAGATAAACCAGCCATCGAAAACACCTTACGAAACTATATATATATAGGTACATGTACACTAATTAGTATAGTTATTAAAGACTATCACTAACTATGCTTCACTGATTACTTGGATTATTCAAGAAACAACAATTGGACAAATTTTGTTCTACTTTCAAAACAAAAAATAAGGACATAAGTACTGTTTTAATTTATCACTGTAAAAAAATATGAGGACCTTACATTTACTCAGTACGAGCGGATTGTCGGATTTCTCCAATTGAGATAGTTAAATTATGGTATAAAAGTCCAAGCCTTGGCGAGATATGAGACATCCTATAATCCAAGGGTATGAAAGATTCTGTTTCACTTTTTTTGAACTAATTGAAATACAAATTCTCGTCCGGAGCACCTGCATGAGTGCACCCATGGTTTTTATTTGGTTCGGGTTACTTTCTGTTTTTCGTGTTTTTGTTTTGGTTTTGCGTTGTATATGTTATAAGTCTATATCCGGATTTATAATTTTCCTTGTTTTTCAGCTCTTGTTGTTCGGTCGGTTACCTAAATGTATTTTTCTCCCTACCGATGTGATTTGAATACGCTGTTTTGTTTATGACGTCATTAATTCTTTTTATGACGTATATATTTTTTTAAAATCAATCAACAACTTTTTTCCACATCCGTTTGAATTTAACGTAAAAAAGAAAATTTAAAGTTCTGTATTACTATTAGGGCCTATATAGCCTTATTGGAGGAAACAAACAGGAATACAAATTCGTATTTACCGCCATTTTTGACAGAGTTGTTACCCCTACAAACGATGCATCATACTAAATATATCATGGTAGAATGTTGTGTTACTTGCCAAACAATACGGCGTTAGACCACATTTACCAAAGAACGGACGAGTTAAGTTTAACGGACATAACTTTAATGCATAAATCTTGGCCATTTATGGAGTTTCTGTGGTGAATCGTATTTTGTCATGCCTTATTTGCCATGCGCGAAGACACTTCCGGGTATGTTACAGGAAGCAAAGGAGGGCGTTATTTATCAGTGCAACAGAACAACCGGCAACCTTCCCCCTTTCTAAAGAACTTTAAAGGGTACGTTTGGTTTGCTACACAACTACTTTCACAAGTTTTCAAAATCATATAATGCATTTCTTAAAGTCATGTTTGATTCGCATGTAAAATCAAACAAAAAATAACGGTTTGCTCCGACTTGTTACATGTTTACTCTATGTTTCAGATGGCTTTTCGTTTACGACAGTCAAAATATCGGCATGTTTTTGGGAAAGAACTTAAGCGTGATCAGTGCTACGATGACATAAGAGTAACGAAAACATCATGGGATGCTACATACTGTAGTGTTAACCCAAAATATGTTGCTATCATAACAGAGGCTGCAGGTGGTGGGGCATTTTTAGTCATTCCTATTGCAAAGGTGAGTCATTAAGATGAAAGGTATGATATGACATATGTAATGTATCCCATTGTATGAACATGTTATAATTCGATTCAGTAGATTATGTTCTGAACTTTAAGTAATTTTAATATTCCATACTCTCTAAAAATAGAAGAGTATGACTGCTTTTAGCAACATAGTACCAGGTATCATGTCACCAAGTACCAAACCTTGCAAACTCATATCAATGATGTCATATGTTGGTAGGTAAAAAAGTTGTGAAAATTTTTGAATTATTTATCAATACACAAATTATTTCCAAATAATTTGTAGATTTTGAATAGTGCATGTTTAGTGAACATTATAGTAAATGCCATAACCCTTGTGACAAACATTTTTTGCTTGCATTTTTTTATTATTCTCTATTTTATCATTTTATTACGAAAATCCAGTAGAAAAAATGTAAATATGATAACCTGTTCATGTTTTATACTATGCGGCAGTTGTTTACTTGTTACAAATCATCCTTCATTTTTGCTACTGTAATTTTACATAATAACTCATCCATTTTTATACCCCCCGCAAACTTGTTTCGGGGGGTATATAGGAGTCTGTCTGTCTGTCCACATCTCTTGTAAACACTTCTCCTCCTAAACCGCTTGACAGATTTTGATGAAACTTTACATGAAGGAAGTACATCATATGCAGGGGCTGCTCTGGCTTCTTAAAAGCTGGCGCCAAAAAAAAATCGCCAACTGCAATTTTCCGTCGCCAGTTTTGTAAAAGTGTCGCCACATTAGAAATCACTAGATCACTATATGACATGGTGAAATTGTTTAACATTATGTGTGACATATTCTGTAATGTCGGACGAAATCCAAGTTTGCCGGACTCTTAATGCAATTTTTCAAAAGTTTGGTCTTGAGCAGCCTGTACACTAATTGTATTTTAATCATGAAAAGATGTGTGAGTGATTTCTTGTTGACAGAAAACCAAAATTTTACAGCAATTTATTAGAAACATCTATTCCCATGAATGAACATAAAACCGGAAATACTGTAAATAGAACTACGCATGTGTAAGAGTTTTCTAATTACGAAATTAAGACGGACATCTGGTCCGGAAATCACTCTACAACGACGTCAGTTTTCATACCTGTATTTTATTAATTACATTATAAAAAAATTTTTACTACAAAAATATGTTTGTTTTGTTATTTTTATAAATTAATTAACAGCATCAATTGTTTTATTTACACGTCTACTCAAATTTGTGATGCAGGTAAAGCTGCTTTTCATCAGACAACTTTGTTGATTCATTTATTGCTGATTTACGTTTAATAACTCTAAATAACACACATGTCACTGGATACTACACAATACACGTGTATTTACGACCATAGAAGCCGACAAAGGATCTTTAATGATGCAATCGCCGATTACTGATAAATTTAAAACATGCATGCATCGTTTAACACTATAAAACCTTGGTGCCAAAAAAATCGCCAATCGCAATATTTAGTCGCCAAATGAAAAAAAATCGCAATTGGCGACATTGGCGAAGCCCAGCGCGACCCCTGCATATGTAGATGTGCATGAAGAATTTTCGTTGCTGTCAGATATTATTGAGGGGAGATAATTGGACTTAGACGTTTTAAATATACTAATAGTATTCAGTGTGAGACCTCGTAAGTGCAACTCCTCCTAAACCGCTTGACAGATTTTGATGAAACTTTAAATGAAGGAAGTACATCATATGTAGATGTGCATGAAGAATTTTCGTCGCTGTCGGATATTATTCAGAGGAGATAATTGGACTTGAAGCAAAGCGGGGGTATCCTTTTGCTCACAGTCCTTACTTGTTGTTTCTAAATGGACCTTGCATTGTTTACAAATGGTCGTCTGCTTTCATGATCGTATTTGGACAAACTGCGAGGCTTGTCCCGCCTTAACTGCAGATGACATCACACAAGGATTTCAAATAGACAACAATCAATTGTTCCTAAAGTGCACTTCCGTTCTAATTAAGGTCAAATTATAGTATGGAAAACAAAGCTCCAGGTAAGATTATCTTCATTGGGTTTTTCACATGATAATTTATTTCATTAGGTATTTTTTTTTATACATCACTTTTATCATTTTTTTTAACTCCAGGGCTGGAGTTGGAGGGCGACTCGGGTGAAGAAGTCGTCTTATCGTGGTCCCACTTTGCCGTCAATCATTTTCAAAAGCAAAGTGAAGTCGCCCTTTCATTTTGTAGAATCGCCTAATGTCGCCTTTCAAATTTTATTCCCATTTTTGGTAAGAAATCTTCATATTTTTGATACAGTGTCATGTTTATTATGTTTACGCGCCAAAGTTGAACTGGTACCCTTTTAACTTTTATTTGGTATATAAAGCATAGGTTTTAAAAAACGACTGGAAACCAGTTCAGAGCACAAGAGCATGAAAATTTCCGGAGCGGATATGAATTTGGTGCTGGAGATTGCAAATATACTACGCTGATAGTGGTGAAATGAGTTTTGCAATGATAGAAAACGTAGTAAAAATAGTATTTTGGCAGTTACTTAAAACAAATTTAAGTTAAATATGTTTAAATACCTTTAATAGTGAATTTTACAATTTTATGTGTCACAAATATGTTATTTTCTACTTTAAGTTCAAATAGTACTTCATTATAAATCAATCAAATTGTATATCAATGACAAAGAAACATTTATTTTATTGAACAGTTTTGTGACAGTTGATTCTTTTTTTATTGTTATGTTTAATACATGTATTTCTGAAAATGTGTGAAATAAGTATACTGAATAGTTAATAAAATCTTTTATCCTCAAATAAATTAAACTGCTAAAACAACATATAACAATAAAAATGCAAATGCCTACACTAATTTAAAAAAAAACAAAGTAAACAGGACGCTTTCGCAACATATAATGCAACTTCTCCCTGTTGTCCACCCACTTCTCCCTGTTCTATCCTCACTTCTTCCTGTCAGCCACCCAAAAGAGAAGTGACTTCTCCCTATAATTTTGACCCAGCGTGAGCCCTGAACCCACTCAAAAATAAGTTAATTGGGTTTTTCACCGGGTGACCCATCTAAAATTTTTTGAATTGGGGGATTTTTATGCTGACAAAAATGTATTTCACTATGGTTTTATCAGTGGTTTCCTTTGAAGCCGGTAGCCGGCTATATTGCAGTGTATTTTTGTATTTTGACCGGCTACTTTTTTG
Organism: Limnoperna fortunei; assembly: GCA_944474755.1. NCBI lineage: Eukaryota > Metazoa > Mollusca > Bivalvia > Mytilida > Modiolidae > Limnoperna > Limnoperna fortunei. The sequence goes on along the minus strand of OX104121.1, from coordinate 39,096,450 downwards.
CCAAATTTATGTTACCTATTGCTAAAAAAATTATGAATGAAAATTTAATCTTTATAATGTAGAGAAATCGGCAGCTGAAGTTTGTTTTTCTCGTAGCGTGTTCGTTTTTGTCTCGCCTGCGACGAAAGTCGCTGGAGGCGAGACATATGTATGGGAATCCGGCGGCGGCGGCGTAAACACTTGACATCTTGCTTCATATCTTTGTAAGCTCAAGCCCTAGGTCCATCAAATTTGATCCAGAGGTAGCTTATGATGAGTACTTGCCAGTCAGTCACCTGTCACCTGACCTTGACCTCAATTTCACGGTCCAGCGCCTACGTTAAAGTTTTTGGGTTACGACAGTTCCTCTGTAACTACGCATGGTAGGATGACAATATTTGGTTTATAGGTTGCTGATGACTAGTACATGACTGTCTGGTAGGTGTCACCTGACCTTGACCTCAATTTCACGGTCCAGCGACTACGTTAAAGTTTTTGGGTTACGACAGTTCCTCTGTAACTACGCATGGTAGGATGACAATATTTGGTGTATAGGTTGCTGATGACTAGTACATGACTGTCTGGTAGGTGTCACCTGACCTTGACCTCAATTTCACGGTCCAGCGACTACGTTAAAGTTTTTGGGTTACGACAGTTCCTATGTAACTACGCATGGCAGGATGACAATAATTGGTGTATAGGTTGCTGATGACTAGTACATGACTGTCTGGTAGGTGTCACCTGACCTTGACCTCAATTTCACGGTCCAGCGACTACGTTAAAGTTTTTGGGTTACGACAGTTCCTCTGTAACTACGCATGGTAGGATGACAATATTTGGTGTATAGGTTGCTGATGACTAGTACATGACTGTCTGGTAGGTGTCACCTGACCTTGACCTCAATTTCATGGTCCAGCGACTACGTTAAAGTTTTTGGGTTACAACAGTTCCTCTGTAACTACGTATGGTAGGATGACAATATTTGGTGTATAGGTTGCTGATGACTAGTACATGACTGTCTGGTAGGTGTCACCTGACCTTGACCTCAATTTCACGGTCCATCGACTACGTTAAAGTTTTTGGGTTACGGCTGTTCCCCTGCAACTATGCAGGGTATGGTGACAATATTTTGTATGCAGGCCGCTGCTGATATTTAATGCTATTTATGTAATGCTTATGACGAAATTTATTTTCGTTACTGATGCGGAATACAGGCGAGACGTTTTTCTGTGTCCACACTTGTTTTAATGGTGCTCTCGGCGAGGTCCGCGTTCGATGCAAAATATAATTTACGGTATTTCTTTGTGTCAACACCGGTATAGTTTTACATGCGTTTCCGGTGTATAAAACTGCAATGAATAAACGGGTAGCTGGAAATAAAAATATTACAGACTATTTCACTAAAAGGCAGAAACTAACCGATGGTAAGAAAGGATGGTAATATGTCTTTTACCTTTTACGAAGTTGTAAATAATGATAATAATGATAACCTACGATATCCACCGGTGTTTGGATAAATTAATTACATGGGATTTTTTTTCCGCTGAGAATACGACGTCTTATAACATGTATAGACTTAAAATAAAGTAAAGCTGTTACGTTATACTTTTATTCACTCTAACATTGAAAACATTTATCTGTCTGCTCATGCCAGGAGAGGTGTCCAAATCACATTCAAAATAGCTTAAAACCATTTTCGGACGAAGCCCCCCTGGACCCTCTATAGGGGCGCTGCCTCTTAACCCCACTGGGGGCCTTGAGCCGCCCCCAGACCCCCTGCCTTCTACTTTAGTGATTCAGCCTTTTACTCTAAAAAGTGTGGAGAACCCTGGTTTTATACATGTAGACTAGATAACCTTTTGTCGTTTTGCATCTCTTTTTGTGAAAAAATCTCCATACCTGGAGCACTGTATGCTGCATGAAATATACATTACATTCGGAATACCTCGGTTGTTACGTTGCAAAATAAAGGGAATCGTAATTCCCCACTTTGTGTATTTATTTGAATGAATATTAACCCAATCAATGAACAATTTTATGCACTCAGTGAGTGAATTTAGCATGTTTCTAAAAATTGATTGGGTTTTAGGCCTTTGATATTGCGTTTTGCAACACATTGCTATAAAAATAATTGGGTTTCATGAAAATTTACATGTAATTGCATAATAACACAAATACGCAGCCTATCTGGAGCTCTGGGAAAATCACCCAATCAAAATTAAAAAACGCAATATTTTAAAATGCTGAATATCTTGAGGAAATAATTGTTGACTTCAAAAAGTACCCTTCTTGATCTACAAAAGAAGTATAAGCTGAACCATACACGGTAAGCAATTTTCATTTGTCACACACAAAAACCATCGCCAAAATACATAAACTTGTGGTATACAATTACAGTTTACAGGGCCGGCTTTGGAGTTGGACCCTAACAATTGCAAACTGTAATTTTTTGGCCAGTTTCAAAATCCAGGGCTAAGGTAATGTTCAGCATGGCATTTCTACATTACAATGTACATGTACATTTTACATGTTTGATTACACAGTTCTCAATATTGCCATTTACAATCTTTTTTTAAAAAAAAGCTTTATTGACATGGTGGATTCTGCGCATGGTCATTAATAGATAAAGATTGATATGTGTAATACAACATTTGTTAACTACCTTCTTTTTTCAAATGATTACAGTTAAAACGTGTGAGGGTTATATGATGGTTATACATGTAAATTCCCAATTTTTAGGAAGGAAATTGAAAAACAAAGGATGTTACTTTGTTATTAAGATTACAGATAAAAACATCTTTTTATTTCTCAAAAGTAGCTTTTTATGTTTCGTATACCAAACATGCTGCAGGAGAATTGCCCAAAAGTATTTGGTTTTTATTCTGAACACATTTGAATACAGGTAATTTTTGTACCATTTATTTGATGTGGGTGAGGTTTTATCTTCCTACACCAAGCTTGACTTACTTGGGGGGGGGGGGGGGGGGGGGATTTTAAACGTTCCTGCTTAGACAGCATGGTCATCTGAGAAATTTTGCTTATTTAAATATTCAAGTAAGTGTAGCACTAAAAGTACATTACAAAATATTATATTTCGTTGTTTAGTTAATACATGACAAATCCATGAATTTCTTAATTCAGGTTGTTTTAAACATTGTTCTACATGTATATATTTATTATTGGTAATGCTAATGTTTCAATATCTGCCATTTGCATTCTAAAATTGGTCCATTTTAGCTTCAGTAAGGGAAGTAAATGCATGGGGTTTTTTTTACAAAAGTTTGCCAACAATCTATTTGTAATTACCTAAATTTGGAAAAGTTCAGAAAAATACTCAATATTTTCAGACACTTGTAACCTGTACTATTTTCAAATTTCCTTTCTATGCATTTTATACTATCACAGAAAAGTAAAAAGTTTCTGTTCGGGCCATGACAGCAACCACCACACTTTTTCTTTTAATTGGTTAATATGATTTTGCAAGTTAAGATACTGAAAAAATTGCCAAAGTCATTGTTTTGTGCCAGTTGAAATTTAAAAAATGCACATGGCAACATTGGCAAAGCCCAGCACTACCACCTCATATCTTTTAAGCAGTTGCGCAATATGTGTTGGATTTAAACTTAAATTCACCACATGTAATATCTTTTTTATAACAAATTATCAGTGATTTTGCTGGTTCGAGGAGTCAGCCCATGAATGGTGTCACACAAGTTGTGTGTTTTCACTTGATATTTTTTGGCTTCCTTACAAAGTTAAAACACTCTATAATATAGCCCTTAAAATGACAAGACATGGGATAAAATCTGGAACAAACGAATTTGACAAGATATACATCTAAATAAATACCAATCAATACTAGTAAAGATGATCACTCAGGTTGTGGGTTTGAGTTTCACTGCTGATAGGATGTACTTGACTCCAATCTTAATTGACAAGGATTACCAGTTTTCCTACTGTAGGTCAAGGGTGTTAAACATCATTCGAAGGAACACAAAAAAAATTCATTACGATGATTTTAAAAAATACTGTCCAAAAATGGTTTTACTGCTAAATTAACATCTTCACTTGACAAAACAAATAGCAGCTCTCCCGCACATTATTTTACAAAATAAGTCTAGGTATTTAAAGATTAGAAAAAAGTAAAATTGGTTTTTGTGTATCAAACTCTCATACATTTGTTTGCTAAAGACATTCTAGAATAACCTTGTGCAATCTTAGCATCACTGAAATCTATAAAATTATTCCACAATTTCCATGGTAAAGTCTGCTTAAAGTAATGTGTAATCTTTGTTACCATGGTAATAATGCAGTGTAGGATGAGTTATGAATTTGTGCTTTGGGAATAAAAGTTAGCAAATCAGTGTTTGCTTTTTGTCTTTAGATGACAATGACTGTAATTACTTTGTACTTTCATAAAGTATATGCGTAAATTTTCCAAGGAACAAGAATACAATGTTATATCATTTAAAAGACCCTCTCATTGGGGGGTTGTCAGGTCATAAGACGGAAAGCCTGACCGCGGACCGTAGTGGGTTATGTGTTTGGAGAGTGCCATGCTCCTTGCACGATAAATACCCCTGTTGTAGATTTCGAGAACAGTAGGCTTATTGTAGCCTCTACAAAAGGCTAAATTTCCTGCCCCAACCCAAAACTCCATACTTTTCCAGTGGCAGTCAAAATTGTATTCCCTGTGACCCACCCCACCCCCATTTTCCATTGATTTATTGTTTGTGAACTTGATCCCGTCCTGAATATAGCTGAAATACTGCTCGCTGGACGTTAAGCAGACATCCAATCAATCAATCATTTAAAAGAGTAGGGCTGTCTGTGTCTGAAATTTATTATCTTATCTATTTACATGTATATACATCTATGTCCTTGTTGAAATTTGTTTAAAGGAAATTATTAAATAAAGCTTACTCTTAAGTGCTTATTTGATAGAAGATCGTATTATTACAACAAAAACAGGAAGGATATTTAACAGGAAATGATACTTGAGGAAGAATTGTCTATGAAACACACATATTGATGTTGTGATGACATTGAAAGTTTTCAGTTAAAATTAATTCTTTTTGACTTGAGTCAGGAAATTTTGTTAAACAAGAATGGCTAGCATGTGTTAAAGGTTATGTTTAATACATGTTCCCAGAAATAAAAAACGAAGCAAGTTGCTACCTGTTTTATTTTTAGTTTGTTTTTAGGGAATAGTTCTGGATTTTTGTGAATCTTTTTTCTTTGTTTTTGAAATAAAAATATTTAACCAGCACAAATCTAAGCGTAGAAGTATTTGTGTAAAAAAAAGGTTTAAACCTAGTGACTCACATGAGTTTTCTTTAGTTTTTTAAAATACAAATATTAAACTAGCACAAATCTAAGCCTAAAAGTATTTGTGTCAAAAGAAGTTTAAAACCCAGTAACCTGACTGCGTTTTCTTTCTTTTTAAAAAAATAAAAATATTAAACTAACACATATCTAAGCCGGGGCCTCGGTGGCCGAGTGGTCAAGGTAGTTCGTCTACTATTTATTGATCACGTGGTCTGTCAACACTGAGATTGCGGGTTCGATTCTCACTGCAGGCAGGGTGTACTCGACTCCAATCTTAATTGACAAGGATTGCCAGTTTTCCTACCGCAGGTCGGGGGTTTTCCCCAGGTACTCCGGCTTCCTCCCCCAATAAAAACTGGACGCCATGATATAGCTGAAAAATTGCTGAAAGTGGTGTTAAAACACCATTCAAACAAACAAACATATCTAAGCCTAGAAGTATTTGTGTAAAAAGAAGTTTTAAACCCAGTAACCCAATTGGGAAAAGTGTTTACCTTCACCATAACTAAAAGCCAAGGAAAGAATACTTAAGTTTTAATCACTTTATCAGTATTTTTTGTGTAAAACACTTACATGTACATGTATATCTGTTGCTTGATGTGCAGTCATATTCATCTGTGTGTTATGTTAAAGTTGACATTCACTCTCTTGCTGGAAAAGTAGGAGACCCAGAATAAGAAGGTAAAACAAAATGAGGAGTATTCATCAAATAAAAAGTAAGGACAGACAAAACAATGGTTAAACTAAAGAGGAGACAACGACAATCAAACAGACACCAAACAATAGCCAAAAATTTAGTAATACATATCCCACTCAATATGTTGGGAGGGGTGAGCCCAGGCGGAAAGGAGGGTAAGCAATTCCTGTTTGATGCATTTCGCCTGGGGGGTAATCACAAACTAGTGAGAAAGAAGGAACATGGTTACCACAAATGGAACAAATCAGTGGTCATTTGTGATACATATATACAACTACATGTAAGTTATGATGGCAACTGTAAACATTTTTCTAATTGATGACTTCAATCTTGCCTCTGTGAACCCTCGCTTAAAGTACAGTAGTTTTCTGTCAGCTGGGACAACCTCTATCAAGGAAATCTGGATAGGAATATACAGGCTTCTTGAGTACCTGATCGGTTGAGAGATGTGTATTCCATATGCAATGTTGCCACAACAATATAAAGTTTTCACAACAGGAAATTAAAAATCATATAGGTTAGGTATGAGTCAGACCTACTAGTAGCAGTCTCTGTGGTGTCCTCAATTTCACTTTCATTGGGATAGGTGTCATCAACATAAGCTTGAAATTTGTTATTATTCAATGAAAGCACACCATTTATATTGGGGAAGGTGATTTGTTACAAGCCTATACCAAATCCATCTCATACATATAGAGGACTCAGGAAAAAGTCATCAAACAAGGTTTATCAGTTGGTAGCCGCTGGAGTTGAAATTAGTGATATTTTATTGCAGAATGTTGCAATAATACACAAATAAGTTAGATTTTACTAATGAAATGAAATCAATAGTTCATTTGAATCTCGTACAGAAAATCCACCTTTTGACACATCAAATATACATGTCAACAGAAACAGTTTTACAAATCACATTTCTGTAAAAAAAAATTATGAATGAGATTAAATTTCCAGTTAATCTCATTTTAAATCACAAGCATAAACTATTTATTACTACATGTGTGTAATTTATCATTTAAATCAGTTTCTTGTTTGTCTATTTATAGACTGGAAGAGTAGAGCGTGATGCTCCACTAGTTACCGGACACAAAGCAGCAGTTCTAGATATAGAATGGTGTCCTCACAATGATGATGTCATCGCTAGTGCTTCAGAAGATTGTTATGTAAAAATATGGCAGATTCCTGATGGAGGTTTGACCAAAAATCTTACAGATTCCATTGTAGATCTACAGGGACATCAGAGAAGAGTGGGACTTGTAAAATGGCACCCAGCAGCACAAAATATTCTGCTAAGTGCAGGTTTGTAATCGATAACATAGGTGTTCATACAGATAGTGGCTATGGCCATCTGTCAAAGCATGTGTTTTAAAATACTCTTATAAATGTATCACTTGTATTTCAGTATAGTAACAGTACTGCTTCTATCAAATGTACGGTTTTTAGTTTGTTAAGAACAATCACTTCAACATTGTGGTCTCTACAGTCTACTTAAAACATAAACTTTGAAAAGGACAATTCAGGCTCATAGGTTCCTATTTTCAACTTGGTTCCATGGTTAAAGCCATTTTAGACTTGTCATCAGAACCAACAATAAATTTGTATAGAGGACCAGCAAACATTGTGACAAAGTTTTGTTTTAATTGGCTAAGTGCCAACTATCCAAATACCATAAAGCTATTTTAGTCTGTGTAGCAGAGTAAAAACAGACATCACTATCTGTTGTCTGTCTCATTGTCACACTTAGTGCATATCCTTTAACTCTTTATATTTTATGTGAAAACTTGCTTCTGCATTTTAATTATACCCCTCGCAAACTAGTTTGGGGGGTATATAGGAATCACCCTGTCTGTCTGTCCGTCTGTCCACATCCCTTGTAAGCACTTCTCCTCCTAAACCGCTTGACAGATTTTGATGAAACTTTACATGAAGGAAGTACATCATATGTAGATGTGCATGAAGAATTTTCATCGATGTCGGATATTATTCAGGGGAGATAATTGGACTTAGACTTTTAAAATATAGTATTCAGTGCAGGACCTCGTAAGCGCAACTCCTCCTAAACCGTTTGACAGATTTTGATGAAACTTTACATGAAGGGAGTACATCAAATGTAGATGTGCATGAAGAATTTTCATCGCTGTCGGATATTATTCAGGGGAGATAATTGGACTTGAAGCAAAGCGGGGGGGGGGGGGGGGGGGGTATCCCTTTGTGAGTGTGCTCACAGTCCACACTTGTTTCCATTCTAGTTGTAATTAAACCATACAGCCTTTGTTTTACCATGTTGAATAGTTATATGAATACACTAATACAATAGTTTCTTTCTGGTAAAAGGAGGCAGAATTTAGTCTGTTTTGAATTTCATTATCATAAGTTAAATTGATCTAGATATTTTATGGAAGTTTTGGGCTATACATTAGCAGGCAGTACGTGTATTATTCAGTATACTCGCAACAAAGTTTAACTTTCTATTAAAGTAATTGAATAACTGATATATTTTGATTTTTGCTAAAAATGCACACAAAAAAGTGAAAAAATTTATAATACATGAAGTTTTTTAATTCTTTTCTGAGTTTTTTAAACTAATGAACGATATTCTTATAAAGATGTACAACATGTTTCTTTTTTATAATTATAAAATTTGAATTGAGCACACATTTTACATTCTTGTAACTAAAATCTGATATATTTGTAATTGCAGGATCAGATAATAAAATATTTATTTGGAATGTTGGTACAGAAGAAGCGCTTTTAGAAATAGATACACCTGACCAGATTTTGTCAGCGTCCTGGAATTACGATGGCTCTAAATTTGTAACAACATGTAAAGACAAAATGTTACGTGTGTATGATCCAAGGTCAGGGGAAGTTATAGGGGTAGGTGTTTCACGCTGTCTATTCATGCATGAACTTTATGTTTGTTTTTGATTCAATGGTGTTATAACATTACTTTCAGCAATTTTTCAGCAATAAGTCCTTAATTGTTATTGTCTCGCCTGCGACGAAAGTCGCTGGAGGCGAGACATATGTATGGGAATCCGGCGGCAGCGGCATTAAACACTTGACATCTTGCTTCATATATTTGTAAGCCCAAGCCCTAGGTCCATCAAATTTGGTACAGAGGTAGCTTATGATGAGTACTTGCCAGTCAGTCACTTGTCACCTGACCTTGACCTCAATTTCACGGTCCAGCGCCTACGTTAAAGTTTTTGGGTTACGACAGTTCCTCTGTAACCACGCATGGTAGGATGACAATATTTGGTATATAGGTTGCTGATGACTAGTACATGACTGTCTGGTAGGTGTCACCTGACCTTGACCTCAATTTCACGGTCCAGTGACTATGTTAAAGTTTTGGGTTACGGCAGTTCCTCTGTAACTACGCATGGTAGGATGACAATATTTGGTATATAGGTTGCTGATGACTAGTACATGACTGTCTGGTAGGTGTCACCTGACCTTGACCTCAATTTCACGGTCCAGCGACTACGTTAAAGTTTTTGGGTTACGACAGTTCCTCTGTAAACACGCATGGTAGGATGACAATATTTGGTATATAGGTTGCTGATGACTAGTACATGACTGTCTGGTAGGTTTCACCTGACCTTGACCTCAATTTCACAGTCCAGTGACTACGTTTAAGTTTTTGGGTTACGACAGTTCCTCTGTAACTACGCATGGTAGGATGACAATATTTGGTATATAGGTTGCTGATGACTAGTACATGACTGTCTGATAGGTGTCACCTGACCTTGACCTCATTTTCACGGTCCAGCGACTACGTTAAAGTTTTTGGGTTACGGCAGTTTCTCTGTAACTATGCATGGTAGGATGACAATATTTGGTATATAGGTTGCTGATGACTAGTACATGACTGTCTGGTAGGTGTCTCCTGATTTTGACCTCAATTTCACAGTCCAGCGACTTTGTTAAAGTTTTTGGGTTACAACTGTTCCCCTGTAACTACGCATGTTAGGATGACAATATTTGGTATATACGTTGCTGATGAATAGTACATGACTGTCTGGTAGGCGTCACCTGACCTTGACCTCAATTTCACGGTCCAGTGACTACGTTAAAGTTTTTGTATTAGGACAGTTCCTCTGTATCTATGTATGGTATGGTGACAATATTTATACAGGCTGCTGCTAATAACTAATGCTATTTACGTAATGCTTATGACGAAATTTATTTTCGTTACTGATGTGGAATGCAGGCGAGACATTTTTCTGTGTCCACACTTGTATTACATATGAAAGCCACAACTGATATTTAAATTACTTTTATATTTTTCATCTGTACACCTGCCATATTGTTTATATCGATAGTATAATAAAATCTAACCAGCACAATAAACCAGTTCTATATTTAGTAACATGCTTCATATATGAGGGTTAATTTTTAGTAACATACTGTACAGGCCCCGCGAATTTTAATTTCTCCACCCATGGCGGTGGGGGTGGAGGAGAGTGGAGAGACAGTTTCCTCCACTGTTACTCAACTCTCCTTGGTGGAGTAGCGGTGGAGTGCCGATCGCATAGTCGCGGTGTATAGCCGGCCAAAAAGATCGTAAAATCACATCAGAACAATGGGTATGCATGTTAAGTTTCTGTTTCCTTTCTCCAGAAAATGTTCTACTTCTTATATTTTCTTCAGTGTTGACAAACATCACCAGAACAACATCGTCTACAGTGCCGTTTTCGTCAATAAAGGAAAGTGAAATTGTGGTCATATGCTTGAGTGTGTATACAACAAACTCTATACCTTGTGTTATAAAATTAATTATCCCTTTAAATTAATTGCATAATACATAATAAATGACAATTCCTGACCATATTTGATTACACAATTAAGGGTACACAGGTAATGCTGTCATATAACCAATTAGCGTTAATTATGTCTTTAATTACCTTTGATCATTTGACAGTGTGAACTACAGTTCAAAAACGAACTCACAAGCTGAATTATATTTGAACAGTGTCAAAGCTGTCTGTTTTAATAAATAACAGTGTCTTCTTGGATTTTTATAAACATTGTAGAATCTTGGTATCAGAATGTCTACGGAGAAACATACGTTCACAACTCCAAAAGAAAAAGAAAATCTTATGCCAATAATGAAGCTTCTCGGTAATCCATCTGTCTTTATCCACGTTCTTTTTGAAAGCATTTTAAAATATCCAGTATCAATCCAATGAATTAAAATAATCGTTGAATTCTATTAACAGCCTGTTTGTTTACGTCACCAAAAACGGAGGTATAATTATAAAATAATAATAGATAAAATAGTGGTGGAATAAATAAAGATATACTTCCTGTGATTTCATTTTCATCGTTTTTTTGTAAATAATTATAACAACATCACAGGTATATCTTTGTACACTACTTGCTCATGCTATTTTACAAGCGGTAAATTAATTGATTCAAGAAGCAGACGATACCTCAATTATGACACGTGTTCTACTGTCATATATTTTCTTCAAATTTGACAAACATCAACAAAACAAGATGGTCTATAGTGCCATTTACGTCTATAAATGTAAGTGAAATTGTTGTCATATGCTCGAGTGTGTATACAACAAACTTTATAATTTTTGTTGTAAAATTAATCCTCCCTTCAAATTAATTGGACAATCCCTTGTAAATTGAGCACAATGACACTTTCAGACCATTTTTCATTACATAATTAGTGGTACACAGGTAATGCTGTCAGATGATAACCAATCAGCGTTAATAAGGCCGTACCTGTGATCATTTGACATCCTGAACTACAGTTCAAAAACGAAATCACAAGCGTCTTTTTGGTTTTTTATAAACCTTGTAGAATCTCGGAATCATAATGTCTACGGAGGAAATATATTCACAACTCCAAAAGAAAAAGAAAACCTCATACCACTAATGATGCTTCTCGGTAATGCATCTTTCTTTGCAGATTTTTGTTTAAAGCATTTTAAAATATCCGGTTACAATAATGTAAAATAACACTACCTGTACGTGCTATTGTGAAAGCGGTAAATACTTTGATTGACAAGCAGATGATATCCTCAATTATCGGCACATGCTTTTTTACCGAATATTTTAGAAATACAAAGAAACTGCGGAATTTTAGTTATATATAATTTAATATATTCATGTAGTCTATTGTGGATTTGCAAACAATATAGTCAAAACTGTGTTCTGTGTAAGGTAACAACTGTCTTCGGCACGGATTAAACTAGCATGTAATACAAAGGTAAGTACTTATCAAGCAATATTTGCTATACAGAAATGATTGCCTAATTCTTAATTAGTACACTGACACTTCCTGGACATTTTCAATTAATTAGTGTAACAAAGGTAATACTGTCGGATCGAATTAGCGATAATTAGGTCGTTATTTACCTTTGAACTCACAGACTGACGTACAGTTTACAAACTTGCTAATCATATTTAAACAGTGTCAAAGCTCTCAATTTTAAGTGGATGCGAGTTATTTGACGATTCATATTGTCGAACAGGTGTCCATGGATTTGTTTATTGCAACCTGCTGTTAAACGGAATACGTAACAAAAATAAACCAAGTTGTCACTTCGTCATTGCAGAGAATATGAACAACTGTTAACTTTATTAATTGATAAATATATTGGGAAGAAATATATGGAAGTTGGTAAGCTTTTTACCGCATATTCGTCACCTCTAAGCCTAAGTTGACCTCTACATAAGAAAGAACAACAAATGCATAAATAAGATAATTAGCTTTTTAGCTACATGAATTGATAATATAGATAAGTAATAAATCTTCACAGACAACCTGAAATATAAATAAAACGATGAAAGATTAATAAATTAATACAAACATACATACAATAAATAATCTTAACACAACTTTGCTAACTATTGTTAGAAATAGTATTCTACGCGATCTTTCTGTTCTATGTTTTTGAAGGATAACATATGAAACTGATCTGAAACAGGTTCACATATATTTTAAAAGGTGAAAGATCAGACTTAAGATAAATTCACGTCATTATGCACAGTTACCGAAAGTGCCAATATATCCCAAAATTTTTGCAGAGTGGCTACACCGCGAATACACGGTGGAGTCGTCGGCTCTCCACCCGATACTGGCTCTCCACCGGCAATTCGCGATCGCCAGTCGCGGTGGAGATGACAGCGGAGAGGCCGTGGAGACCCGAATTTCCTCCACCAGGATGCGCGGAGAAATTAAAATTCGCGAGGCCTGTACAGTAACTTGAATATACATAAAAATAGAAATGTAGCAGAAATATTTTTTAAAAATAGAAACAAGGTGTCTGCAATGGCTTTGGTGTAAAAATGCACAGAATATTCTTCAAATAATGATATTGGCTTAGCCAGTCAGCACTATATTACAACACACCATATGTAATATCTACTGCTGTGGTGTAATTGCACTTTGGTGGTTTGAAATGAATATGATTTATTTATATGTCCGCCAACAAAATTTGCTGGACATATAGATTTTCCTTATGCTTCCCTTTTTTAAATTTTTTTTTTTGTTTTTATAAAGATGTCTTTACATCTTTATGTAACTTGGTACACAGTTACAACATAATAAAATCTCTTTACTGGCAGACTTGTGTAGTGCTTTGCTAAATATTTCAAGTTTGGGTGAAAGAAAAAGGGGGTTGTTATGCCTCACGTTTACTTTTTTGTTGAAGATTATTTTCTTAAATGTGACTTCCCATCTTTATGTAATTACTTCATACACCAGTTGCATGATGAGATCTTTTCATTAGCAAAATTCTGAAGTGCTGTGCCAAATATTTCACGATTGAGTGCAGGGGTGTTTAACATTATACTACAAGTGAACGTACATGTATTTTGGAGAGGGTTTTTTGCATGACAAATGAAAACTGCTTACCGCTTATGGTTCAGCTTATGCTCCTTTTGTAGATCAAGAAGGGTATTTTTTGAAAATAACAATTATTTCCTCCAGATTTTCGCATTTTTAAATATGGCAGTTTTAAAATTTTTGTAGGGCGATTTTCCATTCTAAAATTTGACCTTAATTAGAAAGGTAGTGTACTTTAGGAACAATCGATTGTTTTCTATTTGAAATTCTTCGTGTAATGTCGTCTGCAGTTAAGGCAGGAAAAGTCTTGCGGTATGTCCTAATACCTTTGAATGTTATGAAAGCAGACGAACATTTGCAAACAACACAAGGTTCCTTTAGAAACAATAATGGCTGACTTATTATGTAAAATTGCTGTAGCAAAAGTCAGGGACAATTGTAACAAGGCAACAACAGTGGCATAATTTTGTACATGAACAGATTAGCATATTTTTATACTGGATTTTTGTAATAAAATGATAAAATATGGAATAATAAAAAAATGCAAGCATAAAATTTTTTCCAAAAGGGTGCAGCATTGGGCATCTATGCCAAATGTCACTGGTACACATTTTTCTGTCTGTATTGTAAAAATGATTGTCATTTTTTTTACATCATTTCCTTGTTCAATTAACAACATAGATTTGTAAAAATTAATAACAAATAATAGAATGAACACTTACAACACTTGTGATACACTTGTAGTACTGGAGCGGTGTTGTCACTTACTTGGAGTTTGTTATCAACTTAATTGTTGTAAAGTGCTTTTTATGATAGTTTTTTAAAAACATACAATTTTTCACAACAGTGGATAAGTACTTTCATTGTTGATATTTATTTTTGTTCAATTATGGCATAACTGTTCTTAAATATACGGTTAATAACAAAGCTAGGGAATGCATGGGAAAATTGTCTAGAAAGGGAGACAACTCACATTTTATTTTCAGTATGACTGTTTTTACAGTTTAACACATCTTTGTTACAAATTATTATAAAAGTAAAAGTTATTTGAAAGGAATTAAACTCCCTATAAAAAAGTTTTATTTAGTCTATGATTAAAAGGCTGTTTACACATCAATACAAATCATTAAAGATAAGCTTTATTAATAAAAACTATAATTCACTGAACTTAAAAAAAATTTGTCATTGACACCTAACGAACTATGTTGCCTAACTATGAGTTCATAATTTTAGTGTTATTTAACCCTGGTTTATAATTGTATAAACTTAGTCTTGCAATGGCAATGACTAATTAAATAAGACTAAGCATACAACAAATTAGCAAAAATGTCACCTTTACCTTTACTAACACTAGATAAAGTACTCTCTGAGTCATTGCACAGTTTTAACGAAAGTCTTGAGCTTTCTATAAACATGTTCTTGTATTTACAACTACATCATCATAGAGAGATGACTAATTTTGCTCATAAATATTCAACCCAGTCAAGTTTTTATACACCTAACCATATGTTTTCAGGAAGTAAAGGCTCACGAAGGGGCTAAGCCAGCACAAGCAGTGTATTGTAAGAATGGTCAGATTTTTACGGCAGGATTTTCTAGGATGAGTGCTAGACAGTATGCTTTATGGGATGAGGTAAGGACTGGATAAGACTAGGATTGGACAGTTTAATAAATGTATAGGTCCACTTAGGTCCATTCCATGTAAAAGTCTGTGGTATTGTAGGAAGGGATTTATTTGTAAACATGTATGGCTTGTAGGTCACTGATGGTCAAATGTCTTTAAGATAAAACTGTTTTGAATAAAAATTGATTATAGGCCCAACACTATCCTGTATTATTACTTTTTTCAAGAAGCACTTTTATAATGCTTCTTCTGAATAACCTTGATAAAACTGAACCTTTTTTTTGACTAGAGTCACTAAAACATTTTGCTGACCTATTTAAGCTTATATAACATAACTGTCTGGGGATTGAAACCTGTATTTGTTATTGTAGAACCAATTAGACAAAGGTAAACAGTTGATGATGGAAGATATAGACCAGAGCAATGGAGTAATGTTCCCATTCTATGATCCTGATACAAACATGA
The DNA here is from genome assembly GCA_944474755.1 of Limnoperna fortunei. NCBI lineage: Eukaryota > Metazoa > Mollusca > Bivalvia > Mytilida > Modiolidae > Limnoperna > Limnoperna fortunei. The sequence goes on along the minus strand of OX104121.1, from coordinate 39,080,550 downwards.
TATATTTAGTTGGCAGGGTAAGGATCAATTTCTGTATAATTTGTTTACTTAAGAAGCATTTTAAGTGCTTACAAAAATGTATGTCAAGTAATTCCTTAGGATAAGGCAGTTTAACACGTAACAAACTTATATACACATGGTCAGTGTCATCACCATTGTGGTCTGTCTGTAGACCCACTAAAAATTTGTGTTATGTACGCACGGTCAGTGTCAACACCGTTGAGGTATGTACACACCTTAGTTTCCAGGCTCTTCATTATACCCCTTTATCAGGGGTATATAGTGATGGGGGTGTCTGTCCGTCCCTTACTCTTTCTCTCATGTGCAATTCCTCCTACATGTACACTACTGAATGAAATTTAATTAAACTTACACAGAATTTTTGTCATGTAGTGCCATTGTCAACCATATATTTAACATTTTGTTCAGAATGATAATTGGGTTTCCCATAGAAAACAAGGACTTTGCAGCTGTGGGGTTACACTTGTTTTATCTGCGACTCCAACTAGTGAACTAAACCATTAACTGCCAATCTTCTTTTGTATAGAAGGTACTTGTTTTGTGTAATCAACTCCTCTTAACAGTTTTCTTTCCAAATTGGGAAGTGGTGAGTATCAATTAGTGAGCTGTGCTCACAGTTTATCTAGTTTTGATCTAGCTGACTAATTTACAAATATTATTCTTGCACAAGATAAAAATTTGGACAGTTTGTCTGTTCTTACCTTCGGTATACCTGACAAATTGTTCATTAACTGTGTGCAACTATATTTCTAGCAATTTTAAAGTTACAAGATAAAAGTTATGCATGAAGTATCATAAACATGAATCATTTTTGATTTGGAAAAAAAAATCTGTTTAGATTATACTATATAATATTATTCTGAAGCTACCCTTATTGGAATAAGGCTAAGCCGAAGTCCAATATGCCTAGTTGAATACCTATAACTGGACCAAATTAAAAAAAACTGTGCTTCATATTTATTGACTAAACAGTCCAATATATCGTATTGACTAGCCAAATATGGGTAAAATCTAGTGCCATACAATATATATGGTGGTTGGTTAATAAAGGGAGCCTATATTGGCTTTGCTTGTTTTTAGTGCAGAGTTGACATTTTTGTTTTGTAATTTTCACTATTTTTTATGAATTAAATTTATTTTAATATCTTCACAGGGTGATAGTATTATACGATATTATGAAATAACAGATGAAGCCCCATATGTACACTACTTGAATTTATACCAATCAAAGGATGCCCAGCGAGGAATAGGCTACATGCCTAAACGTGGCTTAAATGTTAATCAGTGTGAAATAGCTAGGTAAGTTTACCAACCAAAGGATGCCCAGCGAGGAATAGGCTACATGCCTAAACGTGGCTTAAATGTTAATCAGTGTGAAATAGCTAGGTAAGTTTACCAATCAAAGGATGCCCAGCGAGGAATAGGCTACATGCCTAAACCTGGCTTGAATGTTAATCAGTCTGAAATAGCTAGGTAAGTTTACCAATCACAGGATGCTCAGCGAGGAATAGGCTACATGCCTAAATGTCGCTTAAATGTTAATCAGTGTGAAATAGCTAGGTAAGTTTACCAATCAAAGGATGCCCAGCGAGGAATAGGCTACATGCCTAAACGTGGTTTAAATGTTAATCAGTGTGAAATACCTAGGTAAGTTTACCAATCAAAGGATGCCCAGCGAGGAATAGGCTACATGCCTAAACGTGGATCAAATGTTAATCAGTGTGAAATAGCTAGGTAAGTTTACCAATCAAAGGATGCCCAGCGAGGAATAGGCTACATGCCTCAACATGGATTAAATGTAAATCCGTGTAAAATTGCAAGGTAAGTTTACCAATCAAAGGATGCCCAGCGAGGAATAGGCTACATGCCTAAACGTGGCTTGAATGTTAATCAGTGTGAAATAGCTAGGTAAGTTTAACAATCACAGGATGCCCAGCGAGGAATAGGCTACATGCCTAAATCTGGCTTAAATGTTAGTCATTGTGAAATAGCATCAAGGATGCCCAGCGAGGAATAGGCTACATGCCTAAACGTGGCTTGAATGTTAATCAGTGTGAAATAGCTAGGTAAGTTTACCAATCACAGGATGCCCAGCGAGGAATAGGCTACATGCCTAAATCTGGCTTAAATGTTAGTCATTGTGAAATAGCATCAAGGATGCCCAGCGAGGAATAGGCTACATGCCTAATTGTGGCTTAAATGTTAATCAGTGTGAAATAGCTAGGTAAGTTTACCAATCAAAGGATGCCCAGCGAGGAATAGGCTACATGCCTAATTGTGGCTTAAATGTTAATCAGTGTGAAATAGCTAGGTAAGTTTACCAATCAAAGGATGCCCAGCGATGTATAGGCTACCTGCCCAAACGTGGATTAAATGTTAATCAGTGTGAAATAGCTGAGTAAGAGTGTTCCTAAGAAAGAGTGGTGATACTTTAGACAATTGGCTGCAATGCAAGAAGTGTGTGTAAGCATGTGTCTGCATAATTAGAAGCATGCCTACTTTAAACCGTACTATTGAATAAAACAAAAATTCGAAATTAAAATAATGGAATTGACATTTTTCATTGATAGAGATACACTAAATCAAATTCACAAATATTCAGAATTATTTGATTTTTTTCCCATTCTTTATAGTGATCAGTATAAATGTCTAAATCATGAAACTAAAAATTTCAGATACATTTATAATGTATTTTAAACTTTATGCTATGTTTTAAACTATGTAGTAAATTAGTTTTTTTATGCTTTATGTTGTAAATTATGTAGATAAATACAGGACCATATTGTGAACATGTAATTTGGACTAAATGTGCTATTCCGTTTAAATAAAGGATATTATCATTTTTATTATTATCATCATTATTTAATGGATAAATTAGTAAGATTTAAATAGACAACTTATGATTATATTCAATATTTTCTTTTTTTCAGATTTTTTAAATTACATAACAATGGTCTTTGTGAAGTGATACCCATGACAGTACCTAGGAAGGTAAATTTATTTACATATATGATTGTATTGATACAGTATTAAATTGATCAACAGAGGGACAAATGACAATGGTAACCACCCATAGCTGTGACATTTCTTTGCTTCAGTATTCATCTGTACAAAGAGAATGTCAAATAAAGCCGCACAACAATATCTGAGAGAGATTTGGCATATGTTTTATTGGAACAATTATCAGTTGATATGTTCTTAGCTGGTTAATCTATGGTTTGGTACATTATAGTTATCAATTGACATGTACATATTTGGTTAATCTATGGTTTGGTACATTATAGTTATCAATTGACATGTACATATTTGGTTAATCTATGCTGTTCTGTTTTAGTCCTTTTCTTAAAAATTATATATTTTTGTGATATTAAAAGTTGAGTAATCAGTTGTTGAACAAAATACTCCAGATATTATAAGCAAGCAAGACAATGCAAATATATACTGTATTAATGTTCTTGACATAATACTGTGAAAAAATAAGCCATGATACTGGTGAAACAAAAATGCTAACTTCAGCATACAAGTTTTTTCTTTGTTTTTCAGTCCGATTTATTTCAAGATGATCTGTACCCTGACACTGCTGGTGATGTTCCTGCTCTCACTGCTGAGGAATGGATTAGTGGAAAAAATGCTGAACCACTTTTAGTAAGTTAGACCAATTATTTGGACTGTCTGTGATTATATTTTATACCCCCTCCAAACTTGTTTGAGGGGGGGTATATAGGAATCAACCTGTCTGTCTGTCCACATCCGTTGTAAGCACAACTCCTCCTAAACCGCTTAATAAAATTTAATGAAACTTAGGATACAAAAAGTACATAATATGTAGGTTTGTGTGAAGGATTATTATTGACCTCTGATATCATTAAGGGGAGATAAATGGACTTCAAAGCGCCGCGTGGGGTATCCCTTTGTGGTCGTGCTCACAGTCCACACTTGTTTCTTATTGAGTTTAATCTTTAGTGGTAAAGTGGTATGTTAGTTACTCATCTACCTTTAATCGGGTTTCTGTGGTTGCATCCTCAGATTCTAGCCTTACTGGATGCAGGGTATGCTTGACACCAAATTTAATTGCAAGGATTATCAGTTTTTTTTTGTAAGGGAGAGAACTTATCTGGTACTCCAGTCTCTCCCCTAATAAAAGCAGGAAGGAATAATATAGTTGAAAAATTGCTGAAAGTGGTGTTAGACCCTCTTTCAACAAACCTATCTTGTCAAATTTGTGTTGGCATTAATTTGTGTCAGTCATTATCATCTTTAAACTTTCCTACTTCAGTCTTCTTCATTGAAAGACAGCTTTTACAGTATTCATGTACAAAAATCCAAAAAAAGGTTTCTTTTTAGCTCACCTGACCCAAAGGGTCATGTGAGCTATTGTTATCAATTTGCGTCCGTCGGCGTCGTTGTCGTCGGCGGCGTCTGTAAACTTTTTACATTTTAATCTTCTTCTCTGAAACCACTTGGCCAATTGAAACCAAACTTGGCCATAATGTTCATTGGATGGACCTTTACAAAGTTTGTGTTTTTTATTTTGATTGGTAAACCAATATGGTTGCCACCTCAAGACTTAGTTTAACATAGGACCCTATGGGAAAAAAGTTAAAAAGGGCTTCTTGTCTGAAACCGTTTAACCAATCAAAGCAAAACTTACTAGCAATATTATTTAGATGGTCCTCTATAAAGTTTGTGTTTTAGATGGGAATCGGAAATTCAAAATGGCCGACTGCAGGACTTAGTTTAACATACACCCCCTGAAACGTAAAACGTTCCCATTTTTGCGTTCGTATTTCGTTTTCTGTTCGTTCGTATATCGTTTTCCGTTCGTCCATCCGTACGTTTGTTCTTTCGTTCGTTAGTCCGCATGCGCAAAACAAGTAAATAAAACCCGTTCGTTGGTTCGTCCGCAGGCGCAGTACAGGTAAAAATAAATTTTCATTCGTTCGTCAGCATTCGCAAAAGAAAATATTTTACACTTTGTTAGTCTGATAGAAAATACTACATTCTGTTATCAAATTAAAATAACCTGAACATTAAAATGTCAAATAAATTATATTTATTTTAAAACTATAAATTCATTAAACCATGAACATGTTTTACTGTAAATTAAATATAAACATAAACAATTTGAAATACTTTCTTCGTCTACTTTGTTACATGTAAATCTACAATATTCAGGTTGTACAAATAAATATGATTTTTTTGAACACTCTCCAAATTTTATAAACACATAGGAAATTTTTCTATTTTAGTACCTAAAACCTTTTAAAAATGTATGTTTTATCCTAAAGTCTCTGAACATCCCTACATTGTCTTCATTTGATACAAAAACTGAATAGCTGTTTACACAGCAAACTTAATAAAACTGAATAATCTTGCATAAAATCTTAATTTGATGGCACAATATTTGTTTAAATATACAGACATTTCATTTCCTAGGTTTTAAACGACTGATTTAGCATCTCTTAGTTAGGTCAAAAAAGTTAATTATAGTGTGCTATGGTTTAATATTGCATCTTGTAAGGTTCAGGAGTGATTTTGTATGTGAAATATGGTTTTTAATTGTATCGCAAAGGTCTCAGGAGTGATTTTATATGTTTGATATAGTTTTTAATTGTATAGCTATGGTCTCAGGAGTGATTTTTGTCTCGCCTGCGACGAAAGTCGCTGGAGGCGAGACATATGTATGGGAATCCGGCGGCGGCAGCGGCGGCGGCGTAAACACTTGACATCTTGCTTCATATCTTTGTAAGCCCAAGCCCTAGGTCCATCAAATTTGGTCCAGAGGTAGCTTATGATGAGTACTTGCCAGTCAGTCACCTGTCACCTGACCTTGACCTCAATTTCACGGTCCAGTGACTACGTTAAAGTTTTTGGGTTACGACAGTTCCTCTGTAACTATGCATGGTAGGATGACAATATTTGGTGTATAGGTTGCTGATGACTAGTACATGACTGTCTGGTAGGTGTCACCTGACCTTGACCTCAATTTCACGGTCCAGTGACTACGTTAAAGTTTTTGGGTTACGACAGTTCCTCTGTAACTACGCATGGTAGGATGACAATATTTGGTGTATAGGTTGCTGATGACTAGTACATGACTGTCTGGTAGGTGTCACCTGACCTTGACCTCAATTTCACGGTCCAGCAACTACGTTAAAGTTTTGGGGTTACGACAGTTCCTCTGTAACTATGCATGGTAGGATGACAATATTAGGTGTATAGGTTGCTGATGACTAGTACATGACTGTCTGGTAGGTGTCACCTGACCTTGACCTCAATTTCACGGTCCAGCGACTACGTTAAAAGTTTTGGGGTTATGACAGTTCCTCTGTAACTACGCATGGTAGGATGACAATATTTGGTGTATAGGTTGCTGATGACTAGTCCATGACTGTCTGGTAGGTGTCACCTGACCTTGACCTCAATTTCACGGTCCAGCGACTGCATTAAAGTTTTTGGGTTACGATAGTTCCTCTGTAACTACGCATGGTAGGATGACAATATTTGGTATATAGGTTGCTGATTAATAGTACATGACTGTCTGGTAGGTTCCACCTGCCTTGACCTCAATTTCACGGTCCAGTGACTACGTTAAAGTTTTTGGGTTACGGCTGTTCCCCTGTAACTATGCAGGGTATGGTGACAATATTTTGTATACAGGCCGCTGCTGATATTTAATGCTATTTACGTAATGCTTATGACGAAATTTATTTTCGTTACTGATGCGGAATGCAGGCGAGGCGTTTTTCTGTGTCCACACTTGTGTATGTGAAATATGGTTTTTAATTGTATTGCTAGGGTCTCAGGAGTGATTTTGTATGTGAAATATTGGTTTTAATTGTATTGCAAAGGTCTCAGGAGTGATTTTGCATGTAAAATATGGTTTTTAATTGTATTGCTAGGGTCTCAGGAGTGATTTTATATATGAAATATGGTTTTTAATTGTATCGCAAAGGTTTGAGGAGTGATTTTATATGTGTAATATGGTTTTTAATTATAGCGCAAAGGTCTCAGGAGTGATTTTATATGTGAAATATGGTTTTTAATTGTATTGCAAAAGTCTCTGGAGTGATTTTGCATGTGAAATATGGTTTTTAATTGTATTACAAAGGTCTGAGGAGTGATTTTATATGTGTTATATTGTTTTTAATTGTATCACAAAGGTCTCAGGAGTGATTTTGTATGTGAAATATTGGTTTTAACTGTATCACAAAGGTCTCAGGAGTGATTTTGCACGTGAAATATGGTTTTTAATTGTATTGCTAGTGTCTTATGAGTGATTTTATATATGTAATATGGTTTTTAATTGTATCGCAAAGGTCTCAAGAGTGATTTTATATGTGTAATATGGTTTTTAATTGTATCTCAAAGGTCTCAGGAGTGATTTTGTATGTGAAATATTGGTTTTAACTGTATCACAAAGGTCTCAGGAGTGATTTTGCATGTGAAATATGGTTTTTAATTGTATTGCTAGGGTCTTAGGAGTGATTTTATATATGTAATATAGTTTTTAATTGTATCGCAAAGGTCTCAAGAGTGATTTTATATGTGTAATACGGTTTTTAATTGTATCGCAAAGGTCTCAGGAGTGATTTTATATGTGAAATATGGTTTTTAATTGTATCGCAAAGGTCTCAGGGGTGATTTTATATCTGTAATATGGTTTTTAATTGTATCGCAAAGGTCTCAGGTGTGCTTTTATAGGTGAAATATGGTTTTTAATTGTATCCCAAAGGTCTCAGGGGTGATTTTATATGAGAAATATAGTTTTTAATTGTATTTCTAGGGTCTCAGGAGTGATTTTATACGTGAAATATGGTTTTAAATTGTATTGCTAGTGTCTCAGGACTGATTTTATATGTATAATATGGTTTTTAATTGTATTGCAAAGGTCTCAGGAGTGATTTTGTATGTGAAATATGGTTTTAAATTGTATTGCTAAGGTCACAGTAGTGAAATTGTATGTGTAATATGGTTTTTAACTGCATAGCTAAGGTCTCAGGATTGATTTTATATTTGTATTATGGTTTTTGATTGCATTTCTTATGTATCAGGAGTGATTTTATATATTTCATTTTGTTTTTAATTGTATCTCGAAGGTCTCAGTAGTTTTTTTATGTTAAATATGGTTTTTAATATTCTTGCAAAGGTCTCGGGAGTGATATTACAAATGTGATTTAAATGTGTTATTTGAAAACCACCTTGATGAACATTTTCCAATAGAGAATTTTTGTAATAAATTACCCCTTAATTTATGAAACTATAAGGTTTAACAAATATCTAACACATAATAAATATACAGTTGGTTAGTACATTTCATTATATGCAATAAAGATTAATTATAAATGCTTCCTCGGGAATGTGTAATAACTACTGTTAGTAATCAAAATAAAATGGACGACTCGTTTCTTTTTACACTGTGATAAAAAATATGTATAGGTCCATTATTAAAACATTTCCATGTAGCCCAAATAACGAACATGAATATTTAATAAAAATACTCAACCCCACAAATTTTCTTGTATACTTGTTATGTTGTCACGTTTTTTATGTGTATATTTTTACCAGTTTGAGCTGTCACAAATCATTTAAATGATGATTTAATGAAAATAAAGTATAATTATTTTATTATTTATTCCTTTTCAATTTTTTATTTGCTTACTAGAAACCAGCTTGATTCTCAAGATTTTATTTAAAATGACCGAACGTTTCTTGATTTTTACAAAGCACGATAGGCGTCTCCATTCGTTTTCACACATACGAACGATTGAAGCGTATAGCTTGTCTCTGATTGGTTAATTTTTAAATGGTTCGTCCGGACGATAAGAGCGTTCGTTCGTTCTTCGTCCGTTCGTATGTCGTTTTTGGTTCGTCCGTTTAACGTTCGTACGGGAACGTTTTACGTTTCAGGGGGTGTAGAACCCTATGGGAAAAAGTTTTAAAAGGCTTCTTTTCTGAAACCGGTTAATCAATGGAAACAAAAACTTACTAGCAATATTGTTTGGATGGTCCTCTATAAAGTTTGTGTTTTTATGGCAATTGGAAATTCAAAATGGCTGCCACCGCAGGACTTAATTTAACATAGGACCCTATGGGAAAAAGTTTGAAAGGCTTCTTTTCTGAAACCGGCCAACCAATGGAAACAAAACTTACTAGCAATATTGTTTGGATGGTCCTCTATAAATTTAATGTTTTTTATCCCAATCTGAAATTCAAAATGGCCGCCACCGCAGGACTTAGTTTAACATTGAACCCTATGGGAAAAAGGTTAAAAAGGGCTTCTTCTCTGAAAACGGTTAACCAATCAAAACAAAACTTACTAGCAATATTGTTTGGATGGTCCTTTATAAAGTTTATGATTTTTATGCCAACTGGAAATTCAAAATGGCCGCTACCGCAGGACTTAGTTTAACATAGGACCCTATGGGAAAAAGTTTTTAAAGGCTTCTTCTCTGAAACCGGTTAATCAATGGAAACAAAAACTTACTAGCATTATTGTTTGGATGATCCTCTATAAAGTTTATGTTTTTTATGGCAATTGGAAATTCAAAATGGCCGCTACCGCAGGACTTAGTTTAACATACGACTCTATGGGCAAATAAAAAAAATCTTCTCTATACAACTGGTTAACCAATGAAACAAAGCTTTCTAGTAATATTGTTTGGATGGTTCTATTTAAAGTTTATTGAAAATTACAGGACTTACTTTAACATCAGGGAAATGCCATCTTCATTGCCCATAAAATCAGGTGAGCGATACAGGCTCTTAAGAGCCTCTGGTTTATTATACCCCCTGCAAACTTTTTTGGGGGGTATATAGGAATCACCTTGTCTGTCTGTCTGTCTGTCCACATCCCTTGTTAGCGCTTCTCCTCCTAAACCACTTGACAGATTTTGATGAAACTTTACATGAAGGAAGTACATCATATGTAGATGTGCATGAAGAACTTTCCTTGCTGTCTGATATTATTGAAGGGAGATCATTGGATTTATACTTATGTTTCTCAAGATTTTATTTGAAAAAAAAAGACTTGTAATCAATTATCTTATTACAATGTATGTGATTATGTATTAATGATCAGTTTCATTTTTCATTAAAAATGAAGTGGACAGTTTTACTTCTTAATAGTTAAATTTTCTGTTTGATGTATTCTTGAATTTAATTCAGTAGTTTAAAATTAAACTACTAGTACACATAACATGACAAATAATGATCAGAGAAAATACTGCATCTGAATGGGTTTTTTTTTAATGCTGTTTACATTCCTCTTGAAGGTTGGGGGTTTTCACATGGTACTCCAGCTTCCTCCTCAAGTAAATCAAAGGATACCCAGTAGTTTTCCTTCCAAGGTTCGGAGTTTTCACTAGCTAGTGGGTACTCCGACTTCCTATTGTTTGGATGATCCTCTATAAAGTTTATGTTTTTTATGGCAATTGGAAATTCAAAATGGCCGCTACCGCAGGACTTAGTTTAACATACGACTCTATGGGCAAATAAAAAAAATCTTCTCTATACAACTGGTTAACCAATGAAACAAAGCTTTCTAGTAATATTGTTTGGATGGTTCTATTTAAAGTTTATTGAAAATTACAGGACTTACTTTAACATCAGGGAAATGCCATCTTCATTGCCCATAAAATCAGGTGAGCGATACAGGCTCTTAAGAGCCTCTGGTTTATTATACCCCCTGCAAACTTTTTTGGGGGGTATATAGGAATCACCTTGTCTGTCTGTCTGTCTGTCCACATCCCTTGTTAGCGCTTCTCCTCCTAAACCACTTGACAGATTTTGATGAAACTTTACATGAAGGAAGTACATCATATGTAGATGTGCATGAAGAACTTTCCTTGCTGTCTGATATTATTGAAGGGAGATCATTGGATTTATACTTATGTTTCTCAAGATTTTATTTGAAAAAAAAAGACTTGTAATCAATTATCTTATTACAATGTATGTGATTATGTATTAATGATCAGTTTCATTTTTCATTAAAAATGAAGTGGACAGTTTTACTTCTTAATAGTTAAATTTTCTGTTTGATGTATTCTTGAATTTAATTCAGTAGTTTAAAATTAAACTACTAGTACACATAACATGACAAATAATGATCAGAGAAAATACTGCATCTGAATGGGTTTTTTTTTAATGCTGTTTACATTCCTCTTGAAGGTTGGGGGTTTTCACATGGTACTCCAGCTTCCTCCTCAAGTAAATCAAAGGATACCCAGTAGTTTTCCTTCCAAGGTTCGGAGTTTTCACTAGCTAGTGGGTACTCCGACTTCCTATTCAATAAAAACTGGATGCCACAATATAGCTAAAAAAAATTTCTTCAAGTGGCCTTAAACACCATTCAAACAAACAAACAAAGTTATTTGATAAATTAATAACACGGAAAACACAGAGCAATGAAATAAGGTATGAAATTTCATTAAATTGTTTGAATGAGTTCTACATAGTATATAATAAAATGTTCTAATAATCCAAATTTTAAGCTTTTCCTGTTTAATTACAAACAAAAATTCTGCAAAGGTCTTTAAATTTCATTTGTAAACACTTTGCTGTTGACATTATTTATTATTATGTATTCAGCATAAAGGGGAAGTTGTCTTTATGATTTCCCAATAGTGTTACTGAACAATTTACACCACATATATGATTCATCTGTGTATGTTAACAGGAAGTGACATGACCTAAATACTGGTAGATATCATCATCAACTTGCATTACAGCTTCTGTTAAAGCTCCCAGAATTGTAGTTAAAAATGCCCTGAAGAATAATATTATAAACTGTGATATTCCTTTAACTTATTTTAAACCAGTAATTTTAAAATATATTTCTAGTTTGTGGCAGAGTGGTTGGGAACTTCAAGTTCATAATAAACTTCATGAGATCCAGCCAATACTGCACACAAATAATTTTAAATGTTTTAGAGGTTGCAGAGACCAAGTTGTTTTAACAAGATGTCGACTTGGTCATACCAGGACGACACATAGTTATATTTTAAACAATGAGCCACGACCTGAATGTGTGCCATGCAGCAGTTCATACACCATTAAGCATGTCTTGATGGACTGTGTGGACGTGGCCCACATTCTGGAACGTTTCTATAGTGTAGATACATATTTTAATTTATACAAAACTGTCGCAGGTGACACAATTTTTAAGTTTTTAAAAGAAATTAATTTATATAATAAAATTTAATTTCACTTCTAAGTGTGATGCTTCATATCTTTTATTTTTTTAAGTACTATTTTTATCTGTATATATTCTCATATTATTGTATGAGATTACGTTTTAGTATAAAGGAAGGCATGACATACTAATAAGTTAAAAACTACAAATTTTCACATCCTGAATATAGCTGAAATATTGCTTGCAGGAGGACGTTAAACAACAACCAATTAATCAATTATTATCCTTAAAAATTACTATCTGATCACTGAAAGTAAATATAATATATTATAATATATTGCTAAGCTTACATGTTCCCTTTTTCTGCCTGTATAAAAAAAATAGCGAGATTAACAGTTCTGTGGTTACCTTATAATATTATGTACTAGATATTACAGACACACAATCTTTATGTAAATGACACCTTTAATTTTGTAATTTTGAGTATTTATTTCATTGTACACAGATGGTTTTAATTGCATGCATGATATTCTAATTTATGCAAATTAATTGTAAGAACATTCACATTATTGCAGGTTTCATTAAGAGATGGATATGTTGCTACACAAAAAGAATTAAAAGTAGTAAAGAAAAACGTATTAGATAATCCTAGAAAGGTTGCATCGACCCCAGCGCGGACATCATCTAAAGTAGAATCTGTAGCGGAGGCAGCAGGAGCAGCTTTACCACCTGTATGTATAACATGTTGAAAATGATTGTTCAGTCTACATTCAATAAACTGAATCAATCGATTAGTTAGGTTTTTATCTCTTATATTATTTAGATCTTCATCTAATGTTGCATGAATTTCTTCACACTTATTTCTAAAAATAGATTTTAGACATGTGAATATCACATAATACAATATACATATATAATATATATATAACAATTTAATGTGTATGATGTAGCAGATTTGTGTGAACAATGAACCAGCATTTACAGGATATTGTTTCAGTTATAATACCAAACCCACTCATAGTAGTCATTTGTTATAGAACAGAAATAGGGACATTTTGGGGAAAAATAAATTAAAAAAAATATCAGTTGGTAGAAATCAGCTAGTGTTAGAAACATTTTGAACTTAAACTAAACTGAAAATTGAACATCAGGAATATGAGTGAATAATTTCACAACAAAATGTATATCCCCATATCTATCAAAATAAAGATATAGATCACATTCAATTATGTGATATATATTGGGCATATCAAGATAGACTTTTTAACTTTGAAGTTGCTCTTTATAAAAAAAGTGCAACTACCTAAAATCTTAATAGGGTAAAATTTATTATGGCATTCTTGAGAATTCCTTTTATTAATTACATGACATTTGTATCTAAAGATTCTGATATATCAATTATGATAAGAAATCCTAGTTTCATGACACAGCTATAACACAGTAGGAATTAAGATTAGCAAAATGTAGAGTAAGACTTTTAATACAAAGTATGACTCACATTGGTGTTGTGAAAAAAAAAATTCTGCCGTAGAGTGTGATTGTGTCCTACATGTAGGGAATCTGTATAAAACAAGAAGACGTAATATCCAGAATCTAGAATTCAAAGAGAATTTGTTTAAGGAACTAGAATATTTACATATTTTAACTTCAAGCTGGTGTTGTGCTGTAATATTTGTATTTAAATTCTGATTGGCTAAGCCAATCGTGATTTACAGAATATCCTGCATATTTTTACAACAATTTGTACAACGTATGTTTCTATTTTTGTCTCGCCTGCGACGAAAGTCGCTGGAGGCGAGACATATGTATGGGAATCCGGCGGCAGCGGCGTAAACACTTGACATCTTGCTTCATATATTTGTAAGCCGAAGCCCTAGGTCCATCAAATTTGGTCCAGAGGTAGCTTATGATGAGTACTTGCCAGTCAGTCACCTGTCACCTGACCTTGACCTCAATTTCACGGTCCAGCAACTACGTTAAAGTTTTTGGGTTACGACAGTTCCTCTGTAACTACGCATGGTAGGATGACAATATTTGGTGTATAGGTTGCTGATGACTAGTACATGACTGTCTGGTAGGTGTCACCTGACCTTGACCTCAATTTCACGGTCCAGCGACTACGTTAAAGTTTTTGGGTTACGACAGTTCCTCTGTAACTACGCATGGTAGGATGACAATATTTGGTGTATAGGTTGCTGATGACTAGTACATGACTGTCTGGTAGGTGTCACCTGACCTTGACCTCAATTTCACGGTCCAGCGACTACGTTAAAGTTTTTGGGTTACGACTGTTCCTCTGTAACTACGCATGGTAGGATGACAATATTTGGTGTATAGGTTGCTGATGACTAGTACATGACTGTCTGGTAGGTGTCACCTGACCTTGACCTCAATTTCACGGTCCAGCGACTACGTTAAAGTTTTTGGGTTACGACAGTTCCTCTGTAACTACGCATGGTAGGATGACAATATTTGGTGTATAGGTTGCTGATGACTAGTACATGACTGTCTGGTAGGTGTCACCTGACCTTGACCTCAATTTCACGGTCCAGCGACTACGTTAAAGTTTTTGGGTTACGACAGTTCCTCTGTAACCACGCATGGTAGGATGACAATATTTGGTATATAGGTTGCTGATGACTAGTACATGACTGTCTGGTAGGCGTCACCTGACCTTGACCTCAATTTCATGGTCCAGCGACTACGTTAAAGTTTTTGTATTAGGACAGTTCCTCTAACTATGCATGGTATAATGACAATATTTGGTATACAGGCTGCTGCTGATATTTAATGCTATTTACGTAATGCTTATGACAAAATTTATTTTCGTTACTGATGCGGAATGCAGGCGAGACGTTTTTCTGTGTCCACACTTGTTCTGTATATTCAAGCTATGTTAATAAAAATATACCCATATTTATATATGTTACTAAATATAGATCTGGATATTCGATCTATTTTGATTTCATAATTCAATTGATAAAGGTTATGTTCGGGTGTACAGATTGCAATTTCAGATGTACTTTTCACAAATAATATAACAATTAGCTCAGTCAGTACATGTATGCTTTAAATGGGTCTCTCAAAAGTCCGTTTTTTAATAACATACAGAAATATCCAGTAATACATGTTATAGTATCCATTGCACACTTTGTGCTTGTAATGCCACTTATTTTTTGTCGTTACAAAATGTCTGTGCAATTCATAAAAGGATGGACATATGATTATGCAAACTGGTACAAGTGATGTATCCTGACAAAATTTTAATTGCAGATTTAAAAATATTGGTACTTTAGATTGAAGTGCTATCCTGACAAAATTTTAATTGCAGACTTAAAAATATTGGTACTTTAGATTGAAGGGCTATTTATAACCATTCTTTCATGTTTTTTATGCTGATCTTCTTTTAATTGAGTTGGGTGGTCTTTATAGGCAGTTGTGCATATAGTTTGTTATCATAGCCATATTTACTTGTCTATATTTCACATTATTAATTTTAGAATTTTAAATCAATAATGAGCTTATTTGAAGTCTTTTTTCCCTAATAGTTATAATTCAGTTTCAGAAATTGTTGAATTCTAATGATATCCCAAAAAAGAAACTCCTGGATCTGTACCTGCAATTTGTCTTTTAAAAAGGGGACAAAGCAAAGATCAATACAGGAGTTGTCTTTCCTTGTTAGAGCTATTCTACATATGTAACTCCAGATAGCACATAAAAATACGAGTATATACCCAAATAAGAAATATAATGCCATTATATAGCTGAAAAATGTCTGAAAGTGGCATTAAACCCCATTCAAGCAAACCAAAACTTCAATTCTTCATCCATTACAGCTGATATCAAGTACCTTCCAAAATACCACACTTTACATGTATATGCTTTCATGGAACAGGCCTTTTTTAACTTGTAACCAACAAGGAGTAGTAGTTTTAACTATGCAGTATTATTTTCAGTTGTAAGTCACACAAGAAATAAAAATGGTGTTCTGAATTTGAACATCAAAGTAATTTTGGCTGTTTTAAACTGAATGACTTTGCAGGAGTTCACTTATTGTATATCTGTTTTGCATGATATTAATATACTATATATATGGATTATTACTGTATATGTACTTGAATATTTTATTTTGTGTATAACAGGGCTTCGATCCACAGGGTATACTTGAAGACATAAGAAAACTCAAATTAATAGTGAAAGCACATGAAAAACGCATAAAGACATTAGAAGAAAAATTATCTCAATATGAAGCAAATTCCACAGACGAGGAAGAAAATGGAGAAAAGTGCTAAGATGTATAAATATTTCTATTTTGGTGTGTTAGTTTACATAATCGGAGTGCTTCTGCATGTTGTAATATATCTATATCTTAGTTAGAATTAGCAGTGAAAATGAAAGTAGAATTTATACTTGTTGTCATTGTTCATATTTTTGAATTTGTAACAATATTCTAATATGAATTCAATCTTCATTTTTACTGCTGGTATTCAAGGCTTTTCCAGAAATGATTGATAGTTGATTGCAATTTTTGCATGTTGTAGCAGTTGATTTCTGACAAATCATCTTAAAATGCAATTTTCATATAAATTTATTTTTGTTTTAACCCTGCTTTCTGATAATGTTCCTACATCAACTAAAGCTGTTGGAGTTTCTAGAAATGAATGTTGTGTTAAATACAGTCAAAATACAGAAAAAGTAATGTTTTGTGTGTAGTGTTTTCACATTTTTTTTAAATAAGATACAATAGAAATGTAGTAAAAATTGTTTCTAAAAATAGTCTTCATAACTGGTATAAAATCAAGTTTTTGTTATCAATCACAATGTAATCCTTTCATATAGCTTATACTTGAGTCTAGTAAGCCATTTCTTTTCACTATGAAGAGATGAAGATATGATTCTTAAAAACTTTTCTAGTATTTTTCATGATGAAATGTCTCACTGAAGCTTGTCAATGTTTCTCTTTGTGCAACTTGCATGTGATAGAGATGGATGACTTCTGTATTACTTATTAACATGTAGAGATTTGCAAATTTTATTATTTAAAAAAAAATGTAGAATTTATTTTTCTTTTAAGCTCAGAAATTAACATTCTTTGATTTTTAATACACCTAATGTAGACTTTGGTCTACAGTTTAGAAAAGAGAAAAACAACTGTATTACGTGTAAAAGAAAATGGCCTAGACAGTGAAATTGTAAGTGTCAAAACTACATTTAAATTTTATCAATTACATGTCAATCATCTACCAAGATATTTCTAAAAGCCTTGTATTCTTCTAATAATCCAAGCCACTTATTTGTTGTTTTTTTTTTTGTTTTTTTTTTGCACTTTTGGGTGTTTATTATTTGTTTGATTTCTATGGTGGAAGAGTAGATTTAGTTTAGACCTTGTTCCAGACAAATTTCTTAGGGATGGTTGATGACACAATTGATATGAAGTCATATTAGCACCCATGGATTGCTTATTTTAATACACTGTACACTGTATGCTAGAAGTTACCCACAATAACTATGTTTGTGCCCTCAAACATTCCAAATGATTGTTTGTCTGGAATAATTCTAATTTCTGTTTTATTTTATTTTAGAAATGTAGTGCAGAATATCTGATCATGTAGACAGCAGCTAATGTGGTGAATGTGAACGTTCTGTAGCATTATCCTTATTAAGCGCACAAGCATCTTATTTCTTTACAGATTTTAATTTAATTTGTACTGCAGCTACTTAAGTTATAACTTTACAGGATTTTACTGAAATTGTGCTTCCTTTTGTAATTAAAACCTTCTTATATTCACATATTTATGTATCCTGAGGCTTCCCATAAAAACACCAGTGCTTCAGTAGATCATACCAAGTTTTGGCTTCTGTTTACGAAAGATGTATGCATTTTGCCTATAGTCACATGATATATAAATTTATTTTGTGACTGGATAGGGAAAATAAAAATGCTATGTTTTGTACATAACTAGTACCATATGTATTCATGAGTATTTTGGTATCGTTATCCTGTCACCTTACTTGGGTTTCATATATCTATTGCTTATTCAAAGACTACTGTTTTTACTAGCAGTGTAACACCAGTGGTAGTCATTTCCAGCCTTGTCTTACTTTAGGCATGCTGTGCTGTACACAAACTCTCTCTGACATAGATTGCCAGTTAGGGTCTTCACTAGTTACTACAGTTACATTCACAATAAAAACTGGATTCCATGATATAGCTGAAAAATTGCTCAAAGTGGCTTAAAACCTTTTTTGAAACAAACAATCAGTTTTCTTTCCTGAAAGTTTGCCTTTTCAAATCAATAAGTATGTGAACTGTTTAAAATACCTTTAGAGTATTCATGAAATAATAACCACTTTAAACATGTGTTATACTCTTGCCACATCTGTTTTCTACCTTTATGACAGTGTTGTTAAAAAATGTTTGAAATTATAAATTACAAAAAAAAAAATACAAAAAGAAAAGAAATTAATTCCAAGTTACTTAATGTTAACTAATGTTTATTTTCCAAATAATTGTCTGGCTAACTCCGCAAATAAAACTTGGATACCATTATATAGCTGAAAAATAACTGTTTTATTCACCCTCCAAAATGTTGTCTTACATTGTTTCACACACCATTTTATATTGTTTTGACCCAAGAAGACAATATTGCCTTGCATTTTTTTTCACAAGCCTTACAAAAATACAATTATTCCGAGATTGCCTTGCACCTGTGAAAAAAAAGACTTCGCGGTGTGGTATTATTTAAAGGAAATGCATAATTTCTAGAAACAAAATTATGAGGAAATGTGTCAGTTTAATTTTCAGCCAATTTTTCAGGGAAAAGAAATATTAGCAAATTATTAATGTAAAAATGTTGGTTTTTTCAGCAGTCACCAGCAGTCAATAAAGAAATCCAACAACTCAGGCAAATGATTGAGGACCAGAACCAAACAATTGAGGAATTAATCGATAGAGTTAATGCCCTTGAAAAAGCTGTAAAAGTGGGTCAAGTAGGAAATGATGAAAACTTGGGAAAGGATAAAACAGATGAAAATGATGCAGACATTGTGTAAAATGGCTGCTGCTGATGTTGGATACACCACATATATTTATGCTACAGATATTTATTTGAATGCTGACTTTTATATACATATGTATATATTTTAGCACAACTCTTGTACATTAAATGCAAACATATAGTTATATATGTGGAAGTACTTCTTCAAGTGCTGTTTTGATTTATTTTTATTCTATAAATAGCATTAACTGTTTTTAAGAATTAAATAAATTAATTAAAAACTTAAATCGGAGGGATCAAATAAAAATGGATTCAAATCAGTTTCAATTAAGAAATAAGTGTGTCTGATTGATCATCAGGATTTCTTGCTGGTCCAGAAATTTCTTTCCCAAAACTGCCAAATGTGTTGTACATGCAATGTGTAAAAACGATTACATGTCTGTTATTGTTGTTGTTGATCATTCTTGTCCAAATATGCAAACAATGCTTTGTTTTTGTTTATGTGCTTATTTTTTTATTTTTGGCAATTGTTATTTTATTGTTGTTAAATGTGTCTGCTTTCCTACTGCCTTGAAGCCATGTAATGCTTTCTTAAGTAATTACCAATATATTAATATAACACTGTTTTAACTATTGGGTAAAAATGTTTTCTTACACTGATATGATAAGTTTCTAAAAATTGTAACAGTGCATCATTTATATCTGAACTTTGTATAAAGTTGTTAACTCAATACATTAAAAGTTAATAATTAAACTATAGTTATGTTCAGTTCAATGCATGCCTTTGTTATAATTGTACTAAATTATTCTTTAAGGCCAAGTTAAAATCATAATGTGGATTGTTTGAATCTAAAGATGGGTACATTCCACCATCAGACTTATACCAGTACCAGTACCCATTAGATGCACATTGGAAGTATATTATGAAGTGAAATATTCACAGAAGTACATATCTTGTATTTTTCAAGAATGTCACACATAAACTGAAAAGATTAGGGTGTTAGAATCCACTGATGTATAACTATATTTTCTTTTGCGATCCATAAATTCTGCCACATGTGCCAAAATAATTTCAATCCAACACGTGTTTGTTAGTTTAAAAAGTTCACTAAAACTGAAAATTTCCATGTGAGTGAGTAAAAGTTCAATGAACAAAGATGGCAGCTAACTTTTAATTAGATAAGATTTAAGTTTTATCACATGGCAAAATAATACATATGACCTTATAAAGTGTACAGGGTTTCAGTTTGAAAACTGCAGTTTCAATGAGTTGCAATTATCGAGATATGTATCAGAGAGATTCCCAAGTATGTATTGTGATATAGATCGTTTCATGTAAGAATGTGGTATCACTACAGATCATTTCATGTAGGAATATGGTAATGCTACACCCTTTTAAAAGTATCGGATATATATGGTAAATGTTTCAATTTTTAAAACTCGCAATAATAATTTTTCCAGTACATTACAATTCCTTGATTGCATGTGATATGAAGTTTTCAGGTTATGACATAGCATTCCAAGGAAGATATATTGATATTTATTTGTAAATATAGGTTTTTTGTAAAACATGAATTTTAGTTGTTATAAAATTATAAAATATGTAGATCATTTTTATTATAAGTTGATGCCCTGGTAAGTGCTATATAGACTTGTGTCAAGTTATATATTTTCTGAGATATCTTTGTCACTGTTAGTACCAGCTTTGAATAAAGCTGGTTTTGTAAGAGTTTTTATAATTTAGTTTTCTTTAATTATTTTGTTTGGGCTAAACACGTATTTTCTTCATAAGAACATAATAGTAATCAAAAGTACATAAGGCATTTAAAGTAGAGTCACAGCTCAAAATTGGTTTTACTTTTAGAACAGTTTAGTACACTTGGAAATTGTTTAATGATTGTATTTAAGCAAAACATGTGTTTTCAAAAATGTCATTAAAATGCAGCAAGGGTTTTCAAAGTAATAATAAATGTTGTTAATTGGCAGTAAACAGTGTATCTTTGTTTTAATACTCTAATAATAGCATAAATTTTAATTTTTTAGTTTACAATCTTGTGTATTAGGTTTACTAAAATGGTATGACCTTTTACATACAAATTTCAAACACTCAAAACCTTCATTATATTTTCAAAATGTTAAATAAAATTTGTAACACTAATTGGCTTTATTTTGTTATCTATAATAAATGTCTGACACACATGCTGCTTTTACTGTTGCTGCAGAATGGATTGTTTATTTTATGTGTTCTTATTTCTATCTAAGTCGTTGTGGTTTGAAGACTCTATCTGGGAGTTTTCTAATCTGTCAATTTAGATAGATCTGATTGATATTGTCTAGTCCTGTGTGTTAACCTCTCTGTTGCTGTGAACAGTACACAGTTAAACTATAAGGAAATTTTGATCATTAAGTTAGCTGATAAAAAAAGATACTTTTCTGATCCTTCCGCTTTAGAGTTATCTTCCCCAAAATTCTTCCTTGTTGAGTTGTCAAGATGAGAGTAATGTTTCATATAAGTCTCATTCTTGTATGATCTAATCCTCTTAGAGACAATGAATGTTGGTGATAAATTATCATGTATTTTTTATACATCTGAATATGGTTCATAGTTGGAAAAAAATCGATTAACATCAAATTAGTGCCAAACAAGTAAGGAAGATAATTTAAAAGGAGGTTATTTAACTCTTACCTTGTTTTCCTCTTGCCTAAACAGTCTTTTAGAGATTGCACACATTGGAATATAACTCATATATTTGTAAAGATAGCTTTTTATTGCTTACAGAGAAACTCTTGTTTGAGATTAAATAATAAAAAGTTATGCATTTCTATATTTTGCTTTTCATACAATGTATCCACATTATTGTTTTGCATAGAAAACTGGACATTAGGTGATCAACATGGGTTAAAAAATGTTTTTCTCATATTTTCTGAATTGTTGTTGATTAATTATTTTAGTCTTGAAACTGTAGTGAGAGATTATAAAATATAAACCTTGCTTCTCTTACATTTTTTTAAGTTACTTTTTAATGCTTCTTACTTTGGTAAGAAGTAAGACCTTGTTGATGCTCCTTACTGTTGGCAGGAAATTTGACCTTGTTGATACTCCTTACTTTTGGTAGGAAATTTGACCTTTTTGATGCTCCATGCTGTTTGTAGGAAATTAGAACTCATTGGTGCTCTTTACCTATGGTTGGGTAAGACCTACCATTTTGCATATGATTTTAAAAGCATTCTTTTGTAATTTATTTGTCTAACTAATCTCATTAATTTATGTAACAATATTAGCTTTAATCATTACATTTTAATTTTGTGAGTAAATGATCAAAGAACATTACAATATATTCATGTAGTATTTTCACTTTGTAGTAATCACAAAATCTTTTTTTTTTAAGTGGATTTAAATACCAGTATTGAAACATAGTATTCGTAAATAGGTCCAAGACTCTATCTGCCACTGTTTATAATAATTTGAAATAGACATCCCGTTGATTCACCAGCTAGTAAATAAATTAGTTGATATTTACATTGTTATTGTCTTTCCCATGCAACCCCGCCGAAATAATCTTATAAATTAATTTCTTAACTTATAGGAGAATTGTCTCCCGTTTCAGTGTTAAAAATGTGTTAGATCAAATAATTATATGTTTGAATAATCACCATCTGTGATTTTGTAGATTTAGATCTAAATGAGAGGAGTATGCACCAGATGATCTGTCTATAGCATTGATCCTTTTGGTTAACAAACACTGATCCTCTACAGTTCTGCTGACAGATTTAATCTCGGTGCAATTTGAAGAGCATTTTTATGTTAATAAAAAAAAATTATTTACAAAGAAACACAATTTATTCCATAATAATATTCATTTAAACAATTTAGTCATCTGTAGAAACTGTGTGTTGTGCCATTACTTTTGTTAAACATTCAGGACATTAAATACTGTAGTATATTAAAAATACCTGCAGCAGATTTTCTTAACATTTGTTTCATGAATGTATTTAATTTTAGTATTTGTGTCTTTCATGAAAGTCGTGTCACCGATTTATATATAGGTATATATATTAATATTATCATTTGTATATGATGTAATGATAAAGCAATACAATCTTACTCAAAATGTTTTGTGTTTGATGTGAATGTATGTTGTTTGGATTTTAATATTTATTTCTTATCTAACAAATTCTTTAATATGTTGATTAGATAAGATTATCACATTTCGTAACATTTTTCTGAGACCATATTGGGAGGGTTCCAAGTGCTCAACTGGTAGAGGTTAGGAGAGACCCTCTTGTTTGGGGATTGTCAGGTCATAATACCAAAAGCCTGGCCTAGACCGTAGTTAGTGACATGTTTAGAGATTGCCACCTTCCCGTGAACTATAAAGACTCCTTTTGTAGACTAAGAAAAAGAGTAGGCTCATTGTAGCCACTACAATAGGCTAAATTCTCTACCCCTACCCAATACTCCATACTTTTCCAGAAGCAGTCAAAACTTTGTTCCCTGTGTCCCATCCCACCCCTGTTTTCTGTGGATTTATTGTTTAATTACTTGATCTCATCCTTAATATAGCTTCTATACTGCAAGCTGGATGTAAAGGAAACATCCAATTGATCATTCAATCAATTCATAACATTTTCAGTTAATTTAGTATGACCTATGTTTTTGTCGGATATAAATTTGAATTAATTCTGTATACAGTAAGACATTATTGTGTCACTTGTATTGTGTAGCAAATCAACATTCTTATTCTGCAGTGTAGTGTCATACTTCTGGATTATTCTCAATTCCTGCGAACTACTGAAATTAAACTAGTCTCGATCATCCAGACGCTTAATTACATTTGTGCGTCTGGATTCATTTCTATATTGAACTCGTTACCATTACGCCCAAAACTGGGCGTAATTTTTGATTGGATGATATTTTTAATATCTAAAAAATACTTCCGTTCATATCAAGAAGTGTATAAAAAATTGTGCCAAAGTTTACACTTGAATATTTTTATAAAATATAACTTTATCAATTAATTAAACAAATATTATTGTTGTGCACAATCAAGAGTGAATCTGAATGTGACGTCATATTATAATTATGCATGGTTTTCCTAGTTTAAAAATAGGGCCCTAAAAATAGAATCATTGTTTTGTCTCCACCTATTGGTAGCGAAATTACAACAAGGTGATCCCAGACGCTATTATATATGCGTATGGGTGATCGAGACTAAAATTAAACAAAACTTGCACAGCATGATTTTGTTTTAACTCCTTATGGACGCCAGCCACTTTGAATTGCACTTAATAAATTAAACAACACTAAACTGAAAACGTGGTTTGGGTGGTTTTCCTCTCATCAACTCCTAATTTAAAGGAATTAAGAAGTACAAATTCATTTTTGTCTTGCCTGCATTAATGTTGCTGGAGTTGAGATATGTATATGGGTTTGCGGTTGCGGCGGCAGAATTAAATCTAGACATTTTGCTTTAGATCTTTGGAAGCTTGAGCCATATTTTCATAAAATTTAGTAGTTTATGGTGAGTACTTGCAAGTCAGTTACATGTCACCTGACCTTGACCTCAATTTCATGGTCCAGTGACAGTTATTAGATAGTCAGTCCTTTAGTAGCTATGCATGGTAGGCTGACATTATTTGGTAAATAGTTTGTTTATACAATGTACACGGCAGTATGGTAGCTTTCACCTGTCCGTGATCTGTATTTCTCGGTCCAGCGACTATTTTCAAGTTGTTGGATTATGTCAGTTCCGCTGTAACCATGCAGGTAGGATGACAGTACTTGGGATATAGGTTGCTGATAAATACCGGTAGCACTAGACTGTCTGGTAAGTGGCACATATCATTGACCTCAATTGCACGGTCCAGTGACTTAGTTTTGAAAACTAGGTCGATTTCGCTGTACAATACATTGTATATATTTTATGATAAAATAATGCTATTTACATGTACACGACATAATTGCTGTGTCCACACTTGTGAATTCTCAAATAATTTTGTTTGAATGAGGTAGTACAGGGACTAAATCAATATCTATATTTGAGAACCTACTAGCACCAAGGGTTTTTTTCCTTTTTAATGTTATAGGTAGTTGGTAGGACGTATTGACTTGTCACTTTAATTACCTGTAACTCGTCGTTACTATTATCTTATTCGTAAAGGAAAACATGAATACTGAGGCAGTGTATTCAAGTCTAAATGTGAAAAGGTGTGCACGATTCAACAATTTTTTACATTTTCTTGTTGCTGGTCGAGGGTGTTCAACGGATATTCCGCCCCCCCCCCTTTTCTATAAATGAACGCCATGATAGAGCTAACAAATTGATTAAAGGAACCTTAAACCCCGTTTCAACTTGCATTATTTGTGCAATCTATTCGTTTTAAAATGTTGTGTTGAATCTCCGTCACGGATTATATGATATTAAAATAGTATTTAATGGTGTATGTAGTTTGACACTTGAGTCGATCTAATTGTATCTTGCTGTTATTGAGCCCCATAATTGTGTCGATTACGTTTGTATAACGGGTTTTCAAGAACCCATTCGTTTGACACGTCCTGACTACTAGAAAGAGTTGCGACATTTTTTTTATTGGTCTATAAATATACAATTGAATGTTCTAACAAACAAATTTAACACTAAGAAAACTCAAAAATCAAAGCCCAAATAGTTCGTTGTGTTTTAATTTTACAGCACACATGACATAGTCTCTTTTGAAAAAAATTCTTATGTGCATAAGGAATATACTAACTAGTATTATACTATAATAAGTATATGAAAATGATCAATGAATTACAAAAGAACGGCATAACATTGATTGGAATAACAAATTTTCAAATAAATACCAATCAAGATTCAAATGTGAACAGTAGAGTAAAACGCTGGAACTGCTTACTTTTTAGAAGCAAACATTTGAGCATATTTCACAAATTTTAAAATTCTCTTGCCCTTCTACACAAGAAGATAGCCGGATAAAACCTAAACATGTACCCCTACATGGCCTGCAAACCTAATCTTAAACCTAAAAAACCTAAAATCAAATTCTCTCTTATTTTAAAAATAGTTAAATAAAAATTGAAATCCTTTGGCCCTTCATTATGTACAAATATCCTAATAAATATAAATGTTGTAGCTTTAAAAATAAAGAAGATAGCAAGACAGGGCATGTACCCCTATCTCAGGCAAATGATCTGCAAGGATATGTCACAAAACAAATACTTTGGACCTGCATGACTTAATTATGTGTTCAAATGTCCTACCAAATATATATGCTGTAGCTTCAAAGCTGAACAAGAAGAAAGCCGAAGACAACATGTACCCCCATACATGACCTGACCTGAAATCTTTAATCTGAAATTTGAAAAATATTTCGCAAAAATCCTTTAGCACTGCACACATTCATTGTGTGCACAAACACCCTAAATATAAATACTGAAGCCCTTAAACTGTAGAAGATAGACGGACAGGGAGAAATTAATATACACCCCCCCCCCCTTTTTCTACTTTTCGTCACATGGACAAAATAGTATAGAATTGAATTGCTTAAATATGAAAGGCTGTTCATGAGTATATCAAATAATCAGATATGAACATATCGTGTTATCGTCAGTTTCTGATGGCACCATAAAGTCACCATGTTGCAACAAAGCCATAAGCAGATTACTGTTTTTTTTATTTCCTCGATCTCATTATCCGTTTCGCCGCAAGCGGCTCGATGGATAAATTCGATCTCAAAAGTAATTCCAACATTAGTCATTTTTATTATGCTAGGCTAGATCACTTGTACATAAACTATCCTTTATCATAATCGATTCTTTCTTCTTCAATATTGAAACAACGTAATGATCTGTGAGGAGTCGTTTCCACCAAGACAGCATCGTCTGCCTCTCCAGGTAAAAGCTCCATGCATTATTTAACGTTAGCCATTCGACATTTCAACAAAATGACACACGACCGTATGTTGCACGTGTTGTCGGAACATTCGTAAATTTGATCATAAATTACGTCGTTTACCGAATCCACCACAATGTGCACAGCACTATTAAACATTTGGAATAAATTTATTTTCTCAAACCTTCCTGACTAACTTAGTGCCATCAATCAGGCATCTTTGTGTATTGTGCATTGATGAGAATGGAGGTCATACCAGCTACTGATTTCGTGAATACTGTAATAACATCAATGTCTAAAAACTCAAAATACAACGATTTTTGGTTGGCATATGCTTCTGTGATAGGTACCCTTCAGAGATTCTAAAACATATTACAAGATCAAATTATTCTGATATTTATAGATTATTTACGTTTTTTGAAACGAGATGCGTTTTCTCCTCCATATCTCATCGAAGGGCGACAGCCCTGAGATAAGATGACGAGAAAATGCATCGAGTTTCATAAAACGTAAATAATCTGTTTATCTCTGTTTTGTAACATTGTGACGTCACTGTGTTTACTTAGCGACGTCTTGACAGCGAGCCGAGATGGGCATATCGCACACAAGTCTCAAAGGAAAATACTGCAAAATAGCGATAATGTTTGCAACTATAAATATTTACATTCAATAATAAGTATTTTTATAGAAGTAGGGTTTTAATTTGGCCAGACGTTAGAGATCAAATTTCACCTAAAGAATTCTATCCTACTAAATTTACGAAATTCACAATTGTAGCAGGCATGACGGTTTTGCCAAAAAAATAAAAAAAAAACAAATGTCTGAACTTTGGTACAGATTTTAATCTTTACCATTCAAGACCTTTTTGTTTTCCTCATTTAATAATTACAGGTAATTGTACTGGTTGAAACCTTTATTTTTCTTGATGTTTCTATAGTGTATCTACTGCAAACCAACATTGTTAAGGGTCCGATCAAGTACATATCCCATCCCATTTAACCAAATTTGCTACAGGATTGACGAGTGTGAAAAGTAAGGAGTGTGTTTACATCACTAAAGTGTAAATTATATCAAACTTAACATTAACATTTGAAGAACTCATATGACTAAACCATATGCAAAGCGCTAAAATGTTTTGACAAAATCAATGATTGTTTTTCGAAATTTTTTGCAATAAAAAATAAAGACAACAAAAACGAATATTAAAATTGTCAACAAAATCTCATTAAACATGCACTGATTAAAGCACTCACTTTGGTTTTCGATCTATTAGATGTGGATTAGTTTAGACACGGTTTTGATTTTGGGCGCTTTCGATCCAAAAATGGGTTTTAGAATGTTGTAACTTCATTAACATTTTATTCCATTATCATTTGTATTTGCGGAGACTTTTTATCAAACGGCGAACAGTGAGGTACATTATTTCCTGCTCTTCAACTTTTGCTTAATATAACATCGTTGAATGTCTAAATGGTTTGAATGAAAACTTCCGTTCCAAACCACTTTCTTCACACATACGTTTCATGAACGTTGACTGCTGATAAGATAAAATGCTTGATGAAAGCTTTCTTTACTTATCACGAAGGGTGGTAAAGTGGACAACCCATATATCCCATTTTAATCGGCATCATTCCGTGTAAGTTACATGTACCCCATGTAAATGAGGAGAGTGACGTTATTAAAGACATGTTTGCTGGTTTTTACGTGGGTTGAGGCCTCCTGAAAAAATGTTATTCAATTTATATTTCATAATAAAGCAATATAAAAATGCAAGAAAATATGGATATTTATTTCATATGTGTTTGTTTTCCTCTTTGTCGATTTTTATTACTTCTTTTTTGTGTATCGCATATTGTGATTTGTGTTTTTAAAATCATCCTAATCGGATACATTTTTGAATACAATGATATTTTTTCATAACGTTGTAGGTTTTGCTTAGACGACCTTTTAACAAGAGATGTTTGATATCACCAAGGTTGTTCAACTCAAATTGGTCAAACACTAAGCTTTTGTGTTCATCTAATCCTCTTGATCTCGAGTCTGCTTGCTTGGTCACTGTGCCAGTAGTCCATAGACGTAATTCTGACATATTTTAGCACTTAGTAATTCACCAAATTCTTTGAAAGCAAACATGTTTTCCATCAAGTTCAGGTAATTGCGCTTTCTCTCATACACCTCAACAGCCCGACACAAAAGTGATTTTGGTGCATTGGTAGGTGAACAAACACAATTAATTCTTTTATACTTAACTTAATAATTACCCCAGTGTCATGTGTTTTTAAAGTACCATACATACTTGACTGAATATAGTGTTAATAGTGTGTTACAAATAAACGTAAGGTGTTTTCGATGGCTAATGTGATGATGTAGTCGACAACAATTTGAGGCTTTCTAATGTGAAATAGATCATTTAATTGACCATAAGAATTTTATTTAAGTAACCTTATAAAGGAATCGTATTTTACACTTAGAGCATTAATTATTTGAGTGGGAATCCCACTGTCCGTGTTTCATACTTTTATAGTGTGTCTGAAAAACGAACTTTTGCTTTTATATGTCATTTTATTTGTTTCTATTATTTTGTTTTTGTTTGTTTGAATGGTGTTTTAACGCCTCTTTCAGCAATTTTTCAGCTATATCATGGCGTCCAGTTTTTATTGGGGGAGGAAGCCGGAGTACCCGAGAGAACCCCCGACCTGCGGTAGGAAAACTGGCAATCCTTGTCAATTAATGTTTCTATTATTGACCATAGTTAAAAATGAATATTTTTCCAAAATTTCTTTGACCGGTTGTTATTTACTTTTAGAAAAACTACGGTACAAGCTACTTACCTTATAGTATATTATAGGTTTTCTGAAAATTACACCACAGTTCTAATTTTAAACTCCGGTGTATTCGCGGAAAACCTATAAAATACACCAAGGTAACCAACACTTGACGAGTCTGAATTGTAAAACCGTACAGATTTTTCAACAATACTTGTAAAAGATGAATTCCTGAATGTGCGGTAACGAAAACAAACAATTTTATGTAAGAACACATTATTGTTTGTAAGAACTGGGCTATACATATATAATATGTGGCGAAAAACACACGTGGTTAAGACTTTTATAGTACAAAAATGTCTACAAATAAAGATTTTCATAAATGTTCCTTCTTTCCAAATAATATTACTGACTGGAATAGACAACCCAAACAAATATTACTCTCTCCTATCCTTAAATCCTACAAAAGTGGTAGCACTACACTACATTTTGATTTTTTGTTTGAATGGTGTTTAACGCCACTCAGCAATTTTTCAGCTATATCATGGCGTCCAGTTTTTAGTTTGGGAGTTAGCCGGAGTACACTTAACTTTGATGGCCACGACACTAACAAATATCATAAAATTCAAACAGCTTCTGTGCATTTGTCAATCTCACATAGTTTGGTTTTGTTAGCTCAATTTTTCATCACAAAAACTACGTTCTGTCTTCTTTTGGGATTGTACTAATTGCATCCATGCACATTGAGAAATAGTTCTAGTGAGTTCTATACTCCAAACTTAGAGTTATGATACGGGTACCATCCAGTTTTATTTTACATTAAATCAGCTTCTAAACTCTAGGGGCATTCTTTAAATATAATCGAGTTGCATTCTGTATGTGCTTCATGTTGACACGAGGTCCTATCGATCCGCTTTACCCCGTCATATTTTATAATTTGTCAATTTAGCATTCCAGTTTGTTTACCGAGTATTTGTTTGCGTATTCTTTTATCATTTGTAATAGTAAATGTACTAATCAAAGTAATCAATAACTCAAAAGTACGATATCCCATAAATGTTTAGCTTTCCATCTGCTGTAGCGCAAAATAGCTGCTTTCTTACGTTGTCAAACTCTAATGCCGTTGGTGAATGCAAGCCACTATTAACAAGTGACAGATTTTCGCGTCCATCTTTAGAGACAATTTTAATGTTGTTCGAATGATAGCATGCTACGTAGACAAATCCTTTATCATCCGTTGTCAAGGAATACTGATCTCTGCCTTCCGGAAGCTGAGATTTCCAATTAACTATGCCTTCTAACGTACTGCTATAAACCATGTGGCTCATTGAATCAGCATAATAAAGCGAATTTCTGTCTAGATGAACAGCCACTGGATAATCACATTTAATCGGAATTGATCGGATAATGTCTCCTTTTATATCCATCAATAATATGCCTTGACATTTGACAGTTACTGCAATCTTTCCATCACTGTGGGACAAACTCCATCCACGATTTTGTAACTTTATTTTGTGTGTAACTGTATGGCCTAATTCAGAGAGTTGAATAATTACAATTTCATTCTCATCGCCTAGAAGAACCGCTATCATTGTTCCATCTATACTCGCTATTCCACTGGGTGACCATAGAAGAGTTATATCTCTTGTATGCATATTTAAAGACTTAAATATCATTAATCGTTTTGTTGCCGAAAAGTCTGTAAGAACATACTGACCGTCTGAGAGAATAGCACAATCTCTAATGTTTACGGCAATTTTTCCCGGTGGTAAAGAATAGCAATCATTTTCTTTTAGCTTTATTTTCCGTATATCATTTAAATGTGTATTTTGGATAGGCATGAACTGTGCTTGGTCGCTTTTACTCTGTGTAAATTTGAAAGTTGTGGTATATTTACCAACTACGATTTCACAAAGACTTTTTATTATGGCTTTCATGGACATAGTTGCTGTAGATTTTAACCCAATTTTCATGTTTTTTAGACAGCCATTCTCCAGATGAGACATAATTCCCCTTTCTTCATCTGTCAATATTGACGAATAGTGTTTTATACCAAGAAATGTCTGTAGATCAGTTGCAAATGATTTCATGTCTTCACATATTTGCTGATAAATATGTATTCTGTTACTCTGCAACTCCATTTCAGATAGCACTCTTTTTTCTTCCTCAATAACATCTGAGTACAAAACACAAAGGTCTTGTAAGGCACGTTCCTCCAAACTATCCAGTAATGCGTTGATCTCTCGTCGTATTGATTTTATTTTGATTTCCATATCAGCCTTTTGCTTGTCAATTTCTTTCAAATTATTTTTTTTCATGTTTATCATCTTAGTAATATCGTGGTATAAATCTTTTCAGCCCTGTAACATGTCGGCCAGTGCAGTCGACGATTTAACATTTTTTACCACTGTTTCTAATGTAGTTACATTCAAACACTCTTTGTGTTTACCAGGAATGCATGTATGACAACATCTTTCATCATGTGAATAAAAGTTCAGCTTATCGTCGTGGTCATCGCAGTTAAGATTTATACTAGTCAAATATCGCGGAAGTTTTCTATAATTGTCCATGTCAATTGTCTCATGTTTTCTGGTAGCAGCATAAGCTGTGTGTTGCTCTATGCATTTTGAACACATACCTTCATTACATTCAGGACACCACGCCACTGGATCTACTGTTATATGTTTGAAGTCACATGGTCCACAGAAAATTTTCGCAGCCACATCATGGTCATCCTACAAAAGAAATAAGCTTATTACACTTATATTACACACTCTAGTTATTATTAAAATTACTGAACGGCTATTTTTAATTTCATTTATACAAACATTGTTGTTTTGTTTATACAAGAATATAGGGTAGAATTATTGACTTTCCAGTTTAATACCGAATATATATAAATATTGTATACATGCGTTTCCTTATTTTCTTTTTTTTTTCTTGTTTTCACTCCTAAACATTTTTGTAAGGAGACGCATCGTGGTTTATTGAAAATATTTTCGCACATTTCTGTAACACCCAGATAAGTCATCGAGTTTTATATAACATTTTATTGCTACTCTACTAAACATCCCGCCGCCCCCAAAAAGCTGTTCTATAAATCCGTCCTGAACTTTAAGTGACCTTACATGTTTTGCAAAGATTTATTGTAAAACATTGTCTTTATTATATTGGGGTTGTCAGGTCATTATACGAAGGCCTGACAGCGATCAAAGCATATCTTTTTAATCAAACGCTACAGTTTGAAGTTCACGTAGGGCAACAAAAGCAAGACAACTTCACACTAGAAGACAAGTAACTAACTGTACAAACTGGAGAACGGACTTCACAAGTGGGTATTATTGAAAGATACAAAACCTGTAAATTTATCTAAGCTAGAAATCAATGTACACCGATTCGTTCATTTGTATGTAAATATTTAATGGGTCCACCTTAATGAAACAAAAAAGAAAATGACAATAAAAGCAATAGCTGATAACTGTAAATTGTGCAACAATATTTGCTGAAATAAAATTTATTTATGTTGCAAATATCTCCGTTTTACGATATCATAACCGTAAACATTGTAAATACATTCAGATCTGATTTAGATTATCATAATGGCGGCAAACCCTCCAGATGTCGAGGCACAAAACAAAAAATTCCAAGATCCAGACCAGAGGTTTTAAGTTAAAGATCTAACATATCTATTTACTGTGGCAGATGTAGAATTTAAATCAAACATGATACTAGAAAATATTTGATATTGATGGAGTTATATTTCCGAAAACAAGAAGATAACGTTTAACTAGTTATAGTTGAGCATAGAACAGCTTGTAGTCAATTAAGGCCATGCACTATTCTTGGACTTATGTTGAAAGTAATGGTACATTTTTTAGATCATATGAGCTTATGGTCTAGCGTT
The DNA here is from genome assembly GCA_944474755.1 of Limnoperna fortunei. Taxonomy (NCBI): domain Eukaryota; kingdom Metazoa; phylum Mollusca; class Bivalvia; order Mytilida; family Modiolidae; genus Limnoperna; species Limnoperna fortunei. Next base: position 39,046,840 of record OX104121.1, on the reverse strand, counting down.
GGTTCTTATATGCACTGGCAGTTCGTTTGTAATTCTGACAAAATGCTGACCTGTTGCACATCTTACAGAACAAAACTGTCCCTTTTTGTTAAATAAAGGTAAATTTTAAACGAAAAATCAAAAGTAGACATTATAGCATTCCAGCCTTTGACATCTCAATGTTTTATAAAGAATGCTGCTAAATCCGAGTTTTTCCATAAACAGTCCAAATAACATTATACAAACTGTTGATTCTCTCATTAGGAATTTTCGCTTTTATGTCCCGAAGTGTAAATGTAGCCTAATAAAAACGTTACCACCACTGAATTTATTGTTTTCTCTTTTTTTATTTATAGAAAAATACACAAAAAGGTAATTAATGAATAGCGAAAACCCCTATAGGAAGATCTCTAAAAATTTTGGAGACATGCGATTTTCTTCAAACCTTAAAACGGCCTGAAAGATGAAATTTTTTCCCCTAGGAAATCCTTATTCTATTATACCGACACATTCTTAAACATCCAAACAACAGCTAAATGAACACAATAAAACGTTTATTTACAATTTCCAAATGTTTGAATTTCTTTTTACTTTCTGATTTTGGAAACTCTTTTTTCCTGCATATGGCCGATTTACCGAGATAAATACCATGGCCGGCCTTCCTACTATGTCAGTATGTATTTAAAAGAATGTGTTTAAATGGTATCTTCTCTGCAATGACAAGTTAGGTTCGCACTTTATGATGCCTCAAATGGCTAGTCATGATGTCAAGGAAACAGAGATTCATAGCAAACTATCGAACAGTTCAACAGGCGAGAACAAAGAATCTCAAAATCAAAAATGCTAAATATTGGAGAAATTTGGTATCAATATATGAATATATTTTTGACATTCAATGTTTTCTACTAAAGACATTAGTAAAAACTATATCAGGCATTACATCAGGAATGACAACAAAGAACACAACAGCTAATTCGTCGTTTAGTTACATCAGGAATGACAACAAAGGATACAACAGCTAATTCGTCGTTTAGTTACATCAGGAATGACAACAAAGGATACAACAGCTAATTCGTCGTTTAGTTACATCAGTAATGACAACAAAGAACACAACAGCTAATTCGTCGTTTAGTTTGTAGTATTAGGAGGCACTGAGAGGCGGTCATACGTGTGATATCCACTTGCTCGCATTCAGTATAAAATCTCGCCTATATGCATATTGGCAAACAATCGAGAGTTGCGATACTTGTTTCCATTTATTTTGCTAACATAAAGGATGCGTAAAACAGACGGAAGCCTTCTTTAGTAATCAACCTTTCTCGAAGCGTCGACAAGATTGAAGATGGATATAAAATGTTTGATAATAAAACTTTTCTTGGTGAAAACTCAAGCTAAATGACCCCAACATTTGGTAGCTAATGAATATTTAGTCTAACATACACAATGACCCTGTTCTCGTTTGGTTTATTGACAATGTTAGACAGATAAATATTTAATAGAGAAATATTGTTATGTTTTACGTCAGGATAATCTCTTTTCTGGTCAATAACACAACATAATAAAAGTAAATATCTTAGTAAACAGTACTAATAAAAAAAGATGCTACAATTGAAGTTTTTGAACCAAGGTTGTTTTTGTTTGAAACTGAACGCCTGGGTAAGATATTTCGAAACATATGTAATTACCATACAACTATAGTAACTTTTCTTCAGTCAATGTTGGTACATTACATGTACCGCCTTAAATAAGTTGTGTAGTTTGCTTGTTTGTTTAAAGGATGTTTAACGCCACTTTCAGCAATTTATTGGCTATATAATGGCGTCAAGTTTTTATAGCGGGAGAAAACCTCAGTACCGGAGAAAACCCCCTACCTTCGGCAGGAAAAAAGCAATCCTTGTCAATTAAGATTGGAGCCTACACTATTCCTACATTGAGACTCGAACCACAACATCAGTGTTGATAGACCACTTGATCAATAGGAAACTACCTGAACCATTTGGTTGGCCACCGAGGCCCCTATGTAGATTAGTAAAGTGTGAAAAAAACATTAAAATGAAAGTAGAAAAATAGTGGACACTTACCGTGTTACATTACATTCTAGATTTGCCTTCCCTTATCAATCGACAACGAAAAGCATTAAAGTACTGCGATTTTTCGCACCATTTTAAAATTACTTCTAACTAATTTAAATCAAATCTGTTTCTATAACAGTGTTTAAGTGTAATTTTTCAAAGGCCAGTCAACATTCTAAAGTTGTTCTTAAAGGAAAAATTTGCGTCTTAGTTTTTCATATTATTTTGGATTCTTCGAAACTTTTGGGTACCAAAAACCAAAAACTCCGCATCAATATGAAAATGGTCTTTCCATGTCACTGCGTCATCTAAATAATTTTAAAGGGAGATAATTCGAACACAACAATTCGGACAGCACGGTCAAATAACTGCTTATTTAAATTTTTTTTAATACTTACACCAACATACGCCATCATGGGCTTCTGTATCTTGCACGTTAGCAACAGGAGCTATATATATATCCTTGGTGTTATCATTGTTTCTTCTCACGACGATATGCGTTTAAATAATATTTTTGTTGCTAAATATTGTCATGCGATCGAAAGATAAATAATGACGTATCGACACATTACTTGACTCAATTATTCAAGTGTAGTTGGCCATGTATGAAGTTTAAATGACACAAAGAATGGTCTATTTTTATACTATATTCTTTTCCCAAAGAAAGAAATGTTAACAGGCTGTTTTTTGTTTGTTTTCACTTTTGTTTCGCCGAAAAAAGTTTTTAAAGATTTGAAGTAAAATACTAGTAAAATATTTCCAGACTAGGATTGGTTATTACGAAGATTTGCCGCATGATAATAAAACTGGAAACCGTGGAAACAATTACACAAACTCCGTGAGATCTGGTTCTTTGATAAGACCAATCAATATGAAAGTGGACATAAAAATAAGTTCTATAATGATAGAGAAGAAGCAACACCGGGGTTTATTTCGATGTTAGCATCTTTGTTAAAGCGTGATTAAACTAAGATATAATATGCAGTAAATTATTACTTTTATCAACAATAAACGCGATAAATAACAAGAGGCTCCTACCGTATGAACCGGTAGCCGCACACCTGAAAGATTGACTTCAACAACTCATTAAAAGATGAGGTTGTCATATAAAATATTGCTTCACTAATTTCTTAAGATTTTTTAAAGTTTACAATTACTATAGGCTTATAGCATCAAGAACCACAACAACATGTAAAAAAGGTCAATAGCTCAATAAAAGTTGAAGAAAAATATTGACAATTTTCACTTTAAACCAGCTTCCGAATTTTGTTTATATGAAATGAAGTTAATTAAAAAATACAGAACACAGAAGAAACTTTAAAAAAACCAATCCGTATATCAAAGTCCTAGAAACCGGCAAACTCCCAAATCATCCATAAAATATAGTTACTACAGCAATTGTCCTACTAGGTACAGGTATTTCAAAAGAAATGCTGGGTTTAAATAAGTTTTATGACATGCCAAACCTTCCTCTTCCATTGCTGTTGTATGTGAGTTGGTTACTTTATTTTGATAAGTGTCATATACCTAGAAGCATAAATAACAAACCAAGAACAATGACTGAAAATTATATTGCAAAATAACGCACTGTTCTGTAGGCCTTTGTTTGCTGATCATTTGGCAATTTACGGTTTAAGGTACAAGGCAAAAATAAAACTATGGGCAGCCATTTGGACAAAATTTAACAAAATTACAAACATGCAATTTTAATAACAGACGTTAAAAGATAAAAACAGACAAAATTAAAAACAGACATAAAATTTGACTAACAGACGTTAACAGATAAAAACGGACGTAACCTTTCAGAACCCACAACCATTTGGACAAAAACGAACAGACGATAAACTAAAAACAGACACAAAAAACAAAAACAGACATACAATTTTAATAACAGACGTTAAAAGATAAAACAGACGTTTTTAGAAACAGACGCACAAAATAAGAGAACTAACAGACGCTATAGGTAGTGGCGACGCTTTAAATTTTTTAAAACATAACATTCTGATATGTTATGGACGATGGAGAATAGATGTATATTTCTGTTTATTTTGAAAGTAGTCAGTGTGATGTATCACAAATACACTTGTATTCAGAATAATTTATATGAATGAAATGTCAATAAATGAGTTGATATACAGTAGCGGTAGTGTGCATTCAATCTTTTAGAAACCAGAGTTACATGCATGGTAGGTGGATTCAAGAAGGATACTCCGTTGGAGTTAAACGTACAGTGAAATTTCAACTTTGGACTCAAATTGTAAAAAAATGCAAAACTCCGGTCAATATTAGTTAACATATTCCTCTAAGGACTTTTATAGCAATGCATTGATATAAAGTGTAATATGCATAAGGAAAGATAAATATATTTAAACTGATCAAAACATTGATTCGTAAGATTTTCACAACACGTGAGCTCAAATAAAAAAAAATAAAAACACAGAAGTATTTTTCAAATTCTTAGACTGGACATAATATGTTTGAGAGATACAAGCCGCCTCATAGTACATCTCTACCATAATTCAATTCATAATTAACAAACCTCGTATATTAGTTCAGAAAATGCAATAGGTGTCGTTACTTATGCTGAAAACACGTGCTTATTTCGGTTCGTCTTCTGGTTTTGATATGAGTGAATGGTATAGAGATTATTCCTTGTTTATCCGGATATTATCTAATCCATGTTTTAACTGTTATTTCACCGAATAACAATTTAGTTGTTATTACAAACTTACAATAAGGTTTGAATGTACAAGTTTGCTGAAGCTGCTCTGATTATTAAAAGACATTACTAGCAATTAAGATGACCATTTTTTTAAATGTATTAAGATTAGTATATTGAAAGGCAAAAACCTGATAGAACATATCTAAATCCTATTATATTTACGAAACAATTTGTATCAAAACACTTCATATTTCAATGTAAATTCAAAATTTAATTATTTCAATACGATTTTACTGTAACCCTAAATGTCTGACCAATAGTAAACTAAACTAAAATGTACTAACCATATGAATTGTTCTAGTGTTATATTATGTACTTCTCGGCCTTTTGGTAGGTGTTGATGTTTCTGTAGTGTTGTGGTATATATAAATAGGCCGAGAGTTATTGATATCACTTGTCAAATAAACCACGCCATATAACAGATGTGACTGTTCCAGGCAATGGTTAATGCACTCGTTTGACACTTTTCTGTTCTTTGTTCTTCCTGCATTGTGGTGATTGGTTGCATTTGATTTACGTAAATTGTGAGGTTTTTGGAGTATCTTATTTTCTTATACAAAAAGACAAGCTCTTGACATTTGATACAATTAGTACTTTTGTTAAATTATCACGATGTCACCATAATAATTTTAGTTGTATTGTTAGGAATAATATTCTTTATTGTGATTTATTAATTGATTATTGTTTATATATTTTCAGGGCATGTATTATATAATTAATATATGTAGCAACGGGGACCATCCACAGCATTTATTACGTAGGTATTAATAAATATAATATTTACTTTCTTAACATTTTTACAACAGAGGAACTTGCTCAGTGTTTTGTGATACGTAAAGTCGAGCCAACCGCACAAAGTTTGACTTGGTTCACAAAATGTTCTTACTTTGTTGATTAGCTATTTCATATGATATGCGTGTAAAAAGTAAGTCATCACATAAATTCTTTTCTGTTTGCTAAGTGTGATAGCTGTAGGAAGATTTGGCATAATGGAATTTTGTTTATAAAAGCTCTACAATTTCGATTTTTTGTTTGTTTGAATATTGTTTAACGCCACTTTCAGCAATTTTTCAGCTATTTCATGGCGTCCAGTTTTTATTTAAAGAGGAAGCCGGAGTATCCGTAGAAAACCCCGACCTTCGGTAGGAAAACTGGCAATCCTTGTCAAATAAGATTGGAGTCGAGCGCACCCTACCCGCAGTGAGGATCGAACCCGCAATCTCAGTGTTGACAGACCACGTGATCAATAGTTGACGAACTACTCGTCTACCGAGGCCCCTCTTTACAATTTCGGTATATTCTGATTAATTATAATATTTTTGGGTTTGAACGCCACTGATGAGTCTTGATTAGACGAAACGCGCGTCTGGCGTAGTAATTTATAACCTTAGTATTTTGATGACGATCTATTTTTTTCCCTAAGATAACAAACAAAGCCAATTCCCATTCATTGTTTTGTTTGAATGGATTTTAACAACCATTTATGCAATTTTTTAGCTAAACATGGCGTATAGATTTTTACAAGGGAGGAAACCGAAGTGCAGTATTAAAAACTGTCAATCCTTGTCAATTGAGGCTGGCTGAGTCAGGCACACCCTGCCCGCAGCAAAACTAGAAACCGCAACCTGGGCGGTGATCAATAGTAAATGACCACAACCTTTTTCTCAACCACTGAGGATTCAAATATGCATTGAAGTCATAAGTTGTTAAATATTGCACTAGGCGACAACATAGCATTACAAATATCACAAATATTATTGAGTCAACGATAGTGTGATATTAAAAACGTCTAAATGTATTAAAAGGTCGTCTGTCCTGTTGAACTGCTGGCTTTTTATTCATACTTGTTTGTCACTTTTTGCTAAATCATCACTAAATGTCAAACATCTGGTGTAAAATAAGAAGTGATAAAGAATAGTAACACAAATATTATAAATAAAGCTTTATTAGTAATAAAACAGTTTAAAACGTAATGTTAACTAAATTTCTTAGATTATTATTTATGGGCATTTATTTATCCTTGAATTTCCGTTTTTACTGGAGAACAGCAAACGTGTATCAGTATTATTATTAATTCAATTACTTCTACCATACTCAATATAGACAATCCTCCCCAAAATCCGAGCTGTCCACCGATGTCGCTTACAAAATTTTCAGTCTGAAAAAAATGCGAATTGGACACGATATAAAATATTACTTCAGATTTAAACGAGTTATTTAGTTAACTGTTGTTTAAATAAATAAAAAACAGCTTATACACAATGAAATGCATCGATCTTGTTCTAGTTTTAGTCAGACAGTGAGTGACACTTGACATTAAAAACGAAGTGTGAGTCATTATTTCATACTTATTTTTTATTGAAGACGATTGTTAATTGGAAAACAGTGGACTACAATGCCCTAAAACAGGTATCAATATAAACATATGTTTACGAACCAATAGTGGTATTTAAGACACAATCAAAATACTAGTAGTTCATCCTAGAAAATTTTGGCTTCAAGTGTGAAGTAGCTTCATATAAATTAAAGTAGTTACAGAGAAAATTAAATTGCGGAATATCAACAGAGGGACGACAGCCTCTGGACAAACAGTGATGGCAGTAGCCTACCTAGACTTATAGCTTAAAAAGGTGATCCGTGCTAACAGTTAATTAAGTGTTACTCACAGTGTAGGCCAGCTCTTCGTCGATTATATCTTCTATCAAGGAGCCAAAGTAAATATTGACTGACACCAAACTCTCCCTGATAAAAATGTTATTCTGTAAGCCTCTTGTCACTAGGGTGCATTGTTCATCTTTCGTTACTACTTATTGACTTTATAACATTTAAAATTAGACATATAAAATTAACATTGTTACAATAATTTGTATCAGTATATTTACGCTAATCAACAGTTTCTTTTATATTTAAAATATATTGTAATGCACGAATTTAATGAAAAAACTAATTAGATGAATATTATCCCTTATTTATATATATATGGCCATAACCGGATTTGGTAAACTTGTGATAATAAAAGACCTACAACATCCTAATTTTTTGGATCTTAATATTTTGGGGATGATAGGCCCACTGAGTCTTGATTAGACGAAACGCGTGTCTGGCGTATTTAATTGCACAAGCGTGGTATCTTTAATGACATTTAATTGCAACCACTTGGTCAATACCTCTGCTGGTGGACTGAGGGTTTCAGCAGCCTAGCAGTCACAATTCGGTGCAGACAAGAATATCGGTGATTCTTTCATTGCTTAATGTACTGTTCTTTAATTTCTAAAAAATGATTAAATTCTAAGGCTCGCTGTTCACAACTTGTAAATGGCCTCAGCATGATTTGGTAAAACGTTTTGGAATTTTGATAATAAAAGCATTACATCTTTATTAATTAGGATTTTGCATGTTTTAGACAGAACATCGTATGGTGTAGTACATTGTACAATTTGTGTATCTTATTTGCATTAAAATTGCTGGAAAGAACAGCAAACCCATCCAAAATAAAATCTTTAAAAAAATTATTATTTTGAGAAATTCAGTTATAGAGGTATAAAAAACCACTTCTTATTAGTTTAAGTTCATTCAATTTTGCATACCTGAAACTTTCCATGTTTTCAGAAGTCTTATTAAGTAATTGTTTCAGAACCATTTCGTAGTTCCGTGAAGGATATGACGTCATAAAGATATCATTTTCATACGTTATCTCACTGCAATTATAATGGTTTATTAGTTAAATGGCAACTTAACGCCTTACGAGAAGTAATTACCCATAATTAGGTCGAGAACACACAAAAAATAAATCGATTCAGTAGTTCTTTAATACAAAGCTAAAACCTGGACCTTACACTGTATTGTGAAAAGAAGCTAAATTATTATGAGAAAACAGCAATAATAATAATAATAATAATAATAATAATAATAATAATAATAATAATAATAATGATAATAATAATAATAATAATAATAGTTATTATTAACTCAATAGTGCCGTTATTACTAAATGCGGCCATCCTCTTATAAGCTAGTGCAATTTTTTAGTACTGAAAATATGAAAGACATGTGTAACCTTAAGTTTGCAAATACTTGTTTCATGCTACAAAATTACGTAGTGATTAATATTGTAAATTTATCTACAAACTTCTCACTTGATGTATACCATTATTTTTTTCTGCTTTGATTTTTGTACTGCACTGATTAGCATTAATTGCTAAAAGTGAATAAAGAATTGAAATTATATTTACAATCTCTAGATTACGCCTGTACCTGCATGGCGGCCTACAATCGCAAAAATCTGTCGGGTTATTAGCTGCTATAGCCACTACCTCATTTACACACATCACATCTACAATTGAGATGAAACGAATAAAATACAATAACATATATTTCAAAAAGTTTTAGAATATTAACTTAACGATGCGTAATTGTATTTCAGTGACCCTTTGAATTTATCGTGTTTTACCATGGCACATTTCGCAGAGAAACCAGGTGGCATATCAACACGAGCTCTAAAACTACGGCCTTTTACACTGCTGTCCTGAAACTATAATTTCAAAAATAACATTTCAACTGTCATACTTATACAAAAAGACCCCATCTAGAGTCATTTTGCTGTCATCTGCTGACTTGCAGACTGCGCTGTAGGCCTAGACCTGGTAACTGGTTGCGTGTAACCCGTACCAATGCGGCTTCAAGGTAAGATTTTCTAAAATTCTAAATTTCAAGCGACAATCCCATGTTAAAAAAACTTTTTAAAAAATATCGCAATGACCGTGGGTTTTAGTAGTGTCAGTGATGGATAGCGACAGCTTGTATGAGTTAATTCTAATTTTTTAAATTGTAACACGGTCATAGGTGACTTCGACAGTGGTAGCAACGTAGACCAACATATAAGGTCTTGAAGTGTCATATATTGTGAATTACTCTCCCCGCCGACGTGTTTTTGTACTCGTATGAGGCTGGTCTATTGAAGAAAGATCTTGGCTCAGATATTTTATTTCACTTTTCTCTAGATAGATGTCATCTTGTCAGTTTAAGTTCAGTGTCTCTTTATAATTTATCTATCCTAGAGAGCTTGAGATTAAGGACAGTATCAAATTCAATAAAGTCGGCCTCTGACTAAATTCCCTACTGTCAACATTCTGTTTATTGATCAACTCCCGCGTGTGGTGTTTCTAGTAAAAAACGCAAACGTTATGCTGGATATGTATTCCAATTTTTCCAGATCGGACCCTTTTGTTGACCAGTAAGCATCTCTCCACAAGTTCTATTGTCGTTATTCCAACAGTTAATCGTTTATGAAAATCCAATCCCCTAATGCGATCAGACATTTTTCTTAGTCATAGGTAGGTCTATTCCTAGATTTGACTTTTATACGAACGAGACTTTGAGGAATTCGACGGGTGTCTAATAAGAGGCAGGCACTGCTTACTAGTTCGTAGCACCTGAGTGTGCCCATATTTATATATTTTTGATTTGTGTGTGTGTGTGTGTGTGCGTTTATGTGTGTGTGTCGCATGTCTTAACATTAGTCCGGATTTTTCCAATAACCTACGATTTCGATACCTCAATACTTGTGTGACGTGTTACTTTGTATCTCCTCTAAATAATGCGATTTATTGCAATTGTCATACCTCACATATGGCAGATAGTAACATATGATCTTCACTGTGTTCATTGTTGACATTTAAAATGGTCAAGGCCACATGTAATAGTCAATTTCAAGTACAGTATTTTGAAATTGTTCTTGAAAGTTGTAAATAGGTTCCTCCTGTCATTGCTTAATTTATATTTATTATATAAATATATAAAAAAAGTTGAAGGATTGCCAGTTTTACTACCGAATGTCGGGTTTTTCTACGGGTTCTCATGCTTCCTTCCCCAATAAACACTCTAAGCCATAATATAGCTAAAAAAACTGCTGAAGGCGGTCTAACATCATTAAAACAAACAAACAAATTCATCCATAAAGAACTATACTTGTTATGATAAAAAAACTTCCAAATTGTTAAATGTGCCTTTCGTATAAAATGAAATCATACCTACCAGTATCAGAAGAACAAATCGTTTGTACCGAATCCTTTCTGTACTGCGAGGAAAAAAGACATTCACACTTAACCGTTATTAAATCCCCAATACAGCTTTCAAAACATGCCTATATAAATATAAAACGGGAAACGAGTTCTTTACAATATTCTATAAATAACACGAGAAATTAACATAATTGGTATCAAAATAGTTGATCCATTTTTACGGATCATGAGAAAATCCTAAATGTAACAGGAAAATAAAATTAAATACAATTCAGTTTGGAAACTGGGAATTCGAAGATATGGCCTTGCACTTAAAAATACTACATTAGGAAACTGGGAATTCGAAGATATGGCCTTGCACTTAAAAATACTACATTAGGAAACTGGGAATTCGAAGATATGGCCTTGCACTTAAAAATACAACATTAGGAAACTGGGAATTCGAAGATATGGCCTTGCACTTAAAAATACTACATTAGGAAACTGGGAATTCGAAGATATGGCCTTGCACTTAAAAATACTACATTAGGAAACTGGGAATTCGAAGATATGGCCTTGCACTTAAAAATACTACATTAGGAAACTGGGAATTCGAAGATATGGCCTTGCACTTAAAATTACTACATTAGATAACAATTTTGGAAAATATATATTGAGACTACTTAAAGCATAGTAAAATTGCAGTGCAGTATCTTAAGACAGTTGTCTTTCAATAGTTTTGTATTATTTTAAAATTCAAGGTAGATGAATCTAAAAAATGGTGTTAGAAGACGTTGTTTCTTCTTAAAAAATGTCTTTAAACAGGTTGTTTTATTATAATTACCAGAATTCCTTCAAATCTGTTGCTGTTGTCGCATAGAGAGTTGTCAGAACCAGGGTATCGATTGATCCTTTTCTGTTAAAATATTTATATTAAACAATATTTTGTTTCGAACGTTTTCATCTCGTCAGATAGAAACTGAAATGCTGTTGGTTTTTGCTGTACGTGCGTGTGTTTACCTGTCCGTGTCGTAGAGAGATATAAAATCTATTTCGATTGAGTCCAATTTCATTCTTAAAATCATTTCTCTTTTAACATTTATATGTTCAATGTACGTGGACTTGATATTTTCATGATGTATTGAAGCAATAGTATTGAACACACAATTAACTATACATATATTTATTATGCAATGTTATACTTTTCCTTTCATCAATCTCGGTAATATATAAATTTAATTTGGGACATCAAAATTCCAGCATTCTTAAAAAGTATAACTTATATTAAATATAATTATAATTAATTTATTATAATAAATTGATAATATATGAAGGAAGGTAATAACAAAATACCGAACACCGAGAAAACTAAAAAAAAGATCCACAAGGTCCAAGAAACCGGCCAACTCCAGAACTAACAACCAAAAACATAGTAACTACAGCAATGGTCCTGACTCAATACAGCCATTTCAAAAGAAATAGTGGGCTAAACCAGGTTTTATGGCATGCCAAACCTCTCGCTTCCATTACTGTAGTTTGTGAGTTCGTTAGTTGATTAAAATGGATGGGAATCACACTTCATACTTCTATTACGCCCAATCTCCCATCTTTGTATTGGATACCACAAATTGAGTTTAATAGCGGAATTGTCTCAGTGTATTATCAAACTTCTATCGAAACTCCGAATCACAATTTTGATAAACAATAAAATTGTTCACAGTTATTGACGTCTTCAAACATGGTTTTTGTTGTTACCCCAGTTAATTTTAGCACGGATATGTCATTATGTATGAAGTATTTGTATTAGTTACTTTTGCAAAACATTCATTGATGTATTCAGCCTATTACCTTTCATTACTGTTAGCTTCTTCCTGATGTCCTACTTACTTGTCTCAATGATACATCTGTCTGGAACTTGGTTGCAAGAGAGAATCCATTGCCCTGTAAACTAGGTGTAAACTTTGAGCCATGAACTGCTAATCTAACTCCAGCAAACATTCCTACGAAAGGTATATAATCAGGCTGATTGACATCAAACACCAAGATAAGGCCTGCAATTAAAATGTTTAAGTTAATCATTTAAAGATTTTTATTAACTTTCATATTTGGTATTAAGTAGGATTCATAGATTAGATAAGCCAGTCGCTGAGAGGGAAATGCAGAACGCTTCACGGCGTACCATTGCGAGTAACGTATGTAAACAGAACCACGTTCCTTTCAAGACACGATCCCTTTTAAAGTTTCCATAATAAAGCAGACACATTTTAGCCGTTACAAAAACTTAATTTATCCTTCTCCAACTCTCCATATGTTTACAATGGAAGTGAATTGATCTGTTGTTGTATGTAATAAAATATACTTCTCTTTGAGTGTAATTAAATTTACTGCTAACATTTTGTTTGTCCCATTCAACTAGAAGGGTATAGTTGCCAATAACAATAACCAAGACATACATACCTTTTAAAATAATATTTGATTTTAAATAATAATTTAACTACTTTATTTGATTTGAAAATATTCAAATAATTATAAACATCCAATCCTAACATGGAGTAATTTAATGGTAATTGGGTTTTTATGAAAAGGAACGGTGTAGGACATGAGACAGCTAAATTGGAACAAACAAGTGTGGACTGCTAATGCTCAGTAGTTATACCCCCAATTTCACAACTAAATGTAAACTAGAAGAGGTAAACTTTGTAAGCAGGATGAGAACTTATAACTGAGCTGTCATATATATGATTTCAGAAATGATGTGTTAACAAACTACATAATAACTATGAGGTGTTCCATTTTATTAAATCCCCAAATATGATGTTTTGAGATTCGCACTATTACAATATCTTGATAACGAAAGTTAGTGTTTATTCGGGAGTCAAACTTGGCATTTCTTTGCAAAATTAAAAAGCATGGCTTTATTGACTTACCGAATCCAGGACCAGGTAAATTAATGCGCTGTACAGTCGGAGTAAAGGTGTAACAGGATCCAAAATAATCATCTCGTATTCTTTGGATTTCTCTAAAACGTTATTTAAATGTATCGTCATAAAATGAGTTAATCTTGTGTCTGGCAGGCATGTTTTTGTACTTCACATTATTTAAGTTACTTTTATTATCTGAAAGTCCAAAATGGCTCTGTCTTACAAATTTATTCGGAGGATACACATGTTCATTTTAAAATATAGTATACGTTTAAAACTCATTAAATATAGAGTATACAATCCCGAAATGTGGTCTATACGAAAGTTTTTATATATACTGTTTTTAAAGTGATTTAATATTGCTGACGAACATTGCTGGTGCAATTCCTTGAATTGTATAATTCTATGTAGAGATACAATTGTTTTTTAATAACACTAAGAGTATTGTCTGTTCGTTCTACACAACTTTCGACACTGTTTCAACTACTTTTTATAGCGTCTAGATTTACGGGGATAGGAAAATTTCCTGGTAAACCCATGAATTTTTATGTCAGAATCGAATTCACAACTGATTTGCAGCCAACAAACTACCAACTACTTAGACCATTCGACCACCAAAACCCCTAACGACGATGAGGGTAACCATAAAATTAAAAGGCCCAATACATGTTTACTTACGTCGTCCTATTACACTCTCTTCCTTGGTAACTACATTCTACCAAAAACAATTCGGGTGGGTCGCTAAGGTCGTAAATAGTTTGATCTGCTTCCCATCCCATGCGTTGTTGAAACGCTGTTCTTACGTCTTGTGTGGGGTTTGGTCCTAGGAAATGGACATTTTTTCAGTTAGTGTAGTAAAAAGATGTTACGGTACAAAATTGTGCATCTTTGGAAGCTTCTTTTTACCTGGTCCATAAGCATAAAAGAATTTTAACACACTCGACTTTCACAAAAAGTAATGTTACTTATTGTTGTATGTTGATTTGGTAAAAGTGTCAGCTTTATCTATTTAACATAATATTTGTGTAAAGCATACTTGGACAAAAATATGTGAATATTCTACCCTAAGCAGCGAATTTTGTTCCGATAATTAAACATTTTAAAAACTTTATCGTTGCGCTAGTTTTATTGTGGAGAAAATCTGTGTGCAAGTCTGGAACGCCGTTCCCGTCAAAATTGCAATCATTATTTAATGTTCTGCGTAGCAACAGAGCAGCTGAATGTGCAGTCTAACGATATTTAACCACATGTCTCTCAGTCTAACGATATTTAACCACATGTCTCTCAGTCTAACGATATTTAACCACATGTCTCTCAGTCTAACGATATTTAACCACATGTCTCTCAGTCTAACGATATTTAACCACATGTCTCTCAGTCTAACGATATTTAACCACATGTCTCTCAGTCTAACGATATTTAACCATTTTCATTCATCAATTCTTACGCAGCAGTACCAAATAGGTTTCTGATGGACTAACAACAGTTATTCTAAGATTGTTTCATATACATGTAGTAGTGAGATCTAAAGTTAAATATATATACTAGAAATAGCCTCTATTTAGTTTGTACAATCTATTGGTATATACGGTATTCACTTTTTTCGACACATATGTTGCAGTAACAAACTGTTGAACATGTTTTGTCATTACAACATTTTATGATTATAACAGATCCCTTATACCATTGATGTTAGTTTACCACATTGTACAACAAACCACAAGTAACTGTTGACTAGTATAAAAGATTCATGAACATTTTTTTTTCTTTATTTGTCTTCTTTCAGTTTTAAATTAACAAAAAAATACAATGAAAGCTAGAACAAATGATATAAAAAAGAAATAAGCGAATTATATACCCCTCTCTAAATAAAATAAAAATATTTAATGATGGCCTTTATTGCTTTTGTGATTGTATTAGTCATAAATGTCGGAAAATAAACCCTTCGATTTATTGAGTATAGCCAACACAGCTCGTAGCGAAGCTGCCCGTAAAGAGCGGTGAGCTCTATAACATTCTGTATCACGTGATCATAATCTGCCTCATTATGATATTGAGTTTTTGTCCAGAAGTTGGTACCGTCACGAAGTGAATTTCATCCAAAGATACTATTGAAGAACAGTACTCAAATCAATTGTAAAGGTAGACATAAAACTAAATTTAAAATATCGATAACAACACTTTCAGACTATTTATTTATCTCTGGAAAGGCACTGTTAGGGGGCCCGGAAGAACCGTTATGAATCGTGATGCTATGCCTTTATTCATACAGATATTACCTGGAGTCGATTAACGGCCATATCTGTATTATTTTACTGAAATAAACACGAACACGTGAATACTTTGATTTGGACTTAGTAATTTGGTGCGCTTGTAAGCATGTTATTTTACCAACGTGTAGTTTTTAACGACAAAAAAACAGATTTCACTCATAATCATGATAATTATTATATTTTAATTTCCGTATGTACACAATGCCATCCTTCAAAACTACTAAAATATGAAAAGTTACATTAAATTTGCTAAACTGCTAATACTTAAAAAACTAAAAACAGAGATTTGAATAACTGTAACCTTCTACTCAAATTCATTTTAAGAACTTACATTCCGGCCATTATTATATGTCGTTCTTGAATCGTTTATACGATAATATGAATTTTAACGTAAATGACAGAGCGTAGCAGAAACAAACTGACATGGAGGGGTATTCTTACCTAAAATTAAACACCATGTTTTTACAAGAACTGTACATTCGTTGGAATACATCATACATACCTGTTTTGTTAAAATACGTTGAATCTTGGGACGTCCTTGCCTGAAAAAGAACCAAACGAAAAACGAATCTTTGATATAATCATTCGTGACATCTTTAATTATCGCTTATGAACATGTTCAATACATGTCATAATCTTCTATGTCACCGATGCTTTATAATTGTTTTTGTCTGGCGAATAACTTTATAAAATCTTTATTCGGCAGACATTTGGATTTATACAGCAACGCAGATCTAACGTTGTTGTCAAAAAGACATAGATTGGTGTTTGTGCTATGCTCGTAAGATTTTCAGATTGCCCTTAGTTCAGCCAATGATACTGTTAGCACCATTATGTGGGATAACAATAATTTACATAGGTAAGTGAAGTCATCTACAATCTCATAAGGCATGTTGTTAATGGTAATGCTTTGATGAATGGTTGTGTTTATTACCTTGCTCTTTGTTGGAATAAAGATTAGAACTGTACTATGTGCATGTCCATTTCATTAATATATCAAACTTATATAACGTACTACGCCAAAAGCGCTTTTCGTCTACGTATGACTCGTCACTGGCGCTCAAACTCCGAAAATATTTAAAATCCAAAAGATTAAGAAGTTGTAGATCTTTCATCATCAGGATTCTAAAACGTTGTACCAATCCGCCCAAGGACATCTACACCTTGCAAATACATGTAATAGAATTTAAAACTTTTTTCAGTGCTGTTATGTTACACAATGATTATATTATCACGGATAAATCAATGATATAATTGTCAGCACTTGTCAGTGTGAATTCGGGGCTGGTTGTACTTTCGGGGACTAACAGGTGCACTGTTATATTTTCGTGAAATAAATTCACCACAATGTTAAATATAATGCTTGATCTTGTATTTGTCGAGAAGTTGTTAAAACTTCAGCCAGGTCATCTACTAACGCATGATCTTCATATTAAAAAATATTGTAAACTATTTTTCATTTCTGTGGGTTTTCCCGGTAACCTTTCAATGATCATAAAAAAACGAATCAAGTTCTTATAGTACCGTTTACACGATGTCTCGTTATACGCCTTTCGAAAGACGTTTGAAAACGATGAAAGGAGGTATGTTTTAAAGACTTAATTTTCCGTCTCTACTTAACTCTCAATACTTGTTTGTCGCAGTTAAAAGTTAAATTTGTCCCAATTAGATTTTTGTTTTGTTTTTTAACTGATGTCGTCCTGAATATTGATGCAATACTGCTCGCTGGATCATAAAGCAAGTATTCTTCAACCGTTTTTCATGAATATTGATGCAATACTGCTCGCTGGATCATAAAGCAAGTATTCTTCAACCGTTTTGCATGAATATTGATGCAATACTGCTCGCTGGATATAAAGCAAGCATTCTTCAACCTTTTTGCATGAATATTGATGCAATACTGCTCGCTGGATCATAAAGCAAGTATTCTTCAACCGTTTTGCATGAATATTGATGCAATACTGCTCGCTGGATATAAAGCAAGTATTCTTCAACCGTTTTGCATGAATATTGATGCAATATTGCTCGCTGGATATAAAGCAAGTATTCTTCAACCGTTTTGCATGAATATTGATGCAATACTGCTCGCTGGATATAAAGCAAGTATTCTTCAACCGTTTTGCATGAATATTGATGCAATACTGCTCGCTGGATATAAAGCAAGTATTCTTCAACCGTTTTGCATGAATATTGATGCAATACTGCTCGCTGGATATAAAGCAAGTATTCTTCAACCGTTTTGCATGAATATTGATGCAATACTGCTCGCTGGATATAAAGCAAGTATTCTTCAACCGTTTTGCATGAATATTGATGCAATACTGCTCGCTGGATATAAAGCAAGTATTCTTCAACCGTTTTGCATGAATATTGATGCAATACTGCTCGCTGGATATAAAGCAAGTATTCTTCAACCGTTTTGCATGAATATTGATGCAATACTGCTCGCTGGATATAAAGCAAGTATTCTTCAACCGTTTTGGCATCAGTGCATATACATTCAATATTTATTAATTATATTATATCAAACCAAGAATATCATTGATTCTTTCAGTAATGTACTCATGGTCTAAATGAACTGGCCTGAAATTTTGAAAATTATTTTCATTCTAAGGTTTTTCTATTTTCATTGTGTAGCTGGTCTTAGTCAGATTTGGTATAACGTTTCGGAATTAGAGTAATAAAAGTTCTACAACATCTAAATCATTTGGATTATAAAGATTGTTTGTGCTTGAGTGCCACTGATAGGTCTTGATTAGACCAAACGCGCGTCTGGCGTAGTAAATTCTATTAACATTGGTATCTTTGATAACATTTTATCTAGTATGATTGTCGTCTGCTTAAAATGCAGAATGTTGCGTGCAACTGGATTACAATTTTAATATTAATTCATATATTTTGGAATTATTTCTGTATTATTGAGATAAAACTTGTAATTATCTATAGAGCTGGGAAATGAACAACAATTCATATCAAATGTGACAAGAATTCACTATCTAACTATAAAACAGATATCTACATAATTTGGTTTAATACTATAATGTACCTGGATCTCAGAAGCAAAGGCCGAAATATCAACATTCATAGCATTAGCAGTCTCGTTGATAATCTGGTAAAACTGTGTTGCCGTCTTTATCCTTGCGTAGCTCAAGGGGTTCATATTGCAAAAGGAAACGCTAGGGAAGTCCAAAGATGTGTACCTTGTTGATAACTTCGTGTTGATACTCTCACTAAAATAGATACGATGAGCATTTAGGATTATTAAGAGATAATTGGTGTTTGTATAAAATCTATTTATATTTGAAATGTGAAAGCAAATCCTCATACTCTACGGATTATTTAAGGCGATTCTCGTTCCGACAATACAATTCTATTTAAAATAAAACCGGTAAGTGTCATTATGTTCTCCAAATATTGTTCATATCGTATGTGTGACATGTTCCTGTGATTAATCAACAAGCTCATGCTGTCGATTTAACATTTCTATGGTAGGTATGTTTTCTCTAAGCTTTACCTTGCCCTCGATCACTCTCAGATGTATGGTATATGAAGCTCTGAAATATCAAATAAGACACATGTACGTTTGAAAGGATGGAATATTGTCGTCGAATTAAAATAACAGGAAATTATTGCGGCACAAACACCGATTGAAATTAATATTTTATTATTCCAAAGGTTTGATGTGAGACAAACTGACTGTAAGTGAAGATTTCAATAATCAAGGATGCATTGTTAGAAACAATTAATTGTGTACAGGCGATTCACAATAGACTATCTCTGAGGTATTTAACCATTATCGTTACAGCGTATTATCGTGGGTTCTTAATTAATTTAGGAATATGTTTAATTTCTGTACAGGTTATAACGTGTTTAGAAATGTGAAATATTCCTACAATTTAGTAATAACGATAATATCTTATATTTTTACGGTAAAAACAGCGATGACATGGAATTATTTTAATTCTAATGGGGTAAGAATCCGCAATGGGGCTAATGTAATTTTATAAGGACAGCGATGATAATATATACTTCCAGGGATGATAACATGTATATCCATTTGTATATAATTATATTAACTTACCCGTGTTGCTGCAGCACTTTAAATAATTATTTTGAGACCAGAGGATGTGTATTTCAGGTTGACTAAAGGGCGGTAAAACCATGTTAAAGTTTATTGAGTAAAAACACCATCTTTTTGAAAGGTGTATTGGTAAACTTAAGGTGCATGCATTCAAACACATATTAGTATATAAAGAAATGTTAGTATATAATGTCCGGGCACAACAAAGATAGACTTCTGTATAAATTTCCAAATGTCTGGAAACCCAAAAATATGTGTATTAAAATAAAAGGAGGCAGAATTTCAAGGAAAATTACTTCATATTGTGGGTAGAATGTTTTATACTCTTTTAAATTTGCCTTCAACAATTATAAATACGAAAAACTGTAATCTGAAATCGCTCCTAGCTGTATTTAATATATTTTGAACTTTTAATGAACTTATATTGTTTCTCCCTGCTACAATTTCAAAAGTATTTATAGAAATGATTTTCTTTTGGTGTTTCAAGCTTGGCCAGAAAACAAAGTATTCTGCAATTAAGGTTGAAGACGTGCAAATCATACTTGTAACATTTTGAAAACTTACGAGATCATCCCAAAAATTTATTAATTATATGTATAGAAATGACGCCATTCATATTTAGTATGCCAACAGCTCATGTCATTGTCGGGGCCTCGGTGGCCGAGTGGTCAAGGTAGTTCGTCTACTATTGATCACGTGGTCTGTCCACACTGAGATTGCGGGTTCGATTCTCACTGCGGGCAGGGTGTACTCGACTCCAATCTTAATTGACAAAAATTGCCAGTTTTCCTACCGCAGGTCGGGGGTTTTCTCCGGGTACTCCGGCTTCCTCCCCCAATAAAAACTGGACGCCATGATACAGCTGAAAAATTGCTGAAAGTGGCGTTAAACACCATCAATCAAACAAACAAACATGTCATTGTCAGGCGTATAATAAAACGACATTTTAAAACGCAAAATCACGTTAACAAAACTAGGAATATCAAAAAGACGAAAACTTTCAGGAGAATAATAGGTTCTTACATACCTTTTATTTTTTAAGACCGGGAAATCTCTCGCGAGTCATATCAAGGCTTAAAAGTTCCTTCACGAGTGGACGAACACACGTGCTCTTCCAAAAACGCATGAAAGTACCCATTTCTTCTGTATACTGGTAAAGCAACAACTTTCACATAACACTATTGTGCGAAATACATGGCATGCTGTACAACATTATAAAATTCTTCAATTGCACATATAATTGACGGCATGCGGTAAATCTATTGATTGATTGATTGATTGATTGGTGTTTAACGTCCAGCAAGTAATAAATCTAAGCTTTGTATCTAATACAGACAAACACAATAAAAACTTATTGTATAATTACCTTTCATACTGTATAACAAGACAATATATTTGATACAGACACATAGAAAATGAAGCCAAACAAATACATATCCAAAATGTCTTTCTTAGAATAAAAGTCGATTCCCCTATTCTTCCTATCCCGTGGATGGATGTATTGCCGGAAAAATCTTTTAGTTTTGACAGCAACATCCTAGTTCAATTAAGTTTCAAATTGATACCCCGTTTATGTATATACTATAATTATTAATATTTGATAAGATAGATTGCTTCAAGGTTAATTATTCTATAATTGTAATACAATTTATATTTAATTTCACGACTACCATTTAAATTCCACTGAGAATGATCCAAAAGAGACACATTTTAACTTGTATTTCGAATACAATTATCTTTAATACTTTCTATACAACAATACACAATTGTCCGGCATTCTTCATTATTAATTATACTAATGAAATACCTTAGGAATTCTCTTCACTTCTTCCGCGGGCTACTGGCCAGATCTATTCGTTGATAGTCATTGAATTGTCAGCGGTACGTACATGGCAGTACGTTTTTGCTGTACACATACGTATACTTCAAAGGGAAAGTGTAAAAAAATACAGATTGATTTTATAGTTTATCAAATCAAAGACATTACAGCAGGATTAATTGACTTTTCCCGGTGGTCTATTGTGGATCTTTGCCGGTCTTAAAGAGATAAATTAGCCGATGTTTAAATGGTCTTAACTTAAAAAGTTGAACATGTTTAAGTAAAAGTTCACAGAATTTTTAATGCGCGTTTTTTTCTAAAATTTATTTAATCCAAATATATTGTAAATGCCTGTAAACAAAACGTTCGGTAATTTAATAAATATTGATGTGTGTTCATAAGGTAAATAGTTCATAAAGTATAGTATGACTGTTTTCATAATGGTCATTTGATATGTCCTGGGTGCGCAGTTATGGCCCTCTTCGAAGCCACGACAGCCTTCACTGGTTCTTAATACAGACCTTATAGTCATAACAGGGCTTTTATAAAAACACACAATTAATACTACTAAATTTGATTAAAATAGATTCCTTTGTATAAAAGTGATACACTTTACGCTCTGGGAAGTGGGTTACCAGTTGACGACTCCCTTAGATGCCTATTTTGTACTGAAGATGTGAATAATTGATGACTTCACTAAAAGGGTTACCAGGTTATAATGGATGAAACTAACACCAGACTGTAATGGAACCTGACACCCGACTATAATGGAACGTAACACCCGACTATAATGGAGGACAGACATATTTTTTATGGGTCAATATATAATAGGCGTATTGAAGCCTCTACTAAATTACCTGTCTCTGCCCATTCAATACTTTTTCAATGGCAATCAAACTTTCTTCTCATTGTTCCATCTTTGATCCCCGAATTAATTTGTGTTGATTGTTAATTTTTCTCGTCCTGAATACAACTAAAATATTGCTTAATGAAAGTTAGGCAATCAATCAATCAATCAATCAATCAATCAATCAATCAATCAATCAATCAATCAATCAATCAATCAATCAATCAATCAATCATTCGATGAGAAGTTTGTTAAAAAACTTTACTCAAAATGCATTATTACTGTGCCTATAATAGTTTTGTTAATTTCTCTTTACATCCTATGGTTTAATAAAAATATTTTCAATTGTTTTCATAATTACACTGCAGTGTGCTAAAAAGTTACGAACGTCAAATCAAGTTTAATTTCACGATAAACGAAACAAACGTCATTTTGAAAAATAGGTTCATTCTGTTTTGGCATATACAACTTAACAGCTTGATAAAAACTTTATACTTTCTTTGAAGCAAGTGTTGAAACTTTTATTTATCCTGCAATCACCTTTTTGTTACACAAATACAGTTTGTCGGATAAAAAAACCTGTATTTTGGCGGTATTTTCTAAAATTCTGATTGATCAAAATTTGTGACAACATGGCGTCATAATCAACAGAAAAAAATCTTTAGAATATTGATAAATAATCAATTGAAAATAATTTTGAAATATATTGATCAATCAGAAGTCAAATTCACAAAAAGTCGTAATTGTATGATTGACTGATTGTTGTTTAAAGTACGATGTATTTTACATTTACGACTTTTTGTGCACAACACTGCAGAACTTTACAAATTGGACCGCTTTGGGTTTCAAAACGCCCATGATTTTATTATAAAAAAACATTTTTTAAGCATTGAATAAAAAAATAAGTGTTGTGCAAAGGGAAATGCCTCTTAGCCACATACAAAATCCAAGCTTTAGTTTTTAACACACCAATATTGTAATATATAGAATTCTATTGTACAGTTAAATGTCTGCATTAATGGTTCTACTTATTTCTACAGTTACAATTTAAGAGGGACCTTGGTAGCCGAGTGGTTAAGGTAGTTCGTCTAACATTAATCACGTGGTCTGTCAACACGGAATTTGCGAGCTAGAGACTCGCTGATGGCACTCGACTCCGATCTTAATTGACAAGGATTGCCTGTTTTCCCCGGTAATACGGCTCCCCCACTCCAATAAAAACTGGACGCCATCATAAAGCAAACATAACCTGTTACGACTTAACGATATCCTGACCGCGTGATAATAGCTGGTTTTCCGGGTGCCCATTGACTTTTATTAGAGCAGACCTCGGTACCGCTGGACAAACATTGAAAATACTATTTGAGTAACTATTTTTACTTAAACCTGTTAACATTGACTCCAAGTAAAACAATATATTTGATTTGTATCAATAATTAGCAATACGTTGATTCAATAAGATCTAATACAAATAGAAAATTTAGCAACAGACTGGGGATGAGATTTAA
This sequence comes from Limnoperna fortunei, assembly GCA_944474755.1. Classification (NCBI taxonomy): domain Eukaryota; kingdom Metazoa; phylum Mollusca; class Bivalvia; order Mytilida; family Modiolidae; genus Limnoperna; species Limnoperna fortunei. The sequence goes on along the minus strand of OX104121.1, from coordinate 39,022,619 downwards.
CGCCAAGAATTGCTATATACTGACGATAACTAAACTCCAAAAAAAATCTACCAAGTAGACTATCACATCCTAGAACAAGTCAACACTCATACATATCTAGGACTTCAAATATCTGAAGATCTCAAATGGAGTATCCATATCAACAACATTAGTAAACTAGAGGCTCTTAAGAGCCTGTATCGCTCATTTGATTTACAAAAAAAATTTTAAGAGACATTAATTTTCTTACAAATTTTGATATTAAATGCTAAAGAGTTTACATGATGATGCTGTTTCTATGAATGTTGCCATATTTCAAATCAATCTGCATGCGGTTTGTAAAAAGAAGATTTTTGAAATTTCAGCCAATCAAAACCCATTAGTGGCCCTGGAAGCCATGTTCAATTTGCAATTGGCTCGAAAAACTCAAAAGATAAATATCCAGCCATTATTTTTTCATAATTTGGCTTCATTGTGTGGAACAGTTTTTGAGAAGAAGTTGTTTGTATGTTTTTCCCATAGGGTCCTATGTTAAACTAAGTCCTGCAATGGTGGCCATCTTGATTTTGGATCGGCACTAAAATCTCAAACTTTGTAGAGGACCATCTAAGGTACATATCTGCAATATTTCAAATCAATTAGCCAAACGGTTTATGAGAAGAATTTTGAACTAGAGGCTCCCAGGAGCCTGTATCGCTCACCTGAACCTGAAACCAAACAACCCTTTTTTATCCAGCTTTTCTTTGCTATAAGGAATTGCCCAACACTTCTGCAAAAATCATTAATTTCGACCTTTTAAGGGAAATAACTCCTATAAGGAGGAGCTTTTGATGCTTAGAGGGAGAAGGGAAGTTCACTTCAAATTTGCTGTACCTGTTGTACTTTTTTAACTATCAGTCGAAAACTCTCTCGACCCCCCCCCCCCCCCCGCCTTTTTTCATTTTTTCTATTTAAAGCCAACGTAGCTATATAGGTAGTCAGGTGGTAGAGGACGTCCTAAAGATGATGTGTGCAATGTTTCAAAGCAGTCCTTTCATTGGTTAAAGAGGAGAAGATTTTTTAAAATCTAGTAAAATTGATTAAAAAAATTTTCAAGGAGAATAATTCCTAAACGGTTCATCAGACAATCTTGACCCTAAAGTCATTTTTGTAGCCCTCATAGAGCAGAACAATTAAGCAATGCTAACTTTTTCTCTAGTTCTAATAATTTTCAAGATTTTGAGGCAAAAATGTCAAAAATAATCAATTTCGACAATTAAAGGGCAATAACTCCTATAAGGAGTCATCATACAACTTCAACCCAATGGAGTGTTTTGTAGAGCTTTTGATGCAGATGAAGGCATGTCTCTTCGGTTTTCCTGTATCTGTTACACTTTTTTAAATATAAGCCAAAAACTGTATTTTACCCCCCCCCCCCCACCGTCCTATTTTTAGCAATGGTGGCCATGTTGGTTAATCTGCAGCCATGGTTGGTGCAAACTTGGTTGAGGACATTGGACGGATGATGTGTACAAAGTTTCAAAGCAGTACTTTCAGTTGTTTCAGAGGAGAATATTTTAAAAAATCAATTAAAACAAATTAAAAAAAACAGTTCAAGGGGAATAACTCTTAAACGGTTAATCAGACAATCTTGACCCTTAAGTCATTTTTGTAGCCCTCATAGAGCAGAACAATTAAGCAATGCTAACTTTTTCTCTAGTTCTAATAATTTTCAAGATTTTGAGGCAAAAATGGCAAAAATCATCAATTTTGACAATTAAAGGGCAATAACTCCTACAAGGAGTCATCATACAACTTTGACCCAATGGAGTGTTTTGTAGAGCTTTAGATGCTGAAGAAGGAAGGTCTGTTCGGTTTTCCTATATCTGTTATACTTTTTGAACTATAAGCAAAAAACTGTATTTTGACCCCCCTGTTCTATTTTTAGCCATGGCGGCCATGTTGGTTGGTCTGAGGCCATGATTTGAGCAAACTTGGTAGAGGACATTTTACTGATGATGTGTGCAAAGTTTCAAAGCAATCCCTTCAGTGGTTTTGGAGGAGAAGATTTTTGAAGAAAAGTTAACGACGACGACGACGACGGACGACAACGGACGCCAAGTGATGGCAATAGCTCACATGACCCTTCGGGTCAGGTGAGCTAAAAATTCAGCAAATCAGAACGCATTTAGTGGCCCTGGAAGCCATGTGTTGACTTTGCAATTCCCTCGAAAAACTTAAATTATTCAGATAACTATCCAACCTTCATTTCTTCATAATTTGGCTTCATTGTGTGGAAGTTTCTGAAAAGAAGTTGTTTGTATGCTTTTCCCATAGAGTCCTATTTTAAAATATGTCCTGCGATGGCGGCCATCTTGGATTGGCACAAAAAACTCAAACTTTGTAGAGGACCATATAAGGTACATTTCTGCAATATTGCAAATCAATCTGACAAGCGATTTACGAGATTTTTGAAATTAAGCCAATCAGAACGCATTAAAGGCTCTGGCAGCCATATTTAATATTTGATCAGCACCAAAACTCAAACTTTGTAAAGAACCACCCCATAAACATTCCTGCCAAGTTTGGTTCCAATTGGCCACTTGGTTTTGAAGAAGAAGATTGAAATGTGAAAAGTTTACGGACGACGACGACGGACGCAAAGTGATGAGAATAGCTAACACTGACCCTTTGGGTCAGGTGAGCTAAAAAAGCCAGCTCAATATTAGGTTTCCAGAGAAGAAAGATACAACACTGCCCAAAATTATCCCGAAAAATGTCTACTTATCACTAGTCCGCTCGGTACTCGAATATAGCACCATCATATGGGATCCGTTCATAAAAAAGACATTGAACAACTTAAACGAATCCACCGAAGAGGAGCTCGTTTCATCAACAAGAACTATAAATATATACATTTAGAGGGGAGGGCTGTGTAGCAATATGGTCAAGGAACTAGGTTTTTTGTTGCTTTAAGATCGGCGAAAACAACAGAGGCTAGTCTTCTTTTATAAGGTGGTGGAGGGGCAGGTCCCCGCTATACCAGCAGAATATATTGTTTCATATACTCATATAGGAAAACGCCAGATCCAACCCAGACATTACTCGGACCGTGAAACTGAGAACATAATCACAAGGCAATCACGACAAAAAAAGTGTGTCATCATTCGTTCCTATATCAAGACCATATCTTTATAAAAACTCTTTCTTTATTAGAAAATCCATTGAATGGAACAATTTAAGAGATTACATTGTTAACGCCAAAAGCGCAGCAATTTTCAAGACAGCCATCCAATTCTGCTGTAAACGCGACTAATATACATGGGAACTAGCAACCGTCGTAATAAAGCCCAGCAGGTATCCTAAGACGTATCCATACAGATACAGATTAATAAACTTTAATTTCTTGGTCGAAAAATTAAATTTAACGGAGACTCCAAATATTGGTCGGATACCTTAAGAGAATTCCGGAGACCATTCACAGGTTCAAACCTCCGGAAAATGTTTTAAGTTATGCCATTATATTGTTTGCTTTTATTTATTTTTGGGGGTAGTTTGGCATGCAATAAAACCTGGTTTAATTCACTATTTTTGTTTGAAATGCCTGTACCAAGTCAGGACCATTGCAGTTGATATATTGGTTGTTGGTTCTCCAAGTTTGCATGTTTCTTTGACTTGAATTTATGGATTCAACTTGTTTTGACAGTTGCCTTGGTGTTCTATTTTGTGTTTATTTACATGTATTACCTTTATTGGCATCAAGCTTTTTAGTGGTTAATTGACTCGTGATGTTTGCAATTCGGTACATCTCTTTTTTATACATGTACATACACAGTACAGATAAGTACAAAATCATTGTGTTGACCCAACCAGGAATGAAATCTAGATTCCTTGTATATACTGAGGAAGTGTGATTGTTGTGACAGGTTCGCTTTTTGAAGTAATTTGTACATTTTCTCTTTGATATGAACTGTTGATCAAGTTGGTAACAACCTGGCATTCATGCTTAACATAGCCAAATACACTGAGCAACCATCCTGACACTAATCAACGAATCAATATAATCATATTAAACAGTATATTTGCATGTGGTTCAACACAAAGTATTTCAAAGTTAGATCACAACATGCTACTTAAGTTATAGTTGGTGCGATATTTGTCAAATTTTGCCCTTAGATTCAGTTTAAAATATTCATAAAAAGGACACTTCCTGCTTTTTACAATCTATGTTCAGATTTCTTTCAATAATGCATACCTGTGCCTAGTGTCCATATACAAATCTCTTGTCAATAAGCAATAAAACGTTAAATCTCCAGCTGGTTAGCATACTGATCATTACACCCTGATGTTAAATATTTTCTAATGCTACTTTCATATTTCTTGCAAAGTTGGGTTGTCACAGAGCACTCCAGCTTCTGAACCACCACCAACCTCTAAACCGCTCCTGTGCCAAAGAGAAACACAACAGACCTTCTTTATAATAAAGCTAACAAGCTCACTGAAAGTGGTGTTAAACCACCACCAAACAAACAAACCAAACATTTAGTGCAGATTCATTGAATGAGGAACTAAATCAACAAAACAAAAGTATTATAATACTATAATATTGAGTCATATTTCAAACAAACAATCTTCTAATTGTATGACATTTGTGATATGCTTAGTTTCAAGTACAATTTTTTTTTAAATTGGACAGTCAGAGGTATTTGTCCATGTTCTATAGCCATGTCTTATAAATTTCTGTGTTAAGAATCACAGTTAAAGCCAAGCACACCATTAAAATGTTCATCTGTGAAAATCCTAAGCTATTCCATGTTATTCCTTTGGTATCGTACGTTTAACATCCTTCCATACTCTCTGAAAATAAATTAGAAACTCATTAAAGCAGTGCATTATGGGTAAAAAAATATTGTTTACTATCAACATATTTAACATTTAGTTAAAGATTAGAAAGTCAATACAAATTTTCTAGAAAAAATCTGAAAATGTAAGGTCTTTTGTGTGTAAGCAAGTGTAGAAATTATGTTAACTGCACATGTAAGCTTGTATACTAGATTAAACTGATAGGAGATGGGAGTGTACATGTATTTTACATGAAATCTGGTAAATAATAAAACAAGTGTGGACACAGAAAAATGTCTCGCCTGCATTCCACATCAGTAAATAGCATTAAATATCAGCAGCTGCCTGTATACGAAATATTGTCACCAAACTATGCATAGTTACAGGGGAACAGCCGTAACCCAAAAACTTTAACGTAGTCGCTGGACCGTGAAATTGAGGTCAAGGTCAGGTTTTCAACCTACCAGACAGTCATGTACTAGTCATCAGCAACCTATACACCAAATATTGTCATCCTGCCATGCGTAGTTACAGAGGAACTGTCGTAACCCAAAAACTTTAACGTAGTCGCTGGACCGTGAAATTGACGTCAAGGTCAGGTGACACCTACCAGACAGTCATGTACTAGTCATCAGCAACCTATACAACAAATATTGTCATCCTACCATGCGTAGTTACAGAGGAACTGTCGTAACCCAAAAACTTTAAGGTAGTCGCTGGACCATGAAATTGAGGTCAAGGTCAGGTGACACCTACCAGACAGTCAAGTACTAGTCATCAGCAACCTGTATACCAAATATTGTCATCCTACCATGCGTGGTTACAGAGGAACTGTCGTAACCCAAAAACTTTAACGTAGTCGCTGGACCGTGAAATTGAGGTCAAGGTCAGGTGACACCTACCAGACAGTCATGTACTAGTCATCAGCAACCTATACACCAAATATTGTCATCCTACCATGCGTAGTTACAGAGGAACTGTCGTAACCCAAAAACTTTAACGTAGTCGCTGGACCGTGAAATTGAGGTCAAGGTCAGGTGACACCTACCAGACAGTCATGTACTAGTCATCAGCAACGTATACACCAAATATTGTCATCCTGCCATGCGTAGTTACAGAGGAACTGTCGTAACCCAAAAACTTTAACGTAGTCGCTGGACCGTGAAATTGAGGTCAAGGTCAGGTGACACCTACCAGACAGTCATGTACTAGTCATCAGCAACCTATACACCAAATATTGTCATCCTACCATGCGTAGTTACAGAGGAACTGTCGTAACCCAAAAACTTTAACGTAGTCGCTGGACCGTGAAATTGAGGTCAAGGTCAGGTGACACCTACCAGACAGTCAAGTACTAGTCATCAGCAACCTGTATACCAAATATTGTCATCCTACATTGCATGGTTACAGAGGAACTGTCGTAACCCAAAAACTTAAACGTAGTCGCTGGACCGTGAAATTGAGGTCAAGGTCAGGTGACACCTACCAGACAGTCATGTACTAGTCATCAGCAACCTATACACCAAATATTGTCATCCTACCATGCGTAGTTACAGAGGAACTGTCGTAACCCAAAAACTTTAACGTAGTCGCTGGACCGTGAAATTGAGGTCAAGGTCAGGTGACACCTACCAGACAGTCATGTAGCAGTCATCAGCAACCTATACACCAAATATTGTCATCCTACCATGCGCAGTTACAGAGGAACTGTCGTAACCCAAAAACTTTAACGTAGTCGCTGGACCATGAAATTGAGGTCAAGGTCAGGTGACAGGTGACTGACTGGCAAGTACTCATCATAAGCTACCTCTGGACCAAATTTGATGGACCTAGGGCTTGGGCTTACAAATATATGAAGCAAGATGTCAATGTTTACGCCGCCGCCGGATTCCCATACATATGTCTCGCCAGGCGAGACAATAAAACTGACACTAATTATATAAGCTTTTAGAAACGAAGCATTTCAGTAGTTTTCACTCAAGAATATTTGTTTCTTTTACAGTCTTTTTTTTTCAAAATATTTTGAAACTAACTTGGCACATGTATCAATCAAATTCATCCCTGTAGAAAAAATCGAAGAATGTGTCCATGGGACACAGATGACCCCGCTAAATGAAGTCCCAAACAGGAAGTAGTTTGTCTGACAGGTCTAAAAGTCGCTTAGGACGTACAATTGGGGTTACTGAACCACCCTGCCAAATTTCAAATTGTTCTCATGTACGGTTTCTGAGAAAAGCTTGACGGAAATTCGTATGTAGTACGTATGTCCATCCGTATGTACAAATGAAGTCCCAAACAGGAAGTAGTTGTCCGACAGGTCTGAAAGTCGCTTAGGACGTACAACTTGTGATACTGAACCACACTGCCAAATTTAAAATTGTTCTCATGTACCACTTCTGAGAAAAGCTTGACGGAAATTCGTAGGGACGCACGTACGTATGTACAGACGGACAGACATTAGTAAAACTTAATGCCCCCGACATGCCGTCGTGGGGGCATAAAAATCAGTACAAATGTATGCTTAAGGTTTTTTTCTATTTTTGTAATAGAATTTATAAATAGAAGGTGTTGGAAGTACCCCTTGTTCTAAGGCAAAACAAAAATATGTCTTTTTACCGTTACCGACCAACCGTAAGTTTTTATGTGACCCTAGTGGTTCCCATCTGACTTTTACTCTGTACCAAAAGTGTATTGGAAAAACCAGCAGATATTTGTAAAAGAGTATTATACAAAAATACATAATACATAATGTATGTTTGACAATGATGTCATTTCCTACCTCCAGTTCTACTTCATTACTAACAACTGTAGGTTATGCTGGACAACTTACAATAACAAGATAATTACTAGTACATAGTATCAACAAGGTGGATGTTTTTATCTGTGGTGGTAAATATATGTACTAGGAATATCTTTCTACATGGTAGCAAATAAATATACAAATTGTTGCTGAACAATACGAATGTGTAGTGTATCGATTCAGTACAATCAGACAGGATAATTTATACTAAAAATCAAACAAGTGTGGACACAGAAAAACGTCTCGCCTGCATTCCGCATCAGTAACGAAAATAAATTTCGTCATAAGCATTATGTAAATAGCATTAAATATCAGCAGCGACCTGTATACGAAATATTGTCACCATACCATGCATAGTTACAGGGGAACAGCCGTAACCCAAAAACCTTAACGTAGTCGCTGGACCGTGAAATTGAGGTCAAGGTCAGGTGGAACCTACCAGACAGTCATGTACTATTCATCAGCAACCTATACTCCAAATATTGTCATCCTACCATGCGTAGTTACAGAGGAACTGTCGTAACCCAAAAACTTTAACGTAGTCACTGGACCGTGAAATTGAGGTCAAGGTCAGGTGACACCTACCAGACAGTCAAGTACTAGTCATCAGCAACCTATATACCAAATATTGTCATCCTACCATGCGTGGTTACAGAGGAACTGTCATAACCCAAAAACTTTAACGTAGTCACTGGACCGTGAAATTGAGGTCAAGGTCAGGTGACACCTACCAGACGGTCATGTACTAGTCATCAGCAACCTATACACCAAATATTGTCATCCTACCATGCGTAGTTACAGAGGAACTGTCGTAACCCAAAAACTTTAACGTAGTCGCTGGACCGTGAAATTGAGGTCAAGGTCAGGTGACACCTACCAGACAGTCATGTACTAGTCATCAGCAACCCATACACCAAATATTGTCATCCTACCATGCGTAGTTACAGAGGAACTGTCATAACCCAAAAACTTTAACGTAGTCACTGGACCGTGAAATTGAGGTCAAGGTCAGATGACACCTACCAGACAGTCATGTACTAGTCATCAGCAACCTATACACCAAATATTGTCATCCTACCATGCGTAGTTACAGAGGAACTGTCGTAACCCAAAAACTTTAACGTAGTCGCTGGACCGTGAAATTGAGGTCAAGGTCAGGTGACACCTACCAGACAGTCATGTACTAGTCATCAGCAACCTATACACCAAATATTGTCATCCTACCATGCGTAGTTACAGAGGAACTGTCGTAACCCAAAAACTTTAACGTAGTCACTGGACCGTGAAATTGAGGTCAAGGTCAGGTGACAGGTGACTGACTGGCAAGTACTCATCATAAGCTACCTCTGGACCAAATTTGATGGACCTAGGGCGTGGGCTTACAAAGATATGAAGCAAGATGTCAAGTGTTTACGCCACCGCCGCCGCCGCCACCGGATTCCCATACATATGTCTCGCCTCCAGCGACTTTCGTCGCAGGCGAGACAAAAACCTTATCTTGATTAAATGCAGGTGTTATTCCAATAAATTACAAGATTTTGAATATATTTTAATTTAATAGAAAATTTTCTAGTTACATGGGTCACAATGGTTACATTGGGAACATTTGCTGTTTATATGTATTTCAAGAACTTTTAACAAAAAAGTGTTCATTTCCCTGGTTAGTTACAAAGTTTACATAGGCAACTCTTTGGTAACACAAGGTTACAAATATGTAATTATGAATTTTAAAAATCTCAGATTACATGGGTTACATCAGTAACCATGGGTGACACCAGGTTACACATACAAAAAAATAAATAAAATCTGCAGGTTACATTGGTAACATTTACTCTATATTTATAAGTACATTTAATAAAAAAGTATTCATTGCCAGATCTAGTTACATGGTTACATAGGTAACTCTTTGTAACACAAGGTTACACATTGAATAAGAAATTTTAAAATCCACAGGTTACATAGTTACATACAGTTACATTGGTAACATTGTAAGTATTTTTTGAAAAGCAGGCTTATTGCCAGATCCAGTTGCATGGTTACGTACTAGTAGGTAACACAAGGTTACACATAAAATTAGAAATTTAAAAATCTTCAGGTTACATTGGTAACATTCACTCTTAAAACATGCGAGATTTAAAAAAAAAAATTTTCCAGTTACTTGGTTACATAGTTAACTCTTTGATAACACAAGGTTACACATAAAATTAGAACTTTTAAAATCATCCAGTTACATTTGTCACATTGGTAACATTCACTCTTAATACATGTGTGTATTTAATTTTTTTTTTCCAGTTACTTGAATTGGTTACATAGGTAAACTCTTTGGTAACACAAGGTTACACATAAAATTAGAAATTTTAAAATCCTCAGGTCACATGGGTTACATTGGTAACATTTACTCTTTATATTTATTTTAAGAACTTTTTAAACAACAGGCTTCATTTCCAAGTCCAGTTACATGGTTATATGGCATCCAGTTTTTGTTGGGGGAGGAAGCTGGAGTTCTTGGATAAAACCCTTGACCAATGGTTAGAAAAATGGCACTCCTTGTAAATTAAGATTGGAGTCGAGCACACTCTGTCCAAAGTGAGACTCCACAATGCAGTCTCAGTGTTGACAGACCATGTGAAATTTTGTGAATTAAGTGAATTTTGTAGATTAAATTCTATTATATATATATACGTCTGGCGTAAAGAATTTGTCACCTTGGTAATTTTGATTACATCTTGTTGGAATATTTGAGCAAAGCCAAGTAACAGCACGGCACGTCCGCGGCTGGCGGACTGGGGAAGCAACTATTTTGGGTTAAGTTGGAAATGAGAAAGTTTAAGATCAATATGTTATGACCGGTTTACGTCATTTATTTATATTGACATTCAAAGACTAAGGCCATTCGTTGGTCAGTCTTTGTCTAAATTTTTGACAAGAAACACCGTCATTTGTATCGTTGCATAATCTTCTAGACTTGTATATTATTTTTTGTTTATGCTGTATCGTCATGTTTGTCGATCCGATACTTAATAAGCTTGCTGGTTGGTAGACTCTTTAGACTTTTATATAATATTTTGAACTACCTGTATTGTGTTTTTACACGATATCAGTGGACTTATATTATTCCATCACCGAATGAAAAAATACTTTAAGCATTTAGAGTTAAAAGCCACTGATGAGTCTTAAGTAGACGAAACGCGCGTCTGGCGTAAAGAATTTGTCACCTTGGTAATTTTGATTACATCTTGTTGGAATATTTGAGCAAAGCCAAGTAACAGCACGGCACGTCCGCGGCTGGCGGACTGGGGAAGCAACTATTTTGGGTAAAGTTGGAAATGAGAAAGTTTAAGATCAATATGTTATGACCGGTTTACGTCATTTATTTATATTGACATTCAATGACTAAGGCCATTCGTTGGTCAGTCTTTGTCTAAATTTTTGACAAGAAACACCGTCATTTGTATCGTTGCATAATCTTCTAGAATTGTATATTATTTTTTGTTTATGCTGTATCGTCATGTTTGTCGATCCGATACTTAATAAGTTTGCTGGTTGGTAGACTCTTTAGACTTTTATATAATATTTTGAACTACCTGTATTGTGTTTTTACACGATCCCAGTGGACTTATATTATTCCATCACCGAATGAAAATGTACTTTAAGCATTTAGAGTTAAAAGCCACTGATGAGTCTTAAGTAGACGAAACGCGCGTCTGGCGTAAAGAATTTGTCACCTTGGTAATTTTGATTACATCTTGTTGGAATATTTGAGCAACGCCAAGTAACAGCACGGCACGTCCGCGGCTGGCGGACTGGGGAAGCAACTATTTTGGGTAAAGTTGGAAATGAGAAAGTTTAAGATCAATATGTTATGACCGGTTTACGTCATTTATTTATATTGACATTCAATGACTAAGGCCATTCGTTGGTCAGTCTTTGTCTAAATTTTTGACAAGAAACACCGTCATTTGTATCGTTGCATAATCTTCTAGACTTGTATATATATATATATAAACCAAAGACATGAAATATTTTAGACCTGACTAGAAAGGCGTCTGATTATTGATTGTATTATATGTAATTATACAATGTATTTTATGATGGTATCGCTTGAAAGGTGTCTGATAATTGACTATAATTATATTTTATGATCAAAGATCAAAAGAAACACTGATGGTAAAGGTGTTAAATAATTAATTAAAACCATTTTTGATGAGAAAGTGTAGAATAATTTTTAGAGTAAAAAAAGTTTTGATACATTAAGCAGATGAAATTTAATTTAAAACTGATTGAATTTTGTAAGAAACTGTGAATTTGCAGTCAATATGATTAAAGTAATTATAGCTAAAGACTAACAAAACATTAACAATAAATTAATTATTTAAGATTCAGTAATACTAGTACCTAATGACAAGGAGAAAAAGCTTCTCTATATGCAAAATAGATTTTTGGGTTTGTTTGAAAAAAAAAAGTAATGAAAAGAATTAATTGTTCCAAGAACAATTGAGGGCTTTCCCACACTTTGGGGACCTTAGGAATTGATTTCACAATGATCAGATCGATTCCCAGAATGTTGCCAAGCAATCAGGGCTCGCGTTGGAGGGCGACTCGGGCGAAGAAGTCGCCTTATCGTGGTCCCACTTCGCCCTCGATCATCTTAAAAAGCCAAGTGAAGTCGCCCTTTCATTTGTAGAATCGCCTGATGTCACCTTTCAAATTTTATTCCCATTTTGTTAAGAAATCTTCGTTTTTTGAAAAAGCGTCATGTTTATTATGTTTACGCGCCACAAAGTCAACTGGTACCCTTTTAACTTTCATTTGGTATATAAAGCATAGGTTAAAAATACGACCGGAAACCAGTTCAGAGCAAAAATACGTGAAAGTTTCCAGAGCGGATATGGATTTTAATGCCGGAGATTGCAAATATACAATGCTGATAGTGTTGAAATGAGTATTGCAATGATAGAAACGTAGTAAAAAAATAGTATTTTGGAATTTACTTTAAACACATTTAAGTTAAATATGTTTAAATACTTTTAACAGATTTGTCAAAATGATGTAATTTTCTACTTCTAGTTCTAATAGTACTTCATTATAATTCAATCAATTTGTAGACCAATGACAAAGAAACATTTTTTAATGAACAGTTTTGTGACAGTTGATACTTTTTTTATTGTTAAGTTTAATACATGTATTTATGAAAATGTGTGATAATAGTTAATCAAATCTTTTACTTTATCCTCAATAATTGAACTGCTAAAAACATGTAACAATAAAAAAATTCAAATGCCAAATTAACACATATTAAAAAAACAAACAAATAGGACGCTTTCGCGACAAATAATGCAACTTCTCCCTTTTGTCCACCCACTTCTCCCTGTTCTATCCTCACTTCTCCCTGTCAGCCCCACAAAAGAGAAGTGACTTCTCCCTATAATTTTGACCGAGCGTGAGCCCTGAGCAATGCACATCAACAGGTCTGGTACAAAAGTTGGAACTTGACCTTAACCTTTGACCTTGAGTCCGTTTTTTTAGGTCAAAGGTTATGACTGTCACTGATGAAGACCCCATACCTCTATCATTAATAGTTTTTGAGTTACATGTGAAAAACCAATAAATTACATATTAAATGGGAGATAACTCCTCTAAGATGACTTCAAATGTGACAAAGTTGCTCCTTTAAGTGATCAACATTTTGCACTTCTTGCTTTTATCTTTTTTGTTTTTAGAAAAGTAGGGAACACAAGAAAATGTCAAAATGTAGAACATGACCTTGACATTTGACCTTGTGACAAAGGTCAAAGGTCATGAGGGTTTTTCAGACCTAGTGAAACTTGATAATTATTTACAGGACGAAAGGTCTAGTAAAGACTAGTATTTTACTGGACCTGCATAACTTTTACAGGACCTATCATTTTGAGGCAGATTAAAATTTCAAATTGATGCAAAGACCTTTGAACTATCTTCAATAAAGGTAACAACAAAACTACCAAACTGCGATTATCAATCTCATATATACAAGAATAAAAGTTAAAGACATACCAGAGAAATTGATCATTGAAATAATTTGTTGTTTACTTGACATGGTATATTATATCATATACATGTGTAATAAATTTTCTAGTGAAGCGGTGGCCCTCGTACTCATGCCAAGCTTTCAATTGTTTGTCCTTATTTTCCTCCTCTTTATCCCCAGCTTTTCTTTTTTTCTGGGGACAGCCCTGTCATAAAATCGTAAAAACATTCTTGTTTACACTGGAAACCACGTTTTTTATAGACATGCGCAAAGGATACTTTCTGATTTGCACATGGTTTGTAACATATACGTTCCTGGTAAAACCCGATTCATTTTTGGTTTTGGAAATTAATCAGAAAATCCATACAATGCCGTGGAAGTAGCTAAAATAATATAGATTCTAAAACAAAACCCAAGATCACATATATAAATATTGTATTATATACTGTTATCTTTATTACTAGGAAATATTAAGCCTTATAATAATTTTTGGCCGACTTTGATTGATCATCTGGTTTTATACAACTTCTGATTGGTCATTATTTTTACAAATCTTAATTTATAGAAAAGGGGAATTCCGTGATTTAGTACTCTTCAGAAAATCAATATACAGTGCTGTGGAAGTCGCTAACACGTAACTGATCGATTGTTTACAGAACATTATGTCATCGGAAGGACCAGAGAGTGACAAACACACATTTTACATGTTTTATAAATATATATTTTTAATAACCAACAACAAAAAATTAGAGGACAGTTGGTCCTTGAAATTATCTAAAATAATCGGACCTAATACAAATTTATTGTACATAACCGACGTTCCGACGATGTTTCGCTTTGACTGGTTTTTGGTGGAAACCCCATGCCTCTATCATTAATAGTTTATGAGTTAAGTGTGAAAACCAATGATTTACATTAATAATAGGAGATAACTCCTTAAGATGACAAAGTTGCTCCTTTAAAAGATCAACATTTTGCACTCTTTGGTTTATCTCTATCTTTTATTGTACAGGAGAAGTAGTGAACAGAAGCAGAGGTCAAAATCTAGAACATGACCTTGACCTTGTGACCATTTTCAAGGTCAAAGGTCATGAGGGTTTATGGTGGAGACCCCAGGTCTGCATCATTAATTGTTTATGAGTAATATCTGGAGAACCCGTAATTAACATTTACAATGGGAGATAACTCTTATAATATAACTTCAAATACTAAATTTCTAAATGTGCAACCTTGTGTTACCAAAAAGTTACCTATGTAACCCAGGGCTCACGCTGGCCTGGGTCAAAATTATAGGGAGAAGTCACTTCTCTTTTGTGAGGCTGGCAGGGAGAAGTGAGGATAGAACAGGGAGAAGTGGGTGGACAACAGGGAGAATTTGCATTATATGTAGCAAAGCGTCCTATTTTGTTTGTTTTTTTAATACATGTATGTGTTAATTTGGCATTTGAATTTTTTATTGTTATACGTTTTTAGCAGTTTTATTGAGGATAAAGTAAAAGATTTGATTAACTATTATCACACATTTTCATAAATCATGTATTAAACATAACTATGAAAAAAATACCAACTGTCACAGAACTGTTCATTAAAAAAATGTTTCTTTGTCATTGGTCTACAAATTGATTGAATGATAATGAATTACTATTAGAACTAGAAGTAGAAAATTACATCATTGTGACAAATCTGTTAAAAGTATTTATACATATTTAACTTAAATTTGTTTAAAGTAAAGTAAATGCCTAAATACTAAATACTATTTTTTTACTACGTTTCTATCATTGCAATACTCGTTTCAACACTATCAGCATTGTATATTTGCAATCTCCGGCATTAAATTCATATCCGTTCCGGAAACTTTCACGTATTTTTGCTCTGAACTGGTTTCGTCGTATTTTAAACCTACGCTTTATATACCAAATAAAAGTTAAAAGGGTACCAGTTGACTTTTTGGCGCATAAACATAATAAACATGACGCTGTATCAAAAAGCGAAGATTTCTTAACAAAAATGGTAATAAAATTTGAAAGGTGACATCAGGCGATTCTACAAAATGAAAGGGCGACTTCACTTCGCTTTTTAAGATGATCGAGGGCAAAGTGGGACCACGATAAGGCGACTTCTTTGCCCGAGTCGCCCTCCAACGCGAGCCCTGTAACCATGTAATTGGACCTGGAAATAAAGCTTGTTTTGGAAAAAAGTTACCTACACTGCGGCCAAGATGGATTCCACAAAGTCCGCGAAAAAACACGGCCGAACGCGATGCAGCAACCAATTTTTTAGTGGTAATTGTCTCCGAATGTTCCATGACCATAATGACTGCAGAATCTTCTATTCATGGGCTCCACTGTATTGCCGCTATAAACATGGCACTTAATAAACAAGGCATATGTTTTAACTGCAGAAATTTGTAATGAAAGTATTTGTTGCAGGAAGACAGTAACATTTTTTAAACCTGGTTACTCAAATGTCTCAATTTTATGTTCGTTTTACATAATTGTTCATTCAACAGATTCTATTGTTGTGTAAATTCTATAAAAATCAGACATGCACGGAGTGAGAAATCATTTGTCATTATTATTGGTCTCTTTGAAGACTTAAAAATCAATAAGTGAGACAGGAATCACCCAATGAAAGGGAGGAGCAAAAAAACTGTAAGTGACATATGTCTCCGGCTGACCATATCAAAATTTGAGGTTGCAACTAATTGAACAAAATTCCTTAGTTGTATTTTAATTACACTGCAAGTCCAGGTGTTGGTTACTTAGTGGTATGCATATACTGCATGTGCGAGTCATACATGTAAATCGTGGTTACCCACCCCTTTAAGGGAGGTAACCACTTAATTCACAATTGACAAATTACGTTTCCGGACAAGTGGAAAAATTCGCAGATTCATTGGGGACATCATATTCATATCTGAAGTGTCCGCGAATGATGAACTTCTGTCCATAAGGAATGTCAATGTGCTACAATCGGTGTCCATCATGGACTCACGGACTTGGCGTAATCCATTTTGGCTGCGATGGGTGCATTCCAGTTTGCCGAATCCCAAATGGCCGATCCCCAGATTGCCGCTTTCAATTTGCCGATTACATATTATTAAACCAATTAAGAACAATCCAAATGGTGTAAAAAGAATTGTATCGAGAGCTATGTGTTTTTAGGAAAATTAATTATATAAATTAAATAATTTAAGTGGCATAAAAGGAATTATCGGCTTATAAAATTATAAAGTATCTGCTTGGGACAACAAATATGATAAGCTGAGAAAAATCAAGTTACTGAACTTTACCGACAATTATCGGTGCTTAATTTAGGCAATCTTTCACAATTATAAATTATCAGCTTTGGCCGTTATTGTTTTGAATTAATATTAAATAATTAGTGATTGATAAAATTTAACAAAGAAAATTTAAAAAAGAATTGCATTTAAGTTATTGAACTTAAACAAAATATTTTCTTTAATGGTAAAATATCAATGAATCGACAAACTGGGAATCGGCTAATTGGACGCGGCAATCTGGGAATCGGCAATTTGGGATTCGACAAATTGGCACTAAACCGGCTGCAATATAATGTATGTAACCATGTAACTGAAACTGGAAATGAAGTCTGTTTTGAAAAAGTCCTTAAAATAAATATAAAGAGTAAATGTTAGCGGTGTAACTGTATGTAACCAAGCCTATATCAGGGTAACGAATAAGAATATGTCGAATTTAGGACACTTTTTGGACATAAATGATTGTTGTCGCCAAGTTCAGGTGAGCATTTTTGCTTAACTTTACTGTGAAACAGGCGCTGTAAAAAATATCCACTTCGTACTAAAGCCAAAACTATCACTTACCCCTGCATTATGTTGATCAAAGAACTCATCTACGCCTTTGTTTACAACAGCTGTAAATGCCAGTGCCCCAACGACAAGAGTTAGCCCCCAGGTAGATGTCCTACGAGCAAGTGTTCGGTATATATTTGTTAGCATTGCCATCTTTCACCTTCAAGAACCGAAGCACTGCATGCGAACTAATATATCTAAATAAACCGACAATAATGGTGTGACCGGTACAAGAAAGAATACGTATCTAGGTATAATTTTAAATTTGTAAAAAATGTTATTCATATTTTTAAGTTTGATTATATTGTCATATTGCGTGCTTTAAAAGCAACTAATGTGAAAGGTAACTACTTTGCAGCGTACTAAATTAATTCTTTGCGACCTCTTCCAAAAAGATTCACTTCACGGATATATCTAAAAACCTAAAACCAAAAACTACGAAAAGTGCAATCACGAAATGTCAAATCTATTCAAACGGATAGGCGTTTAGCAAGCCCTTAATAGAATGCAGATACTAATTTATTGGAGAAAGAGGTAGATGGTGTTTGACCAGCGACATTTGTTTTCTTTTACATCGAAGTATAAAAAGGAACATTTTAATACACGAAATCTTGAAGTTATAATTTTAAAATAAAATAATTATTTGTGAACACAAGTTTTTTTTTAAATTGACATATGACACGGGCGGATACAGGATTTTCGAAGGGGGGGGCGTAAAAAGGGGATATCGGAATAGGACGGCCACGAACAAGGTTTTTATATTGTTCACTAACCTTTATTTGGTACAGTATATACAACAGAGATATCATAATAAACGAATCAGTACCGTTAATGCATTAATTTATGGCGAGGACGAGCGGGGATTACATTTTTGCCTTTGGTGCTGGTTTTTACCCTCCCTTTTCTCTTTTTTTCCTTTTCTTTTTTTAAAGGCGCTACGCCGCTACCCCCCCCCCCCAACCCCCCCCCCCCCCAACCCCCCCCCTGGATCCGCCACTGTATGATGTTGAATTATTGAAGATATTACTGTTAATTATGACGGTAATAATGACGCGCAATTATTAGATTTTCAATATGTTTTAAATAAGCAACACATTATTATATTATAGCTGTGACATATAATTATTGTATATCTCTGATTATATATATTTTTATTTTATATAGTTTTGGTAATTACTCTGAAAATGTTTTATGCCTTTATTCTAACTGATTTTAAAAGTAAAATAAAAAAGGCCTCTTCTGAATAAAGATGTCGGTCGCAGTAGTGGTGGCCGTGAAAATATACAAGCCGGTGTGGTATTAATATTAGCTACCATGATAATCGAGCTTCTTTTTATCTTTCGGAAAAAACATTCAGTACAACAACGATGTGTTCCGAAAGTCTATTATGAAAATTTGCTGCCACAATAATACAAAGTTTGAATTGTCGCTCTTTCACCGTTAGAATATGATAATAAATCCATAAATCAGATACTTTTCAGCCAAAATTAGTTAAAAGGGACCAATATGAAAATGATTGTTCGAAGACCTCTGACAAAACTGGCACTTTAATAATTTTTAAGTTAAACAGTTGATAATGATATTTGTATATGAAGCTGTTTACTTTCAAACTTTCAACGGTGGCTTTGCAAACAAATTGGTCAGTGCAAGTTTGTTGAACTTCTTAAAAACGTACGATGTTGTATTTCTATCAGAATGCTGGATAGATAACAAGTTTAATTTCGATGACTTTATACAATTCCGAGAAGGAAAACAAAATCCGTACAGCGAGCTGGTAATATTATAATGATTATGAATACTTGCAATAAATTTATCTTCGTGTGCGAATTAATTGAAGATATACTTGTTTGGTTGAAAATGGATAAAGCAATGTTCGATTTTAACGAAGACCTATATTTATGTGCGATTTATATTCCGCCTATTTCTTCAAAGTACTACCGTGTTTATGAAATAGAAATTTTCCAATTATCTGAAGAAACTATTATGAAATATTCAGCTTAAGGTCGTACTTCTGGTGGTGGTGATCTTTATAGTCGGACTTCAGACAAAGACGATTTTATTACCGATGACTGTATCAGTACAAAATTATTGGAGCATTTGGACAACTTATTTTCTTATGTTACTGACACAAACATAAGGAAAAAAATCAATCCGGATAAAAAAATGAATGAACACGTAACTAAACTACTTAAAATGGTGAAATCAACTAGACTACGGATTCTTAATGGATGACACCCTGTTGATTTGCAAACGATTTTACATATTGCGGACCAAATTCTCTCTCAATTGTCGATTACGTATAGACTGAAACTGAGCTGTTTGACTATGTTGATAAGATTATTATTTCTGATTTTAACCAATATTCCGACCATGCGTGTTTACATATTGATTTTAAAATTGTATCTAATAATACTATCGTTGCGAACAGCCAATCTTGTGAATCAAGGGAAGATGTGCAAAAACGATTAGGTGTGAGGATAATTTTTCTAACCATTGCAGACAAGTATTAGAATAAAATCTTGAAAACACGAATGTAATAACAAATTCTATGAAATTTTACTCTCAAAATGATGTGAACGCATCCGTCGATGAAATTAGCTAATTTTTGAATAACTTGTGGTCCTCACACTTTAGCGTGGAGAAGTAAGTGCAAGCGAAGACTACAGTCAAATCGTCAAACGTTGATGTTTGTGAAAATAAGCCATGGCTCAAGGCGATTGCAAGAGGGCATACAATGTCTATAAGGCATCACTGCGAAGGTTTAATAGGGTCAAATCAAAGAGAACCATGAAGAACTTACCCGTGATAAACGCTTTTACAAGAGTGTGTAGTCGAGACTTACACACGATTATAAACGTCATGAAGGTATAATATGCTGGAATACTTAAAAAGATGTAATTCAAAAATGTTTTACAAAAAATTTGCTAATAAGAAAAGGAATGTGGAACCTGATGTCTCATCTGAGGACTTTCTCGAACATTTTAGAAAGTTATCAAGTAGTACAATTCTTAGTAATGATGGTAACTTCGCGAGTGATTGGGATGATTCTATTCCTGTGTACAGCGATTTGAATTATTCTATAACCGAAGAGGAGATGGTAAAAGCCATTTCGAAATTGAAGCGAAATAAAAGTCATGGCTTAGATGGTCTATTAAATGAATATTTTATTGAATGCAAGAATTTGATTATGCTTATACTACTTAAACTGTTTAATAGAATTTTAGTTTCAGGACTTTCCCGAAATCTTGGCCCGTTGCTATAATGGTGCCTGTGTACAAACGAGCGACAGGAAGTTGTTTACAAGTATTATTAACAATAGACTTACTAATTGAGCAAATGTCAACGACACTATTACTGACGCCCAGTTTGGCTTTAGAAACGGATTATCTTCCGTGGATGCTATTTTAACACTACAAACTTTAATCTCCAAAACTATCTGATGGAAAGAGACTGCAAACTTTAATCTCCAAAACTATCTGATGGAAAGAGACTATATTGTTGTTTCGTCGATTATACCAAAGCTTTCGATACCGTTAATCGTATGAATCTATATATGGTACAAACTTTCTAGAATTAGTATACGTGGTAAATTGTGAAATGTCATCAAATCAATGTATGTTAATGTCAGATCCTGTATTTTGGTAAACGGGTTTTATACTGATTTTTTTTTACAACAATATCGGTTTAATGCAAGGAGAGGTTCTTTCGCCGATATTATTTTCCATATACGTAAATGATTGTGAAATGGATTTTATAAGTAATAATTGTAAAGATGTTCAATTACGAGAACTTAGTCTTTTCCTGCTCATGTATGCAGATGACATGGTGATTTTTTCTCAGTCTACTGATAATATGCAACATATGTTAGTCACACTTAAAAGTATACTAATAAATGGAAGTTGTATGTAAACACTTCAAAGACTAAAATGGTAGTATTTTGATTGGGTGGTAAAATGGTATTTTAATAATATGGAGATAGATATTGTTGATCAATTTATGTCCCTTTGTGTTGTCTTAAATTTCAACGGAATGTTAAGTACTACACAGAAAAACTTTGCAGATCAAGGCAGGAAATGTATGTTTGCATTAATGAGAAAGGTTAAATCTTATTCTTTCAATTATTGCACTTTAATAAATCTATTTGATACTTATGTTAATAGTGTACTTTGTTATAGGTGTGACGTTTTGGGCTTCCACAAAGCGCAGGACATAGAAAGAATACCTTTAGACTTTTGTAAGAGGATTTTAAATGTTAAAACTAGCACAACAAATGCCATGGTATATCTCGAACTTGGTCGATATCCATTGATTGTATATCGAAAGTTACGTATCTTTAAGTATTGGCTGAAGTTACTAAATAGCGATAATTGCATTTTGAAAAAAACTGTTATGTATATCTTTATGAACAAACTTTAAAATTGACAAATGACTTACGTAATTGGGCTAATTGTGTTCGAAATGAACTATACAAACTTGGTTTAAACAATGCATGGCTTTCACAGCAGAGCATTTTGTATACAGCCATATTTATGTAAATCTATACCTCAAACGTATATCACAAAGTTTAGATTATCTTCACATAGACTCGCAATTAAAACGGTAGATTCTATAATGTCGACCGAAATTTGAGATTTTGTCAACATTGTGTAAATGATATAGAGGATGAACTTCATATTGTTTTGAAGGGGTTATGCCCGATTTATCAAAATATACGTCAGGCACTGATCAAGCCTTATTTTCGGAGACGTCCTTTTATGTTTAAATTGATACAGTTAATAATATCAAACAACTGTATAATTTGGGCAAATTCTTATTTAGAGCCTCCAAGCTCAGAAATGATACTGTATAATACATTATCCAACTTAGTTATTTTGTATTTAAAGATATAAAGACAGAAGCGGACACATTATATATATATATATTTCATTTAATGTGTCCGCTTCTGTCTGTACCTATATGCTATAAGCATTTGGTTAATAAAGAATTAGAATTATTAGAGAAAAGGGTAAATAATAAAAAGTAGATATTCATATTACAACCATCATTTCCTTAATATAAGATGTAAGCTGCATCAAGTGCAATTACTGAAGTGAAAAAACCCAACAAATCTTATCGTGTCTTATCGCTTGAGGTGTATTCTGTGATTTAATGCTTGTAACATTTATTGTTTTTTTTTGGAATAAATTATTTCGTTTTCTTTAACATTTGTTTTTAAAATATCAAACAGAAAAAATTATTATGCGTGAAGTGAAGAGACCTCATAAGATTTTAGCTAAGTACTAAATTTCATGAAGATGTTAAGTCGTCATCACACAAAAAATTTCGAACTAAAGGTAAACCTGAGTTGAGACGGACGGGCGAACGAACGAACATACAGAAAATCGGTTTAGTCCCAAAATGTCTATTCAAAATAAACACCTAATTAAGAAATGGGGATTAAGAGGTCCGGTGAAGGGTATTGTTTTTTTTACCTTACATATAAATAAATAAATTTTGTTTAAAATGAAATATGAACAAATTCCAGTTGAGAAAAGAAATATTGAACTCTCTTTCATGTAGACCAGGAACTTATAAATCAACTTATCAACTTAATTACCCCTACAACACCAGATTTTTTACTATACACTCCATATTAACGGGCAATTAAGCTGATATTACATAGTTTAGATATTATCGCGATCTGCGGTTTCAGAAAACTTGTCTCAGGTTTCTCTTTAAATTAAATTGTTGGATATTAATGAATTGGTAATAAAATATTCTCTAAAAATTTCAAAAAATACCTTTGTGCTTTCTAAGCTGTTTTTTATTTGAGCTCACGTGCTGTGCAAATCTTGCGAATCAATGTTTTGATCAAGCTTAAATATATTTATCTTTATTACTACATAATAGACTTTACATCAATCAATTTGCTAAAAAAGTTCATAGAGGAATATTTAACTATTATTACACGAATAGAATTTTGCGTGTTTCTGATTGGTCTTAAAACAACCTTAGGGTCACGATAAATAGCAACAGTACTAAAATGAAATAAAAACAGGCTGAAACTGGTCAAAACCAGGTCAATATTGGATTCCGCTTGACTACTGTGCAGCGGAATCCAATATTGACCTGGTTTTACCAGTTTAAGCCTGTTTTACATAACTGTTCCAACATAACTATAAATTTCAATTTTGTGGTCATTAAATCATCAATAATTATAAAATATACTGTTAAAAATTTGAGAATAAAATAATTGACTTTTTATACTCTTTTCAATATTTGAAATGTGATGAAACTGGAATCATAGAAATATTAGCAAATCAATATCAAAATGTAGTAAAATAGAAAATATTAAGGGTAACCAGCATTACAGAAATTACAAAGTGTAAACATCCTCTGTTTTTCTGATGAATGAAGGTGGTGGTTTTATTCATGAAATAAAACAATTACTGACTTTGATATACGGTCGCTATCCAGGGGCGGATACAGGATTTTCGAAAGGGAGGGAGGCGTAAAAGGGGATATCGGAAAAGGAAGGCCACGAACAAGGTTTGTATAGTGTTCAGTAACCTTTATTCGGTACAGTATATACAACAGAGATATCACAATAAACGAATTAGTTCCGTTAATGCATTAATTTATGGCGAGGACGAGCGGGGATTACATTTTTGCCTTTGGCGCGCTCTCTGTTCTCTTTTTTTTTCCTTTCCTTTTTTAAAGGGGTGGGCGTACGCCCCTACGCCCCCCTCCCATGGATCCGCCACTGCTATCAGGCGGCGAGGTGAATTTTTGAGGGCTGAGAAATCCTGATAGCGACCTTTTTTAAAGTCATTAATTGTATAATATTGACCAGAGTTTAGCATGTTTTAACAAATTGAGTCTAAAGTTGAAATTTCACTGTACGCAATACTCCAACGACCACCCTTCCGTTCAAGTTTAAATAATTTAAATAAACATAATTTAAATCATTTAAAACTCATTACGTAGAAATTGTTATTATTTTTCAGAATCTGTTTTCTTAAAGTCTACGCCTGTTTTTATCTTTTAACGTCTGTTAGTAAAATTTTATGTTTGGTTTTTGGTATTTGTGTCCGAAGTTGGGGACGTAGAATTTCTGGTGAAAATCTACGTCAGCAACTTCATAAAAAGTAACAAAAAAAAAAACACAGAAAATAAAGTCAGAATGTTAATGTGACAAATCCTAATCCTAATTAGTAATCCTAGGAAGAAAGTCAATTTTTGATAATGACCCATAAATTCATAAGCTAAATTTGATATAATAAAAGCAACAGAATGAACTAGCATTTAGAAAAATCACAAAGGAAACCGACAGAACAACAAGAGCCGAAAGACAAGGGATAATTAAAAATCCGGATATAGACAAAAATATACAACGAAAAACAGAAACGAAAAACACAAAAAAACAGAATTGAGTAACCAGAACCAAATAAAATCCATGGATGTACTCCGAACGAGTAAGCTGTTCTTGCCTCTAATTACACACCGGTCGAATTACTCATTGTCATGTCTAAGAAAAAGTCAAATCCAGAAATAGGAAAGTCTACCCATGATTCATTGAAAATCTCAGATCGTATTTGAATGATTGATTTACCATAACGATCAATTAAGTCATGGTGACGACCATAGAACTTCTGAAGGGATAACATCAACCTAGGAACAACAAACCATGGTTTAAGTAGCTAAGAAGTCAGCAGCAGTGAGCGGTCTAGAAAATCGAAATACCGATCGAAAGATCTAGAATAACGTATTAGTTGTGAAATGTACACACTATACACAGGAGCTGCTGGAATGTTGCTATCGAGTCTAGTTTGTAGTGTTCCCGAGTCTATTTCTAGAAGTAGGTGTAAGTAAATTTATTTATTTCAAACATTTTATTGATATAAATCAAAGGGTATTGGATAACAGGCATAGCCTATATAAATCCTTTCCCAACAATTTCAAGATGAAATGTAGTTAAATCGCAGATAATAAATATTCTGCAAGCAACAATAATAATAGTAATCATGTTTCAGTCCAGTCACAGAATACTCATTTATACTACATCTGTAATATAATTATAGGGACAATATGTAACAGTAGTAAGGTGTGATCAGTTTTAGACCCCCCAAAAACCCAGGGAGGAAGGGAGGAAGCTCCGCCCCTTTCTATATATGTCCATGACGTCACCGGAAGTGAGTCATCGGAGATTCCATCATCGCGCAAAACCTTCTACGTTTCTCATGACGTCACCGGAAGTACATGAGTCATCGGAGATTCCATCATCGCGCAAAACCTTATTTGGTCAACCGATTCCAATGAGTCCATCGTGTCTGCTAATAAGGGCACTTCCAAGACGCGAGATAGCATGAGTCAGAGCGCGGTGTATAATGACCCATTCCATTTTTTTTTCAATCAATGATAACGTATATTTTAAGGTATTAATTCCCATTCGCCTAATTAAACAATATCTAAAACAGTTTATTAATGAAACAAATTATTTCAAACATAGCGCCGATTATCGATCCGGTCATACACACCTGTCATAACGCGTTACGGTCAGTGAACCTATTTATAGCCTATACGATTAATCTTTCAGTTGTTTGATTAAATCAACGTGTGGAGCTTATCCTCAAATCTCATGTAGTTCTCATATTTACTTGTCTATTTACAATATTCATTCTGTATATAAACAGAAACAAATGTATTATCAGCATTCGTAATTATTTTAATTATTATATCTAAACCATTAATTTATTGGTACAATCAAATATTTCAAACATATCGCCGAATTCAATTCACAAGTCATAGCATGTACGATTGATCTTTCACGTTCAATTAAATCAACATGTAGAGCTTATCTTCAAATCTGTTATATGAAACATCATGTAGTTCTCATATTTACAATATTCCGTCTGTATATAAACAGATACAATTTTAAGTGGTAGTATTTCTGTCAATAATTTTTTTAATTAATATATCTAAAACATTAATTTATTGATGAAACAAATATTTCACACATAGCGCCGAAAAGCGATCCGGTCATACACGTTACGGTCAGTTTCTAGAGATTAAATGTTTCTAAATAGCAGACGATACTTAATTATATTATCCTCAGATTACCCTTCAACAATTAATTTTTCACGTACATCTGTTTGATTTAATCAACACTATGCTTGTGGTATATAAACAGATTCAATTTTTAGCGGTGGTATTTGTGTCAATAATTATTTATATAGGAATTAATTACCACTCGTTTTGTTTTAACCGGTATCATTATTTATTGGCTAAACAATATTTCTAAATGGCGAAATCAATCGACACGATGATAGAGATGACTTTTATTGACATATATTAATACACGAATATATACAACGATAGTGTCATTGGTACAGGTCTTTCAGTGTGTTCTCTATAATCAGCTTATCTCCACCAGAAATTTCGTTCACTATGTCCTCCATGCTAAAGTTCTTGTATCTGTATTTGACGAAATGAACGCAGTACAGCCCACAACTATCTCCATCCTCGGGTTGCACTGGCACTCTGCTAAACTTGTATTGGGGTCCGTTGACGATCAGTACGTTTCTGAAGCGTGGATGATACGTTTCCGGCGCTCTTCCAAACGAATCGAAAAATTCGAATAGACCATTGAGTGGCAAATGAAACGCCGCCACCGCCACCGCCACCACCACCACCACCGCAACCACCACCACCACCACCTCCACCACCACCACCTCCACCACCGCCGCCACCACCACCACCACTATGGGTGGTGGTGGTAACGGTGGTGGTGGTGGTGGCTGTGGTGGTGGTGGTAGGTAGTGGTGGTGGGGGTGATGGTTGGTGGTGGTAACGGTGGTGGTGGCTGTGGTGGTGGTGGGGCGGGTGATGGGTGGTGGTGGTAACGGGGGGTCGTGGCTGTGGTGGTGGTGGCTGTGGTGGTGGTGGTGGTGGTAACGGTGGTGGTGGTGGCGGCTGAAATATACTTCAGAACTAGAAATTAAAGAAACAACAAAAACAGCTTCATTTACATTATTTTTAAACTGACACCTCGAATATTACACAAACTGTCATCTTAGCACAAGAATTTACGACAAACAAGACGATTTCAGTTTCAAAATTAAAACTTTTTCTCACCTATGCAGCAATATTCTAGCTTCTAAATACGGTGTCTATATTCTCGATTGATCAGGTATGCAAGAGATTGCAGTGAGTATACATGTACTGACTTTTGCAAAAGTCTTTTTTTTTCTTCGGGATAAACTTATAATCAATGTTACAAGAAAAAAACGACTCTTCCTCGCCTGTAATAAGTTTTACTATAGATACAACTTTCTTGTCGAAAAATATTCTATCTCGTTTGAAAATATGGCTGCAAACAGTTTTCCCAATTTTGAATTCAGTGTACAGTGAACGTGCTACGATGATTGTCTGATACGCCTAGTAGTGACTAACCAACTCACATTCTACAGTATATGATACCCATTCATTTTAATCAACTAACCAACTCACATTCTACAGTGATGTAAGCAGCAGTTTTTGCATGCCATAAAACCTGATTTAACCCATCATTTATTTTAAAATGCCTGTACCAAGTCAGTACCATGGCCGTAGTTGCTTTATGTGGTTGTTGGTTCTGGAGTTTGCCGGTTTCTCGGACTTCGGTATTTTGTTATTGCCTTCTTTTATTTTGAACTATCTATATAAATTCAGTTTTAAGGTAAAGGTGATATTAATATGATTCATTTGTATAAAATTTATTAAATATTATGTAAATTATGGAATAAGTAAACGAGTTTAGCCTTTCTGAAAAGCAAACCATCTCTTAGCTGAAATTCCCATTTTATGTGTAATATTAAAGTATCTGTTGCTTGTAATTTATATGTAGGATAGGCAAGCAATGTACCTTTTAAGGGCATTGTTTACTTTAAACTATTAACCAATGGTGCGTGAGAGATTTAAATAACTGTCGTCACTTCACACGTGGTTTTTGAAAAATAATTTAAATAAATTTGACTCCCTGAACAAATTTTCAAAATGAGCGGTAAAAATATGTGTTTTTTTTATTTGCATCAATATCAGAAGGAAAATAAAGATACAGAGAATATTTTTTTCCCAAACAGCTTTGAAAGTAGGGATATCTTTGTGCAATGTTTACCTTTAATTGTTAACTGACCAATGCACTGAATGAAATAGAAGTCAATATTTAGAACGTAACATTACTACACAAACAAAAATACTGATTCCCAATTCAACACAAGAATATATCGAAATTGAAGTACACATACTAGTGCGATCCTGACGTAAACCAATGATATGACAAAGATATAAAGATTTGGTGAACCACCCAATCAAGTAACAGATGGCCATTTACTCCGTATACTGTTCATCATTTGACTATATAGGTATACCGTCTGGGAGACGGTAATAAAAGGGGTTCATGATATTTTAACTGTATGAATGTGAGAGCATATATAGGTCTGAACTTCATTTAAACTTTTAAGTGTAAATATTTGTACTTCAGGTCTGATGTCATTATTTAGATTGATGTGTTATTGACACAGTAAATATGTAGACAACCTTTATAAGATATAAGGCTGGTTATTCTTTTCTCATTGTATTTTTTTTATCATTTTCGTTGTTTGATTTATATTTTTAAACTTAATTGCTTAAGGTTTTTATTTGCCATGAATTGTATGTATTTTCTACTATTTGGTTGCTGACAGTTACGAATCTGTTAAGTATTAAGTGTAAAGTACATATTACTCACATTATTATTTTGGTATTATTTCCTGTGAAACTTATTTCATTTTGGCATTTTGAATTCTCATGATAATTATATTTTTAATTGCATTGTTTACAGAAATATATTTCCGCAGATTAGCTGAATTACTATATACATGTTTTATATATATTGTTACCTGGAATTTACTCCATTTTTGTCATTGTAGGGTGTTCCTTGCTGTATTTTGTCTGTTTTAATATATTGTCAACACTTAATTTAATAACGAAAATATAGAATCCAATTACTCCTGAGATTCGTTTATTTAGAGCCTGCCTATACATAACTACATATACATTTATTATCAAACACATGTATGCACTTATAAGTAGGGATTCCAAGAAGTCCAGAAGATCAATTACACTTTGACAATATGGAAGCTGTCAGTGGCATAAACGCGAAGTGTTACTGTAATTTGTAGTAACACGGGAAAGAAACGTGATCGTGCCGTTGATCTTTGTAAATATGCCTGAAACCTTTTATGTACAAGCCCAAAATCATTGGACTTTACAGTCTATACCTCAGATTAATGTATGTAAATCTAATAGTCCTACGAGTATCATTATCTCTTAAAACTCTATTTCTGTGTATATATTGATCATTTCTGCAGTTATAATATATCTGTTTACATGTGTTCCTAGGCTTTATAATGACTTATATAATGGCAGACCTGTAAACTATATTTTATGGGTCCTGGATTACATAATTAATATGAAAAGCTGACACCATTATTGGAAACACTTAAACATCATCAAGTTTCAGAGTTGTAACAAATAGGGTTGATAAAAGAAGTGAGTGTGATAAAGGTTTATATCCCAAGGTACGGTAATTCTATTCATAGCTGCAAAAATAATTATCAGCGAATTTCTTGTCACAGAAAGAGAAACATTCAACCATATCATTACAATCACCTGTCAATTTGCAAATAAATTCAGCAGAGACATTATAAAAATATTTACCAGGCTTTTAAAATGTGTTAATTTGTTTGAATGGTGTTTAACGCCACTCAGAAATTTTTCAGCAATATCATGGCTTCCATTTTTAATGGGGAGAGGAAGCCGCAGTACCCGGAGAAAACCACCGACCTGCGGTAGGAAAACTTTCAATCCATGTCAATAAATATTGGGTCTATAGGATTAGCGATGTGAAAGTTGTTGGTGTATGGAAGAAATAGGTACTTTCATGAAAGGTATTATCTTCCACTCGTAATATAAGTTTCCGATCTTTTCGATGCTCTACTCGCGAAAAAGATAAAATTTCTACCACTCGTGGAACATCACCCTGTTTTTCTCAGAAATATATGTAAGAACGTATTAATCTGTACACTTCATTCAATAAAGATGTCATAAATTTGACCTTAAAAATAAACCAGTCCTCAGACCACACTCTCAATATTAATTGACATTGTCCAGCAAACTTGTAATTAATGGATACTAGTGAAACTAAGAACGGGATAATTTATGAAGGTTTAAAATATTCTGTGTCTGTAGTTTCCCGTATCAGTATTGTAAGATATAAAAACGCTTAATTTTCAATCGGCACAATATATAGCAAAATTACAATTGCTCTATAGAGCTTTTTACAGAATTAGAACACACAGCAAACTATTGAAAGACACATAAGGCATACAAAACAACACTAATATGCGTTAGACATACATATACATATGACGTGACAATTCAACAATAAGACATAAGACAATAAAGATATATGAGAACACAACACATACATTTATATTATAGGCACATAAAAAGCAGTGGCACAATAAAACTAGCAGAGATTAAAAGTGTTTATGACATATAAACTAAAAGCACAGATAAGAGAGCACTATGTAGGTCATAGCAACATGCTGTTAAAATTCTAAAATGCACCATGAGAGAATGTATATGTGTGTGATAAGCAGAAACAATAAGATTATTTACTTGCAAATGGAACAGCGGCATTCCGTTCCTTTCCAGGACTGTATGAGAGACTTAAATTGAGAAAAAACCTTTATTCTGTCCTGAAAATATATGGTTTTTGTCCAAAGCAGAGCGCCAATCTTCAAGAAGTCTTTGCAGTGTAGTCTGACATCCATGTTTCTTTCTACATAAATAAGGATTAAAAATACCATCAAAATAATCAGCAAGGTGAATTTCTAAAACCTTTTCAAAAAGTTTTGACAGCGCACTGACCGCCATATCATTTGACTTTCTCAAAGGATTATTTTTCTTATATTAAGGGGTTACTTGAGGTTCTTTTAGCCGGCCAGGAAAAACATAATGATTTATTCACTACTTGCGGTAAACAGGATTTATCTCCAATTTGCAGAGTTATCTGTAACTTCTTATGATATGCCAACTAATTTTGCAGTGTAATTTAGTAGTACTGGAACACTCAGTCCATAGTAATATTTAGAAAAAAAAATTAAAACGAGTTTCGCCTATCTGTTCAATACCCGATAATTGCTGTTAAGAAAGACAATTCTTGAAAGTAACGCTGTATACCGAACATAAGAAATAGATAAGTTTATGAACAATATTAAATTTGTAATTATAGCCTCTCTACAGTTTTTTTACAATCCAAGCAGGTATGCCATCAACTCCTGTTGCCTTCTTGATATTAATTTTTCTTTTAAACATCATTACCATTTACATTTGCTAAACTAAACTATTTGTTTTCGTCCATTTGATTTTTTATTTCTAGTATACTTGCGTGCTGAACGGGGTCATAGACCACATCCTTTCCAAAACTTTTGCAACAGTTGAGAAAAAAACCTCCATGACATTTGTTTGAAAAAAAGGTTTCATTGTTGACCAAAACTTGTTATTTTGCATCCACCTGTACAACGTTCTAGAAATAGTTTTTCGTGGATTTTTTCTTTATTTTGTTCACAAGATTTCGTTGTCGTCTATATTTTTCCCACGTTTTTTCAAGCCTGTTTTCAACTGGTCAGGTATAAAATTGCCTTTTCGGATCTGACAAAAGCATCTTCTCGCACACCCGCTAGGGGTGCTTATAAATGGATTGATTGATAATTGTATTTCACAGTAGTTCAGCTCAATTTAGGATATTCAAGACGAAAACAAGTGAACAAACAATAAATAATTTTGGAAATGGAATGTACAAAACGGCAGAAAGTTTGACTGCCGCTGGAAAAGTATGGACTGTTAGATGCTGAAACAAAATTTAGCCTTTAAAGAGACTATACATTGCGCCTATTCTTTATAAAAAAACTACAAAAAGGTTGTTATATTATGTACCAGGTGCATGGCAATCTTCAACAATTCCGTTTAAAAGAACCTTACTTACCCCAAATATAAGGCTTCCCTATCCTATACGGGTGACGCTTTTAGTATCTATTTGAGTCAGGCTATGGGAACCGTTCCCAGTATTAGATTAAACTGGACAGTGGTCAATAAGACAACAAAAATCGTAATACATTACAAATGTAGGATATATTTAGGACTGGGTGTTGACCTTTAATAACCTTAAACCAGGTAATAAAATGATCAATAAATATACACATCCGCATATTTTAACATATTTCCTACAAGGAACTTTTAGCCCTCATTTAAACCAAAACAACACATACGAAAAAAAGATACTTCGTCTCGGGTGATTTATTTTTTTCAATTATAGCTTTTCGATGAGGTCGATACATATGCAATATTCGTACACTGTCAGAAAATATATAATTTATTTGTACAAGCCTTAGAAAGAGGTATAAATGTGGATAATACAATAACATTTTCTGACAATGCACGAATATTGTATATTTATCCTGCAATCAGTACATTCCGATGGTCGATGCCATTGGTACAATTTCGGACCCTGTGCCAATTTTAGGCAATATCAGTCAGTGACTTAGTTTTCTCCGCGACGTCTATGTTTGCAAGTGCGCGAAACGTTGACGTCTGTTAAATGAATTTGCGTTTTCCATTCCTACTGGTATCTGTGATCAAAATGCGGAAGAATCTACACGTTAACAGTTATTTAGTTTTGTCTCTATGACATAGCCGATACTATCCTCATGAAAATACATTTTTTGTTAAACACTTATCTGCCCAGTTTTTGTTGTAGCCACTGTATACATTAATGAGAACGAAATTTTTATGTATTTTACCATAAAACTATTTGTTTACAGGATCTTTTCGTTAACTGAGAATTAACTTTAAAAAGCAAAGGGATTACAAATATTGTTATGGAAACTGTGATGATTTTTCAATTGAGATAACATAATTAAAGTGTGACTTTAATACCAAAAGGACAAACAAAAGTTTAAGAACTCTATAAATAATCAAAATCAGACTACAAAGATACGTTACAGACTCTTGAAAGGAAAATTCTACACGATTCTTTAACTATACTAGATATTATACTAAACTTCCTGTACATCTGAGACCTAAGATGGCAATACTTTAGTCAATGGAACTGTTAATTCGGTGTTTATAGTTGAATCTACTCTTCGCCATTCTATTTTACTTAGTGCGTCAGGAGTATCCAACTCCCTTTCATTTTCAGAAAATTGAAAATAAACCGATTGATTTAAAACCATATAAGTCTCGGCCTGACCATATTCATGTAAATGTACTGAGGAAAACATCCAACGTTGCAATTACACTCGGAAATTCTTTGACCATTTGTTAAAACTGGAGACATACGTGAAAATTTGAAGCTATGAAATATTACTCTCATTTTAAAGTCCTGCATGAGAATGCAGACTCTGCATAAATTACATACCGGTTACTTTGACTAGCCTTAACGTCTTTTTCAAAACTAACCCTTACTTCTTGTTAACACCTATGACATAATTTCATTCGACCAACGCAGATTTCAACATAAGTGTTCATGGGTAAGAAAATTGCAAGAATGTCTATACGATTGCTCTTTGACATTTGTTTATAATTCCCGGGAAGACATAATAAATATATATTCACCACTCGATATCGTTACTCTTAAACGTCTTCCTTACAATCTTTACGGTCTTTGCGTCTAGTCTTAAAATAATTAAGAAACTTTTTTCAACAGTAAGCAAAAGGTACGGTTAAAAAATGAACAATCAGATTGG
This sequence comes from Limnoperna fortunei, assembly GCA_944474755.1. Lineage (NCBI taxonomy): Eukaryota > Metazoa > Mollusca > Bivalvia > Mytilida > Modiolidae > Limnoperna > Limnoperna fortunei. Next base: position 38,988,372 of record OX104121.1, on the reverse strand, counting down.
AAACATATATCAAATGGAGAGCGATAAGACTCTATATATTATCCTTTTTTATTTTTACTATATGTAAATGGTTTCCCATCATTTGCAAATCGAAAAGCTAAGCTTTGTGCATACGATACAACACAAAACGGACCAGCTAGTTCTTTAAAAGAATGAAAAAATGTTTATTGGATTTGAATAACTTTTCTGCATTGTCGAAACCATAGCTTTTTAACTATCGTTGAGCGTTGTTTTATATCATAAACAAGAAAAAATACAAATTTGTATGCTACAATTTTTAGACTGGGACTTGAATAGGCATCAAGTGAAGCCCATGATTTGTATGATTTGGAGATGTGTTACCTGGTATGATGTTTTTACATTCTGTAATTGGAAACATTAATGCAGTTACATGTAAATACAAAAAATAAAAATAAAAATTGTTTAATAACTTGTGGCCAGTCCAAGTTCGTCATTTTGCGGACGAAAATTACATTTGTTTTTGGTTTTTGTAGTGCGTTTGTCTGTGTCAGGATTTGTAACACTGTCCATTGACATATTGCTCTTGTTGTTCTGTCAGTTTTCTTTGATATTTTGTTTATATCAAATGTAATAAGCTCACACTTTGAAAACAATCACCAGCTTAAAACAGACAATTTTTTCATAAGTCTAATTTGATGCATGATCTTAGAAACGAGCGCACTTATGATACAAGAGAAACGGATGTGTTTGACAGAATAGGTAAACCCAAAATGTTAAAATGGTTTTTATTGCCCAAAGGAGATGGGTGAAATTGCAGGAACTTTGATTGCCGCACACTAGCACGACAAGTAACGTTTTTTAACACTAGTAGCACTAAGTAAGTAAAGTTCTACGATATACATGATGTTTTGAATACATTTATTTTAGTACTCTGGATGAATATAATTATAAACCTGGCAGCTCCTCAATATTCTGTAGTATAGCTTATTCTAAAACATATTCTTATTTGTACGCTTTTTTTTGTGGAGGGAGAAAGCACCTCATCACGGACGCAACTACATGTATGGTCTCGTAAGATGTTAAAGGTGTTTTTAATTGATGGTTTATTTTTCAGTTCTGCTTGTCACGTGGATTACGTCTTTATATATAGAACTAAAACACAAACCTGGCGAGGTTGACGTATGAAGAACAACTTTAAATAATAATGCCTTTTAAAAATATCAAGTGCATTTTTCTTTTATAACATGTTATTCCTTATTAATTTTTCTTACGCCCTTTCTCGCTACTCAACAGATTCATCAGTTCGCATTATTTATTACTCTAAACTTAACTTTAATTGTCGTTTTCAGGGTTTTGCTATTAAAGCGTCATATGTCTTTGAAAGCTAATATTGGAATTGAGGGTCTAAAGGGAAGGTATGTTTATTCAAAATAAATCAAATGCCAATTAACGTACTTCTATTTTAGAGGATCGTTATGGTATTTTTGTGCAATTCGCTAGGTTTTTCAGACTCAATACAGACGTGGTGTCCCGACTCAAATAATTAATGCTCTGAAGTGTAAAATATACGATTCTATTATAAAGTTACTTTAAATTCAATGCAGAGCTTTCTTCCATGTTCAATTAAGGATGTATTTCACATTATGCAGCCTCAAATTGTTGTCAACTACGACATTACATTAATCAAGTGTGTATGGTACTATAAAACAGAAAGATTGATAAAAACTTGGCGAAAACATGACCTTGGGTAATCATTAAATTCATTATAGAAGAAATTGTCTGTTTACCTACTAATGCAATGACAAAAAGGGCAAGTATAACTTTAGCATAAATATATTCACTCATAAAAGAAACGCATCCTACAAACAATGGGAATTTTACTTCATATATTATTCTAACAATTTATCATATAAATAATTGATACATAAATGTAAAAAAAATGGCAGACTTCTTGTTTATGAGTTATTTGTCAATAAATCACGCGAACATGTCAATATCTGTTGTGCCCAGCCTTTGCTTGTAACACAGCCCTTACTCTTCTCGGCATGGATTCAAGTTTAGTACGAAGACGCGTATCCTTTCGCAACGCATACTGAAGCGCAGATTTTGCGGCGGTGGTTGTCATTGGAGCACGCGCGGATCCAGTTCATCCCCAGATGTTCAATTGGGTTAAGATCCGGAGATCGTGATGGCCAACGGATCCCATTGACATTATGTTGCTCTAACAAATCTACTGTTACACCTGCTGTATGTGGTCGGGCATTGTAGTTGTTGAAAAGGTTCTCTTTGAATGTCAATAACGGGCAATAAAAGCGGCCGTATAATTTCACTGAATTCACAAAGTTGTTGTAGTTATTTAAATTCTAGTTCACGGTTAGGGGTATACATTAAATACATTTAATAATTGATGAAATTTATCTATTTAAGGAATGCTGGAAATATGTATTGAAGTTATAAACGATTGGATGTGTATTGACCAATTTTTTTCGTTTTTGTTAACTAAATCGTTGTTTTTAACTTTTAAGAAGGCAAGAAAGGCAAACAGCAAAGGCAAGAGTGTATTGGCAGAAGAGGTAGTTGAAAGGTTTATTGTATGCTAGATTTTCTGATCCAAAAACATTTGTAACTTCTGGAGAATGCGTTTTTCAGACTTTCACTTCCAAAAAATTAATCTCAACCTATTTCAATACTAGTTAAAGTATACATTACATTATATTATAGCTCACATAAAAACCTTGCATTTTGATTGGTTAGCAAGCCGTATACATCAGGCTTTGTATACGTCTACAGCCGTATACATAAAGCATATTTTTATCCCGTATGGGGCCCCTGGGAAAACAAATCATCATGGCCGCCTGCGTTCCGCTTCGATTGAAAAAGTAACAAAATGAAACAATGTCAAACCCGAACATATTTTAAACGACGTAAATTTAAAAATGATATGTAATATATTTGTTTGAATAACAGAAGGGAAGTAAATTAAGAAACAAATCTACTCAAATATCAGCGATAGAAGTCACGGAAAAAATGGGGGTGGTTCAGGGTCAATTTTGTCAGTCTCAGGTCACAAATCCTGTATGATTTTTTGTGTCCTCTATAAAACTGTGTCAATGCACAAAACAACAAACGAGAAACTTGATCTCAAGCGCACTAAAAGTTAATAAACATGTACCTGCACTGCATCATCATGCACTCTTCAGTCACGACATCGTCAAAATCCGTTGATATTCATTTTGATTTCCATCGCCCAAAATAATATTCATTTAAATGACATCAAAGTGACATTACCGTCAATAACTAGTTTTCTTATTTTAATTCACTTATTAACGTCGACATCCACACATCAATCAAATACAATACAAGCTCAACCGATATCGAATTTGGTGCTTCGCAAACTTTTACCTTGACACTTCCCAGTTTAAGGATACAAATGGGTTATTTATTGAACAGAAGACGATTAATATTTAAAAAGATAAATTCTCGCTGTTATTTAATATATAATAATATTTTTTCTTATTTTTATTAATTATTAATTTAATGTTCAACAAAAGTTTAGTTTGTTTTTATATAAACTTTAGTTATAAATCCCGAATGGGTCTCGATCGTCTAAGCGTCATAAAAGTAATGATGGGGTGCCATAAGGGACAATATTTATTGAATATATTTTGATTTTGTCAATAATAACGTAATTTGCCCAATTCCAGAGTGTAATTTTGTCTTATTAAAATTATAAATAAAAATGTATTTTTTTTTAAAATATTATGCGTTCACTTAAAACGTATCACGTATCCAAAAAACTTTACGCTACATAGACCTATCTTAAATATTTGTTTTTCACGTAAAATATTTCTAATTTAAGATGTGAGCTATAATATAATAGTTATTCCGGTCTTAGACAGGGTATATAATGTCACATTCACGGCTTAGGACGTATATTCCATTCGCCTTCGGCTCATGGAATATAAATCCTAAGCCGTGAATGTGACATTATATACGCTAAGACCGGAATAACATATAATATACATAACTTAATCTGTTAGACAATGATGTCATTTTCAACTTCTAATTCTACTTCATTTATAATTTAATCAACGTATTTACCGCTGACAAGAAAACATTCATTTTATTGTAGTTTTATTACAGTTAATTCTTTATCATCGTAATGTTAATATACATATGGCCATAAGTTCGGGACCACACAGATTTTAGCGGAGGTGATTGTTTAAAACCAATATTGTAATCAACATTTAACCATTGTTCATTTCATGTTTCGTTTAAAATAGTCGACTATTTTAAAGAAGTTTATGATTTTACTATTCAAAATGTATAGAAAAGACCAACAAGATGTCGTTTGTAAAATATGCCATAAAACTGCAAAATCATTACTCAAAAAATGTTTCAGTTTGAACCGCTGGTAATGTAACATACAAAGAGTTGGCAGGTTGAGGGTTGTTAAGATGTAAGAAGAAATCATTTTAAAACATTTACTCACAAGAAGTCAGTATCGTGTGTATCCCCCACGCTTCCGGTGCAATTCTTGAACTCGTCTCTGGATAGGTCTCTGAAGTCTACGTTGAGGGAATCGCCGCCGCTCTTGAATTAAAGTGTCACGCAATTCCTGAATGTTCTGACATGGAGGGTCACGTTCATTCACTTTCCGGCCTATATAGTCACAAACATGCTCTATCGGATTCATATCCGCAGACATAGCAGGCCATGGTAATGTCTCAATTGCCTCATTTGCAAGATAATCTTTGACGATGCGTGCTCTATGAGGTCTTGCGTTGTCGTCAATGAACACGGGTCTCTGTATTTTAAAGCAGTTAGTGTGCCATCTAATAGATACAAGTCTAACTTACAATCATATGAGAAGCAGCCTCAAACTGTCATTCCTCCACCAACAAAAGCTGTAGTTCCCAGAACATATGCAGGATCAAAAGCTGTGTTGCGTTGTCGCCATACCCGCATTCTACCATCAACTGGTTTCAGAAGAAAACGACTTTTGTCGGACCAATGAATTTTTTTCCAAGAGCAAATATTCCACCCGATATGGCACACGCCCACTGCAGCCGTGCATCCTTATGTCTGTGTAAGTGCTGATCGCTTTATTGGTCTCCGTGCTTGACGTCTTTCGCAGCTTAGCCTTCTGTTTACTGTCCGTCTACTGATTCTAACATGGACATTCCATCGACTACGCAAACTGTTTGCTGTGGTAAAAGGTTGTTGTCTAGCAAGTCTTTGAAGTAGTCTATCTTCTGTCTCTCTGTTGTCTTCTTCGGTCGTCCTGATCTTGGCCTTTTCCCAACAATACCAGTTTCATTATATCGTCTCATTACCCTACTGATGACAGAATGGCTAACATTGATCCTATCTGAAACCTACCGCTGTGTCATTCCAGCCATTATCATACCAACTGCTTGCCATCCTTCTGCATCTGCTAGTTTTCGACGTACCATGTTAAAATGATTTTAAAACAGGATAAATTTTACCTGTTACGCACGTTCTCATGATGAAATGAAAAAAGGCGCCAAACTTGGGTTTTCAAAAGCTGAGGGTACTGTTTTTAAAATCTCTATTGTTATTGTACCGTGAATCGAGCGATTTAAAAATTTTAACAATAGATAATACAAACCCAGCTTTTGTTGATAACATATGTACAAAAAAACAAAAACAATTAATTTTTTTATTTATTTGAAGCAAAACCTGGTGGTCCCTAACTTTTGGCCAAGTGTATATTTATAAAAAAAGATGATCAGTTAATAAATCTATTTGTTCCGGTCTTTGAATTTGAAGCGAATAGTCATCTTAGCACAAGAACTGACGACAAACCAGACAATTTTAACTCCAAAATTATAAATATTCCTCACTTATGCAGCAAATTTATATGTTCTCTTGCATACAGTATCTATATTTCTCAAATGACCAGGTATGTAAGAACTTGTAGTGAGCATACTGATTTTTGCAAAAGTCTCTTATAAACAACCACGATTACAAGAAAACACAACTCGTCCGTGTCTTTAATAATTTTAGATACTATTTCCTTGTTCACAATATTAGTTTGAAAATACGATTTCAGCTATTTTGCCTTTTTTTTAATTCAGTACATAGTAAATGTTATGCGATGATTTTAGATATGTCTTCTTCTGTTTAGTGGTGTATGATAGCCATTCATTTTCATCAATACACCAACTAACACATTACAGTAATAGAAGGGGAAGTTTCGGCATATAAAACCTGGTTAAATCCACATTAGTTTTGAAATGCTTTTATCAAGTCGGAGCCATTGCTGTAGTTAGATTTGTTGGTTGTAGTTTTACAGTTTCCCGGGTGTTGCGTATTTTGTTATTATCTTCCTTCCTATGCCTACTAATGAAAAAACAGAAAGAAGCAGACATAAAATGGAATGTTAAATATTCGTATAATTGAATATACTGTGTTAATTTTATTAGATTATACAATATGTGCAAATGTTAAATTTACAAAATTTAAAAATAGTTTTGTTGGGACTTTTAATATTTGAATGTGCTGTTTGACAATAAACATTTAAGTAATAAATCAATTTTCTAACTATTTCGCTTTACACAGTTGGTCAAACTGTAAAGATAAAGTTTCTGTTAAAGTAATTAGTTTTAATCTAAGGTAGAGATATAGTAATGTCTTTTTCTTTTAGCAGACAGCTAGCTGCGCCAACACTGATTCAACTTTACTATTTCATCCAGTCTTATCTTATATCTTTGTTAAGGGTTAAAAGGTTAGGTTTCCTAAAGTCAGTAAATAACAAGTGATCAAGAACAGCTCAGATCACTCCTATAATGAAATTCAAAATCTGTACTTAAACAATAATTTAGATTCGTGAAAGTTGAATTGACTTTATTATAAATGTAAAGATATTACAGATAACAGTGGAATGTGGTGTTTACATTTTACAACTATTTACTTTTTAAGCTAATTCGGGATAGCAGTATTCCGACCGGACACTGCTGTGTCCTAGATACCTTGTGTCTTCTTGCATATAGATGAAATACTGATTTGTTTGGACATTGAACATAGATTAAACATTGATTAACCATTTATCATTAAGGTCATGGCGAAACCACTCATGCAATTATTTAATCGGCAAAACAATACAAAGCCTTAAGCGTTATCTAAAAAGCCAACATTAGATATTATGTAGCATCTGGTATTCATGTCCATTTTCTTCATTTATTTACTATTCTCAATTCACCAGGTCGATTGATTTATTGATTAAATGAGAAATATTCACGATGAAAACAACAAGCTACAAATTCAATATGAAAAAATCTATGTGAATACCAAAGACCTTACATAAAATTAGAGATACAGCAGCTGTTCGGCTTTGAGTCTGAATATGTTAATAAATGGGTTGGAATGTGTCGGACTAGCTGTGTATACTTATTCCAGGTTTTGAACGCTTTAATTATCCAAAAATGTGTAAATGTCGTGTTATTCGTTGTCATGTCAAGTCAAATCCAGGAATAGGTAAATTGTATGTTCATATAATACAATACTGCTAGTTGATTATTTTGTTTGCTTCTTAGAAACATCTCTAAAGCCTCAAACATGCAAGTTTAAATTGGTTTTAATATAACAGTTTATTACTCCAGGAAGACTAAACGATGCATATATTTTCCTCAGAATCAGCTTTATTCTGTGAAAATTGATAATTGTGTAAGTCATTCTTTATTTATCTTTATATAATAAACATATAGTACACTAATCAATTTAACAACATAATAATTGTATATATATACTGGTGAAACAACAAAAAACGATATATATTCCTCAGAATATACCTTTATGCCATGAGAACTGCATGTGTCTATAAAGTTTGCACTTTATTTATCAGAATACAGCTAACACGTGACGGGATAATTTGTGTTTCTCCCAGGGAAACTTCAAGCAATTCGAATTGCATGTTGGCAGAAAGCATGAACGGCTTTATTAATCGTTCTAATACGACGTCCTTATAACGTCAAACGATATATTAACCAATATATCCGGGCAATGCGACGTAACTTACCTACCAGACGTTTCAGGACGTCACAATATTAACGGCTAAATTTTGAAGTTCTGATATAAAAAAAGTAATAAATAAGACATATCGAGGGGACTTTATGGTAAAATATTTAATAAATGTTTTTACAGTGTAAATTGCAAACTTGAAAGGATTTCTTGACCAAAAAGTGTTCATCATAAAAATGGCGACAAGAAAATCGTGGCTTATAAGGCTCGCTTGAATCAGAAAACACAATATTTTGTCATATTGGGATTGTAATATTTCATTATGGGTATGATGTTGTACTCATTTACACATGTGCTGTCGCTACGTAGAAAATAATCGAATAGAAAGATCCAGTCCATGTGTAAATGAGTACAACAGCATACCGTCATCAATTATTTCTTAAGTATATGATCACAATTAATAAAGAAAATATACATGTCAATAAGAAACATGCCTCATGTCATAAGAAGTGTAGTTTACGGTTTTCCATGAGTAGTTAAGTGTAATAATAGTATCCATTAGAATTTGTGCGCCTCATAAAAGTGCCTCTAAATTTTTACATGTCTTGCTGTTGACCAAATTATTACCGTATCAAATAGTATGACTGCTTCTGTAAAGTTGAGATGAAAATTGCTAGTTATAATATATATAATTTATTTTCTATTAAATTATCATTTGTAAATGAGTTTTATTACTGAAGATCAATTATGAATAATTAAGCCAAACTAATGCGACAGAGAAATAAAATCCTATGTGAATATTTAATTATAGAGAATTCATAATTGCAGACGAGGAATAATACACCACCGAAAAGAAATAGAAATTTACACAAAATACACTATTGCGTAAATATTTTAACAGCGAAGATGGTAATAATAAGCTTATATGTTTTACCGTACATTAAAGAGTAGCAGAAGTCTGGTTTGTTTCTCCTGTTGAAAAATCTATGATTATTTTTATTGTTCATGTTGATGGATTAGATTAGAAAAGTAGCCAGAGTTATTGACACACATTATAATGTGGTCTGTTTTTACTTTAACTTTACAATCACATAAAATATGTTTAGTATCATTCCTTAACAGACGTATTATTTATTATTCTGGATAAAATGCAATTATAATTATTTAATTAACACAGTACGATTAAATGTTTATATATATTCTTGGCAACCAAGTTTTGCTTCAAATATATATACAAAAATAACTATTTCTGGTTATTTGTACATATGTTATCAACAAAAGCTAGGTTTGAAGCATCTCCTGTTAAAATTTTTAAATCGCTTGATTTACAATACAATAACAATAGAGATTTAAAAAAACACTACCCTCAGCTTTTGAAAACGCAAATTTGACGCCTTTTTCATTTCATCAAGTGCATGTGCGTAACAGGTAAAATTTATCCTGTTTTGAAATCATTTCATATGGCACGTCGAAAACTAGCAGATGCAGAGAGATGGCAAGCAGTTGGTTTGGAAAGGGCTGGAATGGTGGCATATATGCAACCAAATTTCAGGTATGAAAAACGGCAATGATGAGTACTGCCATTAATGAAAGATGGCAATCTTATAACTAAATTAGTTATGAGACTGTGAAAGCAAACAAGTTTAATAATTATTTTGCAACTCAAACTGAAATAGACGACTCGAATGCTCATCCTCCAAATCCCCCAGTAGTCGTAAATGAAATATCAAATATCGTAATAAATGAATTTTAGGTCGAGGACGTTCTTAAGAATATAAATATCAATTAAGCATCTGGTCCAGATCTTATCAATGCTATACTTTTAAAACTGGCCAGCTCTCAACTTAAAACACCGCTATGTACACTCTTTAACTTATCGCTCACAAAATCATTCTACCCTACTACATGGAAGAAAGCAAATGTAACGCCTGTCTTTAAAATGGGAACACTCGTGAAGTTAAAAAATTATAGTCCGATTTCACTGCTCAGTAATATTTTAAAGTGCATGGAACGCGGTATCTATAAACATGTCCACAATTTTCTATTAGATAATAAGGTAATAACTACTCATCAGTATGGGTTCACACAACTTGGCTAAGCAATCAATCAATTGATAGACATCGGTAGGGCCTTGGACGATGGCAAAGAAATACGAGTTGTGTTCTGTGACATATCCAAGGCCTTCGATCGAGTTTGGCACAGAGGTATATTATTTAAACTAAAAAATATGGTATAATGGGACGCCTTCTGAGTTGGTTTGACAGTTATCTTTCTGGGCGAGTCCAACGTGTCGCACTTAACGACTGTTTTTCTGACTGGAAGCCGGTAAATGCCGGTGTTCCACAGGGATCAATACTCGGTCCTCTCCTTTTTCTAATTTTTTTTAACGATATCATCGACGACACTAGTCTTTATATCATTCTTGACACCTCAGATCATACGGCGAATATTTTTAATAAAGATATCGACAAAATGTACCGCTGGGCTTCGCAGTCGCTCTTGAGGTTTAATCCCCAGAAGACCGAGACGATGCATGTTTCTCGTAAAACTACTCGACAAGTACACCCTCTATTACAGATGAACAATATTTATCTTTAGGAAGTATCTAGTCATAAACACTTGGGCATCTACTTTTCGGATGATGGCTCATGACATGAACATATCGATTACATTGTTAAATGCATTGTTAAGAGTCAATATCTTATGACGTGTACGCGTAGTTTTAGGTCGATTTACCTTAGAAAAAAATGTATTTTTCATAAATCAGACCAATTTTAGAATATAGTGACATCGTTTGCGTTAACGGGATTCAAACATTAGCTTATAAAATCGAAAGCGTTCAGATAACAGCGATGCGAATCGTAACGGGTGGCACAAAATTAACATCGCTCGAAAAATTATACGAGGAAATGGGATGGGAAAACTTTCTGATCATAGAGAGAAACACAAACTTGTTATGATATACAAAATGGTAAAAGGAAATACTCCTGAATATTTGAGTAATTTATTACCAAATATCAGGTCTAACTTTCATCGTCATTACACACGCCAATCTAACAATATTATTGATATTCGGACTAGGACGTCTTTATATTCAAATTATTTTCTGCCGTCAACTATTAAATTGTGGAATAACATGCCGATAGATATCCGGAATCGGAATAGCTAAACTTATTCAAGTCACGTATCGGAGCTCAAAATGAAAAACTCACATTATTTTATAATGCAGGTAGAAGGATGGGTCAAATATTGCATGCCAGAATGCGCATGAATAGCTGCTGTCTGAATGAGCATCCGTTCAGGCACAGTCTGGTTGACAGTGCAAATTGTACATGCGCCCAGATAGAGTCAAACAGACATTTCCTACTTTACTGTCATAAATATTCCGATCTTCGTCGAAGGACTATTTTGATTTGAATTTTCAAGTACAAATCGACTTCAACCTATTTCTGTACGGGTCAGGAAACACTGGAACAGATTACTGAAGGTTTTTTAAAAGTGCAATCCTATATTCTAAAAAGTAAACGTTTTGTAGATGCATAGACATTAAACACCTAAAAGCATTTCATCAACCCTTTCTTTCTTTCCTTTTCCTATCAAAATATATTGATTAGGTTTTTTCTTTCCTCTCTATTCTTTATTATAAAATTTATCAAGCCTGTCAGAGCATGTATCTTACATTTTGTTAAATATTATAATTCCATAACTGGAGACGGATTTGTAAAAGCTTCTTAGCTTGTTTCCGAATCCTTGTAATGTATTAACTGTATGTTCAATGATATATCTATTTATACAATAAAAATATGTTTAAATTAACAATGGATGGTTATATGGTTATATATTGATAAAAATATTGGTTTTAAAAAAATCACCTCCGCTAAAATCCTGGTGGTCCCCAACTTATGGCCAAGTGTATATATTGAGCACAATCACATAATTATTACATTGGGGACCTCAGTGGCCGAGTGGTTAAGGTAGATCGTCTATACTATTTGTCACGTAGTCTGTCAAACCTGAGAGGGTTAGAGTCTCATTTAAGGCAGGGTGCTGTCGCCTCTATCTTAATTTACAGGGATTGCTTGTTTTCCTACCGAAGGTCGGGGGTTTTCTCCTGGTGCTCGGTTTTCCACCCTCAATTAAAACTGGAGTTAAATATAAATATAAGAAAGCTGAAAGTGGCGTTAAACACCATGTAGTTCTTTGATTCACGTGGCACATAGTATAATGGACTTTACAGGTAACTGTGTTTTTCTCCTCATAGGACTGGTTTGTAAAAATTTTTCTTGCCAAACAATATTGTTTTATAATTCTTATCTTGCATTCGTTTACGTTTATAGTCATTTTTGATTCGTCAAAAGGCCTTAAACCAGTACTTCCCAGATTCGTTCATAATTTGATGAACGACTTTTGGGGAACTACTTTTTTCTTGCTAAAAGAAAACAAATATGGCGGCCATGTATCGTGTACGCTTCAGACAATAAATTAAGCCAGTACACTCGAATATTGGCGATTCAAATATCTTGAGCGATGTATCGCTTAAAACGGAAAGCTATTTAATTGAAACAGCTGTATATTATTATTATGAAATATTTGTTTTATAGAGAAATACATACAAGAAAATATTTTAACAGTAACGTTTTGGATTCATTGTACACATTGCTGAATGACGGGAAATAACCGAATTCGAATGTGGACGAAATGCGAGTGTGAAGGCATATATAAACTATACTTTAAAATTGCGTTTCTTGTTATTTCAATGGGAATCATTTCACATACACACAAAAGCCGTAACGGTAAAACTACCTTTTTTCTCGGTCACAACAAATCAACGAAATGAGCAAGATGCACGGATTTGTCACCAACTCCATGTCTCAGCACAGTTCCATCAATTTTCACTGATTAATCCATTGAACAATCGACAACTATTGTTGTTCCTGTTCGTATTTAAGAAAGAACGTCTATCAAGGTTTACGTTACATTTGAACAGATATGACGTCACATATGACGTTAATATAAACCGCGGGTACAATGAGGAACATTAGTATACGGAATATTGTTTTTTGTTGAGTCTTGTTTTGTTTTTATTAATAATCTTCTCGGCAAATCGTAAAATGTATCTGCTGTCAATGCCAGTTATTCCCTTCAAACCGACCACGCCTTCGTCTTCAGTTCGTTGTATATATTCCTACGCGTCACACACTTATAATGAAATTTTATTTTGGGAAAAGAATGCAAATATATAAAAACAATTTTGGAAGAATTATAAGGATTAAATGCTTATTTTCGGTAATTCATCGATGTATGAACGAGGTGGCGACTCACTCACAAACTTATCATAAACGGCCTTCGGTCGTTTATTTGTTTGTGAGTTAGTCGACCTCGTTCATACATCGATGAATTACCGAAAATAAGCGTTTAATCCTATAATATAATATGTCGATGTCCTCGCTTTACTAGAATTAACCTCAAATTAATAATCGATATATATAATTTTGTTAGGTTTGGTGTTTCAATATAACTTATTTCAGTGTACAAATTATTATTTTAGCTGAAGTCTTTTTGCCAAAGTCAACATTCTATTAATTATTTTTTATTTGCTCTGTTTTTCAACGTTGTTATATTATGTGAGGTTCTACAATACATTGCATATATATTAGTTTTTAATTTTATCATGCATTAACAGATGGCTAACATCTACGTTGGTAGGTATAAAACAAATTTGCATCAATGCTTAAGTATGCAAAATGAATTACCTATAACATCTCAGGGAAACCTTAACGGATATTTAAAAAGTAAGACGTTATAACTGGCAAATACTGTGTCAAAATTTAGTGTGTTTAATACGAATAAAACAGCAAATTTATCGTTGAGGATGTTCTTACTTGAGCTTTTGGCACTATAACGTCAAAGCTACACTAACAAAAGTTATCCCATTTTAGATGGTGCAACTTCAAAGATTTAGGGTGAAACTTGTGCAAGCTACATCCGTCCCGCTAGTTGAATCTAAGGCATATGTTTTATTTATGTTCTATAGACACTTGCTTCAACTTTTGTGACTCAGAATTATTTGCTCCATTAAAGATACTCCATCAAGTAGGCGAGAGTGTCCCATGCTTTCAAATAAGATCTAGTTAGAAAATTTGGTGTACAACCTTAATCTACCCATCTGGCTTGATGGAATTGTAGCACTATCCAAATTTTACAAAAGTATTCCCGTTTTGTTCGATACACCTAAAAGTCAAAGGACATGTAAAATGCAATACAAAACCAACTTCACACAATGGAATATACCAATCCCGTTTGAATAAAGGTTTCCCAAAGATTATACTCATTGGTGAATTAGAACTCACAATTTATATATTATTGTAGATATTGTGATAAGTTTTTCGATTTCAAGACCATACATTGCAGTTAGCCATTACAATACTCAAACTGGAGCTTATTGTACCAAAGTTGATGGTATCCCATTAGAAGTTTTACGACCGTCACCATGATTATTTATTAGTATACGACATCAATCTCTCAAATAAAATCAGACCCGTACTCATATGCTGTTTTTGTTTCTTTACTTCAAAATACTTCAAAAGGTATTATTTAGATTTACAAATACATTCGTATTGATAAGATTAACATATTTGATTAATCGGAGTCTAATGAGGGCAAATATCGCTAACATGGTGAACAGATGGCCATAACATAACAATTGTTCATGACGGCTATATTTATTCTGAATGGCAAGATTAGATAATTTAAAAGAGGCCACTTCATTTGGCCATGTAATATACATGTTTGGAAAATGAGGAACCTTAGTACAGAACCTTAATTTTGTGCTGCAAAGTAATTAATTGGGCATTGTACTTTAAGATAAAATATGTTTTAACACCAATAAGAAAGCAAGATTACACATTGACGCTTGGTTTGAAGATCACAATTAGGATTTTTTGTGGATTTTTCCTTAAAGTTGCAGATAGAATATTTTTAATTAAAAAAAAAACAAAAAAGGAATTCTAAATGGGAGATATGGTTGAAATACGACAAAAAGGGTGTGTTGTCTGAGACTCAAAATTCAGAAATATTTCGAAGTTGTATCTTTTATTATTACAATTTGAAAACGTTATGCCATATCCGGCAATAGTCATCTAAATCTTGCAAGTAGAAAACATTGTAAATTTTAAACATTTTTGAAATTTTAGGGTTATAAATTGGGACAATGGCTATATCAATGAAATAATCAATGATATATTGTTAGCACCTTGTTTTCAATTTGGTAAACATAGACATTCCTGTTAATTTAAATTTAACATTTTTTATTTGTTAATAACAAAATGAATTAGACACAAGTAAACACATAATTATGAAGTCCTCTCCACATTACAAGTATATACATATAATAGAACAAAATAAATCACATGATTAAAGAATGTGTACACAATTTCGAATAAACAAACATGAAAAAAATTACAAACGAATCAAAATCAAAGTCAATAGTGGCTGACGATGTTTCGGTTTTACTCTTATTACTTAATCACAAAATTAATATGTGACAACATGGCTGGTGATACCATTTTGGACTAACAGTCCACCTGAGGTATCGACTTATTGGTTGCAAAAAATGTCATCACAGGTACCAATGTTATTAAATAAACCACGCAATATGATCTATCCCTTTAATCAACTGTCTACTGCACTCAATGATTAAAGACAGTAACTTAATTACGCTTGTCACATTAGGTTTTGAATATTTAGATATCAAAATGCAGATGGATAGTAAAACTACATTCTTTATTATTTAAAGACATATGATAAGAAATATAAAAACCCAAACTGTTTGAAAACATATAATGCAATCGGGCCAATTATATCAGAAAGTTCAGACTTTTCTGACGGAATCACGTCTTTCTTATTGAAAAAACTTAGGATACTCATCCTTCCGACTTAACTTTGAACTGATTTATTTATGAGTAAAATGTTCACAAGAAAGCATTTTGCGCAGATATTGACCAAATTAGCCGTAGGGCATTAATGAATAGTTTTATTAAATCTGACCTTTAACTAACACAATCTAAGGTAATACCAATATTTGAAAAAATTACCATGTTATTAATTAAATTTACAATACCGATCGTCTACAAAACATTTTAAAATCACGAATTTTAGCGGTTTTAATTTTGGCGATTTCAGTTTGACCGCTAAAATACGCCAAAATGTGCACCCCGCTAAAATAACCAGCCATACCGTATTTAATCGAGCGTAAATACCGTATTTAATCGAGCGTAAATACAAGCCTTTTGTACTTTTACTGGTATGGATAATATTACAATTTCGGCTGATCAGAAACTATAAATTTAAGTCCAATCAGCATAAAATAAGGAATCTTTGTAGATAAATCCCATATTACAATCAATTATGCAAAGAAGCAATAAACTTAGGTACAAGTTTCATAGTAGTACAAGTGAATCGGAAATAAGTGTTAACCCTCAGAGAAACCTTGTCATTTCATGTCATTCCAAGTTAGAGAAATAGTCGCAGAAAGCACATTTCTGTTAGATCTAGTATTTATATCTACTCAAAGCATGTATCACTGATAAGACTTCGTTACAGAGTTTTTGCGCGTCGTCGTCTAAACTTTTTGTTTAAAATGACATGTAGTACTATCAAAGTTAAACAAGAAATAAATACACAAACAATCCTGGAATGCCTGTATATGTTCAACTTATAAAATTAATTAAGTAATTGGACGGTAGCTTCTTCGGTGGAAAAAACAGATGTGTATTGATTAAACTAAATATTTGGATATACTAGGTTTTTTAAAAGATATATTTTTCTTAATAAATTGGTTTCCATGGTATTTTGGACATTTAGACTGAAATGAAATGTGTTACATCTACGTTTTGCTTTATGACTTATTAAAATATCTTATCATTACCCTGGTCAAAATATTCTGCGTACAAGTTGTTATAAATAAAACAAGAACCTTCTCCAATCTTAATTATTGGCACAGGAAATACGATTTGATTACCCTGAAAAGTCATTCTTTTATACTCGTAAAAATCTTTTGTGAGCAAATGCTAACCGTATTTTTAAATATTTTGAAAGATTAAATTAATTTCATTCATTGTACTCTTACATCGTAACATTTAAGAAAACTATAAGACTTCCAATTGAACCACCCAATAAAAAATACACAATGCATTAGATTATCACAAGATACATGGAGTTCACACGGCTGGCACTTCCTCAATTGGCATTGCATGACTGTGTCTACTGTGGGGTTCACCAGTGGCTGCCACCATGTGCCAAATTCTTTTATTTACGTTCGAAATAATGCATTTTTAGAGGGGGGCTCAAATTGAAGTCTTTGAAAGAAAACAGTATGTTTATATAACCAGTTCAGTGTAGAAAAGTACAACAAAAGGAATGGATAAATCACTAAGTCAGCAAATGTTTTTCCACAATCTATCACGATAAATTCTTCCAGTTTGTGTTTCGAATAGTTAGTAGCCTTTAAACATTTATCATGGTTATATTAAGAGGGTTCACAGAGTTGCCATGCGCGTCCTTACTTATCGTATAAAGGAAACCCTTTTTCGAGGGGCGCAGATTCTAAGATGGAAAGCATCATTGGGGACAATAGTGTTAGGAGAGTGCTACACCATTGGCAAAAAGGACCTGATTTTATAGTTTTCGCACCATGTCTATAATCCATACCTTTCTAGTGGCAGTCAAACTTTGTCGTTCTTTTGGTTAATTCGGAATTGATTAATTGTTTGGTCACTTGTTGTAGTCTTGGTTATTGCATAAATACAACCATTTATCAGTGACTAAAGATTTTGTAGTTAAGCTTTGATTTTGGAAGTCAGCTGGCAATGATGACGAAAACTTAAATTTTGTTTGATCTGAATTTAAATTCTATAAGGCTATTTTGAGTACTTTGGTCTTTTATCTATAAAAATTGTGCTGATAAAACACTAATTTTGTGTTGTGTTCATAATGCAGTATTTTGGTGAAAAGACAAAACATTGGAATCTCTTCAAATCTTAAATACCGTTTATATATTTCTATATATTTATTAAACAATTATTTCTGAATAGATATTTATTTTTTAATTGCTATTAATGATGACGTTAACAGTAAGTTTCTAAACAAAATATTGACGTTTAGTATATTTCTAATACATAGATTATACGGGCAGTAAATAAACTATACGAAAATTACATAATAGTACGTACAATACTGTACCGTGAATTTTAACGATAATAAATAAAAAGTTGTGAATATTGTAAATTTTCTACGCCTGACGAGCGTTGCGTCTAACCTAGACTCATCACAGACGCTTAAACCGAAAAATATTTACAAATAAAATCCGAATGATAAAGATGTTGTAGAGCTTTTATTACCAACATTCCCAAACTTTATACCAAATCCGGATAAGACCATGTACACCTTGCGAATAGAAATTATAAGACATACAAGGTTTAACGTTTCTTAAGACATGTTGTTTTCGGAGACCAATTTATGTTATCAGACACATTGTATGACTATGCTACGTCACAAAACTGCGGCATCTGTAAATATTTATTTCATCTTTAACAGTCACATTATGTATTTAAACTTGCTTAATTTTATTATAGATTTGTTTGCAATTTTTTCAAGTCAAATCGTTTTACACTTCAATGCTCATAAAAAGTTACATTTTATTCAATTTATATCCTCAGTATCTTTTGAATAATTTAAAAATCACCGGCTCGATGTTTTTGATAAATGTAAGTCCCTTAGGATTATCACCAAGACAGAAGTTACACTTCAGTTCTAACAGTAAATGGTATCGACCTATTTGTGGATATAGTCACTGTTTAAAATTACTGATCCAAAATTACCAAAATGTGGGTTTTTTTAAACTTTTTGGAGTTTTCTTCTCCCAAAGAGTAAATGGTCTTTCCGAGGTTTGGCATTAAGTTTTGAAATTTTAATGATATAGCTCCTCTACCTTTCTATTCAATCTATTTGGCTATAGCAATACAGAAGAATATTGATTAGACGAAATGTGTGTCCGCCGTAGAAAAGTGTTTAACCTAAATATTTGGGATTTTATTTTGATACAACCACGTGGTCATCATCTGCTGTAGGACTTTAAGTCATCGCATAGTAGTTACAATTAGGTGCTAACATTACATATGATTGATACATTAATTGTTAATACCATTGTCTGAATTGACTGCTTGAAGCTGCAGAAGTTTTTATATTCTTAACTATTTTCTATTCCTAAGAAGACGGATTTGGAATTTTTTCTTTTTGTGTTGTGTGTGTTAGTTCTGTTGTGGTCCTTTTTGTGTAACAATGGCTTTGGTTGTCTTTGACTTATCGTTTATTGAACACTTCACTGTCTTCGATTCTCTTTTCATAATATATAACAACTCAGTTCCCATTATATATTGGTAAACTTTGTTATATTAAAACACAAACAACAGGTCAGCATTAAATAACACATCGAATAAGCTAATGTAATTTACAATTACTGCAGAGTAGAATACATAAAATTGCATCACCAATTGGAAGTAAGTAACGTAATGGAAAAGATAAAAAGTAATACAAACGAGTCAGGGTGACCGTTATTATTATTATTTGAAGTATAAATGAACAATAGAATAAAATCAGTGCTCGCAACGAAAATGTTAATGATCCGATGTTTTAGCGCATACAACATTTACATAAATAATTTGCTTGAAAGAAATCGTGCTAATTGGTAACTTGCATCAATTAGGAAAAGGTCTCCTGCATGATTTGTTTGCTTTCATTAGATTTAATAGATGTTTTATTAAAATTATTTAGTAAACATTAGTCATCATCTTCTGGACTAAGTTTTTAATCACTTTTCGTATATTATATATTGTATGCTGTCGCTTATTGCATGATATGTTTTTTCTGTACCCTAATAAAGTTAGTTTTTTTTAAATAGAGGTATTGTAAAACTACAACTTTCTTTTGCTCTATCCGCTTTGTTGTTATGAGTTTTTATTCTTTGTTATCATCTTGCTTGAAATTTCCAATAAAGAATATATTAATTTAAATCCAGGAATAAAACAGACTATATATATACTCACCAAAAATTTCGATCGTTTTTCAGATATAATTGCCCAGTAAAGATCAATTATGTCATATTAGTGGTCATAGAATTTTTGAAGGGGTAACATTAACCTAGATACAACAAAACCTTGTTTGAGTAGCTTAGAAGTCAACAGCAGCGACCTGTCTCGACAATTGCAGATTGTACACACCATACGCTGGAGATTCTGAGATGTTGGTATCGATAAACGGAAATAAAAAATTGGGAAGGTTAAGTCATCGCGTTTTACGTTGCATCTAGTTTATAGTTAGATTCTGACCTTACTGTTTGTCTTAAATTTCAAAGTCTCTATGGTAGATTAAATGCAAATTGTCACAAAATTTAGAATTGTTTAGGAAAAACAAAATATATTGTCAATAAGAAAAACTAACATTTGACATATATTCCATTATCAATTTGTTTCGTATATGCTTTAGATTTATTTATGACGATGTAAGTTCTGACATCGGTAATTACCATTTATTTTTATCGTTTCATTCCGTTTGTTGTTAAGAGCAGCTTTCAATAATATCTAATTTTAAGTTATATTTGGGATGGTCGTTTACAGTGTCGAAAAATGTTTCACCCTGTTGCATTCGGAATGATATCCTTACGTAAAGATGTCTATCAGGTCTTTTAAGGTATCCGACCCATAATTGACCACGTGATCATATTTGGTGTCCCGGATGTCCATTCTTTGTCAATGGAGCAGACCTCGGTAATGTTCGGCAAACATCGGAACTACTATTTGAGCAACTAAATTTTTTTCTCAAAACTGTTAACATTGACTCAAAGTAAAACAATATATTTACTTTGTATCATTAATTAGTAATATATTGAGTAAATAAATTTGCATTTCTTGGTCTAAAAATAAAATTAAACGGTGACTTCAATTATGGGTCGGATACCTTAATTGTTTTAGTATTCACATTTCATTTATTCCCAAGTTAAAATTGATAGGGTATCTGTATATTTAAGCTCCAATTTTATAGCTGTTAAAATAGTGGTGACGAATTTTTAAAGAAACTTCATAGCAACCGCGACTTTTTAACCACTCCAAATCTACACCTAAGAGGGATATCCATCAAAAACAGGTACAGGTTAATAAGAAACCGTTTATGATTTTACAAAGCGTTAAATGTTTGTGAACTGTTGACAGCTTCTAAGAAGTTGTCTGAATAAATCACATATCGCTTTATTTAATTTTTTTAATGAAAGGAACCTCATATTATTTAAGATGTTTTACCTTATATATTATATAAAGAAAAACATTTATATCTTATTTAGTAGTTACTTACAAAATATACACTTTGAGTTCAATAAAACAAAAAAGAAAGAATAATTACACTTATATTACAAAAAAAGAAGAAAGATACCAAGACGTAATAAACCTCGGAAAATCTATAGAAATATCGAAAGTCAATTAACATATTTTGATATCAGTTAGAGCAAATACAAAAAATAACGATGAGCAAAATAAACCATACTTCGGGTAAACATTGATGTCTTCTTAAGGTGAACAGCTACAGCTAGATTTAATTTACCTTCCATGTTAGATTTCTAAAGGAGATAAAAGAAACATACAGAGATGATGACGATGCAAATAATCGCCCTACGTCATGTGGGAGGAAAATATAATGGCGGATTTAGAACTTACACCGTGAAAACCTCAATTTAACAGTCTGAAATCACTGTTTCACCATTTTTATCGTCAGCAGCAATATTCTATTTATTAAGTACAGACAAAATACATGCACATACCTTAAAATATAATAATCACTAAGAAATACATAGACTCTTTCAGTAAGATGCAAAATTATGTACTCACGTACTCATGTAAGGTAGCTTTTATAACATATTGGTTTTCTTGAAATAAAGAGGAATTTAGGACATGAGTTTTCGTAATTGTCATGTTTTTACAGCAAACTAATTATTTGCAGGTGAAACTGATTCAAGATTTTTACGTTAACGAGTTCAATGTT
The DNA here is from genome assembly GCA_944474755.1 of Limnoperna fortunei. Classification (NCBI taxonomy): domain Eukaryota; kingdom Metazoa; phylum Mollusca; class Bivalvia; order Mytilida; family Modiolidae; genus Limnoperna; species Limnoperna fortunei. The sequence goes on along the minus strand of OX104121.1, from coordinate 38,966,343 downwards.
TTTTATTTATGTTATTAATCGTGTTATTTATATTATATTAGTATAAATTGCATTAGCCGGCGTTTTGGAAATTAAGTGATATAAGCTTTTCAATTTATATTATCAGGACTTTCAATGCCGCAGATGTATTGCTTAGAAGAAAATGAGCGTCTAACGAAGTACGTTTGGAAACATATTTTAAATACATAAAAATTGTTGAAATATAAATCTAGGTAGTATGTCATCTACTATTGATCACGTCTGTCAGCACTTAGGTTGCGGTTTCGATTTGCAGTGCGGGAAGGGTGTGCTGGACTTCAATTGACAAGGATTGACAGTTTGTCAACTAAAAGTCAGGTTTTTTCTCCCTCCGGGTACTCCTTCTTACTCCGATATACATACATAGCTGATAAAATGCTGCAATTGCCATTAAACACCATTCCAACAAACCAAAGACTTCGTTTTTGGTACCAGTCTTTTTACGCCTGCATGTCTAACAGGTTTTAGGCCGTAGTCATTGTGAGGATCATTAGGTCCGTTCTATTAACATATCTAAGGTTTACATGCTTCTGATGTTGATATTTCTTGTAACAATCTTTGTGTGTCGTTGTTTCATTTTCTGTTACTAATTGTCACCAAGTCGTCATCGCAGATAGCGGAAATTTATTTTTGTACACTATTAAGTACCTGCACTGGGGTGACCCGACTTACCGGAATCTACCGTTTTTATCGGAATCTACTTCAAAAATTGTTTTTCGTATTATTTTTAATGTGTTATTTTTATGTGTGTCTATGTTTCTCTTGAAAAAGTAGAGAAGGATGCGTCCAAATTAAGAAATTAAATTACAGAATGTCAGCGAGCGCAGTTAGAACATATCTATAATATCATTTGTTTATTAGACCCTAAAAATATAGCTGGATTTTATAGTCATATTTAGGATTTCTAAAATGATATGTAAGGTTATACTCGAGGATAGATATTTGTAATACACCGACACCTTAGTAGAAATTAATGGAGTTCAAAACACAAAAGGAGAGCACTATATAACAGTGAAAGTTCAGAAAGTATATCTGGGCACCATATACATCGCTACAAAAAGTACTTTAATGCTAAAAGATAGAAAAGTCACAATAATGTGTCGGTATCGTACAATCTATTAATATTTATAAAAATCTAATTCACATCATACAACGTCAATGATAATCTGTATATAAATTCAGGTACGTCCGAGTTTAAATGATATTTTCCTCATATTTATTTGTACAGTGTCATTGTTTTTCAATCATTTATCTGTGGTCTTTACGTCTTTATTTTAAAAAACGTCGTAGTCTTCGGCTAACGTTCCCTTCAGAAATATCCCATGGTTGCCTAAGCCATTTTGTTGTCCCTAATATCGTTCAGACTATTTTCCACAGTGGTTAGACGTGTGTTAACATTCAGAACTGATTGGAAAATGTGGAAAAATTTGACTTATATTACTTTCTTTAGCACTAATATTAAAGCAATCTGGATTTGACAAGATTGTAGGTTTCTTGTTGTAATCTCCTTCATAAGATGCCGAGTTATTACGGTAATAAAGCTATATTAATAAAACTATTTCTTGTTTTACTAACATAATTTTTTTTCTTTCGCTCGTCGGTTACTACAAACTATTGTCGGGTAATTATAAAATATAAATTACTCAGGGTTCAACAATTAATACATTAAGAATTTTTTCCAAAATCTTCATTACAACTTAAACAGCTCAATCTATGTGTTTATTCAAGAATTACCTCTCGCTTCATCACAAATCGTAGATATTCAAATGTTGCTGTTGATTACACTTGTTATTTGCCTTGCCTTGTCAATTAACACCTAGTAGCCAAACTTCTGGCACGTGCCGACAAATCAATTGATAGCGTGGTTATTTTTTATTTTTAAAAATATATTATTACATACGCTGGTAAATAACAATATCTCCTGCATTTATGTCCCATTACGACCATTCATATAATTGTCACGTAAAATAAATGTATTTAAATAGATTATCTGCGTTCTCATCGTATAAGACGATTTTGATTTCATTTCTTCATTTGAACTAATACCTCTGTACTTTTTCAAGAGAAACATAAAAAACATGAAAAATAACACATTTAAGTGATCAATCATTTAAATATAATGCTATTACCAATTTTTTAACTGGATTAGGGTAGATCAAAGTAGATTCAGGTGGTTTCGGTAAAAATGGTGAATTCCGGTAAGTCGTGTGACCGCCTACACTGGTTCTTAGTATAACGGACGCCCGGCTGACTGGAATCATCATCGCTCCGAACTTGTAGTTATCTATAGACTTTTGGCTCTTGTTGTTTGGTCGGTTTTCTTTGCTATTTTTTTAAATAGCATATAACATTTTTTTTAAATATACAAATGAACAAAAGTAAATGGAAACGGATTAAATTTCCAATATCAGATTAAAAATTATTATTACATGTAAGTGAGTTGAAAAATATGAAAATTTTATTTTTATTTTTTAAATTAATACGTATGTTTAAGTTATACACTGACTTGATTCTTTCTGTGATATTGTCATTGTCTAAATTTACTGCCATGAAATATCGAAAACTATTTTAATTCTATTGTTTTCTTAATTATTAAGGTGTTGATTAAGCCTTAAACATGAAAAATAACACATTTAAGTGATCAATCATTTAAATATAATGCTATTACCAATTTTTTAACTGGATTAGGGTAGATCAAAGTAGATTCAGGTGGTTTCGGTAAAAATGGTGAATTCCGGTAAGTCGTGTGACCGCCTACACTGGTTCTAAGTATAACGGACGCCTGGCTGACTGGAATCATCATCGCTCCGAACTTGTAGTTATCTATAGATAACGATATGATTCAACAAGCATAATTATTTGTTTTTAACAATTTATGTCACCAAAGATACCAACTGTATAACATTTACGTCGTTTTTTGGTATTTCTAACATTTCAATATTTTTTAACTAAGTTAGCAAATATTTACTGAATCCAAACTAGGAATTTTACCCTAAGTTGTTAATCGTATAGTAAATAGAATTGATTCATTTGCTTTCTGACTCGAGAGCTAAAATATTTCAAATTCCTAAGACCAACTTAAAAAAAAAATAATTATGTACCTTATAGAGTTTTTTTTTGCTTTTGACGTTTTTCTTGTTGTTGGTTTTTGATAATTTAATAAAGAAAGCCATAGATTTTTTAAAATGCTTCTTTCGTTCACAAGGTGTCATTTTCTCTTTTCTCCTAAGCACTTACAGTATCTTATTAATATATGCTTGATAAAATGAAAATGGCACTTGATGTCAAAATAAATATCGTAAGAATTAGGGAGGTGCAAAACTGCCTATTTATTTAGTTATTTAATATTCTAATGAAAAATATACCATTCATATGTAATTTAATATTTATATACATATTACCCTTTTTGTAATCACATAATGTGTCCATTGGTCAAGCGGTATGATGCCAAGCAGTCTTCAATGAAACAAAACGAATTATAAAAGTTGTGAAAGTAAGCATACTCTGTACACATTTTTCCGCTTTTTATACCAATTCTCGGTTGCGTAGGGTAACTAGTTCATCGTCAATGATGGTTGGGACGAGTGTGCTCTCTTTTAGACATGTCTCTATCATTCTGTTTAGTACTTTGTTCACATTAAGCTGTATCTGTAACATTTGACACATCTCCAGTAGCATCTATTACCTCGTTGAGTCTTTTTTCTAAATTTAAAGTTGAACACGGTTTACGTTCAAGTCTGTTTTCGACAAACTGTATATTTAACTGTTGGTTAAAATGTTTTGGCGAAACAAAATTATTTTATTTTAAAATTTATTTACTTATTTTATGTTTTTATTTATTTATATTTCATTTTCTTTTATTACTTTATTTTTTTAATTCATTAATATATATTTGCAGACGAAACTGATTCGAGACTTTTACGTTAACAAAAATGGCACTTGATGTCAAAATAAATATCGTAAGAATTTCGCCAGTGCTAAATAAACTATTTATTTTGTTATTAAATCTTCTTATGAAAAATATACCATTCATACATTATTTAATATTTATACACATATTAACGATTTTGCATCATATAATGAGTCATTTGGTCAAGTGGTATGACGCCAAGTTGTCTTCAATGAAACAAGACAAATTTTAAATTAAACCTTTTTTATTTCAATTCATTCAATTTATTTTCATTTTCCCAAACTACAAAAAAATATTGGAATAGTCAAGGTTGGTTTTGCTGTAATTCTTCCTGTATATATATCCTGGATTTCTATTGGTTCAAACCGTTACCGATGACGTGGAGTAACTTAAATCAACAAAAATACATTGAACACGATTTTAATCCTGATCATTGCATCTTTTAATGAAATAAAATGTATATATAATGAATTCTTTTGAAGTTTCATTTACGTATGAAAGTGTTGATCGGTCAACGATTTCATAGGAAGACTTGTTGCGCCAATACAGGCCATATTCGTTAATAACGAATATTTTGAGTTGGAATATATTTTTGAGACTTCCTTTTGCAGAATATTACTTTTCAATTTTTGATTTGTTTGCCAATTAAAATTGATCCTAATGATTTTAATACTTATACTTGTCAGTAAAAATGCTTGATCCTAAATGAATGCATGACAGACATGACCTTTAAATAAATTCAAAGCGGGCTCTCCAACGATCTATTTTAAAAGGGAAGTATCAAGGAACCTCATTATTTATGCTATCTGTGTCAATAGCAAACATTTAACAGTTTCATTAAGTTTGATTTTATCGTAATTTATACAAGGTATTGATTCCATAATGTATTTTAAACGCCTTTAAAGTGACTCCTTGGTCACTTTTCCTGCGATATGCTGATCTACTTGAAAAAAGACGTTCAAATAATTGACTTTTGGCTGTTGTTGGTCACTCGGTTTTCTTCGTTTCTTAAAGTCAGCGGAAAGGGGTGAAATTTACCTTAGAGGCGGTTTTAAGAGACGTTATTCTAGATCCTGCGATCGGTATTCCGATTTTCTTGACCCATCACTGCTGTTGACTGCTAAACGACTCAAACAAGGGTTTGTTGTACCTAGGTTGATGTTATCTCTCCAGAAGTTCTATGGTCGTCACCATGACTTAATTGATCGTTATGCAAAATCAGTGTCTCAAATACGACCTGACATTTTCGCCGAGTCATAGGTAGTGTTTCCTATTCTCGAATTTGACTTTTTCCACACATGACAATGAGTAACTCGTCGGGTGTCTAATTAGAAGCAGGTACTGCTTCCTCGTCCGGACCACCTAAGTGCACCCATAGTTTTTATAAGGTTTCAGGTTATTCTCTTTTTGTTTTTTTTTGTGTTTTTGGTTTCTGTGTTGCGTTTGTCCCTTGACTTTTGGCTCTTGTTGTTTGGTCGGTTTTCTTTGCTATTTTTTTTAAATAGCATATAACATTTTTTTTAAATATACAAATGAACAAAAGTAAATGGAAACGGATTAAATTTCCAATATCAGATTAAAAATTATTATTACATGTAAGTGAGTTGAAAAATATGAAAATTTTATTTTTATTTTTTAAATTAATACGTATGTTTAAGTTATACACTGACTTGATTCTTTCTGTGATATTGTCATTGTCTAAATTTACTGCCATGAAATATCGAAAACTATTTTAATTCTATTGTTTTCTTAATTATTAAGGTGTTGATTAAGCCTTATCCGGATTTGGTATAACCTTTTGGAATTATGGTAATAAAGGCTCTTAATAGTTTGGATTTTAAATGTTGTTTGGGTTTGAGCGCCACTGACGAGTTAATTTAAGGGGATTAAATTTATCATAGAGGGGGTTTAAATACAATGGCACATTATGTTTTATAACGTGTGTTACTAACAGTAAGTATTTTTTAAACAAAGGACATTAAATAAATTGTCTCCAATCCTATTGAAGCTGACTTCTCATTTCAGTTATCCCTATATGTCCTTTTAATTTCGCAGTTATAAATCGAAACACTGCTGATAGACATTGTTTCTTAAGCCATTACGCTGGAATAAATAACTGCAAACTTTTCTTATTAGAAATATACTGAAAAGTATACCCACAGAGCTACCCAGCACGTCCCAGATGGCGGATAAGATATGCCTTCTCAGGGGTGTCAGTTCATAGTACGGAAAGCTTGACTGCGGAAGACAGTGGGTAAAGTGTTTTGAGAGTGCCACTTTCTTGCACGTTAAAGACCCCTTTTTAGAATTCGATAAGAGTAGGCTCGTTGTAACTAAATTTTCCGCTACACCTATAGTCCATACATTTTCATTGGCTTTCACAATTTTTGCCCCTTTGTCCATCTTATATATATAGCTGAAACAGTGCACGCCGCGCGTAAAGCAAACCTCCAATAAATCAATCGATCAATCCATTGTTACCTTTCCTCATATAAAAGACTACATTTATTAACTGCATTGTACCAACCATGAACATCATTAGAAGACACAAAGAATGTGTCAAAGTTAGCTAACAGTGGTACATCTATAGCATGCATATTTAACGAAGACACTGCAATAAGAGATGTTCGTTAAGCGGTGCAACACTGGATGAAAGAGTTCTATCAATGAAGGTAATAACAAAATACCGAACTGTCAAAAAAGACAATCCACAAATTAAAGTTCACGAAACTGGCAAACTTAAGAACAAACAACCAAAAATATAGGAACTACAACAATGGTCCTGACATGACACCTAATTGCAGAAAGAGAACATAGCTAGACGCAATATGAAGGACTGGGACATCACATCACTAGCTGCTGTTACCTAACAAGAATGGTCATAATTTAAAAATAAATTGTTCAATCGTTATAAGAACCCTTCCTTTCGCATTTACTGTAAAACACTTAATCTCTTCAAAACTGAAAAGTGAAATGGTACTTTGAACCCTTGCTAAGAGGAATAGAACCCCACTGCCAATTGCAATAAGATAAAGTGTGCCTTGATATTTGGAAACCAATCCGATAAAAAAACCAACCATACTTAAGATTACTGTAAAACACCATAAATTAAAAATAATTTGACAATAAAATGCCCCTTGGTATTTTTAAACCCCCTTCACGGAAAATTGAATCTCAATTCATCTACTATAACAATTGTGAAATGGTATTTTGAACCTCTCACTTCCCTTTACTGTGATACAATAAATAATCTCACAAACTACTTAAACTGTGAGCATTGTTCATTGAATGATTCCCCAGCTTTCCAATGTCTAAAAAAAGTCCACGTTTTGGTATAGGAAACTCCAAACATTATTCCGATCAAAATGTATAATATCAGGTGGACAATGGCACTATGCAACAAACCTCTGTAGAACTTTAAATTCCATGCATTGGTGTAGGAGATGAAACGCGAATAAGAAAAGTGCTACCGCCTCATCACTATACCCTGTTATATTTTATTTACTATAAAACACTTTATAATCTGAGTAAGTAGAAAATCGAACCTCCATATATAAACTGTTATATAGTTCATCATTTCAAAACCAAAATATGCTCTGGTATTTAAAACCCCATCTATGTGATAATAATCCCCTCTGTTTATCATAAACTTATGCAGAAATAACCATAAGTACTTAGGTTTAATATTCGACAGAAACTTGAGTGGGTTAACCATGCCATGTATCAGTGGTAAAAAAACTGTATGACACAATGATACCTTCGCTTATTAAAATGAAAAGCTTTTTTTCATGCTTTATATGCTTTCTGCATCACAATATAAGACTAAAAATGGGTTGATATGTACAAGTCAAAATCCTTTTGCCCTGCATAACTTCATTATGTGTTCATATATACTACCAACAGTAAATGTTGTAGCTTCAAAGCTGTACGAGAATACAGCCAGACAAAACATGTGTCTATCTATTATTTAAATTTGTTTGTAAAAGAATTTAAATCATTGCACCCTGCACACTATTATTATTTGTTCAAATATCCTACGAACACAAACACTCTTGTCAAACTATCTCGTTTTAAGAATATTTCACAAAATCAAAATTCTTTGGCCTGTACAAACACCCTACAAAATAAAAATGTTATAGCCATAAAACCGATAAAAAAGTTAGCCGGACAAGACATGGACCTATAGTATAATCCGAGTGAGATGGGATAAATAACAGAGAATTGAAAATACCTAGGAGAAATCATATACAAGAAGTTAAGGACAGAAGAAACCAATGAAACGAAAAGTTGGGCAACAACAAAACAAAAAGAAAAAAAATGCATAAACCAAGAATTAACTAACATGACCCCACTTAAAACTGGGGACGAGTCTATGTGCTCCCAAAGAAAAGGCACCATCTGCTACACGCGGGACACCCGTCGTATTTCCCCATAATAAAATCTGGTAATGATTAATATACCAGAGGTAACCATAATTCAGTTTGAAGGAGAGAAAGTAGTTTCGAGAAACGGAAAAATCAATGGTCATATGTGAGATATTCTGCAACTGTCAACTTGGTCAAAATTGTCTATGTGACGACTTCAATCTTGCAATGTGAATTCCTGGATAAGTAGCTTTTTTGTCAGCAGAAAGGATACGAAATACAGCCTACTTTGTAGCTTATCAGTTGGGAAATGTATAATCCATGCGCATGTGCTGCTAGCATGCTTCCACAAAGAAATGGAAAATTCACAATTGGAATTTTACAATCATCCCTTTTGTCGTAATTTTGATTTTCAACCGACCTTTATGAGGCAGACCAAACGGTCTTTGAAGTGTCCTTCATTTTTTTCAATTTTAGTGGAGTAATAAGCCTTCTGACTTTTCATCGAGGAGCTGAACCCACTAGACAGATCAAAGAACAATTTTTAAACCATATATTAAAAGTTTCTCAGAAATATATATGTACGTGTATTGAGTAATTTGTTTGTTGTTTAACTCCCATCGAACATTATTTAAGATTTGATAGCATTAACACTGTATTTTATTGTTTGCGGTACTTTTGATCAATATTTGAGCTATACCATGGCATCATGTGTTTATTTGGGTGATTTAGCTGGAGTACACAGTAAGAATCCTTAACCGTCACGGTAATCGGCAGTCCTTGACAGTGGTGTTAACAAAACTAGGAAACATTACTTACACAATATCACTAATCTATTGCTGAAAAAAACACAAATCTGTTTCAATTTTTATTCAATCAACATGCATTCTGAATTCATTACATCACAATCTGGTCCGCTTTGAAATTTTGATGAGCTATTTACATTTAAATGTATCTGATAGATAATACAAATTATTTACAATTCTAATGATACAAAAATTAACCATTTAGTAAAAATGAAAACAAATGAACTACCTGGTAGCTTTAATTACCATTTATAATATTTGTTTTCAACCCTAACTTGAGCATACAATCTGAACAAAACACATGTTCAATATATACAACATAGTGTCTGAGAAAACGAAAGCTTTTATAACTGAATGGTCTGAAGTATATACTTAAGTGCTGATATCAATAAAATTTTGAACAAACTTAGTTTTCTTCAAAATTTGTTTAAAATAAATAAATAATAAGCAGCTATCATGTAATCAGAATAAAAATTTAACATTTTTATTTCTATCATCATAATTATTGGATTTAAGTAGAATGCCATTTACAAAAAAATCCATTTAAGTTATTCATTAAATTGAAATTTATTATTTAACCATGCACAATTTGCCATGTTGAGCAAATTAATTTTGGTGCATAACTTATTTACCACAATAGTGTAATTAAAGCAAACTGGTCTGAACACTACCGGTACCAGAGATCATAGAAAATAAATAAATATTGATTAGGCCATGAATCTTTCAATTTAATTGAAATGTGACCTATATACTACAGGCAAACATTGATCGACTTATCTCATTACAGGGGTATTGCCAAGTTTATGAAATGAATACTTGATGTATGATAAATAAATCTGTTACTGTGTATCAAATATAATCAAGTGGATATAATTACATTTCTGATATTTTTTAAATAAAAATCAATACATCCTTAATTTTTATTTCAACTTTATTTGACATTTGTGTATCTACCAGTTGCCAGGTAGACATCTATTCAATTAACTATAAGATTTACTTTATTTATGAAGCCAAATCTTCCAGACAGTCAGAGAGACATAAATTTGAAATTTTGTGAAAGTAATTCGGTCGGTTTCCTATGCTACTTTCTAATGACAATAAATTAGTGGAAAAATGATTAATGCATATATCAGATTTAATAAATGAGCAAAATATTAAGAAATATATCAACATGGAATAGCATTGAATATAACTAATATCTGTATTAACTGTAATATACATTATAAGTCTGGTGTTCAATACACTGAACGATTGCAAAACAAAATAATGCCCATAGATGTAAACTATGTAAAAATAATCTTTGACATTGAAAACAAAAAATATCAATTAGTGACAATAAGTTTTTCAAGCATTTGTCTAATCTAACTCGTTGTGATACACAGCAATGATGATTACATATAGAGTACTCCATAATAAATTTGTTTTCAAATATTAATTTACATCATTAATGACACAATATCAGTACAATTAGCATGAATGTTTGTATGCTTTTTTGACAGATTCAAGTAATTACCAATCGACTACTGACAATTCTGTAATTATAATCATTAAACCACTTGATTATTAGTACTCAGAAAGGTAAGAGAGGGATTTTTTTTTGCATCAAGGCATTCAAGCTGCAATTGACACAGCTTTATTGATCAGTCCAGATCAAACAAATTATACTCGACTTTTATCAAATTATACAAAAAGATATAAAAAAATATGTTTTATTCAAAACATACAATACAGAAATACTGTATATAATTATAAATTTTTCTGAATATAAAACCTTGTTGCATCTGGCATACAATAAGCAGCTAAAATAGCAAAGTACGCCACTTAAATGTGGTATTAAACTGTAAACATTTCTGTAGTGACTCCGTTCAATATTTACTTTAACCAGTATACAAACAGAAATTTGAAAAAATTTATTCGAGGAACAGTGTGTAAAGATAATAAAATTCAATCAAACAAATACACACAGACACACAAAACAAAAACAACCCCTTTTACCCAAAGTACATGTGCACATCTGATCAAACACTTGGAAAATGTCCTTGTCCCTTTTAATTATAAACAAAAACATAATAAATCATTCTTACTATATCAATAGATACATGTAGTTTGGACAAACACATCTAACATGTATTCAGAAATTTTACACTAACTTGTTTAAGTTAAAATATTTCACTTATAAAGGTTCCACTTGATAATATAAATTATAACAATTTGGTTGATTAAACTTTAGCAAGCAGTTTTAATATATATTTAGGATGAGAGAAAGGTAACAAACAGTAAATCAATTTTGAAAAGGAATAGTCCAACAACAGGAAATTCTGGAAGTAACTGAAAAAGTATGAAAGTTAAGTAGAGACAATGAATTTTGGCTAGCTGTAAGTAGTAAAAACAAGACCACTTGTTCAGTACAAAATGGGCCTTTAACATGCAGTCACCAATAATGGTCTGTTGCCAGCCATTTTTTCTACTAAAACGTGACAACCTTCCTCCTGGCAGCTGAATGACATCTGAGGTACTGACATGAAATGTACATTTGCACTGAAAAGCTCCAGAACAACCCAAAACATGTTCAACATAATTTTGTTTGTTGGAATGTGGTATATGCCATTTTGAAGCTTCTTCAGCTATTTTGTGGCAGCAGATTTTATTTGAGAAGGAATTTCGAGTACCTAGTGAGTGCCCATGACCTTTGGCATGAAAACTGGCAATCCTTGACAATAAATGTTCAAAATCAAGCACATCTTGCCAAAAGTTAGATGCCAAATTGCAACCCCAGGACAAATCAAAGTATACACTTGACGGTTGGCCACCTGGGCCTCATAAATTTAGGAAATAAAGAGTGTACAAAAGTATGTAAATATACAGTTTACAGTTAAAATTGTAACTAAAGGAGATCAAAAATATCTTTAAACGAATTTTAACCCACAAAACAAATAAACAAACATGCTAAATAGGACTAAATAGTCTATACATGTGTTAGAAAAGTCCATTTTATACATACATGTATACAAGTGTATTAAAGCTCCACAACATAATACATCTAAGACATTACACAAAGTTGTATGTAAAAGATGTAAAAAATTATCCTGTAATGTGTTTAGTGTATATACATCTATTTACATAGCACTAATAGGTTGATTAAATCTTGTTCTCAAACATCACATACAAGTAAAAAAACCAGAACAATCAGGAACTATCTTTAACCTATAAAAGATGGTGGTTTGCTGGTTACCAACATCCCCAAAAATAACTGTTCAAAGAACTATTTAAAAACTGAGCTGATAAAGGCAATTTCTTTCACTGTGAGTATATTAAGTTGAATACGTAACAAGGTATGTTTATTTCCAAAAATGTACCAATCGTTGACAGAGGTATTTAATACTGCCACAAAAATCACACTAACAACCACACTAATTTCGTGTATAATACAATTGTAAACAAAGTCTATATTATGAAGTACAGGTATGTTTTATATTTATCACTAGTAATAAACTTCATAAGAAACAAATACATCATGACAAAACAATGACAAAAGATGCATGGAAATTTTAAACTTACAGGAATGTTTTAACTCCAAAAAAAAATAAGTTATGTATGAAGGAAAACATTAATGCTTGCTTCATTAAGTCAAATACTGACTTCTTATTTTAATACATTTAGAACACTGCCAATTTTGCATCCATATATTTTGGCAGTTCTCTGGTTTAATGCTTTCATTTTTCTAAACATTAACATTGTTGTTAACCTTCAATTTATTTCAAATTAAATTAAACAAATCATTTATGAATAAAAGTCAGTTGGCAGTAACTAGCTTATTAACAATAAAGCATTACAGCTGCTTAAAAAACAGAATTTTTGTGTCAAATAATATGCTGTTTGTTTGATATGAATACATTTAAAAGGCTATCCTTGACATTATATATGTGAATGTGATTTCAAACCAAAGTGAAAATACTTATTATATATTTTTTTACCTTAATGTTTATCTGCTTTAAAATATGTCATTCTTATACGATAAAAACAGCAAAAATTAAATGACCATAGTATTTTAAGCATAACTGCAAACCAACAGTAATTTCTTATCAGAGAGGAAACTCCATTCTATTCACTAAAATTGACTATATAATAAATTAGGTATTTATATAATAAAAATGAGAAATGTAGTTTAAAAGCAAAGTAATAATAATATTTCTTTGACTCTGGAAGAAACTGAAAATACAACAACCAATATTTAGCAAAAATTAAGTTACAGCTACAGGTCAAACTATAAATTAATCTAAAATTAGTAGAACAATATATCTTTTTTGTACATGCATATATGAAGAAAAGCCAACACTTTTCAGTCTTTTTTCACAAACTGAACATTTTGGCCAGGATGGAATTTCTTGATATGTGGAGAAACCTCTCCAAATGATAATGGTACAAGTGTTGGACAATATGGACATTTAAACAATGCTGGTTGTGACGGTGCTTGACTAGCTGGTATTTGATTGAGACCTTGCATCCGAGGTCCCTGATTCATTGCTTGTGGATATGGTGGTGGTGGCCTACTATACATAGGATTATACATTCCTGGTCTATTGTACATATTTGGATTGTATGACCCCATTTGAGGAAGTCTTTGTGATTGCATACTATGCATTTGTGAGAAGTGAGTTGGCCTTATTTGAGGTGTAGGCTGTCTACTTGGTTGCAAGTTAAAAATTTGGAAAGCATCGGGTGACATGTCTTCCATTTCCTCTGATGTGTCTGGCTGACTGTTAGGAGTTGAATTTCGTGACAAATCCAATGGAGCTCCCACTTCACTTTGGCGACTATCTTTTTGAGTTGGTGATGTTGCAGAGGTTCTCCTAAATGGGACAGAAGGCACTTTAAGTACTGGCCTTCCATGAGGTGGTGGCGGCGATACTGAGACACTTTGTCCTTGAGGAGGATGTAATCTATGCACTCTATCACTCATTGAAAAGTTAGCATTCCTGACTGAAGCAGTGGAAGATTGAACTGGATTAGACTGTTGTGAATTATTTTGATTGCTTTGGAATCGAATAAGAGGTGGTGGTCCTCTCATGAGTGGTGGAGGACTTGTTAGTTTTTTTCCTTCGCTTGGCAAATGTTGAACAGTATGTGATGTTGGCACATGATCTACATTTTGTTGTTGTGGAATATGAACAGGCCTTGACTTTCTCATTGCTGATTTGTTCATTGGTAGATTTGGAACAGGTGGTCTAGTGTTTGGTTGAGATGATACAGGCATTGGAGCAATTGCTGGGCCTGGCATCCTGACTGGTTGATTTTGTATCATACCAGGAAACACTGGTTGCATGGGAGGAGGTCGCACAGGTTGCATTGGTGGTCTATGTTGATACACTGGCATTCTTTGTGGTCTATTTTGAGAAACAGGTGTCGGATCATTTTGTATTTTGGGCACTAGTTGACCTTGATGCACAAGTTGTCCATGATGCTCCTGCTGACCTTGAACTTGACTGCCTTGTGAAGCTAGAGCAGTTGGAATCTGTTTTTGTAATTGACCTTTGTTTTGTGTAGATTTCTCCTTTATTAAGCACTGTACTTTTGTGAACAAGTTTTCTTCTATTGCAAGGGACAAAATAATATCATCTGTGTTTTTATTGTGAACTGTTTTAATATGATTGAATACAACCTCTTCCTCCTTAGCTCGGAATTGTTTGCAATCAGGACACACGTAGACAAATACCTCATTATGTTCCTTCTCCAAATGTTCATAGATATAATCTAAAGAAGGCATGTGTCTCTTACACTTTAAACATTTATATATATTTTTCTCAATTAAATATTTTCCATTAACTTTCTGAGTGTCACCAATAGGTACTTCAATTGTTCGTAAATGTTGCTTTGCATCACTTGACAATGCTACCGGTGGACTTCGTGTGTCAGGTGAAGGATGAAATTGTTTTATATGCTTATGAATATCAGGTTCTGTTGCACCTTCATACTGTCTGCAGTATGGGCATAAAAAGAGTCTTGGAATATCTTTATGTCCTGTCCGCAAATGCTCCACCATGGCAGACAGAACAGGGGCATGAACATTACATTTTTCACATTTATATGTAGTCGTTGTTTCTTTTAACTTTGAGGCGTCAATATTACTAGACAAAGTTAATGGCATTCTTTGGGGCATGGGAAGAATTGGCCTAAGAGTTTGCGGTACGTTTTGAATACTACTAGTGGAGATTAATACCGGCGGTCGATGAACTGCCTGGTTCATTAACTGGCTTGGATGTGATGGAACAGATCTACCAATTGTTGCAGTATCTCCCCATACATTTTTTGCAAAGTCGCTAGCTCCTTGTAGGCTTACAACATCCACAATTTTAAGACCCATGTCATTGCCACTGTTTTCTTCCATTATTTGATTTTTCTGTACCACACTGGTTAAATTTCTACAAAAGAAGGCCATATTTAATTATTTTTTCAATATGTACATGTACTGGTACATACACTTACATTAAACAGTCTTATTATATATGCAGGTTTTCAGTAAATAAACAAGTGGTTCTTAAACACTAATGTTACACGTTCGAGTCTCACTGTGGGCATGGTGTACTGGACTCCAATCTTAATTGACAAGAATTGCCATTTCTCGGGGTTTTTCTCCTGGTACTCTGGCTTCCTCGCCCAAAAACACTAAACGCCATGATCTAGCTGAAAAATTGCTGAAAGTGGCATTAAACATCATTCAAACAAACAAACACAATTTGGTTAATAAAAATTCACCCATGGACAGAAAACTTATCATCACATTATCTCTGAAAAATTGCCAAAATTGGTGCTTAACCCTAATCGATCAAACAAATCAAACCTTTCATTTCTTATGAAATGTCTGTTCTAAGTCAGGACCATTGCGTGGTTGTACCAACTTATGATTTAATCTAGGGCATATAACCAATGTTGAAATATTGACAAACATGTACATGTATTCTACATGTAGATAAGTGTTACATGAACACCCAATATCAATGTAAAAGAAATTAAAACATTTAAACAAGCATCTTAGTTTACTTGAGCAGTGTTTGATTAAATTAGTGATAATTAACTAAAATTACCTGTTTTCTGATGCAATTTTACCACTGTCTTTAGAAGATGGTGGACCAAACATCTGTGCCAACTGTTCAATACCATCTGGTTCCCGTTGAACAGGTGCACTAGTTACACTGACATTAGTGGGCTCCCGAGGTGTATGCATCTCCTCCTCAGTTTCAGCAGTTGTGCTGTCAGCTTCTGCACTAGTTTTCTCTGGTACAGTTTTTGATTTTGATCCTTTTTCTGGGCTCCGTTTTCCAGCAAAAAGGTCACTCATTCTATCAAATATATTTCCTTTATCTCCATTTACTGAAGCTTTCTCTATTGTTTTTCTGACATCGTAAAAATCAGGTAAACTTTTATAGGCAACCGGTTGATCTGGATGTTCTAGAGAGAAATGCATAGCGATTCCTTCTCCATGCCTATAAACAGCTTTGTTACATACTGAACAAAGGTACTGAATAAGTTCCCGATGTTTCTCTTCTACATGAGCATTTATATCTTGTACTTTGCCGGAAGAATAATCACAATGGCTGCAACAGTAACAACCAGTCGCACTTTCATTAATGTTACGGGGAAGTCTAACACTAATAATCAAAGATTCTGAGGAATGCTGAACATCTGCAATATCTGCCTGAATAACATTAGAATTGTTTGATCTTTGAGGAGCATTCAACTCCTCAAAAAACTGGCTTTCATCAACAGTCTCTGCATTTACAATTTTTGCCTCCTTTTCAGGATGCGTTTTTCCTGAATGAATGAAAGCTGCATTTCGTGAGGGAAATATGTCCTCACAGTGTGAACATTTGAATGGTATGTTCATTAAATGAATGTAAATATGGGACTCCATAATATTTCTAATCTGAGACTTAAATTCACAATTCGGATGACTACATTTGAAACGGTACACAGGCAGCTGTGAGTCTCTATTTCCTGCTGTTGTTTCTAGATTTGATGATGAAGTATTTACTATGACAGAATTTGCAGATGGTTTGGAAGCAGAAACATCCTTCATGCCATCCAACTTTAAAATTTTGCCTTGTGAATCTTCAAAATCATATAGTCCTTCCTTAGAACCCAAGGTTTCAAACTCAAACTGTTGTCTGGCAGTTAGTCTTTTGACAGGACTCATTTGTTTTCTGGCTTTATTTCTAGATACACTCCATTTGTGACCTTTAAAACGCCTTTTTACCTTCTCTTTTTGTTCTTTTTGTTTAATTTTTAGCCTAAGTGGTGGAACTGTGAATGTTTTTGAGCTACTTTCTGTTGGTTCAGGACTGGACACTATTTCTGCAGTTAGTTTTGAAGAATAATTGTATGATTTAGCCTGTTTTCTGGCTTTGGCTGGCCTTTTAGCTGGGGGAGAGACAGACAGATGTATTTTTTCTGCAGATGGTTTACTAGGATCATCTAATTTCATTTCAGAAACAGTTTTATCTGTAGTCTCAACAACCTCTTTACTTTGAGGGTCCAACATTAAATTTTCACTACTTTCAGCTTCATTACTAAATTCGTCTTCAGTTGTGGACAACTCATCCAAATCTGCAGATCTATCGGATTGTTCGCTCATTTTAAGATATTTCACAAAGTCAATCAAAACAACAGAACATGGTTTACACTGATTTACTTGCTCCTGTAACACAATTTCATCTAGTTTATCTGGGGAGGTGAAATTTCCTTGTTCTAACATTGTTTTTGGAGGTGATGATTGTTCAAGGGCTTGCTTAGGAGGTGACAATTGCTCAATTGTTTGCCGTAGCAGTTTATTTTGGAACATTTTCTTTTGCTTTTCCTCCCTTCTAATTGCTCTTTGTGTTTCTTCTAACATGTACTGCCTTTCTTCCATGCTGTGTTTCATTGCAATAATTTCCAATGGTGAACGTGAAGCCTTCTTGCGGAGTTGGAAAACTCGCTTGTTTTCTGTTTTCCCTGAAATCTCAGGAGTTCCAGTACTGTTTAGATCTTGTATTTCTAACTCAGAACCAGTACCTCTATCAGCATCAGCATCTTTTCTCTTTTTTCTTTTAATATGTATGTCACTATTCAGTATTTCAAAAGGTGATATCTCATCCCTTAAATGATTGGAAGCAGTAAGTGAATCATCAATGTCCATGTTATTCATGTCATTTCTTGTTTCATTTCCTTGACTGAGTGTTGTTTTTGATTCAGTTTCTGTTGTCTCACTAATTTCCCCCTTCTTACTACATATATCAATGAAATGGACTTGGTCTTCCTTATTAATTGTTTCCTGTATTTCTACAGTATTTGCTTCCTCGTTGCTTGATTTCACTTCTAGACCTTTAGGATAAATTTCCTTGTATTTGTTTCTCATGTTTTCTTTACTTTCAGAGAGATCTGATTTGTTGATACATAAAGAATGTTCCTCCATTTTTTCATGGCCATGTATCAAAGTGGTAATATTTAATTCAAATTCTTGTAGGCTGTTGTTGGTTTTATCATGTGAAGCTATAATTTCTTTGACATTGGAAGTCTGCATTGTACTTTTCTCTCCTTTAGAAATCTCAGTTTCGGAATTTGAACTCCCGCAAATATTCGCAAGAATCGAGTCTAAAATGTTGTTAATAACGGAGTGAACATCCTCTGCAAGATTTTCAGATGATGATAAATATGACTGTTTAACACTTTCTCCTCTGCAATTGTCTGAAATCTTGTTATGTTGTAACATGGCTCTATCAACAGCAGTCGTGTTGATGTCCTCCCCGTATATGTTACTTTCATTTATTCTCATTTCATCCTTTGTGACAACTGATGCAGTTAAAACACCTGAAATGGAACTAGTAGCAACAGATGTTGTAATTTTTGTATTACTCATTGCACTTTTCACACTATCACCATGGCAAATGTCCCGGTTATAAACATCCCTTTTCTTGTCCTCATCATCCGTTTTCGAAAGGCTTTTGTTGTCGATAGCTTCTTTGTTCTGTATGTTATGCTTCTCCATTCCTTTATCTTCATTTAATTCGACCTGGCTCCCTTTTGGTAATCTAATTTCATGCTCTGTCTTTGTAATCTTATCCGATTCAGTCTTAATTAATGGAATGTCTGATGGTGACATTTCTTTGTGAGTTGTCTTACATGTAGATGTCTCATTTTTACCATACACCATATTCAAAGTGCCAGCATCTGCATGATGTTGAACTGTTGTTGGCTGCTTAAGAGAACTTTTGTGATCATCTTTATTGTCAGATTTGACTTGTTTTAATGACATAATAATAGTTTCTTGAGAAATTTCACTTTCTCTGGTAAACATATCCTTCAAATTCAAGTCCTTTTGTACATTGACTGAAGAGATGCTGCCGTCTTTTTTTGGACTGTTATTTACATCAAACAGCTGACTTTCTAGCGAATCAGTGGTGCCAGAATTCTCAATGACAACACTGATGACCACTTCATGATCCTTAGAACTATAATCTTCATCTTCACGAGTTTGTTCCTCCTGTTTTGAGTCTGATACCATGTATTTTTCATCACAATGCAACAGTTTTGTTTTACATTTATCAATAGAATCATTATTTAGATTTACTACATAATTATCAAACAGTGGTTTTTGAATTTTTACAAAATGTTTACCACCAGGTCCAATAATAGTTAATCTTCCTGTTGTATTGTGATAAACAAATGAAGAACTTGTATGATCACTTTCCTTCTTTTTTCTGACAGTTTTATATTCCTCTGATACTATTTTAGGCGGCCTTCCTTTCTTTCGTATTAATTTTGTTTCATTGTCAAATGATTTTAGTCTATGGATAACTTTTGTTAATTTATTTTTGCTTTTTGTTAGTTTATTTTCATTGTCATTATTTTCATCGCATTCATTTTTTATATCATCTACTTGGCACTCATTAGGTTCAAAATCTGTTACATCAGCCCAGCTATCATCAAATGACTTTACAGTAGATGAATCATCATCTTGTCCTCGCATTTGTTTTCGTAAGGACACCTCATCCAACAGTTCAAATTCACCACTTAGTGTTCGTTTTCGTTTTTTGGGTCCACGCTGGACAATGGAATCCCTAAAATTTCTTGTTTTCATACTATCCTGACTACGGAGCAATTTTGCTGGTCCCAGCTTGATTCCCATATGTTGAAACATTTTCCTTTTTCTTGCTCTTGACGAAGCACTACTTAGATTAGAATCAACACTCTCATTTTCTGAGTCTATAAGATTATCACTCAAAGGATTAACAAATGGCATTGATCCTCTAGATAATGTCTGTCTGGAATGTTCATTAAGTACAGATTTATTTAATGTTTGTCTGTTTAAGGATGTCCATGTTGAGCCCCGCCCCCTTCTGCCCCTAGGCCTGCCAACTGAACTTCTAATACGGTCATGATTTTCAATTGTAAATGAATTAATGGTAATATCACTGTTTGTTGTATTGGTTTCATTTGATCTGTTTCCGACATTTAAATGTTTCCATTTAGGTCGACCTCGTCTTCCTCTATGTGTGCTCCCACGACCAGCTTGTGGTTTTAAAGTTTCTATTTGTTTTGTTTCTATGTTTGAACGAGTTTCTTCACTGCCTATTTTTGTATCACTTTCTTGCAACTGATTTGAACTTTCAGAAAATTTATTAGCATCCCCACTACTTAGTATTTGTCCATAATCCTGAGTTCCTTTCCAACGTCCCCGACCTCGACGGAAACTTCCTCTGCCTCTACCTCGACGTCTTTCACTGTCTATTTGTGCTTTTAACAATTTAAGTTTATCTTGGTTTATGTTAACCGTTGACTGATCTTCCATTTCGTCACAATGTGAATCAATTGAACTTTTTGGCCCCTGACTTTCCTTTATTCTGCCACGCCCTTTACCTCTCCCCCTTTCAATATGTTTCCCCCTTTCAATATGTCTTTTTAAAATTTGTAGTCTCTTTATTCTTATATCTTTAGACAAAACACTTTTTTTCCTTCCTGGTTTGGAATAAAATTTGTTTATACTATTTACTGTTTTCTTAGGTGATTGGTCTGATTCGACTGTACTGGGAATGTCGTCACTACCCTCACTTGAATTTGTGGTAATTTTAATCTCACTAAGCCTCTCTATGCTCACAAATGATGCACTAGAAACATGTTCTGATTGTTTTTCAGGTCTAACAAGTTTTTTTCTGCCTGGTTTTCTCTTTGGAATGTGTTCTTCACCCACTTTTGTGTCCTTATTTTCTGCTAGCTTGGCAGTTTTTGAATCTTTCCTTGGTAATGTATCTGTGTTTTGTGACAATTCTTTCTCTTGTGCTGTAGCAAGTTTTTTACCTACTTGGTTTGCCTGTTTCACTCCCGATTTATTAAATTTCCATTTTACTGGGGCACCTGTTTTATCTTTACTCAAGTTGTTTAACATAGCAACAATTTTTTTGTGGCTTTTGGAGTTTTTGGTTTTGCTCCTTGTGATCAGCTTTATGGCTGATTTTGATGTTTTCTGAAATAAAAAAAGGTAGAATAAATAAAAATATATCCATCTGAAAAGTTATATATTACTATAATACAAATTTGCGTCGAAACCTGAAGATGTGCATAAATCCATGTACACTTTATTATGGCATATATACATGTATATTTCATTAGGATATACATACATGTACTAGTAGATGTACAACTCACAGAGTTTAGTACATGAATTATATTGCCTGTCCACCCTTTATAGTAAACGCATGTCATGTGTCTTGTTGTCCAAGTTACCTGTTCACCCTTTATAGTACACATGTGTCATGTGTTTTGTTGTCTATGTTACCTGGTTACCTGTCCGCCCTTTATAGTAAACATGTGGCATGTGTCTTGTTGTTTAAGTTACCTGTTCACCCTTTATAGTACACGTGTCATGTGTTTTGTAGTCTATGTTACCTGGTTACCTGTCCACCCTTTATAGTAAACATGTGGCATGTGTCTTGTTATCCAAGTTACCTTTTCACCCTTTATAATAAACATGATTTACATGTCTTGTTGTCTAAGTTACCTGTTCACCCTTTATAGTAAACATGTGTCATGGGTCATATTGTCTAAGTTTCTTTATCAGCCCTTTATAGTAAACATGTGTCATGTGATTTGTTGTCTAAATTACCTGTCCACCCTTTATAGTAAACATATGTTATGTGTCTTGTTGTCTAAGTAACCTGTCTACCCTTTATAGTAAACATGTGTCATGTGTCTTGTTGTCCAAGTTACCTGTCCACCCTTTATAGTAAACGTGTCATGTGTCTTGTTGTCTAAGTAACCTGTCCACCCTTTATAGTAAACATGTGTCATGTGACTTGTTGTCTACGATACCTGTCCACCCTTAATAGTAAACGTGTCACGTGTCTTTTTGTCTAAGTTACCTGTCCACCCTTTATAGTAAACATGTGTCATGTGTCTTGTTGTCTATGTTACCTGGTTACCTGTCTGCCCTTTATAGTAAATATGTGTCATGTGTCTTGTTGTCTAAGTTACCTGTCCACCCTTTATAGTAAACATGTGTCATGTGACTTGTTGTCTACAATACCTGTCCACCCTTTATAGTAAACGTGTCATGTGTCTTATTGTCTATATTACCTGGTTACCTGTCGCCCTTTTATAGTAAACATGTGTCATGTGTCTTGTTGTCTACGTTACCTGGTTACCTTTCTGCCCTTTATAGTAAACATGTGTCATGTGTCTTGTTGTCCACGTTACCTTTCCACCTTTTATAGTAAACATGTGTCATGTGTCTTGTCTATGTTGGCTGGTTACCTGTCTACTCTTTATAGTAAACACGTGTCATGTGTTTTGTTGTCTACGTTACCTGGTTACCTGTCCGCCCTTTATAGTTAACAAGTGTCATGTGTCTTGTTAATTAGGTTACCTGGATACCTTACCACACTTTATAGTAGACATGTGTCATATGTCTTGTTGTCCAAGTTACCTTTCCACCCTTTATAGTAAACATGTGTTATGTGTCTTGTTGTCTAAGTTACCTGTCCACCCTTTATAGTAAACATTTGTCATGTGTCATGTTGTCTACATTAGCTAGTTACCTGTCCACCCTTTAAACAAGTGTCATGTGTTTTGTTGTCTACGTTACCTGGTTACCTGTCAGCCCTTTATAGTAAACATGTGTCATGTGTCTTGTTGTTTAGGTTACCTGGTTACCTGTCTGCCCTTTATAGTAAACATGTGTTATGTGACTTGTTGTCCAAGTTCCCTTTCCACCCTTATAGTAAATATGTGTCATGTGTCTTGTTGTCTAGGTTACTTGTCCACACTTTATAGTAAACATGTAAACATGTGCCATGTGGTTTGTTATTATGATTTATTGAAAAATAAGTGTAGTGTACAAAATGGTGGACTGGGTAATTCACTGTGGAAAAAACTAAATCCATCTTAGCAGTAGTTTACAATAAACTTTATTCATGTAATGTCTACATCAACTAGACATACTAGTATGTGTATTTGAAAATCTCATTTAAATACTAGATTGATTTTTTATGAAGAAGTTATCAACTTATTTTTTTTTTCAAAAAGTCTTAACTGTAAATGAAAAAAATATACTTTCCAGACGTTCAAATTTACTTACACTTCATGGCAGACACATACATGTATTATTCCTATGAAACTTATAATTAACACGCATTTATAGTGCAGGTATTACATGTACTAGCACAAGTATTCTGTATTATTGCCCATCTCAACAAACTGTATGATTAAGTCATACTGCTTTTCCATAAAAAAATCAATTTTCGTCATCGAGTCATCCAGGCCACACTTGCACAACTGAAGAACATAAATAACTTCATCTTCCTTTAATTTGATTACATTTTGTTGATATAAAAACGCATCACCAATAAGACGTTTTGACATCAATATGTAACGGAGAGATTTTTCCTTGGGCATTTAAAACTTGTTATAATCAGTCAATACATGTAACTATTGATTACCTGGACAAATATACACTTTGCTGTATCAAAAATTTGCTGAAAGCCAATTCACCTTAATTTGATAACCTAATAAATTATTATGAGTTTTTAATCACTTTAGCTTGGAATTTTTTGGAAATTTGTTATTTATGTAGCCTAAATTAATTGTTTGATTGATGTTGAAGGGACTGATGCATGGCATGCATTTGGGTCCTGTTTCATTATTTAAAATATTTAAAATTATTTAAACTAGACAAAGTCGATCTAGCAATAGCTGATACCCCTGCTTTTGTGAAAATTTCTAACGTTTTTCGTGGATTGTGACCTTGAAATTGGATGGATTTCCACCAAAATCAATAGGCTTCTTACAGTGCTTGAAATTAGGATTTGCAACTCACTTGCCCGAATCCTGAACTTTTGGATTTTCTCCTATATATTCAATATAAATTTTATCAAAATTTCACTTGCCCGAAAGGATTTTTACTGGCCAGGGGCCAGCGGACTTGTGCTAATTTCGCAGACTGTTCTTACCAACAAAATATATAAGAATATTTTACAGTTTCATTAAAATCGGATGAAAACTTTTGAGTTATTTTCCGGAAACAACTTTTTGTAAAAATTTCTAACATTTTTCGTGGACTGTGACCTTGAAATTTGACAGATTTCCCCCAAAATCGATAGGCTTCTTACCAACCTGATATATAACAATATCCCAAAGTTTCATTCAAATCACATGCAAACTTTTTGAGTTATCATCCGGAAACAACTTTTTTGTGAAAATTTCTAACATTTTTTTTGTGGACTGCGACCTTGAAATTTGATGGATTTCCCCCAAAATCAAAAGGCTTTTTACCAACCTGATATATAATAATATCCCAAAGTTTCATTCAAATCCGATGCAAACTTTTTGAGTTATTGTCCGGAAACAACTTTTATGTTAAAATTTCTAACGTTTTTCGTGGACTGTGACCTTGAAATTTGACGGATTTCCCCCAAAATCGATAGGCTTCTTACCAACCTGATATATAACAATATCCCAAAGTTTCATTCAAATCGGATGTAAACTTTTTGAATTATCATCCGGAAACCAAATGTGGACGGACGAACGGACGGACTGACATGAGGACCACTATATACCCCCGACTCTGTCAAGCGGGGGTATAAAAATATATTTCATTATTTACAATATAACTATGTGACATCATGCATCTGGAACAAGCAATTTGCACAGAATTGGCTGTAAGTCATAAAGTTCATTATGAACTTTGAGATCTCACAAAATGTAAATAAAAATCACAAAAGTCTGAAATGGCGCTGTTGCAAATCCAAATGCCTTAATAAATAGGGAATAGTTTACAATTTGTTGGAAGAAAGTTTTAGATCTGTGTAAAAAAAAATGTAGGATGGAGCTGATTACACAAAATAGATACCGTCTTCTGCAAATGTCTGAAAAAAACTAAGTTCCCATGTCTGGAAAATTAGGAAAAAAATCCTGGAACAACTCCATAATAGCAGGTGCACAACTTCAATACATGTGCAATCTTTCTGTGAAGTTTCAGAGATCTGACTTCAAAACTGTAGGAGGAGTTGATTATCATGATTATCAGATTATACAAAATAGATACCGTCTTCTGCAAATGTCTGAAAAAAACTAAGTTCCCATGTCTGGAAAATTAGGAAAAAAATCCTGGAACAATTCCATAATAGCAGGCGCACAACTTCAATACATGTGCAATCTTTCTGTGAAGTTTCAGAGATCTGGGTTGAAAACTTTAGAAGTTGATTATGCAAAATAGGTACCCTATTTTCCACACCCGCCAACTTCACCATACTATAACCGGGTTTATACTTCGTGCAACCAGGCTAAAAATTACAGCCTTTAAGTCAGTAAGTCATTAAAGTATACTGTGAGCAAGTAATGATGTCATCATTTAAAACTCTCTTCATGGACCACCTTACATGTAAATACTAGTACAGAACATTGTATATTGTAACACCAGCTTTTCAGTTTTTGACTAGAACTTCAATTGAACATTACTATGTTGAATGAGTTCAATTGTGTTGGCATTATGTTAAATTTTAAAACAGTGGCATACTGTTTTAAAATTTAACAAAACCTGACAAGAAAATTGAAAGATACAGTACTAAATTAAACAATGTGTTGTATTAATTGGCACGCATTATAGCTCACCTTATGCAACAGAAATCAGGCAAAACAAGAGAAGAAGGCTCTTTTAATGAATAATTGAAAAAAAAATATCCTGTTGAATAAAATATTTTCTTTACTGTTAACTAAACAAAGCTCATGCACACATGCCCTTTCAAGCCTTTAAATCATGAAATACTTCTATTTGAAATAAGTTAAAAAAACCAGAGGCTCTTAAGAGCCTGTATCACTCACCTGATTTTTATAGGCAATGAAGATGGCATTTCCCTGATGTTAAAGTAAGTCCTGTAATATTCAATAAACTTAAAATAGGACCTTCCAAACAATATTACTAGAAAGTTTTGTTTCCATTGGTTAACTGGTTGTATGGAGAAGATCTTGAAGATATTTTTTATTTGCCAATAGGGTCCTATGTTTATAATTAACTAAGTCCTGTGGTGGTGGCCATTTTGAATTTCCTATTGGCAATAAAAAACATAGCTTTAAAGAAGACCATCGAAACAATATTGTCAGTAAATTTTGTTTCCATTGGTTAATCAGTTTCAGAAAAGAAACCTAATAGAACTTTTTCCCATAGGGTCTACTGTTAATCTATGTAATGCTGTGGTGGCAATTTAGATTTTCCTATTGGCATAAAAAACATAAACTTCAAAGAGGACCATCCAAACAAATTTGCTAGTAAGTTTTGAAAATTGTTCCCGAAGGGTCCTATGTTAAACTAAGTCATGCTGTGGTGGCCATTTTGATTTTCCAATTTGCATAAAAAACACAAACTTTATTAATGACCATCCAAAATAATATTGGTAGTAAGTTTTGTTTCCACTGGTTAAACAGTGTCAGAGAAGAAGCCTTTTTTAACCTTTTTCCCAAAGGGTCCAATGTTAAACCAAGTCCTGCGGTGGTAGCCATTTTGAATTTTTGGTTGGGATAAAAAACATGAACTTTATAAAGGACCATCAAAACAATATTGCTAGTAAGTTTTGTTTCGATTGGTTAACCGGTTTAAGAGAAGAAGCCTTTTAAAATTTTTTCCTATAGGGTCCTATGTTAAACTACATCCTGCGTTGGTGGCCATTTTGAATTTCCAATTGTCATAAAAAACATAAACTTTATAGAGGACCATCCAAATAATATTGCTAGTAAGTTTTGCTTACATTGGTTAACCGGTTTCAGAGAAGACGCCTTTTTTAACTTTTCCCCATAGGGTCCTATGTTAAACTAAGTCCTGCAGTGGCGTCCATTTGGATTTTCCAATTGGCAGAAAAAACATAAACTTTATAAAGGACCATTCAAACAATATTGTTAGTAAGTTTTGTTTCAATTGATTAAACAGTTTCAGAGAAGAAGCTCTTACCATAGGGTCCAATGTTAAACAAAGTCCTGCATTGGTGGCCATTTTAAATTTTCCATTGCCATAAAAACACAAACTTTATAGAGGACCATCCAAACAATATTGCTAGTAAGTTTCTGTTTCCATTGATTAACCGGTTTCAGAGAAGAAGCTTTTTAAAACTTTTTCCAATAGGGTCCTATGTAAAACTAAGTCCTGCGGTGGTGGCCATTTTGAATTTCCAATTGCCATAAAAAACACAAACTTTATAGAGGACCATCCAAACAATATTGCTAGTAAGTTTTGTTTTGATTGGTTAACTGGTTTCAGAGAAGAAGCCCTTTTAAACTTTTTTCCCATAGGGTCCTATGTTAAACTAAGTCTGGCAGTTGGGGCCATATTGGTTTACCAATCCAAATAAAAAACACAAACTTTGTAGAGGTCCATCCAATAAACATTATGGCCAAGTTTGGTTTCAATTGGCCAAGTGGTTTCAGAAAACAAGATTAAAATATAAAAAGTTTACAGATGCCGACGACGACCACGCCAATGGACGCAAAGTGATAACAATATCTCACCTGACCCTTTGGGTCAGGTGAGCTTAAAACGAAGAATGTGTCCATGGGACACAGATGCCCTCGCTATATGAAGTCCCAAACAGGAGATATTTGTCCGACAGGTCTAAAAGTAACTTTGTGATACTGAAATACCCTGCCAAATTTCAAATTGTTCTCATGTACAGTTTCTGAGAAAAGCTGGATGGAAATTCATACGTACGGACAGACGTACATATGTACAAATGAAGTCCCAAACAGAAAGTAGTTGTACGACAGATCTGAAAGTCGCTTAGGATGTACAACTTGTGATACTGAACCACCCTGCCAAATTTCATATTGTTCTCATGTACGGTTTCTGAGAAAAGCTTGACGGAAATGAGTACGGACATACAGACAGACGGACAGACATGAGTAAAACATAATGCCCCCAGACATGTGGTTGCGTGGGGGGGGGGGGGGGGGGAATTTCATTAAAATACACAGTTGCATAAGTCTATCACCAAATCAACGGAGACATTCATGATATAATTTATTAAATGTGAAAAATTATATTTTTAATATTTGTCTGAAGTCTGTTCACTATATACAAATGTATATGAAATGGCAAATTTGACTAAACTAATAAATTTTTAAAATAAAAGAAAATTGGCTTTTGTTGATCCCAATATCTCTCTAAAGTTTTAAGCAATTGATCATTCTATAAAGACATTCTTCAGTTAAAGTTAAATGTCTAAAATGGGACACTTACTTTTAAATCTCGTAACTCTTAAGACAAAAAAGTTTAATTTCAAATTTAAATGGGAGTTTACTTTCATTGATCATATTAACTATTAACACTATATTCTTTGAAGTAAATCTATTATGGCACTTTTATTCTCAAGTTTTTGTGCAGTATTTCAAATTCTAAACAATTTGATAATTTAAGTCCTTAAAATCTGGAATGCTAAAATCACAAAAAGGGAGCATTATTACACAGCAATAAATTTTACCTAGTGTTTATGAATTTTTTCAAAGTGTTTTTAAGGTATTGTCATGTGGAAGGACAGACAGCTGTATTCATGTTAACTTTATTTTAGTCTATCAACCAAATTGCCTAAATATAAAAAGGATTGGTCTGAAGAGCACCAAAGCCTAACTCTTAACATGTAAACAGGATAGTTTTTAAAATGTTTGAATCCATTGAAATTATCTCCCCTGAGGCTGATCTCAAAAGAAGAGAAAAAATAGAACATGAACAAAACTTCACTACAGCATTCAATATTATTACAGATATCAATCTAATCTACCCCAGAAAATGTAAAATCTACCCATTAAGTATAATAACCTTGTATTTAATTCATTATAATTGGGTCCCAAAGCAACCCTGTATTTAATTCATTTAAATTGGGTCCAGAAGCAGTATTAAAACAGTTTATTTAAAGACTGTACAACATAAATTATAATAAAACAAGCTCTGAAGAGTTTTGTTACTTGTTTCTGAATACCACAAAAGTAAAAGTATAAATGTACAAAACACTCTTTGTGACAATTTTGGCAAAAACTCATCAATACATAATCATGCATGTGTAGGTCTGCATATTTAAACTTTATACACCACTATAACCTTTTTGGGCCCCACATACATTTTTATGTCCATGCAGATTTACCAGACCTGTATTTTATCACAGAAACAGTGTGATAATTTAATAAAAGATTTTATAAAGAAAAATGTCAATACATAATTTTCAGTTGTATTTTGGTCCATTTGTCCAGATGTTTAAAATTGATCAACAATACCACTATTGCCATTGTGTCATGCACAATATAGAATATTTACATGAACACAGGCCCAAAACAAACACAAGTATAAACACTGGTATATTAAATGGCTTTTAAAATGATATTTATTTGCTTCTACATTGTACCCTTACAGTTTAACAACATACATGTACATGTATCTTATAAAACTAGAAGACGTTGATCTAGTGACCACTGACCACCCTCCCCCACTTCAATTTTGCACAACTTCTTTTGTAAATTTGTATAACACTTTTTGTCTACTAGTGACCGTGACTATTGATGGAATTCCTCTAGCACCAACAGGCTTCTTATCCTCCTGATATTTAAAAATATCCTAATGAATTATTGAAATCAAATGCACACTTTTTGTGTTATTTTCCAGAAATACCGGTATCATTTTTGTTAACATTTCTAACATTTTTTGGCAACTAAGACCTTGAAATTTGCTAGCCTAGAGTTCCCCCAAAATTGATAGGCTTCTGATCCATCTAATATGAAATTATACTTCCACTTCTACTTCTCAATAGGCTTCTTACCACCCTGATGTGTAAAAGTACCCCATAGTACCATTTAAATCTGATGGAAGTGTTTTGAATTATCATCCAGAAACAAAATTTGGACAGAAGAGCGATCGGACATGAGGAACACCCGACTCGAGGTATAAAATACAATTATGCCTTATAGTAATTGGTTTCTTATTCTCAATGAAATAAGTACTACATACCAATAGTGATGTCATGCATGCATTTTTGAAAGGTGTATGTTATGTGACAGCAAGTGCAATCATACATGTACTGCATAACACAACCTGTTCAAAATGAATTTACTGCACAAAACATCCACAAAATGGATAGAAAATTGAAAACGTGTTCTGAGAGAACAATGTCATTTAATTAAGAATAAGTCATGCATAACCCTTGTTTATTGTCATTTTAACATGTCCTAGTGGAAAGCCCTTAGAGTATCTTATAATGTCAGGTAGCCTATTGGGCACCAAAGTTACAATTACACTGGCCAACTTAAAATTTTAATGGCCAGCTACAATTTTAGATAGCTAGAAGATAAGTTGTGTAAAAATATTTGTAAACTGTTGACTCGCCAGACCACAATTTTTTTCAAACGATAATTGTAAAATGGAGCTAAACATGTCTAAATTGAATACCAAATCTGTTTCATTTATTGAACATTTTTAATTTTCTGAAATTTAGGTTGCTTACAAACACTCTGTTGACAGATGAATACCGTTCAAAACAAGTCTGATGACATGCAGAGACAAATTTTTTCCAGATTTTGATGTAGCCAGACCCTCTTAGGTAAGATTGCACATTTTTGACTGTTTATTGATTTTTCAGTCACAAATACACAAATTAGGTTGCCCAAGAGACTGTTTCAGTTGACTTATTAAAGGCTGGTGGGGATTATATTCATGGCTGGGGGAAAATTATGATTATAATGCCTACTCATGTTAAAATAACAATAAACTATGGTCATGTATGAGTTATTTCGAGTCTTAAGTATTTGTACATTTAAATGTGTGCTAGTGTATGGCTGCTCCCTATACTTTTCACATATATACTAGTAGTGGTGAGAAAACTGAATTATTACCATGGCTATATGTTAATCTTAGAATACATACTAAAAATAACCACTTTATAAACAATAAGGCCAAACAAAAAAATATATGTGTTTCCGGTTACACAGACTTAAAAAATGGGTAGGTAGGTAATTTATTATTATTTTTTTTTTAATTTTTTTTATTTTTTTTTGGGAATCGTGAATCGTGTTGGTTAAATTAGTAATTTAATTTTGACCTTTATATTTTATACCTTTGTAAGTGTAAAGCTTGTAAGTTTAAAGAATTTACTATAATGCCTTTAAAAGTCTAGACTAATACAGTCATTAAATGAGCTATCAATTTCGTTACAAGCGTACATGTTTACATTTAGCCACCATGTTGGGGCGGAAGTATGAAAATAGAACTAAAACCCGGAACAATACCAGGAGTTTTCCGGTTCGAAGTAACCGCCGTTAAAAACGCAAAAAAAAACCTTTAGTGTCGGCTTCAAAAAAATAGGTAGGGTCGGGTAACCGGAAACACACCTTTTTTTTTTGGCCTAACAGTAAATATTGATAACAAATAAGAAAATTTTGATAAAATTCAACTGACTGAAACAAACAACTTAGGAATTACACATGTGCAAACTTGAATTTTAACATGGCTATGTTTACAAAGTGAAAGTGACGTAATAATAGAACAGATTGTTTGTTTGTTTGAATGTGGTTTTATGCTACTCTCAGAAATTTGCCATCTACTTGGGCATCCATATTTTACTGGAAGAGAAACATAGATTACCAGGTGAGAAGTTCCAACTTTTATTATGAAGCCATGAATAGAACATTAAGCAACCATATAAAATAAAAAAACAAGTGCCACAAAATAAGCCTACTGAAAATTTGCAATTTTTTGTATAAATAAAGTGAAAAAACTGTGAAGTGGCTGAAGCAATTTCGCTGGTTACCAACCTTGGTCGAGGAAAAAGCACCAAAAACATTTTCTGCAAGTTTCATAAGACCGGACAACAACTGTTGATTTAGAGACCAGACAAGACAAATTTTCCATTTTTTTTTTAAATAAAGGGCTATAACTCTGAAGTGACTGAAGCAATTTGGCTGGTTATCAATCTTGGTCAAGATATTATACGCATAAACATTTTTCCTAAGTTTCATGAAGATCAGACAACAACTGCTCGAGTTGGAGAGCGGACAAGACAAATTTTCATTTTTTGTATAAAAAAGAGCCATAACTCTTTAGTGGCTAAAGCAATTTGACTGGTTATCAATCTTGGTCGAGATATGCTCATAAACATCTTCCCAAAGTTTCATGAAGATCGCAAAAGAACTGTCTCAGTTAGAGAGAGGACAAGGCAAATTTGCCATTTTGTATAAAAAAATGACCATACTAGTACCTCTAAAGTGGCTGAAGTAATTTGGCAAGTTAGTGAACTTGGCCGAGATATTATGCCCATAAACATTTTCACCCCTTTCAGGAAGATTGGACAACAACTGTTTGTGTTAAAGAGTGGACTTCACTGTGGACATTGCCCACCATGGGTGTTCCCATATGCGACCTGTCTTTGATGAGCATATACAAATCTGGTTGACCAGCAAATATGTACAAACACCAGTGCAAAGACAGACATCTTTATAAAAATTTTTGTCATTTAGATCTGAAGAAATTTTATCATCAAATAATCTAGTCTATATAAATCAAATATTTTTACATGCTTTCTTATCGGCATGTTATTTTCGCTTCCTGCAGTGTGTGCATTTCAGTTTTGGTCTCAAACCAAACAACTACATATTAAAAAGGTTTTTCTTTTTTTGTTTGATTCTTAGCTCTGCCTTTGGTTTTCAATTAACATATACAACTTGTCAATAAAAGCAGTATTGCATCTTGGATTATTCTCTAAAATTTAAGGGTTTTTATTTGTATGTGCAAAGACTAAAACAGGCTGAGGATTGTACGATTTCTATCCGTTAAAAACAAATCCATGTTTTTAATGTTTTTTTACTGATACAATTAAATTATAAATAACAAATTAAGTTAAAGATAGCAACCGTTGAATGATTTTATTCACTGTAAACCGAAATGAAAAAAAAAAGTTGGTCACATTGCAACAATCGTTTGCAGCATTTTACAAACCAAACCAGATAATAACCATGAAAACAACGTAGTTCGTTCTATCTCAAAAATCTGTTGATGATATTGAACCAATAACCATTAGAACAAACGTAGTTTGCCACATCTCATCGATGAGATAGCTGCATATTATACAAATCGAACTAATAACCACGAAAACAACATAGTTCGTTCCATCTAAAAAATCTGTTGATGACATTGAACCAATATCCATAAGACATATGTAGTTCGCCACATCTCAACGATGTGATGGTCGCATATACAAATCGAATTAATAACCATTGAAAAACAGCACCAGACATGCAGTTGTTTAGATTTTCAATGATCAGATCATTAGATCTATTTTAATATATAGACTTTTAAAACACTCTATGAATGATACCTTAAATCTTTTCATGAATCTCGATGAGAAATATAATCAACATATTGATTTTGGTATTACGATTAAACACATGTCAATAACTCAAATTTTACATATTAATTTATGAGAATACAACATTAATAGTCAGTAAAGAACGAATGAGTCTGGCAGGTGCATTAGTAGATGGTTGCATGCACCATTTTCTTGTCTAATGCGTGAATTGGTGCAGGTCACACGAATTTCCTGATCACTGAATGACGAAATGTTTTACTCTTGTTAGATTAACTGAAGGAATGCATAGCCTTTAACATACATATACAGATCAGTGGCAAATCCAAAGGGGGCAGGGGAGTTCCCAATAATGATGCAGCATCATCCATAATCCCATGGTTTATAAAAAATGCGTCCAGAGCTGGCTCTACTTTTATTCGGTAAAAAGCTCTATAGAGCTTGTGTTATATTGTAGTATACTGTGCCGAATGAAAATAAAGCTTTCTGAAGATTCTTATCTTATGGGAAATCCTAGATCTTCCACTGCAGATCATCAACAAGAACACACACATTCTAACCGTCATACTAGTATGTTAACAAATAAACAATGACAGCATGTTTGACATCTTATTGTAAAATTACTATCATAATGTACAGTATTGTTTTACATGTATAACCACATGTTATGCCACTAATGTAAGTGCTGTACAATATACAGTGGAAATGGTGGGAGCCAGGTAGCCAAGTCAATAAGTGCATCGAGCATCATATGAAAATAATATGTCAACATATAGTGTCCACGTTTTATTTTTATCCAATCAGATTTTAAAATAGTAAATAAAGTGACAGAAAAGCAAACAAAATGATTAAGTATGTGATGTAACAACATATGTGTACAATAAATGTTTAATGATACTTGTAAATTTAACTGCCAATATATGTTTATCTTTACTGTGATATTTTCTGTTTTTTTTTTATTGTATTGCATGTAATGTTTCACAAATGATAAAAAATTGACACCTATCTACAAACATGTGTATTCCTATATCAATATATCAAATACTCCTAAACTACAACTGGACACCCCTTTTTGCATATATTTTTCTTATTCATATCTAAACAATTTAAAAAAAATATTTTAAAGAACAACTTCAAGTTGTTCAACAACGAGTGAGGCTGCATTATAATTCCTTATATCATTATATTATTTTTTCTTCGTCTTTGTTAATTCCTTTGTATGCACGCTTTATTATAGTTGTTTATTTTAAACATGTTAAATGACAACACTCGTATTCCTCGTCCTCGATTACTAAATCAATCAATGACGGCGAATGTCATTTATTTACAAATATTTATTTTTATTTACCACAATACACATTAAAAATACACACACACATTCCTTGTTTACTATAAGCGTGTACCTTTTTATAAACACGGTCACGTTATCGTGGCAACACAAAATCGATAAGCGAGGGTGCATTTATCACACCCGCTTCGCATTAAAATAGTTATTTTAAATATTTTTTTCACAATAAAAGTTCACAAATAACATGGTCGTTCTTTTACCTTTTCGTCCATCGTGTTTTGCACTATTAATTCATCAGACAAAAGTTATTTTTCTTCCTTATTTTGACATATTTCAAGTGTCGATCTTTCCAGGGATATGATAATGGCGGTTGTATGCTGCCAATCTAGTGGAGCGGATATGACGTCAATCAGCTGTACAAAGGGTCTGTATTGAGCAAGAAGCAATACATTGATCGTTGTTCAGTACATATAGAAAATGGCAAAATATTCACTCACCCATGTCTTTAAAGTAAAATACAACAATGCTATATTATTCTTTAAGTGCTAATTTAATGTTTGGAAGAATGTAATAACACAAATAGTGATTCACATGTAGAAACGAAGGATATTAAATATGGTTGTTCCAGCTTGCACCAACACTTGTTTACCTGATTGCCTGAATGTGCAGCCAGAAAAAAAAACAACACTGTAAACTTGTGACATAAGATGTATAATACATATTGATTTAAACTAAGAATTGGTTTAAATTGTCGATAGACGACGGAACAGTATTAATCTTTAAATATACATGTAATTAGAATTTACAGGTTCCAAAAGCTTATATACTAAATCATTGTTTTTCTTTTTTAAATTACATTACAAACAAAGAGAATTAAAATAAATACTGAAAATGCATGTAGTGGGAAATTAAATATAATAAGAACACAAGGATCTGACTCTCCAGATCAAATAATTTGGAGATTCATTTCATTCCATACACGGACCGTTTTTGTGTGGTTTAATGTTAATCCCGAATCTAGAAGTCAGGGCAAACAAAGCAGACACACACAAAAAATTAAAAAAAACAATTAACACGAACCCAATAAAAACAAGGGACGATTCTATGTGCTTCGAAAGGGTAAGCAACTCCTGCACCACACGTGGCACCCATCGTATCAATCAGGTAAAAATCCTGTAGCAAGTCGTATCCTGTGGGTGGTTACGACAAATGAAACAAACATTGGCCAATTCAGTACAACCAACTA
This sequence comes from Limnoperna fortunei, assembly GCA_944474755.1. Lineage (NCBI taxonomy): Eukaryota > Metazoa > Mollusca > Bivalvia > Mytilida > Modiolidae > Limnoperna > Limnoperna fortunei. The sequence continues at coordinate 38,929,863 of OX104121.1, read as the reverse complement.
AGTCCTAATGGCGATCGTTAAATTTTCTAATGTAAGACTAATCTGGCTACTGTGAACCCCTGTTGAAGTGTCTTTTCTGTCAGCTGACATTTATTTATCAAGTAACTCTGGATAGAAAAAACAGGCTCTGTAATAATGCCTGATAAATTTGGAGATGTATCCGTATGCAGGTGCTGATGGAATGTTGACGCACAAAAATGGAAAATTCATAATGGGAAAATTAAAATCACCCTTTTGTCTCACATTTTTGTTCTTAACCGACCTTCATTGTCAATTCTAGACCTAGCTGTCTCTGTGGTATTCTTAACAGAGACATGAAAAGCTAAGAGTCGATGCATGCATGTTTGTTTTTGGTAGCAAGATATTAAGTATACGATATATAATTTAGTGAGATATGTCCTCAAAGACAATCTCTAAGGTTTCATAGCTGGTTGAAATATATATCTTGCACATTTATTACGACCCTACATGAGATAATACTGTTAATGACCCCTGTTACAACCCAGCGACTAACTAGTTTTTCTTTCAATTTATTCATGTATTGTTATGTGCAAAGTTTTTATAATGCACACACATTATTCTAAAACTACAGTCTACTTTTCAAGACAATACGCATCCGTTGCAGCATTTGATTGTTTTCATGTGATCAAATTAGTGAGGATTCCAGATGACGTATAAAACAAGAAGTCTCATTCAAGGTATAACTAATTTATTGAAACTAAACCCATTTGTTAGTATAATTTTGTCTGTTGCATTCATTACTTGTTCCACTTTAACACCTTTCAACGAATATGCTAATCATTTCCTTTTTCTAGCGCTGAAAAAAGTTAAATCAGAAATTCTCATCTGTGAATTGTTGAACATCTTACCATTGTTCTAGTGCAGAGAAAATGCCCAACGTCTTTTTTTCACACGTTGAGATGATAATCAACATTTCTCAACAATGCTGGTCTAATTTATATTTCCGGTAAAAAGTAAATTTTAGTATAATTTGTCTAGTTTCAGTGAAATGATGACCTTTGTCTTTTTTAGCAATAGTATTCTTTAAATATATCTCATAAATCAGATGCTTTTTGTACATCAGTAATGTCTCGTTTCAGTGGAGTTTTTAAGTTATCAAAATTTCATCACAAGTATTATTCTAACATCAGCAGACCTTTTACCTACATTTATATAAATGCAAACCAAATGCATTGCAGGTTTTAGTGTTTTCAACCATATTTTTACCGTTGCTTATCAATGCAACAGAAGCGATGTTGTAAATGTAGAAAATTTAAACGAAAAAGATACTACAATATCGTTTCAATTATCAATTTTTAATTTCGATATTTTTAAATAATTATAAGTGTAGTGTTTTATCGCATTTTATAAAGCCAATATTTGAAAAATAAACACATTAATAATGGCAACGTAGAAATTTGAGCTTAAATGACAGGTCTAAAATAATGTTAAATGTTTAACTTAACGCATTTTAATCTGTTTGATAAAATGTGAATTTTGGTATAAGCTTTAAGTAATTTTTTCCAATATATAAGACTGAAGTGACTTTCTTGTCAATGCTCATGTTGGCATGTTCGTTTTTATCAAATATGTAAGGACATAAGAACGAAAGCAAAATTATTTATTCCGAACCTCTTTGCTCTTTTGAAAATTTGTTATCATTTATTTATTATGAAAGAATTATTTCCAAAACCAACAGAGAGAACACATTATACTCTTCACTGTATCACAAATACCCCAAATACAGCAAGACCCAAACTTTGAAGATGTATTCATAATGTTCATATAGCAATTCTTGAATTGCCAGTTCTGCGCTTTTATTCTTTTTCAGTTACATTTATTCTTTTTACTTGATTTTAATCCTTAAAATGTTGGTTTACAATAAATAAAAATGCAACCAAATTTTGTATTGACAATACTTTGTGTACTCTAACAATGTATGCTTTGAAATATGCTATCTAATTTAGAAAATCATAGAAATTTAAATTCTAAATATGATACAAGACAAGGGCACCCGATGTTTCCCTGTTGTTATAAAGTTTTAATTCTTGACTTAAAAACAGTTAAAAATGCTAATTTCAAAGGCACTGTCACAGCTGCGAAAACACATAATTGAACAAGAACATTTCATTGTATTAAAATTAAACTTTAATGCCATCACAAAATCAGCTCTCAAAAGTTTTGAGGAATTGACATTATACACTAATGATTTGTATCTTATTAGTGCATTTAAAATCTTTCTTGTTCTATTGTGGTGTTTTACTTGTTAAAAGACAAATGATCACTACAACTATTTTAAGAATTTTCTTCTTTACACAATACATCTTTTCTAAAGTCGTTTTACTATTAAATTTGTTGAGATGTAGTTGAGTATTATACAATAACTATGCAATCATTAAATTATGATTAGTATATCAAATAACTTCTACTGGTTTCAAAATCAGATGAGTAAAAACTATGAACAAATAAATGATTAGTCATAGTTTATGTTGAGGTCCTCTTTGCGCTACACTCCCCAAGGATGATATTTACCTGCTTGTAATGAGCTTTAAATAAAGAAAACTTTTCGACAACTTTGGAATATTGTTTATATTTGTTAACATACTTTTTGTTTCATCTACTAAAGAATGTTTTAAACAAATTACTATTAATTGATGTTAACAGAAGACTTGTCTTAATTCACAAAATATTATGTTTACAGAGTAACTTTATTCATTTGGTTGCCTTGGTATGCAACATGCAGTATATAGAAATTTAAAGAAAAACAAAAGCTGCTGGAGGTCATGATAATTTAATTAGCGGAGTAAAACATTAAACATACAAACAAACATAAATATTACAAAGCCTATAGCAAGAAGACAATCAATTTAAGTTCGTGATGTCTCATAGAAAAATATCAATAAACTGTTTTCGGACACTTTCCTGAAGTCGAAATTAAAATGTATTTTATTGCCTAAAACTCATGTACGATAAAACAATAGATACTATATTAATACTCGGTAAAAATAAAGAATTTCAACTAAATAAAAAAACTGACCATAAAGGCGACAGCATCACAAGCAACAGCCAATACTTTGTTTATTCACACAGTGACAGGCAATCAAAATTAGTGTGTTTTGATATATAAGGCAATTTGAGGAACATATTACTATATGCTGAAATTGGAATAAATGAAACCATATAAAATAATTTGTTCTACAGGACACCACTTAGAATACACATGATATCTTCCTCGTTGAAGTTTACAAGGAAGAAGGGAACAAGGAAGTCACGAGTGAAAACAGTATACGAAAAGATAACATTATGAAATATGTAAACATTGGTATAAAATATATATATGGTTAACTGTATTTGACAGGTCGATTTAAAACATATAGCAATACACAATAAAACAGTATATGTTGGCACATTCCTTTGTCTATGTTATTTAAAGTATTCAACATTACTAGACATATTGACTTATTGTACAATAAGATTATAATATTATTATGCCTTTATATGTCTTAATGAAATGACTGTCACCTCAGATTTGAATTCAGTATAATGCCAAAAGAAACACAACATATGAGTGCATTTTTCTTCAAAATGTCTATTTTTTGTCGAATGTCTTAATACCATTGACTCGAATAGATATCTTAAACAACAAACAATCAATCAATCAATCGATTAGATATGTAAAAAATATATAAATATACACATGTACTTTGTCAGCAACAGCTTATACAGGTTATAAAAAGTACTGACTTAGTAATTCTAGTGAATTTCCTTATTTATAGTAAGTATTCTTTTTGCTTTAAGGATTTCAGAATTTATCGCTAAACAAAATTAAAATAGTGTCGTTTTGATTTGTAAAAAAAAATGAAAAATATGAAAAATTAAGTTGAGAAAGTATTAGAACTGAACCCATTAATTCATGAGAGTTCACATATTCGTATAGTTCTCTGTGATATTTCTTTAAGGCATTACCCAATCGTCCGTGCAAAAGAAAAAGATGTTACCATTTGACAAACGACACCTGCTATTGTCGGGCTTTACATGATGGAGATGATGGAGAACTCTTGTGTTAATGGCTATAATCTGGCAACAATTCGCGTTTGACTTATGCATCAGCAACAATCCTATACACACCATTAGTGGGATCGCATTAAGAAGTTCCATCCTCTTGAAAGCTGCTACTAAAGAAAGTGGGGTGGAAAATAAGGAAATACACGTATTTATGTTGATGCCAACAGTGAGACAACTCGTATATCTAATGATATATCTCATATGGGAAAGCACAAGTCTCTGCGTGCTGTATTTCTATCTATATAATTACTTTTTAAGATTTGCGTAAATACGTTTTGTTGCATTCAAATATATTTTAAATATACATAAATAAACATTAATTTAATTTTCTAAATTAGCTTTATAGGATAGTTGTATCATAAAAAAACTTCTAAATACAAACCTGACAGTTTTCCATGTTCAGTACTTGGTTATGTCAACATCTATATAGATACAATTTTCTATGTTGTTTTAGTAAGTCTTTAAACAAGGAAGACAGTTGTTATCTGGTAAAATATTGTTTCTAGGAATTTTGACAGTGATCACAAGATAAAAACATTTTTTTGCAATGAACTTACAAAACAAAACATTCACAATTTTTGCAATGAATTAAAAGAACAAAACATAAGTTCAGTAATGTGGATAGCAAAACACAACTGCAAAAAAAATTTTGTACGACTTTTAACATAAAATAAATAGACATAAGTTGTTAAAGTTTCTTTGAAGCATAAAAACTGTTCTGTAGCCGGTTTAATATGTTGTCAGAAATGATGAACACATTAAGGCAACACTTGGTTTGTTTTGTTTAAAAGATAACATTTGTCTCGAGGAAACAGGAAGTTGCTTTATCCGACTAATACATAATCCGAGATCATTTAAAAGTAGCTTCCGGCTTTAGGAACACTCACAAATACTAAGCTTTATCTTATGTGACTGAAATATAAGCTATTAAGTCGTACTGATGATATGTAATTCTGAATATTTTCATTACTTTTAAATACTCAATTAGTGAGCAAAGTCGTTTCGTATAATCTAACTTGGTATTTTAGCCACGTCGATAGCGCATGATTGATGTCTGACGTTGACTTTATTCTTCCGTAAAAAAACATTGCAAATATTACTTTATTACTAGTTGAATATTGTTCTTGTTATTTCTTTTTATAATATTGAGTTTTAAATACAAAGGTTGTTTTCAAACCACGAGGCGGTTTATGTATAGCGTAAACCAATACAAAGTGGTATAAATCCAAAAATCCAACCAACAGTTGAAAACAATTTTTATTAAGTAACCATCGCGGATAATGATATATTTTGTGCCCCGTGAACGAAAATCCATCAACTGGAAATACTTCAAACTATTGATAGATTTCAGAACGGGACTCTGCCAGAAAATGGGCAAGACAAGAGGAAAATGAGGTTGAAGCTTTATTTTAATAGGTTAAGGCTTTGAGGTTATCAAAATTATTCACTTAGGAAGGCCAATAAGCGCAAAAGCATCAATAGTGTTCAAACATTTGCGAAATCTATGTCTAATATTCGTAACAGCAATACTGGTCCAAAAGATAAGACCCCTTACAATAGCATCTTTATTTGCAAAAAACATTATACAGCGTGTACAGTGTAATTGGCAATTCTTCCTACACACCAAACGCTTTCAAAAAGAGAGATTCTTTAAATCCGAAATCGGTATATGCGTCTGTTGGCCTCCGGTTTAAAGTCGACAGTGTGCTGGATACCCAAATTATAAAGATCATCATAAAACAGAATCAGATTTGTTTCAATAAACCTCTATCAAAACACCTAAATCTTTAACAGATGTAAAATATAGTGACTTGCTATTCGTGTAGTTCAATGATACTGAAAGTTTCAAAAGATCCAGTCTTAATATGGATCGGGATATTTCCTCCATTTTAATTTTATGATAACGACATTATGGATATTGCATTTATAAAATTTATGCTCAATTGTAACAAGACATACATTTCATCAATAATTCGCTAACGATTAACATTATGCATATGAAATTATATACATTTTCATTTTATATGCATTATGAAAAAAATTATAAAAAATATCACTTTACTCAAAATAGCAATTTTTAAAAGAAAGATAATTGAAGAAATGAAATTTTATAGATGGTATTAGAAAAGTTGACCTTTTATAGAATAGATTTTAAAAATTTCATCGCTGACACTATACATTTTGCGTATTTTATTTAGGGTTAAATCCAACAGTAAATATTAGAAATTTTCATGTAGAAGGTTTAGGTGATCTGTAATATAAATCCAAGTTCATACAAATATAGCTATATGCTTCATTTAGGGTTACATTTACAGTAAACAACATTACAACTTTGATTTTTTACACAACCACCACACACCATACGCTGCTAAACACCAAGATTACACGATGCATTTAAACAATCTGCCGTAGACAACACAAATATTTGGTATATTCATGACAGAACTAACGTAAATGGTTCTAAATAAAAAAAACAATACACTAAAGATGAAATCTGTCCTTTTTAATTGACAACATTGTTTTCCTGTTTGAAAGACTAGTTTTTAACCAAACTAGTACCAACGGGTACGAAATATGCTCCTCCTCTCGCCCGGCTGGTTTAATTGAAGGCATCCGGACAAAGAAAGAACAGACATTGGCCTACCTAGACACTTAATTTGTCCTTCGCGAATATGACGTCACTAAAAATGTTTAGATTTGCATTAAACCTACCATATAAGCTTGCAATTAAAATATATAAGCAATATACAAGTCGCCATATTACCTAGACCTTCTTCTGCAAAATTGTAAACTAGTTTCTGCGATAACGTGATTTCACATTTATAGTTGTCAACTTTCCGTAATTCGATGCATTCCAGGATGGCCGGTGTATGTATTCACATTTCACAACATATACGTTATGCTGTCTTGCAAGCGGTAATTTCAAGCCCAGAAATTTCTGTATATTTTTTGATGTTATTACACCAGAAGTTATATGGCCGTAACCATGACTTAATTGATCGATATGGAAAATCCATCCTCTCAAATATGATGGCAATTAAGATGAGTCGTAGTTAGTCTTCCTTTTCATTGACTTAACACTTGACAAGACTATAGTAACTCGACAATTGCCTAATTAAAGACGAACACTGCTTTCTAGATCGAAGCACCTGAGTGCAACCATGGATTATTTTTTATTTTGTTCTGGTTAATCTCTCTTTTTTGGAGGTGGTGGCGTGTGTGTGTTTGTGTTTTTGTTGCATCCGGAATTGTATTTCCTTTGATTTTCTACTCTTGTTCATTCGTCGGTTCCGTTTTCAAAAATATGGCAATTTATTAGATAGCCGTAAAACCAATTAACAGTTTATAAATATTCCCCCATTCACTCAGAAAGCAACTGTCGATCTTTTATAAAGAATCTTTGTAAACGTTTTGAAATCAATTACTTTGTTAAAAAGACTTCGATATTATTTGATGTTTATTATTGAAAAAAAGTGTGTCACAATGGTTTTAATTGTATGTTTCTTAGTTTTCCTTACGTCACCAATTCCATCATGAAACAAGCAGTAATATTTATCACTTGGCCTCTCTAGTGACATAGCCTGTCATATTTGGACGTCAGTCACAACTAACTTATGATAAGACAACAGTGTTCGAGTTGGGATACTTTCCTCTCTTAAAAACATCCAACACAGCAGGCTATTTGATTGCTCATTAATATGATAGGATTAGCTCGAAATTTTCCGTTACCTCTACCTTTAGCTTAAAAATCGAAAGATACTTAACGTTTACCTATCTACCTCAAAGTGCCCTGCTCTATACTAGGCAATTGTTTTTTTCTTCTCGCTTCAATTACAGCTAAATATACTGTAAATAATGACACGTACTTTGATTTTTGGAAGCATTCTCCTTCTTTTGAGGCATAATTTGGGGAAAAAAGTAATAGCGTGTAGATTTGATTGTCTTAATTGTTTTATATGTACATATCTTGACAGAGAAGTATACAATCCTTGACTATAAACTCAAGAATAACAGTAATAGCAGGCAACTGGAACGTCACCCGTTGAGTTCTGCTTTTATTAAAACGACGTTTGGACAGAATGTTGGCGTAATGTCTGCATTTTAAACAGTTTATTCGTAAATTGGGAAGTACTTTTTTCAAAATGAAATAGTTATGTATAAATATAAACTACAATTCATTGCAATGGGATAAATTATCTTTCTTAGTATTAATACCAAATCGAAGAAAGGACAGATATGCAATTCTAAGGACGATATATGTGGGAATAAATGGAAAATGGAAAATGGATTTTATCTTAGTTATAATATGTAATTTGGGGTTTAATTATTGATATACTTTGCGCATTTCCAGGTCAACATTTAGATTTCTCGATTCTAAATAGATTTTAACAAGGGATGGTATCTATTTAGATTTTTTTCTTAGATTGGTTGTTTTATTGATTAAAAAAGATCCCTGCATGTGGGAACAATTTTGTTAGGGACCTAATTTATTAAAACCAAGTTTAATGCTCCACATGAATGAGGTATAAAACTTGATTTCAATAAATGTGATAGAAGAAATTCGATGCCTAACGAAATTGTTCTCACATAAAATGAATAACAGAAAAGAAGGACCTGGTTAAAAGATAAAAAGTTTGATTAATGAGATTGGTTACTTGTAAAAATATGGTCGCCTGATAGCACTAGAGAAACGTGCTGTAGTTTTAGCAGGACTGCATGGTATTAGTTATGAACTGGTGTTGCGTGATCTTTGACATTACTTACCCATCTTATCTTTTTATAATCAAGAAGAAAAAACACCTGAAAACATAAATGTATAAATATATTGTGAAATATTTTGTAATAAATCAACATGTGATTTCATTGGCACAAGAGCATGCATAAATTTATAGCAAACATGTATTAAAATACATTAACATTCCCTTTTAGAAATTCCCTTTTAGAAATACCATATGCAATCATAAGTAGAAGTCTCACTGAGATACCATAACAAATAGCTATTGCATCCTTAATTTTTAATTCCTCATCGATTGAAACTAACATTCAAGTTATTATCCCATAATAGACATCGTTCTTTATTAATGTAATAACTCCTGTAATATCATAAAATATTCAAAGCCTTCTGTTATAATGGATTATGCCTGCATTATCTGCAATTTTTTGAAATAGTATCTTGGTTACATTTGTTTAATTGTACGTTTCGCAACTTGCACTTTAAACTTTACGTTATGTTCATCAGGAGTTTTTGTTCTTGTTGGTTGTTGTTTGTCTGCTTTCCATATTGATGAATTATGTCAAGCCATCCTACAGGCTTCTGCTTTTTATATTTTAACATTGAAAGCTACAATTTTTACTCGTAATACTATATGTATTAAATTCAAAGAAAGCTGTAAAATGTTTATTTGGGCGTTTTTACAATAACAACCTAAGTTATAATGTCAAGAATGCTGTTGTATTGTTGATCATACTATAAGATTTTTGTAAGCGAGATGCTATATCCTAAGAATTAATCTTGTCGGGTCTTTATATTCATTGTCAAATGATGTTTGTTCGTATCTTTTTTTCTCTTTGGGGAATATTTGAGCATTATCTGGTTAAAATTAGTTACAGACAAATTGTTAAAGCTTCAAAATCTGACATAGTGCTTCTTTATAAAATAAGGTTGTTCATCTTTTATTGTAGAACAAAGAAGTAATGCAAATACCTGCTTGTATCAAATCCACCAATTTAGGCCTACTGTCTCTAGAAATAAATAAAGGCTTTACATCAAATATATTATGCAGTTCAATATCAAATAACTGAATATTTAAGCTCAAATATAAATTATTGATTTGCTAGTCCGTTTAAAACGCCGAATGATTGAATAAATGTTTCGAATTAAAATTAGTTGATTGTTTTTTTTCTGTATCTTACTAGGTTTTCTACATTTAAGTAGTGAAACATTCATTTGGTTAACAAAGAAATATAAATCTTTACCTTTCCGTAGTTGACAAACTGTACAAATCGTCAGTTCTTTGTATTTCTGAAGTAGAAAGTGTATAAACAATAAAAGCACGTGACTTAGAAAACGCACCACCTGTTGACGGTATTAATGATTGTATAGGATACTTTCAAAATGCAATAACAGCTACGTAATAGGAAATAAAAGCTCGACAGAGACTTGCTCATCTACCGTTATTTAAATCTTGATCAAAGAAATTTGATTTCTTTACTGACATATATATTCTAACTGTTTAGAGTTTGGTTAAAATCAATTTTTAAAACTCTTTTTATATTGGTAATAATTTAAAACGCACTATGAAATGGTTGCCAAGGTAATATCGAAAGCACGAAAGCCTTAGTTTTAGAATAAAGCACAGAAGAACACATCTCACGTTTTCATTAAAATACAAGATATAATTTAATCATAGATTAGGTTTCTTGACGTCAGTAGATGCATTGGTACCTAGTTGACAAAATCGTGATTTGACGGGTTGTATTGCACGATCTACATCAATTGAAGTGTGTAATAAAACTGATATGCAATACAACGTCAACAAATTAATAGACGAATAATGAAGCTTGTTAAAAAATAATAAATTTTTAAGTTAATAATTTATTTGCTGCCATATGCTGTAAAGAAAAACATGTGTACACCTGTTGCCACGACGACATTAATAACCCGTTTACGTTATATATTTTTTTCATTACTGATAAGTCAATCAACAGTCGTTCTCAATATTTATTACAATATTACTAAAATAAAATAGACCGATTTACCAACCTCATTTCAGATGTTTGATAGCAATCCAAAATTCAACTCAAAAGTTCTTGATATAATATGTTAACTTAGGAAATAAGATTTGTCGCTATATTTCGTACAAACACATTTTATTTGTAAGTTTGATTTTGGATAACATTTCTGGGAACTCATTGCGTCCTTGTTTAATATACCAAGATTGCTGTTATATCGCATAATTCATAAGATCAACGTAAATCTGTTAGTGCCAATAGTTTGACATAATGTCATATTTAATCGTTGATTTTAACAAAGATTAACAAATTTATATTTATAGAAATCGCATTACTCAAATAAATTTATTTATACAAAACTTAATGACGTAATACCATAACCAAAACACAGTTCAAATCATGCATGCATCTAATTATAACAAACCTATCTAGGACTATAAATTGCAGTTTAACTCGTTGAAATTAAGATTAACAAAGTAAAATTATTTTATTTTACACAATACCATCAAAAAGTCAATCGGTGCATCTATCGATTCGACTTTCCACGTTTAAGTAAGATTTTTTAATGCACAAAGGAAAGGTGTTGAGTTTAGAAATTCAAAATGAAGAAAACAATCATGTACATCAATGTGTAATTTAACAAATTAAACGTGTAATACTGACATAAACATCTGACATATATACACATGTTAATAAGTTATCATTTACTACTAAATACGACACACTTACACTGGAAGAAATGTCTGTTAAAGAGGATCTTTAAATACCAGAACATCTACTTGTCAAGTCAGGAAACTTTAGGTAACGTGGTTGATAAAATGTTACTATTTTAAGAACTAATTTCTCCCTACATAACAAACACGCGACTTACAATTATTCACACTTCAATAGTCAATATAGAATTTATAAAAAGTACAATAAACTTACCAGTCTTCTAATGTTCGTCTGAACTGTGACGCACAGCTATTGTTTATCTTCGGGACTGCAGTACTTTAAATACACTTCAATAATGAGGCTTACACCGGTAAATTAGACGGAAAAGGCTCAGTGTACCTATCAGATATGAGAACGATGGAAATAGGTCAATACAGACGCTTTTTAGTCACATTAAGAATCTGATACTGTTAACAACATAGACAGATTCTAGAATATTTTAATGTAATATTTAAATATCAAACTTATAAAGTATAATAAATTGACTGGATACGCTAAATGTCATGCGTTGTTAAACGCGACCAGACATGTTGATTTAAATATTTCTGTCTAATGTATTGATGTTATATAAATGTTATTGTTAATTAATTGCACGCGATAAAACAAACAGCATGACCAAACTTATATTGGATAAGTATATCTTAATTTTAGCGGTAATGGTAAGAACGACGATATGTCGTCTGCTCATATTGTAATCTGTTATCTGAAATGTAAACTCTCACGGTTTGATAAATATAACCTTGCCGTTAATACAGATAAATATATTTATCAGGGTTGTTGTTTTTGGTAGAACGATCTAGACGAGAAGGCAGTCAAAATATAATAATAAATATTTAATACAACGATAGAAATGTTCTTTTCTTTAAAAATTAATGAAGTTATGATAATTTAAGAGATCTTGAAGGGAATTAGGATTCGTTCTGTATTTATTATTTCCTTTCTACAATAGTCAAGATATTGCTTGATTTGCTTGGGACTATTGAAAGCCCATATTCCACCAATGCAAAATGTCTCAAATGAAATAATATACAAAAGAAAATATTACATTTTAGTTATTTCCTTTGCATATATATTAGTTTTAATATTTTCATTATGAATATTATGGATTAGCCTTAACAAAGACAAACATTTTCGTACGATGGTATACGTTTTGGGTTAGTGGTATTTCATGTGAAAAATAATACAGTACCATTACGAACGTGCCATATGAAAGTATCTCTTGTTGCATGTAAAACTTTGAATACAACTGGTTTATAGTTGTGTGCTTAAATTGTATTGTATTTTTTGAAAACGAATTTTATACGGCCCACGATATCAATACACTAATATACAATGCTATCTTTTCAATATATTTAAAAATAAAATGTTTGCTCGACAAAAATTGTATACAACGCATTCTAATATGACGTCCTGCTTTAGCTATGTAGACAAAGCCGTGTCAAAATTCCAATAAGTTTAGTTCGCACATGCGTAAACTGCGTGTTTTGTGTAAATGTTAAAACTGACTTACAAATGCCGTTTGTTATGTGTTATCCATAATTATCGTTATTGTTAATAAATTAGTTATTTTTAGTCTGAATTCTGAGATTTATATGATTTAAACTACTACCGATACATTATTTTTTTTAACAATTCTACATTCGAATTAATATGACGTCACAATTAGAATTCCGACGTCATATTACGCTGAACTGAAAATTTCAAACTGGAACAATGAAATTTCGTTAAGATTTCTCAAAATTTTTGTTTAAAAGGTACGTACATTCAATGAAATTACGAGAATATATGTTTATGTCAATTTTATTTGCTTTAACATACTGTTTTGGGATATATCGTATTAGTTTCAAAACAACAATATTACCACTGAAAGCGTCCTCTTAGAACCGCTTCGAAATTTTAAAACATTTGTTAGACATATTAGAATCGAAATAGATTACTGTGAGCGGGCTTTATGGGAATTAGAACATGGTCAGACCTAATATTTGTCTTCATTTTATACCTCGCTATCGCTCGGTATAAAATATTGACAAATATAAGGTCTGACCATGTTCTAATTCCCATAAAGCCCGCTCGCAATAATCTATTTCTTATTTTAATAATGTTTGCACATACATCGTAAAAACGCACCTTTATGTGTTTATTACGTCATTTGGCGTTATTTCGAAATATAGTTATTGCCGTGTGTTAACCTTCACTTTTACCGTGTTAAAAATATTGATATACATACAGATCTAGAAAAAACCAGAAATACAACGTTGTCTTATAATAATATGAGCATACCATTACACAATGTTGATTTGTGTAAGAAGTTATTTATGTCATGCTCGTTGCCTTTCTTTTACTGTTTATTGTAGCTCATCTGGTCATTAAACATGTAGCAAACATTAGATGTAAATTTCCTAATTAACAAGTTTCTTTAGAAATGTGACTCTCACCTGTAATTAAAATTTAACCCTATTTTTAAATGTGTGTGAAATTAAGCAATAATATGTTAATTAACTCGTACGTCTTTAAAAAACAAAACATAAATCATGTTCTTCTTGGGATGCAAACCTCATTGTTTTTCACTTATAGGAAGGCATGCCATTTAACCTGGTTTAACCCACCATTTTTTTTAATTGCCTGTATCAAGTCAGGGCCATTGCTGTAGTTGCTATTTTTGTTTGTTGGTTCTAACGTTTGCCTGTTCCTTGAACTTCGTGAATTGTCTTTTTTGACAGTTTCGTTGGTGATTGGTATTTTGTTATTACCATTTATATTTCTCTACTAAAAGTCACCTCCACGTGGAATTAGGTAATTTCCCATTGTTTTAATATTCCATACGAAAATCCAGTTGAAAACAATTAGTCACGGTAACCTGCCCATATTTAATGCTATGCTTCTTTTGTTTACATGTCACAAATCGGCCTTAATTTTTGCGACCGGAATTTCATATTGTAAGTAAGCTATGTTTTTTTCAAAACGGATGTACAATAGTATTCAGACAAACCGCGAAACTTTTCCAGCGTCAACCGCAAACCGCAAACTATAAAGCCTGAAAGGTTTCGAATTCTTCCGTTGTAATTTAGGTCAAAATTTGCTATTGAAAATAATCGAAATATCAAAATAAAAAAACAACGCATTTCAAAAGGCTGAATATCTCGAGGAAATAATTGTCGATTTCAAAATATATCTTTTGTGATCTACAAAAGGAGCAAAAGTTCGACCATACGCTCTAAGCAATTTTCATTTGTCACGTAAAACCGCTCAGCAAAAACGGTGACTTGTATTATAATATTTCAAATGTAACTGAAATTTACTGTTTACTGCATTTAAATTACTTTTTTAAATAATACCAATGAATCATTTTTTAAAGAAAAGATTGAATTGCTTTAAATTTATTAAATTAGTCAGTTTTGATTGCTATAGCAACCGTTTTACTATACTAAGAGAAAAACCTACCACCTACAGTCTAACAGTTTTAATAACACACATATATAACTAATCTATGTAGCATATAGAGAAGTCCGGAAATAAAAGTATTCTAATAAATAAGTGATACAATTTTACTTCGACAGACACCTTATTATGACACGTCAGTAATGTAATGGATTTCATATATTTAAAATGTTGCGGAACTTTATAAAAAAGTTCGTTCCAAAAAGTTACGTCTAATCCGACTAAAGACAAAAACACCTTGGAAATATACATAACAATGCTCAGCAAAACATATTTGAAAGTAAATAAGAAAAAACCAAAGCCTATTAACAAAACGAAATACAAGCTCGAAAATGACAAACATAAAAACGAAAACCTCAACACAACTAACAAACGAAATGCTATCAGGTGTTCCGGAAGTGTTAGCATATACTGCTTTACTAGTCACATCCTTCGTGTTATGGTAAAAATCGAAAAGACCAGTTATCCAAATATACACAACACCCTTAGAAACAGTATTTTTGAGCAAATGCTTTTGATGGATTGGGAGAAATAAGGTTACTGATATAAGGTTAAAATCTTTGTATCAATTTGAGTGCAATTGCTTTGTACGGTCACGTTTTACATTGCGTAAATGCTAGATAGAGGTAAATAAATGCTGCCGAATGGTTTTATTTTAAACAATACGACGCAGTCTGAGTAGTTTAAACTAATTGATATAACATATAGTATACTGCTTTTTCAGAAATATGTATACAAGTAAAACGATATACCTTATCTGACACATTTGCCGATCAATAAAGGATCATATTTATTGACAAAGAATGTCAGATTCGTTTGAACAAGGCAGGTACCAATGAAAAATATAAATCAAGTACTTACCTAAAGAACCGTAGACTTTGTTTATATGTTACGGATATAATCTTTGCCTATTAAAGGAAACAATATGCTATTCTAAAACGTACTTATTATGCGACAAAACATTAGTTTAAACTTGTAGTCGATAATATCATAACTGGTTGCGAAACGTAACAGATTGGATAAACCCTTGGACACACACAGAAATGATTGATCACATGAAGGATGGATACAATTTTAAAATATTTCTATAGATCGAGAAACAATTTGTAAACAAAGATGCACATACAGATTTTATGTTCTGTATAATTAGTGTAAAAATAAACATAAAAGTTCGCAATGTCGATAAATTCTGTAAGCTAATTTGTTAACTATATCGACCTCTTTAACCATTAGGTTAAATCTGTTTTTAATTTTATAAAGTCGAATCGATGTAGAGCAGGTACGCTGTACACCGTTTTGGAAAAAAGCAACCGAGTCAACATCTGACTACAGTAATAAAAACGTATTAAATTCAAAACTTTCCTCACAACTTCTGCATTAATTTATATAAGACGTGTTTGAAAATGAACCAAAAAGGGGAAACTTATAAAACAAAATACATTTGCACATATCAATAAACGTACAAAGACAGAAAGATATCTATATAAAAAGTAAAAATGGACTTCGTTGTGTTATAAAACGAACTAGATATAAGGAAATAATTGTCAACTTATCTTGAAGTTAACAATTTTTAAAGGAAAACATGTTTAGACTTTTCAAACGTTGCATTACCTTTTTGCTAATTCATATGTTTACTTAAATAGTGATATTATAGAACAAATCTAGTATGCAACATCATTGGAATTTCTTGTACTACAGTCATTGTCATTGTCAATTGTTTCATATCCTGATTTAGGTTTGGTAGAAAGGTTCAAGGAAGTTTTGCCATGATTTAAAATGACGTTAGATCCGTTATGGAAATGTTGCACTTATGTTTGTAAATGAGAGATTAAAAGCCTATATAAAAACAAAACAAAAACAAGAAAACAGTGTAAAAACTTTCCCATATTGACTACTAATTGACATGACAGGGGTGTTGAAACAGGCAAGAACTGGTTCTCTTTTGAAGCACCTGAGTTCACAATCATACTTTCGTATCGCTTTTGTTTGTGCGTTTGTTTGTTGGTCGATTGGTTGTTCTTTTTTTCGCTTCTTTATCACATATGACTCAAAAAAGCTGCGTCAACGAAAACTTGTGGAAAATGAAAAAAAGATGTTTAACTGCTTTATCAGTCTAGACTATTACTTAACTTGTGGATTAATCAAGGACTCACAATAAGAATGACATACAAAATAATAAACAGATGAAAAAGGGACACGTAAACTGCTATAGAAACCAGGAGTTATATTATGGGCGGGGTATTTTTGTCAAGTGAAGGATAAAGCAAAATATGAATATTATTCAAATTAGATTTTATAATTCTGACATATTTGAACTAACGTAGCGTGAGATATCACGACCAATCAGCAATTTTTTAAGAGCACAAAGATTAGAAATACCGTTCGCTTTCCAAGCTAGAGACATTGAAAGTTATTTTCACCTTTTTAGTACAGCAGATTGATTCTGGGTTAACAGTTTGTGTAACTTTTATCGAATTTCACTGTTGGATCCAATTTTAGTCTGTAAAAGTATTTAACATTACTATATTTACGGTAATTATGTTTATGAGTGTATGAACAGAGCATTTTAGAGTATTACTTCACAGTATAAAGTTTATTTTACATGGCTACTGAACGTAAAAAGTCCTGATTTTCTTTAAATTAATGTTGTCTTTAAATATAAAAATATATGACGTCATCACATGAGCCTTGTATTAGTATTGGTGCGTGAAAGAATGTAATTTGCACAATCATTTAGTGTAACCTTAAATTACTTAAACTCGTGACTTATCCATCCTCCTAATACTAATACATAGAAAAATGTACTACTATTCATTAATATGATAACTTTCCATCATGAAAAATGATTTTAATAATAATTTGTTAATTATTTTGTTGCAATCAACTACAAAAAAAATATCTGTTTACATAAAATGGAGGTGAACTGAAATATAATACACACCTGGAAAAAAGTTAATCACACTTAGTTTTTGTTTAAGTCATACGTATTCGAACACCTTTGGACTAATATTAGACTGCCATTCGTTTTTAATTTATGCAAACAAAAATATGCATTGTTGGCACAATGCAACATCATTTTAATAAAAAAACTTATTATTTTCTTTACATATCATTTCATCAAAATATGGACGGTCTTTGCTTTTTCACGTAGTCTTTAAAAAGTTTTGTCACCGAAAGCACCAAACTGTTATTTAATTGTCCAATCACACTTGAAAACGTCAATAATAAATACCAAATTAATAATTGGCCGTCAAAGGGTCAATATCGGGTATATCCACCGTTAGCACGAATGACTGCTGCAACCCTGCGTCGCATACTACCAGTAAAGCGTCTAATTTGTTGAAGCGTTATCTGTCGCTATTCCGAGTGTAATTGAGCTTCTTAATGTTGCACGTTCTGTGGAGGAGGTTCCAGCGTTTGTAATCGCCTACCCAATTGATCCCATAGATGCTCTTTTGGTTGAGATCTGCACGTCATGCAGGCCATGGAAGAGTGGTCACAGCTTTGTTCTAAAGATATGCCCTTACTGCGCTGGAACGATGAGGTCTAGTGTTTTCATCCACGAAAACAGGTCTTGACTCTAATAAGTGGTTTTCAAAATGAGGCACAACTACAGATGTAAGCACTTCCCGGATGTACTTATCGTCTTTAAGTTGTTTGCAATTGATTGTTAGCAGATCCAGTTTGCAATCATGTGAGATACAGCCCAACACCATAACCGATCCCCCAATAAAAGGCACTGCTGAAAAAAATGTTACTTGGCATGTAAGTTATGTTTTGATGCCTCCAAACACGACTTCACCCATCAGTTACATGGAGTAAAAATCGGCTCTCATCTGACCAGTATATTCGTCTCCAGGTCCTAAGGTTCCAATTTTTTCTTGCTCTGCACCAGGCCAACATGCCCCTGCGACGGCGATCATCTAGCATTGGGCGTTTAATGACTCTTTTTGATCTCAATCCTGCAGCTTTAAGACGATTTCGTAATGTTTTGGCTGACAGATTACGACCAGGTAACCATTGTTGCTGCATACGGATTTCGCCTAACCAATCTACCAAGGCTCCTATCTTAACGTTGGGATGTCACAGATGCCAGGTCGGGAATGGTCGTAACATTTTGCGTTTCAGAGTGTTTTCTGTCCAAACGACTAATAAGTATATAATGATGACATCCTATTGCCTTATAAGACATCCAAGGGGAATGCATTCCGATGATTTGCCATCTCTGTGCTTCAGATATCCGTATATACGCCATGCTTACTTTTAATGATTTGGCAACTAGAAATTCAGGATTTAAATACCGATATGTTGCATGAAAAAATAGTGTACTTTGAACGAGATGAAGGGAGCAGAAAACCGCGCTTGATTAAAATTTCACACCTGAACGCTCGCATCCTTTCAATTATACATTAAAGAATTATTACTGACAAAATCGTCAAAATTAAACTTTATTTACAATAAACGAAAAACAAAAATATTCGTGGGTGCTTTTGTCCTGTGTATATATAATAGCTATTGACTGAACTAGTCTACAATTACATCATTATCTTATATTAAGCGAAGGTGTTAAATTAGGAACATTAATTATGGGAACATAATGTTTCTCACTATTATTGTGGTACCTCCACCCTTTTTCTCAAAAAGCACAGATTTATGTTTGAGTGAGTTGTTCACAATGCAAAGCAGCCTAATGTTGAGTTGAATTTCAGAACTAATTCTCTTTTACGTGTTTTTTTCGTGAAATTCATACAATTTAGCAATTTGAATGAGAATGTCTGCAGACAGATAAGATACTTTACCAAGGGTTTACAGTGGCATGATTAAAGTTTTCACTGTGACTTATTCATTAATATGAAATATCTGTGTTACGAATGACCATTTATTCGTTACGTTTGATACAGCCACTTTCCCTCTTCTGACTGAATTATGACTCCCCTTGGTACAATTAATTACAGGATTTTAACCTTGGAAGGAGTTGAAGTTGCTTAGCTTTTCGGAGTACCTGGAAAAACCGCCTCAATTTTTCAATTGGAGTTCGTGTTATTCAATTTTTTATGTTTGTGATGTGTGTCTGTTTGTTTTGTTACTATCCCCTCTTTTGGTTTACCATTGATTTTCTGTTATAACAACTGCAGTTTTTTGTAAGCGACGGGATGCGTGATTATAGAATATAACATTTTTTGTTTGTGTTTTTTTTCTCATGACTCAGCGCAAAGATCTAGTGGCTCAGAAAAGAAAACATAATGTGCCACATTTAATTAGACTGCTTTGTTACTATAATAGCGAAATAGTAAGTATTATTTGTATCAGTATAAAACTATAAATGTAGTGCATATATACATACATATATATGAATAACGAATATCTCAGACAAGCACAAAATTACTACAACAGCAAATAGTACATTATGCTCTGGATTACTAGCTTCTTCTGTGGTTTAATCGTTGACGTGCATCACCTCGTTTTGATTGAAAATATTTTTTGTATCCGCGGCGAAAAAAGAACATATTCTTTCAAACAGGATAGACATAAAAGTTTTTCTTTTCGTGATGACTATGTAATGTCTGTAATTAGTACCTAATGCAGTCTCAAAATACGCATTTGATTAGAGTAATCGGCGTTTTTGTCAGAATAACAAGAAATATGTCTAGTATTTGTGAGTCCCGTGAACTTTCTACTTGTCGTACACTTAAACAATACACGAGTCAATCATAAGATACAACAGGTAGTACGTGGTCTGATCTTTGTTTTAATTACAAGCACAGCTCTAACATGATAGAATGCTGCTTAAAATTGAAAATTTACAATAGGTATACAAAATACAAAGAAATTATTTTTTTCGAAATCGTTTATACATTGTTAGCCAAATTTTAAGGTGTGAACATTTGTTCCAGAATTCGTAAATGAGAAAAGGTTCATACTATACGAAAGGCTGGAAATAGTTGATAATTACTAAAACTTGTTTGTTGAATGATTGATTTAAATGGAGCTGGAGCAATGTAACGCTAAATATGTATAGAACAAGTGCATAACAATGAAAACTGTAACAAGAAATTGAATTAAATCATATAGCAGAAACCTCGGCTTGCCCAAGGATTAGAAAATATTGCAGTATAGTAATCCGGTGATATAGAATTTACAAAAACCCTCTCCAGGCCACTTATAATGTATTGAAAATACCACATACCTAACGATATATTGATAAAAAGGTCCTTTTTCTGAACGTCTTAAAACTGTTCTATTTGTAGATGTTGAGTACCCTGTTGTCAACAGTTTTTAGAAATTCGTTTCCAGTACGTAAAACAGCTTTTATCAATCTGAAATCCCTCCTGAAGAGTCTTCTCCCCTAGTTAAGTTAGGGTTCGTGTTACTCATCTTTGTTTTTCTGTATTTGTTTTCAAAGTTATAGTTTATGTTTATATAGTTTTATAGTTTTTCTACTTCCACGTATTTGTCCTTCAGCAGAATATTGTAAATTCAAAAGACATACTTATCAATTTCAAGATCTTTCCTTTTGATAATTGTCAATTGTGAAAAAAAACACAATTACTTTCTTGGTGTCAAATGTATAATTTTACTAACAAACGAGATTCCCAACAGTTGATTAAATGAAATCTATAAAATTGCTTGGTGTATATAAAGTACCAATAAACTATACCGTACACGCTTCGTTTTTTTAGTAGTTCTTGCGTATTGCTTGATGTGAATGTTTTGTATTTTGTAATAGTTTCCTTCTTGTTTTCCTCTTTGTTATACTTCTATAATATCATGTTCTTTGTAAGCTGAAATCTGATTGGATAAGTTAAACGGAGCAACCTACTTTATACGATATAACTTGAGTTTGTCATCTGACCTATTTACCCCATTAAAATTCAAATTGTCCGATGACGTAATATTTTTACGACCAAAATAATCAAGATTTATAGTTAAAATTAAATTAATTAATTAAAATTTCTACACAGGTTATACTCACCTGGTTTGGGTCTGTTTACACTATTCATAAACCGTTTCATAACCGGATGTTTATTAGGCGTAAACGGACCCAGACCATCTTGCATCTTATAACCAGATCAGAAATTTGAAATATTCCTTAATTAAATGCCAAAGTAGTACGATGATTATAGTTACATCGTTTTGCCAAGATCAGAAAATGACAATGTTTTGGACACCTATACTGGTATAGTTGTTGACAACTCTATAAATGTCTATCTTGGTATAGTCAACAATATTTTATAATAAAGATATTTTTCAAACGTCAGGTCGTCTTGAATACAGCTGAAATACAATTCAGTGAACGTTAAGAAGCATTCAATCAATCAAATATCAACATAAGCTAATTATACCTAACGTTGACTAAATTCTTAAAAATCCAATTATATGTAAATAACTACGCCCAAAGATTGTGAAAGATTGATTATATTGTACATACGTATGTTTGGATTTAATCGATTATATATCATATGGTAATAACTGGCAACACACCAATTACCCTTTACATGAGTGTTTTGACAGGAAGGAACTAAATATTAATCTAACGCACGTTTAACATAAATTTATACACTGATTTCAAACAAGAAATGTATAATAATAAGACTTCTATATTTTAAAAACAACTGATTCTTATTTTAAATCCGATATTAATAGTGGACACATTTACACATAATGCATTCAATTTGCTGGAGAAACCAGATTTTGTTGTCATCGTGTTCGACCTTGATGAAAAGATTACAGCTTTAATCATATTTAGTACAGATACACCCTTAAATATTAAAGTAAACAGGGTTTTAACATAAAGTATAGAAGAAAATTTCAACTGCATTATCTTATTCAGATAATGACTTCATGAAACATTAGATATGACCAATCGATTACATTGTAAATAGTATTTAAAGCAATAATGCCACATTGCTTGTTTTCAGTACTTATTTTATACTTTCTCTTTATTTCAATTCATTTTTCAAACGTAGAAGATAATTAACATAAAACTATGTATATCTATATCGTTATTTAAACACCCCATTATGGCTGATTATACCAGAGCGTAATTGGAATGTTAATATCTGTTGGTGTATTTTATGTCAATGAAACGGAACTTTTTGCAACAATGCAATGAACCATTTTATATCTTTCAATGCTACAATTTTAAACTACGTCTATTTAAAGCCTTATTAATAGTCGTTATAACAATGTTTAAATAGCACGTGACCTAGTATATAACACGACTATATGAAAGGTCATAGATTCAGGACAAACTTAACATAATCAAATAAGAAGTCTTTATAGGTGTCGAAAAAGTCATTATAATTTTTCTTTAAATAAATTATATACAAAAATTATATATGGAAAACAACGTTAAGGGTTAAACTTAGTTTACTTTACTTGACATGTTGTTTATAAAACTTCTGTATAAAGCAGTGCAACTCACGAGACATTACGCGGTTGTAACAATAAGGTAGAAGAACGTGCAACATATATCAAACGATTTATATTCATTTTTCTTTTGCCTTGTTATTTTGACACCTTTTATCGCACATGTGTCGATTTATCAAAATATATTTATACAATTCTACAAATTTTTAATCTCATAATATTTTCACAGCCTCCCAACCTCCCAAACATCTGTAACATTTCGTTATATTTGAATGTTGACTCTTCAAAATATTTGTGTCTAAACATTATTCCTTCAAGCATTTCTGTAATGTAAACAAAAAATTAAATTCCTTAACGGTGACCTCTTGAGTGAAGTTTGTGAATAGTCTTTTTGACACACTGAAATTATTACTGTTATACAAAAGTCTATTCGCATACTACTATATAAAACACTGATCCATTGTGTAACCAAAACCATATAAACACGTATACTTAAAACAAGTAAACAAAACAACTTTGACAGCAGTTGCTATCTCGCAACAGATAAACAAATGTGAAGAAACAGATTCGTGCCATTCTGTGTAGGTGCTACATAGAAGAAACAATTCACAAGTTAACGATCCAAAACATTAACTTGATACACGTTCCTCAAAGCTAAAAAATTAATTTATTTGATGCTAACATATGATAAGTTTTTTTGCAAAGACATTTAAAATTCTTCAATATAAACTCTTTTTATCATGTCGTATTTCATGTATTGATCATCTACGTTATATTTGAAACGTTAGTTTATTGGTATTATACAAAACAAATATTTTATATTCTATATACGTAACCTCTATTTGCCCTTGAAACAACGACACGCTTTTACTAGATTAGTTACAACGAATGCTAATAAAATCGAGATAAAATATTATTTACAAGAATGTACACCGCCTAGTTGCATTTTTAGAACATTAGGCAGACATGTTAATATCGTATTAGTGTTGTTGGCAACGAAACGAGTTGTGACATAGAAGCTCAATCAAGCATTTACTTTTCAGACATAGACATAAATACATTTTTTACCTTTGACTTGTTTAATATAATATGAATGTATTTGCTCGGAGCAATTTAATTACAACATATGTTTAAAACGCACCCTTTTACGACTATCAAATTACTTTATTTTGTACGAAATAAACTTGTGCATAAGTTGAATTCAGTATATCAAAAAACGATACAAAAAATTCTTTGTTTTTCTGATAACTTTAGTATTGCGTATTTATATAAACTGTATTTAAAAGGCTTAAATTATTAGTGTTAATACTAGTTTTGAGTTCCCTGTTTCTTTTAATATTTCATTTAAATTAGTTGTAACCAGTTAATACAAATGGAATGGGTACAAAACTGTTTAACATGAAAATGACAGGAGAATTTTTTTCGGTTGACAGATATAATATACAAATAAGACGATAACATGAAGTTATCGACAAAATGAAACTTAGAAACAAAACACACTTTTATCATTTCAAGCTTAGAACAAACAAATGTCACAATAACCCTATAAATAAATATGTGACTTTATGTGCATCCTGTTCCAATTAAGAAACCCGTTGTGTAACTTGTAGTACAACTTAAAGAACAAAACTTTAAGGCAAATAAACTATATTTTACTTCATCTCATTTTAATAAATTTTATGATTTAACCATTCCACCAAGAACAAACCTTGGTTAAAAAACTCTGACAGTATCGGAAGATTACAATTATTATAATTTTTGTTTATTAAATATCGTAAAAATAACAGTATATTTATAAATTTCTTTTCCAGACTAAAATATTAGAATATTAAGTTTGTTAGTAAGTAAGTGTTATTCACTTACAACTTAATATTGTGATATTTAAGTCTGACCAAGACAAATAACACATATTCTGTTATTTGTAGATTTTTTCCCAAATAGTATTCTGTTCATATCATTCGTGTTTATGAATATTAAACAGATCTCACTAACTCTCTATTTTTGAGAAACAAATTGTATCTGCGCCTTTATCAACACGATTTGAGAACAGTCAATTAAGAGCTATTCACTGGTTATTTAAAACTATTATATATATATATATATATATTTACCAAAAAAATAATGTAACCAAAAATGGAATTTTCGGTATGAACAAACTAACGAATCAGTATGGGACCAGCTTGAAAGTCTCTGACGATGATATCGTATTTGAGTACGAAAATGTAATTTTCTGTGTGTCGCAAATTGAAGTTCCTCTTCTAATAATATATACTTAACCTACTCGAGACCACAACAATTACTTAACGAAACTGTAAGAGTTTTTTTTAATAAGAAAAATAGCAAAGAACCGAACAACAAAAGCCGAAAGTCAAGTACAGTTACAAATCCTGATAATAGACAAACATATACAGCGCAACACAAAAACATAAAGAGAGCAAACCAAACCCAAATAAAAACCATGGGTGCATTCAGGTGCTCCGGACGAGTAAGCAGTGACTACCTCTAATTAAAAACTCGTCGAGTTATTCATTGTTATGTCATCCAGAAATACGAAACACTAAAACACTACCTATGACTCAGCGAAAATGTCTGACAAAACACAAACTGAAATTTTCTTACTCATCAAATTACTTTAAAAAGAACAACACGTTATAACCAGCACACAAACATGCCAGTAATATCAAAATGAGAAGACACACAGCAAGAGATAAAAATAATACAAGCTTCTTATTATTCATAGAAAACAAGGTAGGTAGCTCGCACCTTACAATTATTATATTAGATCTCACAATTCATGGAATCACTAAAAGACAGTAAAAAATGACCACAAAATTACGAAAAGCGAATAAAGGATGCATAAATATCGTTATAGTTTGCTAAATCATACCACTGAAAGACATACAAATTCGTGATAAATCTCATTTGTCAACATTTACACAAGAAATTCATAAATATTGATATCTTATACACTATAAAGACTTCGGAGCTGCAATATATTGCCTTTTTAAAAATTTCTATATTTCTAATAAATTGACAAATCACATCATAATTTTGGCTAGGATTAGCAGATCCTTTTTCATTGCAAAATTAAGACGTTTATCAAACTGAAACCTGGTTTATGAATTTGCAGCCAGTTGTAATTACACTTCATTTTAAAATCTTACATGTATATGTTTATCAACCCTTTTGATACATAAGGAACTGATAATAAGAAATTTATTTGCGCACACAGTTTTGATAGCTTGTGTTAATGCGTGCCATGTAATGTTTTAATAGAATTAATAATATATTGAACAATTCTGACCTATAGAAGAAACAAAATTGGTTTTTTTTCAATCATCATTTTAAGTTAGATATGCAACATTAGGGCGAGTTAAGGCAGCATTATAAAGAAAACAAACGATTCTAAAAAATCTTTGACTCATGTTAAGGGGAGAGTGATGATGTCCTACACATAAACTAAAAAAACACTCTTCCTTTTTGATACCAGTAATTGTGCTTTAAAGATACAAAACTAAATTCGTTTATAGTAATTGTCTGCTTGATTGATTAACTGATTTACTTTGGGTAACTCCGGCTATTTATAGATGACATCATGTCTTTAAATTACTTACAGTTTGATGATAACCTGCATCGTATCTATTTACTTTACCTTATATTGTGAATACCAGAGATACTTTACTATTGTAACGTCCAATTTATCAGAAGCAACATAAGCTTGAAGTTTATGTATCTCATTCAATACGATATTTTATGTCCTGTGAATCCTGTTTGCATTTTCGATACAGAGGATTTAGCTGACAGAAAATGCTTCAAGCAAGGATTCATAACACTGAAGACTTCATCAGGAAGTTCTGCGTTCGCATGATGCGGTTGTTCACTGGCGTATCTGTCTTAATGATTACTCGTGCATCATAAATGAATCAGGAGCTGCAAACACCGGAGTTTAAAGTAGAATTTGTTATGGTCATCTGTTGTTTACTATGTTCTCTGTGTTTGTTTTGTTTTCGTCTATCCTGTTTTGACCACGTGCGTATTTCTCCATAATGATTTCTAATATTATTTACCTTCGTTTTCCCATTCGCCGTTTCAGAAACGTGTCAATTAACCCCCAAACGGTAACATATTATGAGATCTCCTGTATTCTTAAAAGGGTTCGGGTATAAGTAACATTTTATTAGCAAAATACTCAGTGGTAACATTGGAGAACATTTCTGTTAATATTGTATAGTTTTGTATATCTAATTTGAGATAGAGTCATGGCATATCCAGTCTGTGTATGCGTTGAAATGTGATGAAATCTTCATAGCAATTAGGAAAGATATTTAGTAATCATTAGTGTTTTCCATAATTATTGCCCAGTTTTCCTACCACAGGTCGGGGGTTCTCTCCGGGTACTCCGGCTTCCTCCCCCAATAAAAACTGGACGCCATGAAATAGCTGAAAAATTGCTGAAAGTGGCGTTAAAACACCATTCAAACAAACAAACAAACAAACATAATTATTGCAAATCTGCAAAACAGATTCAATCCCTAGAAAACACGTTTAGTTAAGAAATATTAAAACAGTATATTCCTACCGAAGATTTCTCCGGTACTCCAGCTGCCTCCCGCAAAAAATAATGGACGCCATGTTATATTTAAAGTGCCGTTAACACCATTGCAACGTTCCAAACGCACTTATTACTACCTAGAAGCCTTATTATGGCATTGGCTTGCTTCTGCTCTTTCAACCTTTACTTTTCATTGAGTTTAATTGATTTAAATAATTATTTAGTGCTGTATATTTAGATTACATTAATATAATTATTGTATTATTAATATAATAGTGCTGCAATATTTATTTATTTAAAAATAACATTGAAGTATGGACCTCCATAGAACTCTTTTATTTCACTTGTCTTTATCTGTAAAAGATCATTGCAATTATAAACTCTGAAAGGTCAATTTATTGTCGTAGATTGTCATTTGTTTTTACTGTTCAGAGTCTGAAAAATAGCTACACTGGTTTTGTATAATATTCTTTTAAAGTCACCTACCATAAAACTTGCACGCATAAATATACTAAAAAATTCAAGTAATAAAGCAAAGCCAAAGTTACTAGCAAACCATCAATCCTACACAGTAACAAACAAGATCGTAATAAAAAATGTCAGGAATTATATCAATACGAATCAAACGACTACAAGACAAAATCAAACTATTTAAGATTTACTTTAGTACAATTACTCATACAATGACATATAAAATGGCTATAAGGACACTTTTTTCAATTTAGAATGATTTGTCTCCGATAAAAGATATATTTGAACGTGCCATTTTAAGAATGTGACTATTTGCCTAATGTCATTATAAAATGAATTGTTTTCTATCTAAGAAAACGCACGTGTACTTTTGGTTTAGGCGTTTTATTAGACGCAACATATGTGTCTCGTAGTAAACTTTATAACCTTATAATCTTTAATGACCTCTTACTGGATTTTAAAATCTACAAAATTTAAAACCGATATTTCTCTATAACTATAAAGTAACTAAACAATGATTTCATATGCAATTACATGGTTATTAAATAAATTTGAAAGTATGTTCTACATGTTCAACAATTATATAAGGTCATTATATACATATATATATTTCTGAACTTTTTACACACGCTATATGCATAAACTAACATTCTTCTAGCATTTGAAAGTTTACAACGCAATACTATTTTTTTTTCTCATTCTCTCTGATTAATATTTGTTTGCCATTGAAATTTATAATCTATGTTATTTATGTACTGTAATAATCATACATGTTGTGCTGTATTTGCCCCTCGAGGGCCCATAATTGACCAATAAACTTGTATTCTTGTATTCTTGTATTCTTGTATTCAAATACTCCAACGGAAAACTATTCTGAATTGTGAAAAAAAAACGTTTCCTTCGAGTTAGATCTACTTAAAATTTATTATTTGTCTGATAAAACCTCATGTATTTTATTCATACTGAAGTGACGTCATTCCTGCATAAAGCTTATGAACGATACAAGGTTGTATATCAGATGAGTTGTGTCTGGTAGTAAAATCAATGATAAGATATTTTTATACATTTCGTATTGTTAAATCATAAATTAAAGAGAAAAAACATGCGATATTTTATGTTTTTTAAAATTTAAACAATTTTATAATTGAGCTCTCTCTTTCAATTTCAAGTATGGTATATAGATAACACACTTCATTGAAAAATCCAATATTCGGCGACTATGGTGATGGCATCTACACCATCGAACTTGAAATTAAGGGCGCTAGGAGACATCATGGTCTGCCACATACCTTAACAACATGTAGAAATTTACAACGAATGTTGGTTGAGAACCAAAACTGTTATCAAATAGGATGATTTTTGTTTAAAATTGTGAATTTTCTATTTTTGTGAAAACATTCCAGCAGCAATTGCATATGGAGTCTAAATACCCTAATTTATCAGGAACTAAAGAGCCTGTATTTTGTTTTTTGTGTTTTGTGATTGTTTCCTTGTTGTCCCCTCTTTTGTTTAACCATGGTTTTGTCTGTCCTTGACTCATTGCCGACTGAATAATCCTTATTATTTTTCCTAGACAGCAACAAAATGAAATTATTCGTTGCTAATCATCTTCAGATTTCTGATAATTTACACGAAATCGATGTCAATATGTTTTTAGTTTCCTAACAATGAATTTCGGAATCTGTGTTTTATCATGAGCTAATATACATAATATTTATATTGTACGATCAATAACGATCTATAAAATCAAAATCATTATCAGGCGGAATCTCCAACTTCGCCATAACTCACAATTTTAACCAGTACATAGACATGAATCTCAAAAGGTGTTTGCTACTGCTAGAAAGAGAGGAAACACAAGATACGACTCGGTATTATTTAAAATGGCTTCTTGAAAGCTACAACCAAAATGAAAACGTAAAGTTTAGTATTTTGTTTAACGCCTTTTCCATGTAATGACCTAGTACAAATGCGATTAAGATTGATTTGATTTCTACCTTTATTCAAACTTGTGAATGCATACAATAAATCACTTTCAAATTATTTAGGGTATCCGGTGCAAAATATTACTCTCTGAAGTCAATTATTTTGCTTTATTTTTAAATCGATTTATTTCTCACAATTTCATTTATAAAACAACCAGTATTCTGTTTGTGTCACAACCATTTTGAAGATTGTTATTGTTTTGTCTGTCTGTGTAACATTTTCTCGTCTCTGGAAACTGTTTTCAATTTAAATAGTTAAGGGTACCTTAGTAGTCAACAGCTGTGTAGGTCTGGAAAATTAAAATACCGATTGCAATTTTAGGATAAGGTATAAGTTGTGGAATATAAACACAATGCTGTTAGAATGTTGCTATATAGTAACGGGAAGCTGACAATTGGAAAAATGAGGTCATCAAAAGAAAGCACAAAATAGGAATAAGAAATTAAATGAAAACTCAGGAAAGTAGGATTTTAATATCCGAATATCAAGGCAATATGTTAAAGTGAATGTCAATATACTGTCTCGCAGTCGGATAACCAGCTCAAGAACAAAACAAAAGGCAGAACTTTTGATTGCCAGCAATTTGTTTAGCAGCATTATATATCGTTGCGTCCATCTTTTTTTAGATAAAACAAGGCGCCTTGCGAGAACCTTACAGCTTCTGCAAGAAAACTGGAAATCGTGAATTAAGTTTGGGGTCGACTCCACCTTCCTGGATGTCAGTCGAACTCACAACCACATTTTTTACTGGAAACCAGTAGTCGGTATCATAAACTCCTATTTGTAGTCCTCGGCATTGTTATCCCCAAGTGTTATTGATTTTTACTCTTAATTATTTACGCGCTGAGCAATAACAACTACCGGCGACAGTGTACTCACTATTCATTCAAGCGATTAATGTATATCGTACATATAGTACACTTTAACATTGTCTTAGTCAATGCTTGAACAATATGAAGCCTACAACTTCTCTTTTTTAACGTTTATGTATTTAGATGTTTGTATTTTAGGGCCTCTATTTTGTGGTTACTTTTATACATTTATTTCCTTTGCGATCCATTAAGAAAATTGTTAAAGTAAGCAAACCATAACATATCATAAGACTTTGTATCTAGCTTTACTTAGGTTGGGATGTGTGTATCTCCAAAGATTTAAGACGTTTAAAGTAGATCTTGACGTTTTCCTGTCCTGTCTATTTGGCGTTTAAGATCATTATATGGGACAGTGCATATCATGATAAAACAAATATATTGTTTAAACCCATAACCAAACAATGATTAAACGCATTTAAATGTCTACCTATAAAAACATTAAAATAAAGCTGTCTAAAGATTGATTTGTTTGGGGTCAAATAGCACTGCATTTTAGGTCATGCTGGATATTATTAAAATTGAACATTACTTTGAATATTGACACCACTTTAATTTTATAAGTTACACTATACAACTGCTTAACTCACGTGGTTAAACAAAACAAATATGTATGAGTCATCAAAGTTTTTTCCATAAATGTATTTGTATTTTTCCTGGAAGTGTAAATAAACCTACACTATCCATCTGTAGCATACAAAAAGTGTCTTGTATCCCATTGCTTGTAGCTCTAGTCTACATTTATATCACATCTTGATTTGTGTGGTTTGTACTATAATCCTTAGAAGATCAGGGCAATGCACAGTGGAGCAATGCTGATTTTCCGGTTTACGTTCTATTTTTTATTAACATGTATTATTCGTGACGTGAACTTCATCAATGTCCGCCATTTGTAATAAATCAAATATTGTATATTTACACGAGACGAATGTGTACTTAAATATTAGCAGTCGTGTGTTATTAATCACCAATAACATGTAAAGGTTTAATTTAAATGTAAATTAGAGATAAATTACATTCGTCATATTATTTTACATATTTGTTAGATTGTTAACCAAAGGTAACTCATGTGTTTGTGAGACGCACATTTTTAAAAAGTACTTTGCAATTGATGATAAGTGACGCGTTCTATACAGTAATAATAAATAATTACACAATTAAAACTTGTATGTGCTTTTTGGTCTTTGAAATAGTATAATAGAACAAACACAGAAAACCATGGATTTGATGTTTCAGTGTTGTATCAATACAAGATCATCGATGAATCGATCTAACATACATACTATGAATTGCTTGCAAGGTAATCACAACTAATATGGTACAATAATAGTACTGAAAACACCCACACATAAGAAATATCAATTAAATTAAGAATCATTGACGGAAACATGTTGTAAAATAAAAGTAAAACTTATGATTATTACATTGGAATCTTCAAATATATTCAAAATAATTCCATAATATTATATGTAAAAAGAACAAAACTGGATAAAAACCAAATAATAAAAGAATAATTGGTAATTGAGAATTTTGTCCTCATATCGTTTTCGAGAGTTTTTGAAACTACCAAATATTTTTTCCGCGACAAAATGGATGATCTTTTCTGCGAATTCACGTTGATTATCTACTTGAAGTAGTAGTTTACATTGTTATCGATGAGCCATTTTTAAGTATAGGTAAATATTATATATAGCTATATGGTGAGTTTCACTCATATAAAAAGGTTTTCAATAAAAGTTTTCACTACGCGTTCAAATCAGATAATGCATAATGGAAATTATATATACATAAATGTTTGTTTGTTTGTTTGATGGTGTTTAACGCCTCTTTCAGCAATTTTTCAGCTATATCATGGCGTCCAGTTTTTATTGGGGGAGGAAGCCGGAGTACTCGGAGAAGACCCCCGACCTGCGGTAGGAAAACTGGCAATCCTTGTCAATTAAGATTGGAGTCGAGTACACCCTGCCTGCAGTGAGAATCGAACCCGCAATCTCAGTGTTGACAGACCACGTGATCAATAGTAGACGAACTACCTTGACCACTCGGCCACCGAGGCCCCTACACATAAATGAACCGTGGCAACAAATGTATCATATATGTATCAAAGCATATATAATTTCTTCAGAAAAGTTTATATATTAAAAATGGTTTTGTTGTTTATCTGTGTAGTACGGGAAATCCTACAAAGCAACGTGAGAACTGACGAAAAGGAAGTTGGTGTCGAGAACATAAAAATATCGAACATAACCATAAAAGTGACGAAAAAAAGGTTGAAGTGAAATAACTCAAAAGATGAGATGCCTTGATGTCGATGCTTTATTGCGACAACCAGAGAATAAACTTTCTTCTGTAACAATTTTTTAAAGTATTCATCTGATCGCCGGAACCTATATCGATGTCGGTACATCTAATCCAGTGGATATAAATTTGCTTCTCTCACTGACCTGTTTCATGTTTTTACAATCTGTTTCTGCCGATGATTAGTTTTTGGTTTAGTGGTAATTTAACTGTAAATAATACAATATCCTGCCTACCCCCCCCCCCCCCAATATAAGCAAGGGTCACATGTATGATACCTGGATAACGGAAGAGATAACTGATTCAATATATAATTTATCGCGATAAAGAATTAAAATCGCGAATAAGAGTTATCGTAAAACAACAAATAATTTATTAATCAAACATAAGAAACCGTATAATTTTAAGTGCGACTGTACTTACAATGACCGTAATCTCATGAGCAACTCACGTAAAAAGTATGTGTTAGATAACTTATCGTAGTGCGAGTGTACTTACAATGACCGTAGTCTCATGAGCAACTTACGTACAAAGTCTGTGTTAGATAACTTATCGTAGACCAACTGAATCAAACCGAGTCTAGAAGTCGAAAATAAATATGAGCTAGACAACACAAAAGTTTACTAAAAATAATAATTCCAATTTCTGGAATGCAATTAAAGAAATGTATTTTCTTTTGCAACATTCAAGAAATACGCTAGGACGCTTAGTTTTTACGCAAGCACAGGTGACGGTTGTACATTGCCAGTAATTAAAATATAAATTTCAACTTTTTTAAACTTTCAAAATTAACACTATCATTTATAATTCTTTTTAAAACATAATATCTGTAGGTATGGCTATGGTATATAACGAGAAATGATTTTTAAAATTGTTGATTCTATTTTTTTTTCAAACACGAAACTTTAATATATCCGTAACGAAACGTCAATATAGCTGTTATTCATTGAATCATTCATAACGAATTCATAAATTATATAAAATTGTTTTAAGTAATATTTTTTAAAGTAATACAAACAATATTTAAAAAAGCCGTGTTACTTAAAGCTGACGTAAAATTTCAAGGTTCGAAGGTAAACTAATAACATTAATAACTGTGAAATGTTGTTTACGTCTCGAGAAGATAAGACCTTAGATAGAAACACTAACCAAAAACACCTACTATTTTCAACATTCTATTAATTGACCATTTATTCTTTGTAACATGTCTGATTCTGATGCTGACTTTAAGGATTATATTTATCTCTGACTGAGTATTACGTAATACATGTATATATATCGTCATCAGCGTAATGCAATGCATCTTTATAAATGATAATAGACTGGGCATACTAAATGTAATTCTGTACACTTATCTAACAAATAATCGCTATGAAGAACACGACGATATTTTCTATTTTGAGAACAAAAAAAAAACAAAACAAAAGGTCGTTTTAAATCCGTACACGTGTTATCTGAACAGCTGCAATACATAAATTATACAATATAATTTATAAAGTTTCATATAGTATTTCATTTAACTTTAATTGTACTGAACTCAAACACAAAAATCGGCATTTTACATAATTTGGGGCGTGTAGTAAAATCTGTATATTCTCTTTATGTTAGATCTTGTAGTGTTCTGCATTATTGTCTTTAATTGGTTTTCATTGCGTGTGTGCCTGTAATAAGACCATGTATTATTAATTTTCTGTTAATTATAGTAATACGTGATCGGTATACAGATATTGAGCAAATTATACAGAGACAACTAAAGGACGCCATATTGATTATGTTAGTTATGTTAAAAGGAACAAAATAATGACTGGTATTTTCGAAAACCTATAACCTCTACCTCTCGTTTACCTTTAAGTGGCACGACACCTATGTTCGGTTGTATAGGGAAGTAAATACTAACCGATTGAACCCTAATTACCCTTTTATTGGGTATTTGTACTCACGTGATATCTGCTTATTATGATGTAATTTTTTGTTACGCCATTTATAACACTAACGTTTCTTTAAGATTTAAACCTCACACGTTAAATACAGAGAAATCAAAGCCAATAATGATAGATTTTCTCGAGTTTGTATATTTGTTTGAAGTTTTGTTACAATCATTTCTAGAAAAAGTAAATTTGATTGTTTGGTTATCTGTGTTTTTAAAATTGTCATAAGCTGTACTGGCGTAAACTGACCAAACTCGTCTATATCTAATAATCTACCCAGCAATTGAAAATATTCGTTAAATCAATACGAAAAGACAAACGCGTGGTCCAAAGGCTTAGAAAATCAAGTGCCGACAAACAACATGAACAGCACAACTATTAAAACGAAGGAACCCGATTGCTCCGAAAGTACAAATCAGGACAATGGAGATAGATCCGAATTATTTTTTATTGTACTAACAATATAGAAAATAAATTATTAAATATATCAACTAAAATTGGTTAAAATGCAAATGCACATTTTCAGCTTTTGTTAAGGTACCAAAATTATTTTATAATATACGATCAAATCCCCCCACTGAGAATTAAATGACGTTTGTGCTTAGTGACACATAAAGAATGAAATAATTGGTTGTCTTCTTAACTTCCGATGATAAATATTTCAGCAATATTCAGGGCATTCTCTGGTAATTTTGACAAGTATTTGAAAGTATGGCACATTGGGTAGGGACGGAGAATTATAGCTTTTGTAGATGGTCAAATGAGCATAACCTTTTCTAAATCTTAAAAGGGTTCGTTATTGTTCGTTGTTTCACGATGCAAATACTACCAACTACAGGCATTACGTATTATGACATGACTCCCCGGCCGCCCCAATCGCGCTGGCAAGCTCTTTAAGAACATTGCCAGTATAGTCCTAAGCACTAAATGAGTTTGAAACTAGGTGCAGCGGGATTTTGAAGCCATAGTAAAAATAGAAAACAACTAAAACATATGAAGCAATTAGCTTTATCGCATTGCTTATTTATTTATAGAGACCTCGCATAAATTGCCTAACAGATATGTTGACTATTTATTTGTATATCTAAAGCAAAGCTGGGTGGTCTAAATGGAGGTGTAATAACAACAGAAGTCTGTGAAGGCTAGGGATAATTTCGATACCACTACGTTTCCAATTTAATGTGACTAAATTTATATATTTCAACGTCGCGCATTTGCTATTGTAATTCAGAAGCATTCATTTCCCAATAATGAGATAAATTAACTGTTAAAATCTTCTTACGAAAGGAAAACTATATATAACGCAATTGCTTTTACATAGAATGAAAGTATTAAAATTATATTGGCGAACAAGATATTAAGCACTTACGCCACTAAGCTGATGTCATACTAATTTTATAATTACACAATCGGAAGTAGTACAACATAAGAGGCGGTAAGACCGGGTTGCAAGTTTGTTATTTACAATAGATCAACCAGAGTTAAAATCTTCTTACTTCAATGGTCATACTTAGACAGAGTAGAGTTTTAGAAAGATGAACAAATCATTTTCAGATAAATATATCCGTAAATGTTAATTAAAAATGTATAGAACTGTCATTTGAAATGACTCAATTACAATTAAATAAACCAAAAGTCTGAGATTTCTTTAGAGAAAGGAAACATACCAAATGAAAAAATTGGGTTAAAGACAGTTGAAACCCTTCCGCAAATTAGTTATTCTTTGATTAAAATTTTTATGTATTTTTGTAATTTTCTGTACAAGCGAGCACTACCCAGCGCATAGAGCTGCGTGTTTGCTGCATTGTGCTATACAAAAAGATTTGCTCAACCGAAAACGCCTGGATGCCGTCCTATTAATAGTAGTATTACAAATATGGCAGGAAGCAGCGATGAATTCTGCTTTCTCTGATCTGGACATAGAAGGCTGATGTAATATAGTGTGTTCGATATTTTCCCCCTCCAATTACATAATCAATAAAAATTTATAAAAATTTAATCATTCACTTTTCCCTTGTTTTGTTGCTGCCTGAAAGATCTAATGTAACCATGTTTTTGGA
This sequence comes from Limnoperna fortunei, assembly GCA_944474755.1. Taxonomy (NCBI): domain Eukaryota; kingdom Metazoa; phylum Mollusca; class Bivalvia; order Mytilida; family Modiolidae; genus Limnoperna; species Limnoperna fortunei. The sequence continues at coordinate 38,892,380 of OX104121.1, read as the reverse complement.
TCATGTTTGGTTACCTTGTTTCTAAATAATGTAAATAAAATGTTAAGACCATTTATTTACTGAAGCGGTGTAATGGTCTTCATTTTTTGTGGGTCGAGGAGTCTCGTAGAAGGAAACGTTTACTTTATTGATAAATCGCGTTTTACACCTACAAATTTACTCTATAGACAAAAACTAACAGCACATATATATTAATTAATAATTAATAGTAAAATCTCAATAAAAATAAGTGTCATCACGTAATGTCATTATCGCAACCATTTTTACACAACAAAACAACTAGCAACTCGTTATCTCTGAAATCTAGGTTTATTCCACTTCTGCCCACTTTTTAAATTTTATATTCTTGTTCTGCCCACTAGTCTTGTGTAAACTTAATGCAACAGCTTCAACTCAACTTCCGACCAAACATCATCTTCATGGACTTCGAGACAGCGGCACACAACGCCTGAACGCGGCACGTACAGTATTCCCCGGGGTCACCATCAAGGGCTGCTTCTTCCACTACATATGTAAATCACTAGTGGTTAAGGTAGTCATTTAAGTACTTCAGATCACGTGCCTGTCAACACTGCGGGTTTCCATAGCTGCAAGTGGCGTTAGAGACCATACTGGTTCGATGTGCAGCAGTCCTCCCACTTGTACCAACAGACAAGAGTTGATGAAGAATAAAGTACATCATGCCCACCCAAACATCTTTACCATCATCAGAGTTTTCAAGGAGATACAGGCAGCAAACGAGATTACCCGCACACAGATCGACTGCGGACAAACTACACGACCAAAGGCAAAAAATACAGAACCATCGATAGCAGACTTAAACAACGACATGCAGATGGCAGCATAGATGTGATTCAATACTCGGATCCATCTTCACATCTAATTCACCTAGAATAACTTTTAAAATTAATTGTTTGTAAATTTGTTATAAAAATAAATAGGTTTTATATTAGCTAATGATGTTCTCTGTAATAAATGCTTAGATATATAAAAATATAAATATGTTTTATATTAAAGAACCTTAAGTATGTATTATTATTTATTGTTAATTAGATAGCTATTAAAACCCAAAACTAAAGTTGACATCTATTATCTAATGATGTTCTCTGTAATAAATGCTTTTTACAAGATATATAAAAAAAAAATAATGACACATATATATGTTTGATATTTATTTATATTTTGAAAAAGACTATAATTTTTAATCCATTGTTCTCTAATTAGATCTAATTAATACAATTCCACTTCTGCCCACTTTTTAAATTTTATATTCTTGTTCTGCCCACTAGTCTTGTGTAAACTTAATTGGTGTGATTGTTGTTTTAGTGTCTATAGTCTGTTTCATAATTAGCATAATTAGTAAATAAATCAGTAATTAGTAAATAAATCAGGTAAATATGATAACTGCTCAGTATCAAAGGAAAACTTATTAACTTCTGAACAGTGTCTAAGCTGTAAAGCAGTCTTAAAAGCAGGAAAACTCTAAGGTCAAATCAGTTATATTTGTGACACCATGGCACATGCACAAGTCCAAGTACAATTTGTACGCAACAAGTTTGGATCACAGAACCTAGCATACAGAGGCTACATCTACAGCGTCAAAAGCAACCGTGGAGAGAGAACCTACTGGAGATGTACAATTAAAGACTGTCCATGCAACAGCTTCAACTCAACTTCCGACCAAACATCATCTTCATGGACTTCGAGACAGCGGCACACAATAAAAATAAATAGGTTTTATATTAGCTAATGATGTTCTCTGTAATAAATGCTTAGATATATAAAAATATAAATATGTTTTATATTAAAGAACCTTAAGTATGTATTATTATTTATTGTTAATTAGATAGCTATTAAAATCCAAAACTAAAGTTGACATCTATTATCTAATGATGTTCTCTGTAATAAATGCTTTTTACAAGATATATAAAAAAAAAATAAATAATGACACATATATGTTTGATATTTATTTATATTTTGAAAAAAACTATAATTTTTAATCCATTGTTCTCTAATTAGATCTAATTAATACAATTCCTGTTCTGCCCACTTACTTTTTTACCTGTATTTTCAAAAAGTGGGCAGAACAAGACCACACCGAAATCTATCATTTGATTTGTTTTATAAAGTCCCAAAAGCTTGGGTGACCAGAATAGTAGGGAACTTCGTTAGATCTTTAAAGCAGCGATAATAGAAAAAAGGTGGAGTGAAAAATATATAGGGTCAAAGCGTGTCCACAAAATTTTGTTTCATTGACTGACAAATGTTCAGTGAACAATATCTTACAATATTTAGGACTAAGAAATATGTCAAGCATATATATCAAGTGCGTATCATTGGAATGTTTGTTTTAAATGATATTTAACGCCACTTTAAGCAATTTTTCAGCTATAAAATGGCGTCCAGTTTGTATTGTGGAGAGTAAGCCGTACCATGAGAAAACCCCAACCTTCGGTGGGAAACTGGCAATGGAATATGGATGCATGAATGAATGGCAGTGTAATGAGATGTCCGAAAATGTAGATTTTACCCGTTTTCGGTACGAAGCAACCTTAAAGTTCCTTAAAGTTGATATACGTTTGCAATTTAAACTTGTATTTACCGAAAACAAACGTTGCTTACGTATTAAACCGCTTACATCAAAACATAAAGGTTTGTTAAAAATAACTTTTAATTGCAATATTTTTATGTTTAAACATTCAGATATCCGAGACGCTACATCAAACGCAACTTTAATCATTCAAAATCACTTACAAAACAAAATTATGATCATTTACATTTCCTTTTGACATACGAGAAGAAGTGAAAATATTATAAAATGAGGAATTTTAACGACATTTACATGTTTTGTTTGTCAGTAACATAGCAAGAATTTTTTTTCAGTTTTTAACATCGAGTTGCATTGTTTATCGTGTTTTATCGTATTACATTTTCAAGGTCACTTTTATTGGAGATTTGGTTGAATAAGAAAAAAAACAACATGACAGAAGCTATAAATAGTCATTTAATATAAGAATTAAAAGCGAAAAAATGTAAGACGCCATTGAACATTTTGCATTGTAAAATTCGTTACCCACATTGTTTTGCAAGCAGAAACATGTTTTACAGGTAACCATTACGATAGCAGACGACAAATTTATATGGATGATATTTTGACATTGACAAATCACCTTGTAAATAAATACGTTTTATGCCACTATAAATTATATGCGTAGAGTACATTTGTTTTTTAAGGGTTCTCATTTCTATATAGTATTTTATTCAAGAATTTTTATTAAATTCTATTTGTAACAGATCCGACTAATGTTCTGATAACAGTTTCATTATCTGGAACATAAGCACATAGAAAATTACCCCTTTTTATCAGCAAAGATAAAATAACTACGTCACTTGATCGATGTGACCAGTTTATCAAGTTTTTATTGTCGACATATGGTACATTGCAAATGAATGTCACATGTGAGCACGCGTGATTTAGATTGCAAAAGCATTTAAGATTGTGTAAAATAATACGAGAAATTGTATTATCCGATTACAATACCTAACTATTCACGCGTACGAAATTATTGTTAAGTCTATAGAAACACTTAAATATTTTTTGTCAACAGAACATTTCTTAAGCGAAATATTTAAAAACGCCAATAACAAATGATAAATTGTTTCCAATTTTATAACACGTAGTTTAGCTGATATAATGAATACTTTATGACATAAAATATGTTTTATTTTGTTTAGATTTACGAAATCTTTCTTTGAACGTTTACACTTATATGAATAGTTGTTCTTGACATTAAATTCCATATTTTGTCCTTAATATCAAAGTTTAAGGTTAAACATCGCTTAATCAAATTATCAAACAAATCTACGCTGTAACGACATCGAACATGCTATATTTTATTGTTGTATATATATCAAAACTGACAACTCGTTACAATATTGTCGCGTCGTCAAATCGTTGATACAAATGAATTAAATAATGAATGTCCGATGTTTTTGTCTAATTCTACTTTAATTTAGGAATTACGAATTTTTGTACCATGTATTCTAGTGTATATAAAATCTCTTTCGCTCAATAAAGTATGCTTAATTGACAACGATTGCAAGCTGTCCTCTTGAAGGTTTTTGTTCTTTATCTAGTTGCATTGCTGTCATTCCAAACCCAACATCAAATAAATGTCATAGCTGAATATTTGCAGAAAGTAAACTTAAAAGAGGGATCAGAATATTTTGGAAAGTTATGTAAACAAAGTTTTAAATTCTTTCCATTTTCTATTTTACACCACTATTGTAGCATTTGTGTCTTCCCTGCTCTTTTTTCGTATAGATGAAATGAAACGTGTAAACGTGTTTTACAACAGCAAATATTAGGGACGACACACAATATTACCGTAAATCAAACATATCAGACTAAATACCTACATACAACGTATTAAATGTCGTGGTTTATTTGTTCTGAATGTATTATATTTAAGCATTATGTTTGAATAGATTTAATGTGCTGGTCTCCTTATTGCCTATTGATCGGAAACAAATTTTTTACGGTGCATTCTAACATTCTAAACATAATTCAGATCCGGGGACTTTATACCACCACCTAGTTAATTTGATAACTATATATATCCCCTCTATATTTTGCCAGTCTTGTCAGAGCATACTTGGGCAGGTTCTAAGTTATGTTAACCGTAAGTTTTTTTTAATAATCAATTTACAATTGCAGCATTTACTCATTTTGTTTCACTCCCTTATTCTTGCATTGTTGACACTAGACCGCATATTATGTTAACCTGCATCTAATTTAACTAGCTACAAAATGACCTTCTTTTTTATGTGACACATAGTATGGTATGCCTCAGTTGTCTTAATAATGTGTCTGAAGGAATTCTTATTTCTAATTCCTATATTGTAATTCAATTCAGATATACTTGCCCAGTAGAAAACAGTCCTGTCCAGTAGTCTAATGTGGCGCAGTGCACGGCAATTTGATAATTTGTGAATTATAAGAGCTGACTTACTTACCTGACGCCTTTAATAAACTTGTTGGTAAGGTGTGTTACTAAGTACTAAAAATGAAATCTAAAACCATCGATATTTTTTTCTTGTTTGATAGATTATCCTTATCAAGTAAATACAATTTTAGTCCTATAAATCTTTATTTCCTTACCAGTCAAGATTATAGAGTAATTATCAATGCATGGTCCAAAGCATATGCAGCAATTAGATATGCAAATTATGACCGTGTAAAGTAAATGCTTGTTTGCGTTTTTGCCACTTCGGGAACATGTTCAACTAAATAATAACGTCTCAATTTTTATTGGAGTAATTCGAACAAAAACAGCTTTATTTAAGAATTCATCGAAACTTTAACAGATTGCATTAAATTCTTATATTTACATTTTATTTCATTTAAAAATGCCGGGTCCTGATTTAAATCGTACACAATGTAATTTTGGTGATTTAAATTGCTCCTCGTTGTTTGTATACTGTGGCTGTCGTCAAGAAGGCGCGTGCTCTTCGTGGCTAACCGTTTCATTGAGAAATGAAAAGAACGATTCTACGTCGGTTTGACGTAGCGGGTTGAATCAAAAGAAATTCCAGGATATTGATGAAAGCCATAGTTAATGTAAATATAATGGTTAATAATTTTAGCCTCTATCTTTTTATTAAAAAAGACTGACAACTTTTCTGCCGAAGTCATGGGAGTTCTCTCGGTACCCCGGATACAATGACAAACAAGAAAGAGACAACATTAGCAGAGACAGTAATATCAACATCAAAACAAACAGAAATACTCACGAGGAGAGTATATTTTTAGCCTATGACTAGCGCTAATTTTTAATATGGGTCTCTGTAAGTGGACCATATTTTTTGTACTATGTATTAAATACTTTTTTAATTAGTAATATGTTTAATTTAAACAAAGATTTAAATGAAGAGTCGCATATGTTTTAATTTTTGATTGTTTTGATGTTTGTTTGGTGTTTGAAAATTTTACACAAAGATTTAGGATGTAGAATTTGTTTTACTGTTTTCTTTCAATTTGCTAGCAGCTTATTCTGCATTTGGTGTATATCTAAAGTAACATTATAGGCCAGCTTTGACAGGTGCTTGATCACATAAAATGAAATATAAACATGATTCATGTTTACAGGAATCAATGTGAGAAAATTTTTCGCATTTTAATTTTACTAAATTAATGCTTGTGTATTAGAAAAAATTAGCATCAGCTTTAAAACACGTATGATAATATTTATAACAAGTTGCTTTAAGGAAATTTGATATTATAACACATGTTTTGGGTTTGGGATACTAAATTCTTTAAGCAGTTAAAATCATTTAAGACATATTTGACTGAAGGTTATATTTAACTATTTACATGATGTTATTTCTATTAAAATTTTTCTGTTTCTATTTTTGCTTCCTGTCGTAAACATTTGCCAGTTTCCTTTCCTCAACAGCTGTCATATCTTAAAGAATAAGGATGGTTCAAGTGCAAAAAAGAAATAAAATGATTTCCCGTCAAAAGCTTTATACGTGACTTGACGTTCATTACCACCTTTCGTACCGAACAATACGGTTGTTTTTCACATTGAATATTAAATATACATGTAGCAAATGGTTTAAAATGCATGTTGTCATTTTCCCTATATCTAAACTCCTGGACACCAATTTTAATTAAAACCTTACAAATACTGTGATTTTGGTTATTCCTAAGTGGTATAATCACAAAGTTGAGAGACCATGTCTGCATCTTAAAGTCCATTGATTGATTGATTGAATATTTGCTAAACTTCGAGCAAGCAACATATCAGCTATATCAAGGAAGAGGACAAGTAAGAATAGACCAGTGTGAGCAAAATTTTAAAGCCACAGGAAGTCTCCGTTCCATAGCAGTATCTTCCAAGTATATTTTCTTATTTAAATGTTTCACATTACTTTTCGCAGATTTTGAATTATGCGTTGCACAATTTTACAGATTATCACAAAATATAACGAAAAAAATTGTACCAGAATGTGCGTTTGGATGAGAAAACCCGTAAATTATACAAGAATTCACAATCCTACGACACACACAAATAATGAACAAGAAACTGATTATGAGAAAAGGCACTAACTCCTGTTAAACCAGGTGCTCCAGAAAGGTAAGTATTTATGGTCTTTTTTATGGCACTGCATTAAAAACGGAGCTATTGCAAACTGTAATTATACAAGTGATAACAATAGTATTTTAAATGAAATTACATCGTTTCCTCCCATTGGCAATACAATAAAAGAAATAAATCACACTTATGTAATTTTCTGTACTTTTTTATGTTTTGGTATTCTGTAATGAATGTTGAACATGTGATTTTGAAATATTATGAAATAAAGTGGCTTTATAAACCAATGTTATAAGAAAGAACGATTCGTCTGCGTCTTTAATAAGTTTTACACAATAGATACAATTCATTTTCGTGTGAAAATATGATCGCAGATATTTTCACTTTTTTCAAAGTGATTGTGCTACTATGATCATTGTTTATTACTGACTAGAAGTGTATGATACCAAATCACACACTACAGTTAAAATGCGACCGGTTTTAGCCTGTCCTAAAACCTGGTTTAACCGACTTTTTCTTTTGAACTCCCTTTACAAAGTTAAGACAGTTGCTGTAGTTGATATAGTTTTGGTTGTTGGTTTGCCAGTTTCCTGTACTTTGTGGATTGCCTTTTTGACATTTTTTGGGGTTTGGTATTTTGTTATTGCCTTCAAAACGACAACAAATTGTGTTACATATACACATGTAATATAGTTCAATATTAACACATAACCAGTGAAACAGGACTAAATAATTTTCTTTTATTTTGAGCTTGATTTGCGTAAACAAAACTGCAGACTTATTTCTTTTAACTGCCCAATGATAGTAGTGTATAATTTAGCCAATGCAAAATAATAAAGTAGTTGAATGTAGTAGTCGAAAATGTCTTGGTGCTTTTGTTATGTTTGTAACCACGTTTATCTCCTCGTTTTTAATGTGACAATATGTTTTCTGATAATTATAATATGACTCATTCCCGTTAAAAAGTAAATAATAGATAAAATTGAATTTAAGTAAGAATGCTATTTTTATTTCCACTTTTGTATCAGCATCTCAGCACACTAATTAAACAAACGTTTTCGAAAGCCCAGTAGCATTTTTTCCCTCATGAGCCATTTGTCAGGTCAACAGATTCGACATTCATTCAAATGAATCCAGGACGACTAGTTTGCTTGTATATCACGACCGGTTTGTTTCTGATCTTTTGCAACATTTTGTTTACATGTAATAGTTGTAACGTCAGTTGGTATAAACCTGTTCAATTATTACTTCAAACAGTTTTTTTTTAAATGAAGCAACAGTTACCTTGACAGCGTTAATTCAAGGGCATTGAATATGCACGGCAATTGAAGAGGTCATTGATCAACTGCATGACGCACAAGTATGTGAAATTGGCAAGTAATCTTGTAGTAAACTGGATCCGCATTCAGTATTTAACCGATTTTACTTAACGTTATTGTGGCATTCGATCACAGACCAAAACTGTTTACATGACAATCATTGATAGAAAATGGTTGGAACTCGATGTTTTTTGTTCATTTCATGTTGCTAATTTGTGTTTGGTCTTGATGCTTATTTGTCTTTGTCATTTTTAATTCTTTTTCCCCACGTGTTTGTCTTTCGTGCTAATTAAAACGTTGTATCGTTTGCATTTTTCACTACTTGAAGACCAGTTTTAAGCAAGAGTCAAACTAATATATTAACAATTTTCGAAACATCTTAAAATTACTCTTGTGAAGTAGTTGTCTGCTCTATGAAATATATTAACTTACGTCAGCGTCATTAAGGAGCAAAGGATAACACTTGGGGATTTAATAAATATGATAGTAGATAACATGTTTATTAAATATGCACACTCTATGTTTTCTAATTACTTGGTTTATTGGCTAAATGAGGCACTACAAAATACTTCAGGGATTTAGAACATGGCAGAAATTTATAATGTTGTACGAAATTCTTACTACATATTAACAATTTGTATGCAGAAAGCTGAGTCATATTATATTTTGTTTTATCTGCTAGAATACTTTAAATAAATGTCAGCATCATTAAAGCGTCTTATGCCGTTAAAGTTAAATTACAGTATTTATTACATCATGACTTTTTAACAACGCAATGTGTTGAAGAATCTATTTCAGCTTAAATAGATGTTCAATTTATCGTACGACTCAACATATCGTCTTCGTTTACTTTCAAATGCGTTAAAAAAAAGAAATAAAGATGCATTTATGTAAAAATGACAGTGCACAATTCTCTATGGAAATATTAAATTGAATAATAATTATAGAAAATGCTTTAATATTCTTGTTGTCCTATTCTCTATATCTAAACTTCTTGACAATGACTTTAATGACTATATATGAAGACAATAACAAAATATCGAACACCAAGGAAACTGACAATCCACAATTCAAAGGCTGAAAAAGGCACAGGTAAGAACAAACAATATAGCAGCAACGGTCCTGACTTTATACAAACATTTTAAAAGAAAAGGTGTGTTAAAACAGATTTTATAGCATGCCAAATCTCCCACATTTCATTGCTGTAGTGTGTGAGTTGGTGTGTAAACCGTGCTTTAAAAATATTGTCATTTCGGTTATTTAAGTTGTAGTATAAATCTTGTATTAAAAATTCCACCAAATTCAGTTGCTATAACATATGTAGATTAGTTTGAGATAAACGGTAACTCATATTTTTAAGTTTTGTCCTCCTTCAAAATTTATTGCTTCATAAGTTGATATATATTGTACGGTTGATCCTAAACTTAAAAATTATCAATATACATTTACTTTTTAAGGCATAGACATAACTGTTATTTAATCTGCATGTAATATATAATAAATGTGATATTCATAGCATACAGATTACATGTTTTATAAAGTAATGTATAATATTTGTTTTGGAAAATATTTAACAGGATTTTAATATATTTTTTATTTAATGCTTAAGCCTTAAGTCTTTTTTAACTGGATGCTGGGACCATACTGGAGGGTTACAAGTGTTAAACCCACAGCGCGTCCATGGCGGACCGGATAAGGGGAGTATTAGTGTTTTGTCAGGTCATAATACTGAAAACCTGAACGCGGACCTTAGTGGGTGATTTGTTTAGAGAGTGCTATTTGCACGAAAGACCCCTAGATTTGAAAAAAAGATTAGGTTCTCTGTTGCCTCTACAAAAGGCTAAATTTACCGTCCCTACCAATATTTCATACTTTTCTGGTGGCAGTCACACTTATGTTCCCGTTGGCCAATCAAGTTTCCCATTGATTTTAGTGTACTTACTTGTTCCTGTCCTAAATATAGCTGAATACAGCTTTTTCACACTTTATAAAGATACATTACAATTTTAAAGTATTCAAGCTCACAGAAATTTTGAAGATAATTACTATACATTTAGCAATTTTACTCAATTATATCCTACACGGTGGGCATCTAAAAATAAGTCAAAACTGAATCGTTGATCCATCAATTTCACTTTAAAGTTCCAGCAAAGTCGTACCACTTTGATATCGTACAACTTGCCGCACGCATTCAGTAGCAACACCAAGCTTATTGGTAGTATATAAGGTTTTAGCTTTTTTAGGTTCATAGCCGGATTTGGTATAACATTTTGGATTTCAATTCTGATCATCTTTATCATTCTGATTTTATATTGTTTGAATGTGAGTGCCACTGATTAGTCTTGATTAGACGAAACGCGCGTCTGACGTAACAAATTCTATTAACCTTGGTTTCTTTGATGACATTTTATTTATATACAAATACTAAAATGAGGGAGAAAAAAGTCATTGTTTCATTTTTACATTTGCTAATGATCTATCAATTTTAATTATTTCTTTAAAATTGCTTAGAGGAAGAGTTGTTTTCATTGACAACCGAGGACAAAGTATACACACCAAACCCCTCAACAGATTACACACCCATTAACGAAGTCGATTGTACATAATGGCTTAAACATTCCTCACCAGCATAAATGAAAAGATGTGAAACAAACAAATATGCTCCAGAGATCAACTTGCTCGGCATATAAGCTTCATTTAATTGGATAATATATTAACATTTACGTAAGCCTTCAATGCTAAATTTCTAGTCATGAAAATAAAGCGAAATAACTAAATCATAAAACAACTGTCTAGAGCTGTAAATAGACGTGTTAAAAAATTACATTTTGTTTGCATACAGCAAAGTAGCACATGATTGCAGGAATCAATTAAATTACGTTAGCAGTAAAAGGAAAAATTAGATACAAACGTCCGACCAAATTATGCAGCAAAGTTAAAAAAATCGTCGCTTAAATATGATCTGAAAACATTACTGATGAAAACAAGACAGAAGATAACTTTGAATAGTATAAATTGAATATACATATAAACGTTATGTTTTGATGTTATGCTGACAGTAAACCTGTATAAACACGAATTGTATAGTTGCCATTACGAGCATGGCGATAAATATAACTAATGTGTGCTGTTCTTAATCGCTGAAACTTTTTATTTTTCGATATTGATTTCCTTATGATAATCACCTTTATTCACTCCTGATTTTTTCGAATTTCTTTTTTTCTAAAGTTTTAAGTTTTATTAATCATTTTGTCTGCCCTTGGATGGATTATGCGTTCTTATATAATCTTTGGGTTGTTTACTTTTAATTTGTCGTTTAAACGATAACATGACAATTGGACACATGTTTTGTCCTTACATTTCTAGTATTTATAAACTTAATTCCAATGTCTTATTTTTATCGTTAATTTTTTTCGTTTTTCTCTATTTATTCAATATGACCGTCTACAAATGCTCTTTTATTCTTAACATTTAACCACTTTGTGCAACACGAGAAGTGTCACTTGGAATTATATAACACAATTTTATCTAAATGATGTGATATCATTTCAAATGTACAAAAACGAATGAACTTAAAAAGTAAAGGAAATTTAATAAGTTAAGCAAAATGATCTGTGTATAATGCGCAAAACAGCGGAAACATTAAAGTCATTAAATGGTACTATCTTTCGATTTATCGGTTTTTATCTCATGTTTGTAAGTTGCCCCAGAATGTTTACACGTACGAATGATTAACAGCAATGTTGTTGTTAATTACACTGAACTATTTAGTATACCGAAAAGCGATACGCGTTATGTATAACTATTTTTAATACAATGTCATAAGTTGATAATATTGATAAACTTCAAACTGAATAATACGAACTAATTAAAAACTTTTGGGCACATGTGTTTCGTTGCAATATTGACCTATAAACTAGTTTACTAGTCTACTATTTGGTCTCTTGGGGATTAGACAACTTTCATCGTACGAAAAAGATGAACACCAGGTTTTAATACCCGGAATTGGTCCTACAAACGTTTTTGTTTGCAAATGATCTTATTTAGTTCTTCGCAGTTTAATTAACATATACGATTGTATCTGCAGCGATCTGTAATGTTTATTCGGACAATGTATTTAAAGTAATGAACTGTGTAAGCTTAAAAATATTACAAATTGGTGGTTACTTTCTAAAAGGTTTATTTTGTTCCGTGCTAACTTTTCTTTTTATGTTGTGTTTTCTGAAAATGTCGGTACGGAAGTCACGTTTGCGACTATAATACAAATTAGAACTTGCACACATTTGAGCTATCTTACGTTCATGTGATGTTTACACAAAATCCGTTCATAATCACCATGTTTGTTAATTATCTACTAAGAACAGCGCAACTTTATTAACAAGTAACCTGTACAAGTGTAGTCTTCTATGTTATATCTATGTTATATAAATACAAATAAAGGCGACGGAAAAATAAAGTACTATGTTCCTATATTTTTATAGGAACAGTGCAAATAACATTTAAATATTGTTTATGTTTGCACAGATGATCAATAAAAAGGTAAAGAACTTCACTTTTTGTATCATTGTACCATTATTGAAAAGTTGTTTTTCTGTTGTTGTTATCAGAAATAGGTTTTCAATCAAAATTCAATAGACAATTACTAAACACATTAGAATGATGCACGAATCTACTGAAATGAATTTACGCCAGTCAAATTATTGACAATCCTCCATCTAGAATGTTAATCAATAAATTACCATGGCAACACAGTAGTATGCGATTACAGAAGGGAACATGTGGTCGTTATCAATCAATATGAAGCAATTATCGTTAATGTTATAGTCGTATTTATATTCAGAAAATACGTTTTCAATTTTATCTTTCTTTTCAAATGAATTGTATTAAATATTTATTGCATGAATTATTGTTTTGTAACGACCCAAAACTGCGCAAATGGTTAAACTATGCTGAATTTTCCGAACAATGTTTTTTCCTTTTTTTCAGAATTAAAACAAAATCACTTTTTATAATGTCATAGTGTTGAACATATTGACGCCATATGCTGCAGCATGCCTAGACTTTGTTAATCAGTATAGGATACTTTGTCACATAAACAATAGACGTTTGTGCTAGTTGTAACGTATACTACTAAAAAGTATTCATGTACAAGAAACAAAGGAATGTTAGTTATAAACAAACGCACCCATTTTATTACGGCTTGACATGTTTATGAGGACAAGTGAGTCATTCTGAGGAAACTCGTATTATACATGATTTTTTAATATATACTATAAATAATATGAAACGTGACATTGTTAATGTAGCAACTGATTTCGTGTAATATTTAACCTATTTCACGAGTAGTGACCCAAAAGAAATACTAAAACATAGCGACATGTTAAATTTAATAGCTTTAAATTATTTCTGACCCAGTCGTGACGCTGAACCTTGTAAATAACTTAACAGTCATGCGATACACTTTTAGTAATTAACAGAGGTAACCAACTATTGACGTCAGTAATTTTAAATTTTGTTTTATTTATCAGTTACAATGTTTATACAGAGTTTTAATTCCGTACCTCGAAATATATAAACGCAAATAAGCATCGTTCTAAATAAAACTAAAAAAACACTAAAACAATGGCTAGTGTTATAACACCTTTGCTATGCGTCCGTGCAACTTGTTGATTGTTTTCATTTTAATGAGCTATTCCTTATATATATAATATAATATTATGCATAAGTTTTATTTGATTTGAACTATATAATATATTTAATGCTTAATTAAAACTGCCTTTGTAAATAGCGTTTTTCCCTCGCAAACATGTCAAAATAGAAATGAAATTTCATGACCTTGGATTTTCAGGTATAAAATATATGTTCATTTTATAAAAAAGGAACTGTATAACACGACTGATACACTATGCGTGCAAGTTTTCTTTTTATCATGTAACATTTCCTGCACGATAAAGGTATATGCATATCTTTTGAATGAGCTTATTATCTGATTATCTGAATAACTTTTTCCGGTGCCCTGGCCCTATCTTACAACGGTATTTTGTTCTCGCCTGAGACATATTGTTGATCATTCTAGAAATCGTATAGAAATCTTTTTTCCAGTTCTTCGTACCCAAAATGTTTTGTTAGTTCATGCTTCACAATTGTACATTATTCGAATATACATGTATGAAGTGTATATGTATCCGCCGCAAAACAGGCTAGACAGAGCTTCGTATTTCTACAAGCGTCGACATGTTTATGTGGACTCGACTCTTTCGCATAAACATGTCAAGCCGTAATAAAATGTACCAATACGTTATGTTTCCTGTTTTGCTAACATTAGATATCTATACATTATTTGAAAGCGTAATGTCTGCTTAACTGATATATTTTGATTTTCATCTTTTTAGATTTCATCGTTTTATAAAATTCGTTATGGCATCAATAAATTAGCAAAGATTTACAAAGCAAAGAAAAACGGCCTTGATGTTATATTTAACATTATTAAATTTGACTGGCTGGAAAGTAACCGTGCTCTAAGGTATTTACTCATGTTTATAGTAATAATGATGTGATTGTGTATTCCTTGTGTGTTAGAGCAAACGTTTAGCAATTATTATGTATAAAACTCTTCTATTGCTTTAAAAAATAGTACGTGTCCTCAAATGTTGAACACTCATTAGTAAAATCACGGTTTTTCTAATTATGTCAAATTTATTCTGCCTCACGTATGATCACAATCTACAGCTGTCAAAACAGTGCCGGTATTTTAATTAGTACATGTTATATGTTAGTTTCGGTACTGAGTTAGGGCTCTAAGTAGTAATCTAACATTTGCCACTGCAGAAAACCCAAATTACGTCTGCAACAATCTCAGTCCTTAAAATATACTACTCCTTTTCCAATTTTAAAGAAACATGTAAAAATAGAAACTTTTTCCTGGGTCTAAATCTTACAAAGTACAATTCAGCGAATGTTTAATTACACCGTGGCAACTAAATATAATAAAAATGCATCCTTGTCAAACACATAATATATTATATTTTAATATGACGATTCGTTCGATTTGACATACGGGTTGGGAATGTTACGCAGAATGAAAATTCCCAATACACACAAAATCTGTATTAGAATATGAAATTAATAGTTTGTAAAGGTAAACATGTTGCTAGTTGCCGGCCGAATTTTTTTTGAAATATTTGCAATAAGTCTTAACCCTGAAACTAAACGATTTATAGTCGCTTTTCCAGTAGCATCAATGTTTTTTTATTGCCCATATCTTCGTATTTGTTGAGCTTTTTACTTCCACTGAGATGTTTCTATCAGATACAAAGAAAGCTATGTTGATCATGTATCTCTTCTGTGTCTTCTTCTTTGTTGTATTTATACAAGAATGTAATATTCACGCTCTCACTAACTGTTTTTATTCGTACTCATACCACTTTTCTTTGGATATTGTAAGGTTACTAGATTCCTCAGACTGGTATATATCATGCAGGGTGGGTGCTTTGTGTTTTCACGGTTTTTATAGCATGATCTTCTTG
This sequence comes from Limnoperna fortunei, assembly GCA_944474755.1. NCBI lineage: Eukaryota > Metazoa > Mollusca > Bivalvia > Mytilida > Modiolidae > Limnoperna > Limnoperna fortunei. Next base: position 38,876,438 of record OX104121.1, on the reverse strand, counting down.
CAGCGACAATGATGGACCAAGTACTTTAGTAGGTTTTAAAGTCTAAATTATTTTGACCCTTTTGCTTTAAAAACGGGTTACTGCTAGTTTCTTCATAGTGTTGATAACTTTTTGCAGCAGTGAGCTATATTTGAGTACACTTCTAATTATGTGGTAGCAATATAATTACATTTAATATAATTAGTGGTAACAATATAAGTATGCTTTTTATAAATGCTTCAGATTCCTTTGAACCAATTTCCGTTCACCATCCTCGCATCAATTGAGCCCAGTCCTTTCACTTTAGTTATTTGATTATATGGCGCGTTTTGAAGAATGGTATAACGTAATGTTTGACGACAACGGGTGTTTTTTGCATGTTTTTATTATGTGTGTTTCAAACGCTTTATGCATGTTTTTATTTTGTGTGTTTCAAAAACTCGTGAACTATACTAAACAAACATCTAAAATTTAGGATTTATAAAGCTATTTAAAATTGGAATGCTGAATATAAGCATAGCGTATCATGGTAATTATTATTAGCTTTTAAAAGAAACAAATGTATTTGTATATGTTCGGACGTTGACTAAAGTCATGTTTTCCTATTGAATGATGTAACCAGTATTTGACGATTTACATATCGTTACATACTATAAGACACTATATAGCACTAGTTGTCGAAAATATGTGCTTTTAGGTTTGAATGACATCATTAATTATGAATTACGAATTACACATCAAAGAAAGAAAGGAAATATCTAAATCATCATTACGTTTATCTTTATTAAGTTTTCTTTTAGTGCCTTGTGTCAGTGACGTCACATAATACTCGCAGTTATTTCAAATTGAAATATATTTTAATTTCCTCATTTATTAATGCACCAGAAGCTCGTAATACTATTTGGTAATTGTGTTTGAGGAATGGCGTTTTTATTGGATTCCTCCCCATATAAAAAATGGAAACCATGATTTACGTGAAAAATTGCTGTGGAGCTATTTACACTCACATATTCACATCAATGCGTCTTGTTTGAATACATTCACAGTTGTCCACAAATGTAAAGGTTGGTTTTAAAGCAAAGTATTCGGAGTAAAATAAAAAGCATATTCTTTTATTTATGCCGACAGGCTTTTTATGCAATTGGGTCAAAATTGTTTCTCCCTTTTTAAATTAAAAATGGCCCTTGTCAACAATTTTAAAATGAATACTGAAAATGCTTTCGTTTTAAAAGTTTGTTTGATTTTGAAAATTTGCGCAATTATAAACTGATACAGAAAAAAATGTACTATGAGCTCCAAAATTGTACACAATACATAAACAAAACACCAATATGAATATAGGCGCAATTAAAATGCGTGCATCCCTCATTTTGTGATTCATTATCATACTTCCGCGAACCCTTATAGTGCCGCTGCATTCAAAAGGTAGTCACGTCTTTCTCTAAGCGTTTCAAAGATGGAACAAATTTGATCTAAAACTCGTTTTGTTTTTGTTGTTTTTAAACACTTTTAAGTAATTTTAGTACGCACCTTCAATATTTTCCTCGGATATCTGAAAAGTTACTTCGTATGGATCACGTGATCTTTACACACGCAGGTTACTGTACAGCTTGCTATAATTTTATTTTAAGAACTTTTCTGGCCTTATGGAAATTTCTTAAGGAAGTAATAATTACTCATAACTGAATACTTCTTTATTACAAATGGAAAAACAGGGGTTAAAACGTGATAAAGTTGTTTAGTTTTTATTAAACAATTTTGGAAACAATAAAAACAGTATTAAAATAAAGATGTCAAGTAACACTTACTGCATATGTTCTTTTTTCTAATTTAATGATATTTGGCTTTGAAAATCATCAAGTTATAGGTAAGTGGTAGGTATATCAATAGATGTAGCGATTGTTTGGTTCCACTTTACATTGATTACATTTGTAAGAATTAAAATAGTATAATGGTATAAACAAAGAAAAGGAAAAGCTTCATAATAATACAAGTTTTACTGAAACACAAATTTTTTACTTGGTTACCAAGAGTTGTTAACATACTAGATCGTTAAGAATATCTCGATCTGTTAACCTCTATTGGTTTAAAGCTTTAATGATGAAGCTTTTTGTCGATGCAATGTAGGTATCCTGAAATTTTAGAAACATCATTAAAATTCTGGAAATTGTGAAAAGCAGACGACGACATGAACGTCAAACATTAGTTTAGTCATAATTAAGTTAACAAAATTCGGTCAATATGTTGATCGCATCTTCTTCATAGAACTTTAAATTAAGGACACAGTATTGACTGCTATGTTTGCCTCATTCCTAGACCTAAATCTAGAATATTACAATAAAGATCGGCTTATGACAGAAATTTACGACACAAGAGATGACTAATTTTTCTACTGTGATTTTTTTTCATTTTTGTGTGGCTACATTCTAGCAGCACCTGCATACCAAAGAAACATCTTCCGTTTGATCAGGTATTCAACAGCCTGTTTTTCCTATTGAATTTTCTTTGATACAAAACTACTTAACTATGGTTTACAATGGCAAGATTGAAGTCATCACGAGATATATGGGTCACAAATGACCATTAATTTGTTTCGTGGTGTAAGAGTTGCTTACCCTTTCGGAGCACCTTCATTGACCTCCAATTTTAAGTGGGGTTTTGTGTCACTCAGTTGTTTTGTTATTGTGTTGTGTATATTTGTTGTTGTCCCTTTCTTTGTTGAACAATGGTTTTGTCTGTCCATGATTTATTGTCTTTAAAATACTTCTATGTATCTTTGATTCTTTTTTCTTATCTCGTTCTACGCTATTAAACTATAATAACAAATTACAAATTTTAAGATTTAATCTGTATTGATAAAAACCAGCATTTCTAAAGAATCGTTCGGTCGACTATCAAGACTCAATTGTCGCGGTATCAACACGGACGAGTTTAGCAGATTAAATAACTTTAATAGTCGAACTTCCTTGTTGAGCTGTGTGAGAAGTAAACTTTTATCAGTTTTAGTTTTAATACATAACACAGTCTACTACAATAAACTCTTTAACTGTATTCCCATGTTAGATGCATTTTCACTGAAACAATTTTGGTGGTTCAGCCATTTGCAACTTCTAAAAAGTTGCTTCAGTAATATAGCAATATACATGTAGGAAATGTTCATATCGTAGACATGACACGTACTTACGAAAGAAAGACAATTTCTATGAAAGGCAGTCAGAAATAAGACAAATGGAATGAAATTTTAGAATCTGAAGAAAATACAGATATATAATATGAACATGGAAAATATCCATGGAGAATATAAACATGAAACTACATTTAAATATCCTTGAATGCGACTTCTGTTATCACTTTTTACTACCTGTAATGTTAGATAACTTGCAAAACACAATACCCGATTGATATGTTGACATATAAACATCTACCAAAAGGTAATAACAACAGATACAAATGCATGTACTCAATTCACAACATGAGAAACACGTGATAGTCAACTTATGAGAGATACAAACAAGAACTTCCAAATTAAACTTTATTAAACTATATCCACGCACCAAAAATAAGAAATCCAGATGTGTTTTCTTAAGTCAGTGTTTTACCTTTAAAACACCATGCTGTGTACCAATGAAACTACATAAAAGCTTTTATCGTTCGAAGATATCGATTCGTATTTGAATTTTAAGTTTATCGTGACTTACTTTGGGTTTAGGACTCCAATTAATATGGAAACCTAACCTTGCACGTAAACATAATGTGAATTTGTCAAGGAAAAAATAATGTAAGAAATAATTGAAAAGATCAAATGTTTATGTTAAGACTGCGTCTGTAAATGCAGATTACAATCTATGCGTATAAGTGTTACATTTAGACAGTTGAAAAATATGTATTCTTAATGGCAGGATGTGAGTCATTACGATAGCTCATAAAATGTTGTCATAACAAGGAAATTAGACATGCAGGTAGATCTATTCCTAGTCATAAATAACAGAAAATAAAGACAGAGGATGTCGACAGCAAAAAAAAAAAAAAAAACACACAAACAGAAACGTTCAACACGCTGCTGAAATAGAAAATATCCGTCTGTTATATTTATTTTGATTTACTCTGTTGTCTTAGCAGCATGGAGTAGATATTTGATTTGTTGTATTCTATGTATAAACTGCAGAATCAAAGGGGGTTATGAAAGGAGTACTAGTGTACAAAATGATTTTAATTTAAATACACTGATACCAATCCTTTTTCCAACATTAGACATCATTATCTAGTGCCTACAATATGTTAACAAATACAATTGCATGTAACACCAGTCTTTATACCGTTATACCGTTATACCGTTTTGTCCAGGTTCTAACAAAATATTATACTTTCGTCCTTGGCACTATCGTGTTGTATTTCTTTTACAAAAACTAACATATTACAGAACATGTATTCTTGCCAAATACATCTGTCATTGCAAATGACAGTATTTTTTCAACCTTTTCTCATGTTTATTGCTACATCGATATGTCTAATAACAAACTCATAAAAGTGTCGGGAAAACGATAATATAATCAACAAATATATACGATAATAAGAACGGTTTTATAATTACCCTTAATTTTACCTGATATTATATTTTTAATAACTGTACACAATACAACCATCTGGCTATTTAATTTTGTGTTTCTATTGTAATTGTCTTTACAACTGTTAAGTTCTACATTCGTTACAAAATATTTAAAGCACGTAACAAGGGTTTAACATAAGAGGTTTTTCTACTAATAAATAGTCTTGAAGAAATAATCAATAAATTCATGACTCAGCTTGCTTGACAGGACCGGTAACGGATATTATTTCAAGCGTGGTATTAAAGTGTGTAACAAACCGATAGTGGCGGTTTAATCATATTTACTTTATATCTGTAGTATTATATTGATCGTAGTTATTTAGGTCAGCACGTCAGCCATTGCGTATTAATCGTATTTCTATTAATTTCTTGTTTACTGAAAACGAATAATTTTTAAAAGATTAACAGTTAAATTGTGCAATTGTTCAGTTATTATTTAGTATAAAAGTAATGATAATTACTTCGCGTTAAAAAATGATACAATTGATTTATTACCAGACATCAGTATAAATTCTCCCAACATACATTTTGACTTTTGCCAGTGTCTACATAACCAATCTTTTGTTTACATAGTTTATGTCGTGTACATTGTACCTTAACAAAGAGCAATTATTTAAACAATGAGTATACATATAAATGAATATTGACAGATTAAGCAAATACAATACTAAAACGAATCATTTATATTTTAGGATGTTTTAACAAAAGATTGTAAATGTACAAAGAGAAACCTTCAATATATAACAGTACTTAAACAGACATCCATAGACAAACAAAGGAAATAGATATCTTTAAACTTTGCAAGCAGTTTGAGAACAAATGGTGAACAAGTATAGTTTAATTATGCACATCAAAAGTCTAGACCAAAATACATTCTTAAAATAAAACCAAATTGTAAACAATGATCTGGGATGATTGCAACACAACTCTGCACTGTTTTGATTTATAAGCTTTAATTATATCAACAAGACATCATACAAATTATATCAAAACACTACTATAGTTTCGAGTAAATTATTGATCAGGTTATCAGCATATCTTTATTATAATGGCATTACATTGTGCAAGCTATAACAAATTCCTTGCATTATTCATCATACATTAATTGTATTCAGCGTATGTTTATCACGTTTCTGGCACACCTTAATGTTCTATCGAGGGTGATTTAATGAGGTCAGACACACAAAGAAAGACAACAGCGATAGGGATACACCTGTGTAGTAACGTACACTAAACATATGAAAATCAATTTGGAAATTATAAATAGATTTGTATAAAAGCTTTCTGTAAACATTCAGCATGTCGTCTAATAGACGATCTTACAGTTTAATGTCCTTGCATAGGAACGACGACATGTCTCATTATGCTAAGGCATTTTTGTCTATGTTTTCGTGCATATATCATGACAACTGATAAATTTGTGTATAGTGAATTCCTAGTATCCAAGGGTTTCACCAGCCAAATAGGCTTGAAATATCATTGATTCATGCAGTGATTTTTTAAACTATTTTCGTTCTCAACATCTTTACTATTAAACCTTAGAATATTTTTGTTTAATGGTCATTGACGAGTCTTGTTTAGACGACACGTGCGAGTAGAGTAGTAAATTTTAATTATTTTGTAAGTAAAAACCACCAAACGTTTGTCACAGCTGTAATAGCTGAACAGTTTGAAGATTTGTATCTGCTAGTCCAGTTTTACTATTACATGTTAAGTGCTGAAGTATGTTATAAACTTTCCCTTTTCATTTATTCTTTATTTGTGGTATGTATTGCGATTCTGAATATGGGTCTTGTTGGCCGGGTGGTTAAGATAGGTCATCTTCTATTAATCACGTGGTCGGCCAACTCTGAGGTTGCATGTTCAAGTCTCACATCGGGCAGGATTCGCTCGACGACTCCTATCTTAATGTACAAGCATTGCCAGTTTTCCTACCAAAGGTCGTGGGTTTCCTTTCTCCAGGTACTTCGGTACTTTATACTGGAAAAAATGGACGCCATGATATACCAGAAAAATGTTGAAAGTGGCGTGAAACACAAAAAAAACACACACACGATTCTCAACAATAAATGCAGTTCACATATACAATAAATGAAAACCGCAATTGATTAAAGCTGTTTGTGCAAAAATGACAGTTAACACTAATAATATTTAATAAGGAATGATATATAGACAGACATATTACTTTGAATCAGTTTACATTGCACAATGTTGCATATACTTAATTCACATTTGTTTAGTATATATGTGGAATGGTTAAGCTAAATAACTTGTTGAATTGAGCTTTAATTGGACCACAATAAGGTCAGGTCCAAATTAAGTGCATGCCAAGTCTTCTCTTATTCAAGGTAATTCTCAGTGAATACATGTTTGTTATTGGTTGTGTTTTGTACGGCCGGGTAATTTGTTCCTTAAAAATTATAAACTTAGTAACGTCTTACAATCTTCTGGTTAACATTATAACAATTATTAACTTTGGAAAACTGGTCGAACTTTATTTATATAATCCTAGTCGGGCACAAATATTAATTAAGTACCATTCTACCTAAATTCATTCAAAGGGGGCTACACCAAGATATTCGGAATTGGGTAATATTTTGCATGGTGGTAAGTTGTTATGTAATAAAACCTATAAAGAAATTGTTGGATGGCGACTTAAGTTTGCTACGGACAGCTGACATTCCACTTTCCTTAACAACAAATTGGTCTTAAAATTATCACACAAACAGACTCAGTTAAATACTTATTATAGCAAATAATACGTAATAACTTTCCAGAATTTAATGACATTTTTTGTATAATGATCTAATTATCCAAGCTTAAGGTAATAATGTTCATCATATAAATTTAATTACGCTTTGACCTAAAGAAGACGTTTTCAAAATATGCAAATTATTATTATTTGTCATACTTTTAGCAGTTTAATTTATAACCCATTACCAAGACTCGCTCATTCAAAATTTCTTTAACTTCCATAAACAAAAATATATATTTTTTTTAACATAAAAAAAAACTGTTTCATGTATCGGACTCGGTTTTCAGATTTGTTTCCGACCAAGGTATCCCTACCATATATCATCATTTTTAACAAGTTTACAAATTGTTCAAATTATTTTTAACCATTATCAAGAAAACTCCTCCAAAGTTTCTGTATCTTCCACCAAAACTATATTTTGAATATATAAAAACTCTTTAAATATCTCTGACTCTTTTTATACTTTTCTTACTAAGCAACTAAAATATCCCCTTATATATAATGTGGCGGATATTGTCGTATTTTGCAATTTTATCAATTTTCGAATTCATTTTGGAACCAGTACCAAAAGTCTTGGTCAAAATTTCTTCGATCAAAATTATATTTTTACAATATAAAAATACTTTTAATATGACTGAATCAAGGGGGAACAGCTTGTGAAATGCTGATTTTGGCTCATCCTTACCACTTTTGAACTATTTGCATAAATCTGCACATTGACACCTCAGGTATATTTTAAGCAATGGCGGCCATGTTTGTCAATTGATCAGAATTGTCACACCAGTTATATTCGGGACACCAAATTTGCCTTGTGGTTGAGGAAGGGAAGAGCTTTACTAATCAATATATAACTAAAATTTGTATAAAAATGCTGATTGATCCGTATAATTTGTTTTTAGAAATTACATCCATATTTGTTAACACATGAATGAATGCCACTAAAGTTCTGTTGTTTCAAAAGTTTAGTTTTAATCTTTCTTGGGGTTAAAATGTCAACATTTGCAAAAGTTAACAAGGATAACAAAGACACAAAGTGATAACAAAAGCTCACATGGGACATCAGGGAAGGTGAGCTAAAAAACAAGAGGCTACACCCATTGTTATACAAAGCATACACCCACTTGTAAGCAGCAAACATGCACATTTTGGAAATGACAATTGAAAAGGAAGTAGAACCTGCAAAAAAGTACACAGGGTTCAGTTTACCATGCCAACGGTGAATACACAGTACGTTCAGAAATTACTATGATGTTACAAGTTTTGCGAAAATTGCGATTGGATTTAAATCGCTTTTATAATAATAACTCGCCAATTTTTTTTTGAAAAACAGTGAATTTAAAGTAAATATTGGCAATAATGTATAATCGTTATGTCATTTTCGGAGACAAAATAGCAATATAAATATAACAAAAATACTCGAATTTACAGTACAGTACAAGTCACAGTGCCAAAAAGCTGTACCAATGTTATTCAATTACGGACTTTTAAAGAGGTCAATACGCTTTATATGGACCTTGAAAGATGATATTGACCTTCGATTTCGTCTTCGGTTAGTATCTTTCTACAAGGTCCATATAAGCGTATTGACCGAATGAAAAGTCCTTAATTGTTATATTAGATATAATTACAATTACTGTTACATTTCTTGTTGGAATGTTGACTCATTTACAGTTATAAATAATGTTTATATCCGATTAATGTTTTATGGCTATTTAAAAAAAAGACAGTGAAAGCAAGAACTTTTATATTTGTACAATTAAACAACATACAATTAAGAAACAATAAAAAATCCCCTATTAGTGGTGGTCTGCAGTACACCTGCAGTATATCGATCAAACCTGAAATTGAGATCTATATTTAGTTACATGCCTTATATATACTTTAAAAATAGTAACATGCCTCAAATATTCTTTAAATTTAGTAACAAGTCTCATTTATTCTTTAAAAATAGCAACATACCTAATATATTGTTTAAAAAAGACAGATATTATTTATGTCTTTGCTGACGGAAGTTAAATGTAGCCAATCAAACTTAAAGAAATTTAAACATATATAATATGTTTTAATGATATCATCCAGTAAACATACAAGGTTGAAAGTGAAAAGTCTTTGTTTGTTTGATGGTGTTTAACGCCAATTTCAGCAATTTTTCAGCTATATCATGGCGTCCAGTTTTTATTGTAGGAGGAAGCCTGAGTACCCGGAGAAAACCCTGTATTGTCCATGTCCTCAATATTCTTGGGTGTTGTTCTCTGCCCAGCAGCCAGAAAAAAGCGAAATATGAAGTTATTTGGCTTGCCAAATATTCACTATGGTTGAATACTTTAATGGCATTTTCCGCAGCAACACACATATTAGTGCAATGGTTTTCAAATAATTTTTGACATAATCTGAAAATCTTACAATCTATCTTTATGTCTTTTAAGCCAACCCTTGTGTTTCATTAGGATAAGTAATGAGACAATGAGGTTGCGGGTTCGATTCTCACTGGTCAGGATGTACTAGACTTCCATCTTAATAGACAAGGATTGCCAGTCTTCCTACAGAAGGTCAGGGGTTTTCTCCGGATACTTCGGCTTCCTTCACCACTAATTACTGGACAAATGCCATACCGAAGTATCTTTGTTTAATCGTACATGGCTGAAAAGTATAGTGGCGACTTCCCTGCAATCAGTAGTCGTGCATAATAATAGGAAACAAGACTATTTTATGCACGTAAAGATGTTTAACACGATTGATTATTATATTCCTGTGATTAAGCTATTTGTTGAAGCAACGGTTTTTGTTTGTTTAATTCATAAGTTCCTTATTGAGCGAAATAAGTCATTTCAATTATCGGTGTATTTTCTAGAATTTTGTTAGCATTCAGCATTTCTAAATTTGTGCAGTACATAATCTTCTTCAAAGAGTATAATCAGCCTGATAAATCTTGAATTTACAATTACCTAAGAAGTAGTACAATATAAAATAATAAATCGACAGTAACACAATTTAGCTTTGTTTCGAGTGGCAAGTCTAAGCTAAACCTACATCGATTCCAACAACAAGTACACTATAAGAAAGTAGCAAAGAAAACCGACCGAACAACTGGAGCCAAAAGCCAAGGGACAGTTACAAATCCGGATATAGACAAACACAACACAAAAACCAAAAACATAAAACACAGAACCTAATAACTCTGGAACGTTTAGATATAACATTTTGTTGTGTTCGGTGGACATATATTTCAGTCAGATATACTTCCTATAAATAATGTCTATGCCTTTAGTCTTGCTGACGTACGTTCCCTGAAGCAGAATTTATTTAAAACCTACCGAAGGAAAAGAAACTATAGAAACATGCAGTTTTCTTACTAAATAATCATAAATGTGTTGATTATTTTGAATGTGAGATTGAGGACAAAATAGATACCACAGGATCTGGTTCTTTGCTTGAATTGTACCTAAGCATCGGTAATAGACTTCTACAGTACAATTTGCTTTTAAGTAGTGAATTTAATTATACGCACTATACATTTTCCCATTTGTATTGCGTATTTGTGTCCCAGATAATACGATACGGGGGAGGGGGAGCCTTTTCTGTTTATGGATTTTCTAGACAACGAAAGTTGTTGAACAATATGAGGCAAAGAAATCAAGCTGAAAGATCAAAGTAATCGGTTGGTATGTTTTTATGTCATTCATCACGAGTTTAATAATCACTACGAAATAACCCAACTTAGCAAAAATATGTTTTCCTATAGCAGCTAACCATACAATAAAACAACTGTAAAAAATCAAATCACTTTTCGTTTTGATATATATCCTTACTTAATTGACATCTTAATCGTTCTACAACCAAGACGACTTCAACATTTCTATTGGGAACGTCTTAATTTAAAACAACATTTCAGAAGCACATGCATACGCATTATATCTATCTCAGCTGATGTGATATTCTAGTTGCTGTGCGTCATATCTTCATTCCTGTATAAAGTGTTGCTCCTCAAATAGTGATTAATAAAATTAAGATTGACATTTAGAAAATTTTGTCTTAACGCCAAATTTTTAGATTTAAATATAAAATACCAAGTGTACACGTCCCAAGAGCAAGTTTGAACTAATCAAAACTCGTCAGTGGCTCTCAAAGCCAACATATTAGAGGACCAAATAATTAATCATCAAAAGTATACAATTTGTCGCGAAATTCATTTTATATATAAGACTACCAATTATAACGCGAAATTGTTATTTCAGCGCATACAAGCATACCCTAATGACAATTGATCTGTTGTCGTTAACTGTTGTTTGCATAGTGTTTGGCATTTTCAATTTTTTTGGTAGAGCGCCTCTTATGAGTCTTGTATAGACGAAACGCGCGTCAGGCAAATTTATTGCCTGGAACTTTGTTGTAATTTTGATTTAAAACACAGTTTTTATTATTGTGTTATGAAGTGCTTACAACTTTACTTTTTCGCTTTGTCTAAGTTTATTTTATGCATGTTTACATCAAGTCTTAAAAAATAATTACATTTTAGTCTCAAATGGATTGTTTAACCGATTATTTGTGTTAGATAATTCATTGTAATTGATTAATAATTTTAAGTGTAAAAGGCATTTGTCTTTTGGCCTAATTTAGAGGCTATTTCTGAACTTAATGCATTCACCTCGCGACAGAAATTAGGGGCTTGTCCTAAAATAACAATTTGTTATTTTATTGTTATTTTTAAAGCCAACAAAAATCAAAATGGTTTTTGAAGTCCTTGAACTTTTGAAAAAGCCGAACATTGAGGAGTTTGATAATCCAAGAATGCTGATTTAGTGTGCTTGCCAAACATTTCAATGCTAGTTTAAAGGTTTCAATGAGAAAACACACAATTAAAACTTAGTAATTGATAAAGTGATTTCAGCTATTTCATGGCATGCAGTTTTTATTGGGAGAGGAAGCAGGAGTACTTGGAGACAACTCCCGACCTTCGGTAGGAAAACTGGAGAAAGAGAAGAAAGACCAAAAGAGACCCAATCCCAAGAAAGCAAGAAAGACAGAAAGAAATAATGAGAACATACTAGGCAATACTAAACTAAACAATATCTGACAAATTATTTCAAATTCGGTCAGTGTCACGATCAGAATAGTTTGGTGCAGATAAAAATATACTCAGCGTGTCTTAAATATCGATAAATATTGTCTTCAGTTTTAAAAAAAATAAATGGGCCAAACTTGTTTGGTCTAGTATGCTGCAAAGTGTTCTTGTGGGTACGGTCGCTGACATTTTCTCAGCCATTTCTTTTCAACTAAGTTTTAGTTATGATTTTGTTGAATAGTTTAATTTACAATGATACGGCGACAAGACATGTTTGACAAGGAGCTTTCTTTAAAAAGTTGTTCAAAATTTGAATGAGGTAAGGAAACTTATAATTATAATTATAATCTATAAATACACGATAAAAGTTTCAATAGTCCAATTTACAGTGGTCAAATTGCTAGATATCGAATAAAGTATTTAAAGTCCTGATGTAAATATGATTTCTGGACAAACTTCTCGTCAAGATGTAAACGAAAACTAGTTTTACTGAGTCCAAAGTCGGAATCTCTTGAGAAAAAACCTGTGACATGTGATCAGCTGTTTCGTATTTTACGGGACACTGGTGCTTATCAGATTCTGGTGCCTCCGTGTTCAGGATGTGGAAATAAGTTGCATTAATTCGCCCCATAATTGTATTTTTTTAACAACAAAATTAATTACTGGACCTGTTGTCATATGTGTTTCATCCTGAATTAGCTTTAGATGGTTTTGCATTGATATGAGGTAACGACTGGGAAGAGGGTAATCCCTTACCCAATTGTTACTTGTCATCCAACAGATGATGGGACATTCTATGAATATAAGGCTGACCTCTATACAGCATGTTTGGTTGCCAGGACAATATAAAAAAATTAAAATACATTGGATCTTTCTGACCCTTTCTTCGAAAACTTTGAAGAATCTTTATTTTTAGAAAGCCTACCATAAGTAAGATCATGTTGCAAGGCAGACGTAGATAAACACCCACTGAACAGAAAACAGCTTATCAAAAGAAGCTGATTGACCCAGAATTAAGCAGCTCATGGGAAGTGCTCAGCAAGAAAAGGAAGCAAAAAAGGAGCCCAGCTGTTTTTATGTAAAAAATGTGTTCTACTGAGAAAATGCTGACTCCTTATGCCACACTAAGTTAAAAATGGAAAACTTTTCACCAAGTAGTGGTACCAAACCTTATCGGGAAGTTACTAGTTTTGCCCATGATAATAATTATGCTGGTCATTTAAGTGTTAGAAAGACAGGCCATTTTCATAACATCATTATGTTTCACAAATTTTTAAGTCTTGCCATGAGTGCAAGCTTCTCAAATCAGAGAACACTACCAGTTCAAGTTACGCCGATATTCTAATGGACTGACAAAGTCTTTAAATTCATATCTTTTGACTACTATGTGTTCATTTTCTCGTTTTCCAGAAGCTAGTCTTTACAGAAATATTAAGACTCGGCAATAGTGAAAGCTTTATTCAAATTCTTTACGCTTTTTGTTTTCCTAAAGTCAGATCAGGCGTACCACGGTCCAATTTTATGTCAAACTTGTTTCAACAGGCTGCGTATTTTCCAGAATATCATGGAGCTTTGGAACGATTCTATCTAGAGTATGAGAAGGACATTTTTTCTCCACTATGAAAGAGACTGAGTTGATGGTGTACTTCCTTCTGTTTGCGTTAGAGAAGATGTTAAAGATGTTAAAGAATCTTTAGGTTTTAGTCCGTTCGAGTTGGTCATACTGTTAGAGAACCTTTGAAACTTGTACATTGGCTTCAGACCTTTAATTTCACATTCCGCTATATTGATGATGTTTCGTCCCTTACGATGCTAAATTAGATGACGTTTTGCATTCAATTTACCCCAGCGAGCTTGAAATTAAAGACACCACCAATATACTAAGATCAGCCTCTTACTTAGACCTACTTCTAGAAACATACTCAGAAAAACTACAAACTAGAATCTACGACAAACGTGATGACTTCAACTTTCCAACTGTAAACTTAGAGTTCATCGACAGCAACATTCCAGCAGCTCCAGTGTATATTGTGTTTATTTCACAACTTATACGTAATTCTATATCCTGCAATCGGTATTCAGATTTTCTAGACTGATCACTGTTGTTGACTACTAAACTACTCAAACAAGGGTTTGTTGAACCAAGGTTGATGTTATCTCCAGAAGTTCTATTGTCGTCACCATGACTTAATTGATCGTTGTGGGAAATCCATCTCTCAAATACGATCCGACATTTTCGCAAAGTCATAGGTAGTGTTTTCTATTCCTGGGTTTGACTTTTTCCTAGACATGACAATGAGTAACTCGACGGGTGTCTAAAACGTCAGGAGCACCTGAGTGCACCAATGGTATTTATAGAGTTCGGGTTACTCTCTTTCTTTTTTTTGTGTTTTTTTTTTTTTTTTTGTTTTTGTGTTGCGCTATGTCTGTTTGTCTATATCTGGATTTGTAACTGTCCCTTGACTTTTGGATCTTGTTGTTTGGTCGGTTTTCTTTGCTATTTTTCTTGTAAAAGAAAAAAGGCTTAATGAACACACAGAATTTTCTTGACTATGTGACTAGTTTTAAAGATTAAAGAAAAACTTTATTATTCAGTGCAAACTGCTTAATCAAATTTACAAAGTGACAGTCGATAATAAAAATATGGTACTACAATTAGGTCAGTAACAGTTTGTAAGCTGGTGCTGGTATTTTTGCCAGTTCCGGCCAATGCATTACAGGCTAGATAACGGGGCTTACATGAGATAGGGTCGAATTAAATATTTTAACTATGCAGTAATAAATTCCATGTTATGAATTCATGATAATATGCTGAAATCATATGTTGAACGGAACATTTTATTAGCACAAGGTAAAGCGTAAAAACGGTCAGGTGAAACGTGATTAGCCAACAATGATTGATGAATTTGGGGGTAAGATGGCCGCCGTTATGGTCAGTAGCTGAAAAAGAGCTCTGCAGTTTTTTAGCAGATCGGGATGGATTTACTCTTATGTGAATATTATAAGTTAGATGTGTTTGTTCAGATTAGTTCAAGCTACACCACGAACTAACTTTTGGAGGAAAATGTTGAGTGTTTGACTTTGCAAATCTAACATTTATTATTTATCATTCCAACTGAAGACTACAGTGATAACAATTCACAGACTGTTGATATTTCTCTTTGTGTATATTTTAACACATTTGGATCATTTACACCATGCCTAGTGCTAGTGGTGAAGGGACAGTACAAACGTTCCTTACTGCTAAAAAAGTGAATTCATCTAGTAGTGAGAAGGTGTCAAAGGATCTGACAGGAACACACTCTGATGTATCAATGGATACAAGTATTGACTTGACAATTATTCAAACTGACTTGGAGGAGATTAAAGAAAGCCTCTAGGTTGTTATTAAGAAATCAGACTTAAATGAATCATTGAAAGATGTTGTTAAATGAAATGATCTTGAACTTATTGTCACGTCTTTTGCGACAAAGTTAGAGGAAAATCTAAAGAAAGAAATAGATGAAAAGATAGAAAAAAAATCTTGATAGAACAGGAAAACAAACCAAAGCAATTCAATAATTAACTTCTGACAATGAACAGTTGAGAGAGGTTATAGCTAACTAAAGAAAAACTATACAAAATATGGAACAAACTATAGCTGACAACGAAGAACGGTCAAAGGAAGCTATAAGGATTTGTAACTATAATGAACAGTATTTAATGTGAAACTTACCAATTATCCATAAAAGATGGAGAGAATCTAAAAATGAATTTTGTTAAACTTGTAAAGGATAAGTTAAATGTTGTGATCAATTCAACTGACATTCAAGCAATACATAGAATCCGAGGAAAAGAAGATGAACCACCAATACTAATTAAGTTTGTAAACTCTGATGTGAAGGCTAAAGTGATGAGAGAAAGGAAAAATACTTCCAAAGGGTCCCAAGGAATTTAGACTTGAAGATGATGTGACAAAACATAACATGGCTCTTATTACTAGATTGAATAACAGTAAAATGTACCAAAGGGTGTGGTACTTTAATTGTGCTTTGAATGCTAAAACTGAATCTGGATCTCGAATAATATTTGACTTAAATGACAATTTCGAGAAAAAGTTAAAATCTAGGTAAAAAATTACATCATTTCACTACATTTAAATTAACGCTTAAAGTATTTATTTTTTTCTTTGGACTGTTTTATAAATCTTGACAGTGTAACCTGGTTCTGATTGTGCAAATGTGTAAGTAAATATTTGTTTTAAATATTTATGTATATACTTGCATTATGATTTTCTCATGTATATGCATCTACTAAACATCATTTAATCAGATAACAAGGGAGATTACTACTGGGAATAAATTGTGTCACTGTTATGGGACAATTTCTTAGTTGTTAACTTATTGAATACCAAAATGTAAATTTCTATATTCCTTATATTCTGAATATTCAATTTTATGTGTGCTTTTTGTGTGTGGTTTATTAAAAAGAACTTTTTCATACCAAGTAATAATATTTTTATACTAGTACATGTTAAACCTATATCCCCCTTTTATCTTTAGTACTTCGCAATATTTTTGCAATTTACCGAACTTTATAAATGATTATCTGCTAAAGGGTTGCTCCCTTAGTTAAACTATGTTAGTAAAAGGGTCATCTTTTGTGTATGAGCCTGTACATGGGTATGAGTGTTTAGCGTGTGTTTGGACGCTGTCTAGCTTTTATAAACAATGATTGCTTTCGAAAAAAAATGTAGAATATGAGTGATATCACAATACTCTCCATGAATGTTAAGGGTCTATTTTCTAAAAGAAAGAATCGAATGGATCTTTTTGACTGGACCAAGAGCAAAAATCCCTCGATAATATGCTTTCAAGAAACTCACAGTACATATGAAATAGAAAAAAAACTTGGGATGATGAATGGGGTGGAAAATGTATTTTTAGTAATTGTAACAGTAAAAGCGCTGGGGTTATTATAATGTTTAAGAAATACTTAGATATTGAAATACATAATACAAAATTAGATCTTAATGTTAGGTATATTTGTCTTGATTTGTCAAAAAAGAACAAAGGTTAACGTTAGTATCCTTGTATGGATATAATACTGATGAACCGCACTTACTATCTGAAATTAAGCAACATGTTTCAATCTATAAAACACCAGTATTATCATTTGTGGTGACTGGAATTTTGTTCAAGAAAAATATCTTGATACAAATAATATTCTACACGATAGACACCCTAATTTACGTCATTTACAGGATGATATGAAAGAGGCTTTTGAATTAGTTGATGCTTGGATGATTTGCAATCCTTCGCAGAGAAAATTCACTTGGAGGCAAAGACAGCAATTAAGCAGAGTAGAATTGACTATTATTTGGTATCTGTAGAGGTTTTGGCTCTTATGAAAAACATAAAAATCATACCAGGTTATAGAACTGACCGCTCGGCTATTCTATTTCCATTTTAATATCACTTTCAAAACGTGGCAAGGGATATTGGAAATTAAATTCTCAATTACTTCAAGATGTAGAGTATGTTGAACAATGTATTTTTGATACTATATCAGAATATTATGTGTCAGGTAATATAATAAATGATCTTTTACATGTTCAATTGTCTTGTAATGATAAAATCTTATGGGAACTATTAAAAGTTAAAATCCGTAGTATAACAATCGCCTACAGTATTAAAAAAAATAAACAAGAAAAAATGTTTACAAAGGAACTTAAATCAAATTAAGGAAAATCCTACTGAAGATGTTCTATCTTTAACTAATTTTTTTTAAGTGAGTTGTAAAGACAAAGGGAAGTATTAATAGAATGTCTGTTACTGCGCACCCGGGGTAACTGGCATGAACATGGTAAGAAATGTACAAAATATTTTTGTAAATTAGAGCAGAAAAAATTTGTTAATAAAACTATTAATGAACTGATAAATGATGAAGGAAAACATTTGTCTTATCAGATTGATATCCTTGTAGAAGAAAATTTTTATAAAAACTTATATGCTTAAAAAAAAATTAAAACACCGAACGAATGGAAAACAATGTTTTCAAACATAACATTAAACTTTCTGAAGACCAAAAAACATCATGTGAAGGTAAATTTACTCATGCCGAATGTGGAAAAGCTTTTTATCTTATGTCTAATGGTAAAAGTCCTGGATCTGATGGATTTACTGATGATTTCTATAAATTCGTTTGGAAAGATATTGGACCATTGGTTGTTCGCTCATTAAAATGTGGCTATGAATTAGGAAATCTCTCTCAATTTCAATGCCAAGCAGTCATAACTTGTATACCTAATAAGGTGAAGATAGACGTTACATAGCAAACTGGCGTCAAATAAGTCTACTTAATTCAGACTACAAAATAGCTTCAGCAGTTATTGCAAGCAGGTTAAAACTCGTTCTGCCACTTATAATCAGTGAATCACAGGAAGGTTTTACAAAAGGCAGATTTATAGGGGAAAACACTCGTTTATTGTATGATCTGATGCATTATTTAGAAGAAAATGATATAGAGGGATTATTGCTATTGATTGATTTTGAGAAAGCGTTTGCTTCAGTTGAATGGGATTTTCTTGAAAAAGCACTGCAAAGTTTTAATTTTGGTCAATCAGTTTGTAAATGGTTTCAAGTATTTTACACAAATTCAAAAAGTTGTGTAATAAACAATGGTAACTTCAAGGCCAAACCGTCCGACTGCTCTTGCCACAATTCCCCATTCATATATAGTCCTTCAGGTCACGTGATAACTGGAGATCTTTATATTGTTGAAAATGAAACACTCCGCAATATTTTGTCTAAAGGACCTAAGTACCGTGAACCTAAATCCATCAACTGGAATTATAGCTTTAAATTATTGATGGATTCAATAGAGGACTATGCCAGAAAATGGGCAAAGCAAGAGGACCAGGAGGTTGATACGTTGTCCGAGTGGGTAAAGGCCTTGAGGTCATTGATTCAAATAAGAATAAGTCGTTTAAGAAGGTCTATGAGTACTAAAGCATCATCAATTTTCAGAAATCTTGGCGCTCTTAAAACTTTGTCCGACATTTATGACAAATATGTTGTTGTTCCAGTAGATAAGGCCCCTAACAACATCATTTTTATCTCCAAAAAACATTACATAGAGTGTTTAATTAATGAGTTAGGCATGGGCAGTTCATTTGGTAATCCTACTTACACATTCACTGCCCTTCAAAACAGGAGATTATTGAAAATCACAAATCCGTATTGGCATCCTTTGATCTCAAAATCAGAGTCAAAGATTGTGATCTCCCTTTATTGTATTGGATTCCAAAACTTCCCAAAATTACATACAAACAGCGTTTCATAGCAGGATCGTCTATGTGTACTACCAAAACACTATCGCAACTCCTGACCACTATTTTCACAACAGTAAAAACGGGACTTCAAAAATACAGTGACACTTTCTACTCCAGAAGTGGAATAAATGAAATGTGGATATTAAAAAATTCAAAAGACCTGATTGACATCTTGAGATCTGGATCTCTTTCCCATTGTAACAGCATTAAAACATTTGATTTTTCGACACTCTATACAGCCATCCCTCATACGCAGCTTAAAACCAGGCTTAAAAATCTTATAAAACGCTGCTTTTTCAAGAAAAACGTAAAGAGACGATATAAATACCTGGTAATTAGTCATGACAGAACTTACTTCGTCATCAATGACTCCAAATCTAATACTAAATATACTGAAGACCAAATCTGTCACATGTTAGATTTTCTGATTTACAACATATTCGTCATGTTTGGAGGACAGGTATTTCAACAGACTGTTGGTATTCCAATGGGTTATAATTGTGCTCCTCTCCTCGCCGACCTGTTTTTGCACTCTTATGAGGCTGAGTTCCTAGAAGGCCTACTGAAAAAGAAAGAAAAGACTCTGGCCCAGACCTATAATTTCACATTCCGCTATACTGATAATGTTTTGTCCCTCAACAATGCTAAATTTGGTGACTATTTACATTCAATATACCCTAGCGAGCTTGAAATTAAAGACATCACCAATACACTAAGGTCAGCCTCTTACTTAGACCTACTTCTAGAAATACAATAAGGAAAACTACAAACTAGACTCTACGACAAGCGTGATGACTTAAACTTTCCAATTGTCAACTTCCCATTCATCGACAGCAACATTCCAGCAGCTCCAGCGTATGTTGTGTACATTTCACAACTTATACGTTATTCTAGATCCTACGATCGTTATTCCGATATTCTATCACTGATATCACTGCTGTTGACTGCTAAACTACTCAAACAATGGAATGTTGTACCTAGGTTGATGTTATCTCTCCAGAAGTTCTATGGTCGGCACCAAGACTTAATTATTCATTATGGGAAATCAGTGTCTCAAATACGATCTAACATTTTCGCTGAGTCATAGGTAGTGTTTCCTATTCCTAGATTTGACTTTTCCCTAGACAAGACAATGAGTAACTCGACGGGTGTCTAATTAGAGGCAGGCACTGCTTACTCGTCCGGAGCACCTGAGTGCACCCATGGTTTTCATTGGGTTCGGGTTACTCTCTTTCTGTGTTTTATGTTTTTTGTTTTTGTGTTGTGTTTGTCTATATCCGGATTCGTAACCGTCCCTTGGCTTTTGGCTCTTGTTGTTCGGTCGGTTTTCTTTGCTATTTTCGTGCCAGTTTTTTACCTTGGTAGGGGTTTCCGCCAAGGGGACCCTCTATCACCTTACCTATTTGTCATAGCTGTTGAGTTACTTTCCCTACAAATTAAATCCAACAATAACATTAGTGGTGTAATTGTAAATTGTACTGAACCACTGATTAGTCAGTATGCCGATGACACCTTTCTTATGCTGAATGGATCTGAAAATTCTTTGAAAGAATCTTTCAACTTTTGAAAGCTTTTTCAAAGTTTCTGGTTTGAGAATGAATGCTTCAAAAACCAAAGCAAGTTGGATTGGCAGTAAAAAATATTCAAATGATGTACTTTGTCCAAATGTTAATCTCCAGTGGTCACATTATAATTTTAGACAGTTAGGTCTGGAGTTTTCTTTGGATATAAATAGTAAGTTACTAAATAGTTGGCAACACCGTAAATTGACCCTTATAGGTAAAGTTACAGTAATAAGGACATTAGCTTTGTCATAACTTGTTCACTTATTTACCTTCCTACCAAATATAAAACAATCTATGATTAATGAGCTTAACAAGATCCTTTTTAATTTTATTTGGGATGGTAAAGCTGAAAAAATTTAAAGGGATACATAAATCGGGGGTTTCTGTCAAGGATTAAATATGACCTCAAATATTCTTGGGTTAAATATTTTTTAATGAACCTCATGGAATTCGGCAAAAAGTAGTAGAAGCTGAACTAAAAAAAAATATATGGTAGTAGTCGAACCCTAAAATTGGAAAATAAAAACTTAAGGAAATCGCATTAAATATTACAAACCAATTTTAGGAAGATGTACTTTCTGGTCTATATCTTACAAAACAACCTTTAAAAAATTATATCACAGTTATGTTATCTCTTGATATACTTAACTTTGTACCAGTCGATGATTTTCCCTATTTTTTAAAATGGAAAAATGTTGGTATAGAACATATATTTGACATCATTGATAAAGTCAGAAAAGATTTTCTGACCTTTGAACAAATTCGGCAAAAATGTCAAACTAGTAACTTTTTGAAATACTATACTTACATTACAAGTATTCCATGATATATAAAAGACTGTATTCAACAACGATGTTTGACATTAATTTTGATACTTAAAATATCCATGATTTCTTCTTAGAGAGAATTCTTAGAACTTAAGATTTGAAATTTCTGTATAATAATAGTATTCAGAATGTATTTCAGCAACCAACTGGAAAATAGATGTTTGGGAACAGTCTCTGAATTGCGAAATCTTTGACTTCACAAAATATTTTAAAATTGTAAAACAATGCTGTCAAAACACTTACTTAACAAATCTTCAGTATAAGCTAATAGATAGAATAATTGCAGCCAACTTTTTTTATTTAAAGTGGGTATGAAGAATACAAAAACTTGTACTTTTTTACAGCTCATGTAGAAACTATAGATTATTTGTTCTATGATTGTCAAAAACAATTGTTCTATGGACACTTTTTTTCAACTAAACAAGTGTTTTGGAAATTTTAGAATTAGACAAAATACTAATTCTGCTTGGTTTTGAAAATGGACCTGCGATATTGAACCTATTGTTAATATTAACAAAACAATACGATATAAATGCAAACTTAAAGAGAATGTTCCAGATATAATTGGTCTCAAGTCTAAAATCAGAAGTTGTATTTCTTTAGAATTATATTTAGCAAAAACTGGAAAAAATCATGTATGCAAGTACAGTTTAAGAAAAAGAACATGGTTTTAAACCTTTATTAAATATTTAATTTACTTCTAGTGGTATTAATAGTTGATAGAGCAAGTCAGCAAAAACATGGAATGAATGGTGAGAGAGAAAATATAATTTTCTTCTACATGTAAATCAAGATTGTGTTCTTGTATGTATGTACATGTATGTATGGTTGTTAGCAAGTCATTTTATATTTTCATTTTGTTTTTTTTTCTCTTTGTTTATTTTTTTCTGATAATTTATGCAATATCAGTAGTATGAAATACATATATATGCAAAATCTTATAAGTCACTATACTTGTAACGGTTCTTTATTGTTCCCATAAACACTCCATTACACCCTAGTTAGGTGGTGATGTAGGGGTATTTGTAGAATCCTTCCTATTAAAAAATTTTAAAAAATTTAAAAATAATAAAAAAAACAATGATTGTTGCAGTAAATATATTTAAGAAACAAATGCAATCATTTTTTATGCAAATAAACAATAAAAGCGTTTTAAATGCATGTTGAACGAAATCGAGTTTCGAATACATATGGGCATTTCAAAGGAATTTGAAATAATAAGACTCCCCTTTTTAACCCTCGTTTATCAGCCAAACAAGCAATGCGAACCCGTTTTTTAATTAAGCTAAAAGAACCCCCAATTATTTGCAAACGTCACGAATTTCTTCGTTACACCTATTACAGATTTGTGGTGTATGATACCCAATCATTTTCATCAACACTCCAACTCATACAATACAGTAATGGAAGCGGGTAGTTTGGCATGGCACAAAATCAGGTTTAATCATCCATTTCTTTTGAAATCCCTGTACCAAGTCAGAACCACTGCTGTAGTTGCTATAGTTTTGATTGTTGGTTCTCAAGTTTGCCGATTTCTTTGACTTGATTTATGGATAGTCTTTTTAACAGTTTCCTTGGTGTTCGGTATTTTGTTTTATCCTTTCGTTAAATAATTCATTGTAATTAATATATAATCAAATTGAAATTTGAATTTGTTTTGTCAGCTTAGATTATATTTCTGAACATTGAAATTCACGTCTTTACAATTTTGTCACGTTTTTCTGTAGTCTAAAGTTGTTCATTCCCAGATCGTTTATTAATGGCGACTTAGAAAAAGAGATTTCATATACTTTGAAAACATTAGTCCAAAGAAGTGAAGTAGAAGCTTTGTCATAAATGCTCATATGTTTTCCATTAGTTAAAATATATCTTAGTACCAATAACATACTGGGCCTATCCAGGTCCAAAAATTCAACTATTTGGATGCAAATGTCATATTCATTACATTTAAAAGGGAAATAGTCCGCTGTCAGATTGGTTGCACTTATTTGGCAAAAAGTGTCTGTAGTAGAAATAAGCACTGCTAAACCTTAAAAAAAATACAAAAGTTATGTTGATATACATTAGTTGTAAGGAATACATGTCAAGTGCAACCTAAAGCAATCTTTATTTTGAATATAGTATTACATCAATGATTTTGTTTAACTTGACTATTTTATGGTGATTCAAAATGTGTGAAGTCATTCCATCGATGGTCTCCATAAAGCATTTGGCATCAGCGAGCACAAGAATTTCTACAAATAAAGCATTAAACTTTTGTCAACAGTAATAATTATTTATTAATTCGTAGAATATATCTCATGTATATTATATATTAAAAAGATTTATTTTCTATTTATCATTATAGGAGCTCCAAAAAGAAGGTCATTATTATGCTTCCATGAAGAAGAATAACTTAAAATTATAATTAATTTATCATATTAAAGCAGAAAACCTGAAAAAAATAATGTGGACCCTTTTTATATAAAACATTACCTCTTTCCATGTCTGACCTGGAGATGATATTACAGTTTTAACAGCACAGAAGGGAATTGGTAAAAGCGGCCCAAAAGCCAAAATGAACCCAAACACCACAGCAACATCTGGGTAGCGGTATTCTCCATGAGTCGGTGGTTTGTATCCCACAATTCCAAAAATAAATATGACCTGTTTGTATTCAAAGTTACGTATGGTTAACAACAAACTGATGCTCTGAGCTTAATTTAAGAATAAATGACCTATGACATGACACGCTATGGTCTATCATTCTACTTATAGACATATGTAGACTTATCCATATATAAAGTTCTTAAATATTACCAACACACAATTATAATCATATTTACCCCAATTTCTTTGTTCAAAAGAATGATCACAAATATGTAAAAAATAATCCATATACTGTCATCAATCAGATACTTTTGCAATGACCATGATAATTTATTAATATTGGAAACTAGATTGTAATTATTTTGGTTTTTGTTAACTAAACTAATTTACCAGTAAAATTGAAGGTGTAATTATGCATATGCAAATTTTGAAAAAGAATGGAATATCCCGACCAATCATCAGCCGAATATCTGTGGACAACTTCGAAATGCCTGCAATGATAATATGGTATAAAATCATTAAAATCGCTTAAGATTGGAGCATTTAGCGGGTTTTTGGATCTGAATAATAATGTTATGGTTTGCAATCCCATATAATTGTGTGACAATGATTTGGTATCTAAACTTGTCTACAATATATACTGACTAATTGCGTCGACTTCATTCTAAAGGACAAATCATTACATGCTACCTATATGTTTAAATGCGTTATAATGTTCACTGCAATTAGTATCAGAAAACTATATAGATCATGTAACATATTGTTTTAATCACGAAATGCAATTTTGAAATATTGAAATGCAAAAAAAGTCCTAAAATTCTTTTCTATTAGACATCAAAGATCAAGGTGAAATTTTAATGTGACTAACACGAGTCGTCAAGTCGTCAAATTAACTACATTGAATCCAGGTCATAATTCAACTAAATACGGTAAATAATAAATATGTGTTCAAATGTAAATTGTAGCATTAAACACTATAAACATGATCCAAACCGTGTGATATGAAAAAAGTAACGGTATTGTTTACTATACATGTATCTTTTGTTTTGTTTTTTTCTTTTTGTTTTGTTTGTTTGTTTTGTTTTGTTTTGTATTTTGGTGTTGCTGCTTTTAGTTTTTATATTTGGTACTGTTCTTTTTAATATTCTGTCAATATCTTTACTTTGAAAACATTTCACTATTATATGAAATACACACCGTAAATCCATCCAAAAACGATACATTACAGTAACCCAAGTAGCGACAAAGAGAACATGGCGTACCAATCGACTATTTGAACCACATATATTCCAGCCTTAAAGAAGTCATATAGAACAATGCTTTAGTTAGTGGTTTGATCTGGCTTCAAGCTAACGGTCATAGAATAACCAGACCAAAACATGTAGAAGTCTGTTTATACATTGTCAAATCAGCAACACTATTGATGCAGATGACCTAGTATTGAATGATCTAACATATCAATATCACAGTGATATTGTAAATATTGTTATTTTACCAGTCGTGTATATTTCGTTAATACTTTTAAGCAAATCTTTCTCATTCAGAATTTTTTTCTCAGTTTCTTTAGTGGTTAAGTTGTTTGATGTCGCTATTCATTGTTTGTGAAGATTTCTGACACTTTTAATTATTAAAGATAACAGTGTATAGCTGAGTGCAAAATATTAGTCCCCCAAGGAAAAGCAAACAACACATTACAATGGTAAAGAGCGTTCTTTGTTTTCTCAGTACCGGCCAGCTGTCTGTGAAAGCAATCACAAAGGTTTTACAACCTGCAGTCTGTTAATAGACATTAAAGTGAACATAGTACCGACTTATAAAGTCAATATCGTAAACCATTGAATACAAATGTTGTTTAATGTCCAATGAGTGATATTTATACAAGACTTAGAATGATAGAAGGCATGCGTAAATTAATTTTATTAAAACCAATCTTTTTTATGCACAGAAATGCTGATAATTCAGCAAGCGAAAATAAACAAGGTTTGAATTAAGCTCTGTGAAATACGTCAAAGAATTGGCTTGATAAGACTTTAAATCAAATGAAACGTAAAGATAAAGATAGTTATTGTTTTATTTATTACCAGGAACATTTTCAGAACGCATTGTTTTTGTCATTGTGCCATTGCATTAACACATATTTTCACAGCTTACTTGATACTCTAATCATAAAATATCTTACTTTTTATGTAACTGATAACATAGTGTTTTAAGTAATGATAGTATAACTCTCTTTCGAATGCTGCGTTTTTTAGATTTTTTTGCTATCTTCCATATGTATACTAACTTATCATATAATGCCATGACGTGCTTATTTTTTTGTTATATGTTTGGCATGTAAAATGTGTTGTCTTTTATATCGGTTTACAAGAATTATGTTTTGTTTTTGTTTGTTTGAATTTGTTTTAACACCATTTTAATCTATTTTCAGTTATTTTACAGCGTCCAGTTTTTATTGGAAAAGAAAGCCGATGTACCCAGTGAAAACCACGACCTTCGGCAGGAAAAATGGCAATGCTTGTCGATTTAGGTAGGCTCGAACACGCAACATCAGTGTGACACGCCGATGATCGATAATAAAAACTAACTACCTTTACAAAGTAGACACCGGGGTCTCCCGCCCCAGAAATTAAGGGTATATTTTGTATATGTCTTTATTATGACTGTATATTTGTGTATTTTGAGTAATTTACTTTGGCTTTACTTGATTTGACCACTTAATGCTCCTACATGATCTCTAATATACATACTTACTACACAGTCGATCCCTGTGGTAAACAGCATAAAATAAAATAATACAGACCAAAATTGTTCTGCAGGCATTTGGGCCAAAGCCTCTGGGTATACCACTAAACCTATGCCTGGACCTATAATAAATCATTGAAAACGATAAGAATATGGAAAGAAAACAGATTAGTCAACAGAAATCGATAACTACTAGACATTGACAGTATTGAGACAAAGAAACACGACATAAAGAGAGTAGCCCGAACCAAATAAAAATACATGAGTGCACTCAGGTGCTCAGGAAGAGTGGGCATGTTTGCCGCTTATTAGATACCCGTTAAGGTAATCATCGGCAAGTACAGGAAGTACAATTAACAATGCTAAAACTAGTTTACGTTCATATTTAAATATGATTGAGTTAGAGATATTTTTCTTATGATTCACAAGACGACGCACGTCTTGGCGTAACTTTGTTTCTAAACTGAATAACCATACCCCCATGAATAAAATTTGGAACATGATTCGTAAAATTAAAGGTAAAAACAGTAAAGCAAATGTCCATCATTTAAAGGATGGACAAGACTTGTTAACATCAGAGTCAGACATATCAAATAAATTGGCCGAAACATTTGCAACACACTCATCTGCTGAAAATTATCATCCCACTTTTCAGCGGATCAAAATTCAAAAAGAAAAATCAAAGCTTAATTTCCAGTCAAAAAATTTAGAAGATTATAATAAACCTTTTTCTTTGGAAGAGCTAAAAACTGCATTGAACAAATCTCACGATACAGCATGTGGTCCAGATGACATCCATTATCAACTTCTCAAACATCTGCCACAATCTTCTCTCCAATGCCTTTTGAATCTTCTTAACAACATTTGGGAAACGGGTGACTTGCCATCTATTTGGAAAATGGCCACTGTTGTGCCTATTCCAAAACCAGGAAAAGATCACTCGGAAGCGTCAAACTATCGGCCTATAGCCCTCACAAGCTGTCTTTGTAAAACCATGGAAAGGATGATCAATGATCGCCTTGTCTGGTTTTTAGAATCCAACAATCTACTTTCTAATATTCAATGTGGTTTCAGACAAGGGCGAAGTACCCTAGATCATCTTGTACGTTTCGAAACGTATATTCGAAACGCCTTTGCAAAAAATGAGCATGTTGTGTCTATCTTTTTCGATTTAGAAAAAGCGTATGACACAACATGGAAATATGGTATTTTAAAAGATCTTTTTGATATGGGGTTGAAAGGTAGACTTCCTACCTTTATTTCAAACTTTTTATCTGACAGAGAATTTAAAGTTAGGGTCAATTCTACTTTATCGGACCCTTTTGAACAGGAAATGGGTGTTCCACAGGGAAGCATCCTTTCTGTCACTTTATTTAGTATCAAAATTAATAGCCTTGCTCAAGTTTTAAAAGATAATATTGATGGTTCTCTTTATGTTGACGACTTCCTCATATGTTACCGAGGAAAAAACATGAATAATATTGAACGTCAACTGCAGTTATGTTTAAATAGAATAGAGAAATGGGCAATGGAAAATTGTTTTAAATTCTCCACTGCAAAAACCGTTGGGATGCATTTTTGTAATAAACGAAAGATGCATCCTGACCCCGAATTAAAATTACATAATAATCCTATCAAAATTGTAAAAGAAACTACTTTTCTTGGTCTCATATTTGATTCAAGGCTAACCTTTCTACCCCATATCAAAATGTTAAAAAATAAATGCCTTAAAGCATTAGATATTTTAAAAGTCGTATCCAGTACCGACTGGGGTGCTGAGTGCGATGTTTTACTGAATCTTTACAGATCGCTGGTTCGATCTAAATTGGATTACGGTTGCTTTATTTATGGTTCTGCTCGCAAGTCATATGTCAAAATCCTTGATACTATACACCATCAGGGATTGCGACTATGTCTTGGAGCTTTTAGAACCACACCTGTAAATAGTTTATATGTAGAAGCAAACGAGCCTTCTTTGTATCAAAGAAGGATAAAGCTCGCTTTGCAATATGCAACCAAATTGAAGGCTTATCCTGGCAACCCCGCCCACGACTGTGTTTTCAAACCTCTTTATCAAAACAT
This sequence comes from Limnoperna fortunei, assembly GCA_944474755.1. Classification (NCBI taxonomy): domain Eukaryota; kingdom Metazoa; phylum Mollusca; class Bivalvia; order Mytilida; family Modiolidae; genus Limnoperna; species Limnoperna fortunei. The sequence continues at coordinate 38,846,919 of OX104121.1, read as the reverse complement.
TTTTGAAAAGCATGCAAACAAAATTCAACCTTTTGGCATCAGAATAAAACCTCATTTGAAAAATTCTGGTATAAATTTAGATGAAATTGCTGCTATTGAAATTCCTCATAACCCACCATGGTTAAACCCCAAACCAGTATTTATTTTTGACCTTAGAAACCAGAAAAAGTCTGACACAAACCCTTTAATTATTCAACAACACTTTGCAGAAATAAAATCTAACTATACTGACCATTCTGCAATTTATACAGATGGATCGAAGGACGGCGATAAAGTTGCATCGGCCGCTGTCTTTGGAGAGCGTGTTGAAACTCGCCGTCTTCCTTCCGCTTCTTCTGTATTTAGTGCAGAAGCGCAAGCTATCCTTCTTGCACTAAAAATTATTGCTTCGTCAGATGAGAATAAATTTATTATCTGCTCCGATTCTTTGTCATGTCTTCAGGCAATTGAAAATTCTAAAATTAAAAATCCATTTATTTTTAAAATAATTCAAATTTATAAATCGCTGACAACTTTAGGTAAAGAGGTTGTGTTCTTCTGGATTCCCAGTCATGTGGGAATCCATGGAAACACAGTCGTCGACAGGGAAGCTAAGAATGCCTTAAATAATGACATAATTAATTGTAAAATACCTTTCACTGATTTTAAATCATTTATTCTAAAATATATTTTTAATACATGGCAGAGTGGTTGGGATCTGGAAGTTCACAATAAACTTCAAAGTAATTTTAAATCATATAAAAGTCGTAGAGACCAAGTGGTTTTAACCAGGTGCCGTCTTGGTCATACCAGGACGACACATGGTTATATTTTAAATAATGAGCCACGACCCGAATGTGTGCCATGCAACACCCCATACACCATTAAGCATGTTTTAATGGACTGTGTGGATGTGGCACACATCCGGGGACGTTTCTATAGTGTAGATTCATATTTTAATTTATTTAAAACTGTCGCAGGCGACACAATTTTAAAGTTTTTAAAAGAAATTAATTTGTATTGTAAAATTTAATATGTCTGAGAATTTGTTATGCTTCATACATTTTATTGTTTTAATTATCTTTTTTATCTGTATATACTCTCATATTATTGTATGAGATCATGTTTTAATCCTAAGGATTGGAAGTTCTAATAATGAAATTATGATTCTTTTCACGTCCTGAATATAGCTGAAATATTGCTAGCTGGACGTTAAACAACAATCAATCAATCAATCAATCAACTTATGATTCACTTTAATTGAATAGTCATTTTTATCAAAACCAAACATCATGTAGAAAAAAATGCAAAAATAAAGACAGAAAAAAAGACACAAGATTCAACCGTCTAAGAACGGCGTAACGAGAGTCCTGTACTACTGACTATGTCTGTACTATGCCAGGGTGTCTAAGTTTTAAGCTGGATCTGACGTTGTCAAACATCAACAAAAATAAATAAATAACACCACAACTATTGAAGGTAACGCCGTTACTGATTCTTGCGTCTTTAAAAAGGTCAAGTTCAACAATACAAGTCACATATTTACATACTCACCTGATTTAACGATTTTGTCTATTGGAATATTGGATTTTTTGCCATGAATCCCAGTATTGTAAAAGTAACAAATCCGCAATACACACTTGTTCCTTCACCGACAAATGGTAGAATGAAAGAGTCCCTGTAATATGTAACAAAGTTTACTTGTATTATCTTTCCGTGTTCATATGAACGAATTAGTTATAACTTTCGTGTATTCGGAGTTCCTGAAAGTTATAAATAGTAATGATGATGAATTTTTTTTTTAACAAATAAAAAGTCTATTGTTTTATTTCTTATTATATAACCACTAATACTTACCGTCAGGTTCAATGCTGGGAAAATAGGAAAACATGGAATCTGTGTTTCTTCGTGTTATCGATTATGTTTCGTGTTTCCCACGAAAACCATTAAAACCGGAAAGTGTTTGTGGTTATAATGTTCACATTGAGTTCAAATATTATAATTGGCTTCTAAAATGTATATCGGCAAATTTTGCGGTTTTTAGTTAGAGTTTGGAGGGTAACACAATGTTTTGGAATCCTTGCGACAATACCGCTAAATTTGCTAATATACGGCATTTTTGAATCTAAGCGGCCTAATTGATATGAGCAATTTTCCGGTGTCGCATCCTTGAAGTTGAAATACGTGTAACTGTATTATCAAAAGTGCATACTTAGATGTTCTTTTAAGTATAGTCTTATAAAAATCATATCCTATATATTATAATTTAGGATACGGCTGTTTAGGACAGAGCAATGGGTCTTATCTATAATTATTTCTCCAGTGCAGCTCTATCAAACTACAACGTAGAGTACTGGTATAGCTATACAAAGCAGAAATATGAACAACAACCAATTCTTGTGGTGTCGTGCTTAGCAGAGAAACAAGCATCTATTTTATAGTAATTATCTTTTCTGAGCGGCGGAGTTAGGATCTTAATGCGAGCATGTCCATCTCAACCTACCCATTAAATCGGAATTGAAAAGAAATGTAACAGAAGGCCTATCTGTGTTCTAGCAGGTTGTAGGTATATAGCCAGTCAAAATCAACTGAGCTAATTGATTTCTTCTTTAGCTCACTTGGTTAGAGGGCTGACTATCAATTTTGAAATCCCGGGTCCGATCCCCAGTGTTTACATTAGCGTTATTTCATGCTCTACCGTCACATTTGGCGCCCAACTAAAAAACCCACATAGAGGTTTTGTCGGGTTTGGTGTGAATCATCATGAGTATGATGATTCTTTGTAAGTGGGGAAGAGTGTAACAGGAGGCCTATCTGTTCTAGCAGGTAGTAGATATATATCCAGTCAAAGTCGACTGAGTTAATGGAGTACTTCTTTAGCTCACTTGGTTAGAGGGCTAGCTGGCAAAAATGAGATCCCGGGTTCGATCCCCGAAGGTGACATGTTGTTATTACATGCTCTACGGTTACAGAAATAATCAATTAGACTATTAAAATTTCTGTGCAATTTCTGTAGGCTCTTACCTTAAACAGTTGTTGTCGAACTTATTGAAGCTAGCAAGTGCATGTTGAACTCCTAAACACAGACCCAGCGAGTAAAACACTTGTATAGCAGCAGCAAGCCACACCTTAATAATAAATTCAATAAATATAAGTACTATTTTGCTTTCACACAGATGGTATTACTAATCTTCTTGGATTACTTACAAGTCCCTACTATTGATCGATCACCAACACCGTTCGTTAATATCGTGTTTGGAGTTTTTATTACCGTTTGGTGTTTCCTGATTTACTTAATTGAAGTTTTGCAAACTAACTGGATTAAAGTTAATCGTGTCATTTATAAAAATCGATTTTTCCTTATTTACCACAGTCTGTTGCTACAACAACACTGCTGATTGCCCGGGAATTTTTTCAAAGCACTATACATGTAATACAATAAGATTGTATCTGGCTGCTTGAGATTAATATTTCGTATCTAATTTTGTTGATACAATTTTATACAGACGTATTTATTAATTCATTACAAAATACCTGTGATGTCAACAGTTTGCTGAAATCTGGTTTCAGGTAATATACTAAACCTTCCATAGCTCCATCTAGTGTAAGACCTCGAATTAACAATACGGTCATCAGTATCTATGGTAATGTGGCAGTCACATAAACCACCTGAAATATAAATAAATGGTAATGTGGCAGTCACATAAACCACCTGAAATATAAATAAATGGTAATGTGGCAGTCACATAAACCACCTGAAATATAAATATATGGTAATGTGGCAGTCACATAAACCACCTGAAATATAAATATATGGTAATGTGGCAGTCACATAAACCACCTGAAATATAAATATATGGTAATGTGGCAGTCACGTAAACCACCTGAAAATATAAATATATGGTAATGTGGCAGTCACATAAACCATCTTAAATATTTATGGAAATGTGGCAGTCACATAAACCATCTGAAATATATATATGGAAATGTGGCAGTCACATAAACCATCTGAAATATATATGTATAAATGTGGCAGTCACATAAACCATCTGAAATATAAATATATAAATGTGGCCGTCACATAAACCATCTGAAATATAAATATATAAATGTGGCCGTCACATAAACCATCTGAAATATATATGTATAAATGTGGCAGTCACATAAACCATCTGAAATATAAATATATAAATCTGAAATATATATGGAAATGTGGCAGTCACAAAAACCATCTGAAATATATACGAAATTGTGGCAGTCACATAAACCATCTAAAATAAATATATAAATGTGGCAGTCACATAAACATCTGAAATATATATATAAATGTGGCAGTCACAACAACCATCTGAAATATATATGGAAATGTGGCAGTCACAAAAACCATCTAAAATATATATGGAAATGTGGTAGTCACATAAATCATCTGAAATATATACTGTTAATTCGGAAATTATTGCGTGCATTTATTATTGCGATTCGGGGACCCCTAAAAAAATGCGAGTTCATATTTTTGCGATCGGCTGAGGCAGCAAAAAATGCAATGCCAACGAATAATTACTCAGCAATTGTCAGTTTTTTTCGTTAAAGGTTTGTCGTCTTACACCAAACGGAATACATATTTCCTTTGCTAAAGTGATTTTCCTCTATTGAAGATAAAAAACACTTGTCTCGTGTCTTAAATGATGCGTGGGTACTAAAATGGCTATTTGTTTAAATCAAAGAAAAGTTAATTATATTGCGTTCAATTAATTATCGTATTTAAATTAAATGGCTATGGTAGGGCTTTACAGATGGTTTATATAAGCACGCTATGTTGAGTCATTTCGTCAATGGAGAAACGAAAGTAGAATTGCGATGTTTAATTATTGCGATCACAGAGCGATCGCGTTTTTCGCAATTATAAAAACATCGCAAAAATTTCTGAATTTATAGCAACCGGATCCATACATCCCACATGGAGTGATCCCTAAATTTAAGCAACAGGAACCACACAACAAACTGTTAGTGATTCGGAACTGTAAGCAACAGGAAACACACAACAAACTGGGAGTGATAAGTGAATGAAAGCAACAGGAACCACCAACAGGAAGTGATCTGGAATTGTAAGCAACAGTAACCACACGCAGACAGGAAGTGATTCGGGGATTTAAGCATTAGGACAAAAAACATACAGATACTCATCTCGCGAATAACTGTTTGCAATAGAAGAATTATTTAAGACTTTCTTTATCAAGGATATAAATGATAAACGTTTTCCGAAAACGTGTAACAATATCTTGCAAATTGCGTTTTTATCTAAAATGGTAAATTTTAGCTGATATACTAAGGGTTTAAATTTTAGTTATAATGCTGGAATGACAGTTTTTCATCACTGAATTAAAACATATTATATACAGAAAACAGATTTAAGGGGTTTTTTTACCGTTTGTTTTGACCATAAACTGATATTAACGTTATACTCGTGGTGTGGTTTTAAAGAATTGTGATCGTCTTACTCTTTAAATTCCAACTGAAGTTGGATTTCTTGTTGTTTTCTGATCAATTTTGGGGTTTTGACATACACACAGGATTCTGCTGTTTAATAAAGTACGACAAACCTTTCCAGCAGATTTTATTCCTTGTATATTACAAAGGCAGACAATAACCCAAGACACCAGGAGGCACAACACCATAGGAAGGTTCAAGTGTCCAATATTTTCAATCCCATCTGACATTGTAAGAACATTAAATCTGAAAAAAAATGTTAAAAACTTGTCTAAAGTTAATAAAAATTAATATGGTTTTTTTTTATAAGTTCTTTAATTTGTAAAAGTGTTTATTTGTTATCGTACAATAGTACTCTTGGATTATCGGATTTCTCCAATCTTGATAGCTAAATTATTGAAGTTTATGTCCTTGCCAAGGCTCGGACATAAATTTCCATAATTTAACTATCTCGAATGGAGAAATTCGTAAACCAATCGTACCAATGTAAGATTTTATATTTCTCTAATTTTTCCATAATATTAAAACCGATTGAACGGTGTTGAAAAAAAGTTGTCGTCACCAGCTGGTTTATAAAAAATAAAGTCATAAATAAAAAATAATGACGTCATAAACAAAACAACTTCCATTTACCGCGTATTCACGTCATGACCGTAAAATTGGGGTTGGGAGAATTTGTACTTCATTTCGCAAATTTACTTTTTTTTAAATCAGAGAAACAGAATCTTACATTAGTACTCCTGGATTATCAGCTGTCTCAAATCTCGATAATTACTATTAGTATGGAATGTTAAGTAATCACCAACGCTCGGACTTAAAATTCCAAAATTTAACTATTTCAATTTGATAAATTCGATAATCCGAACTGGTGGGTGCTATATGAGTGCACCTTTTAATCAGTTTGTGTGGTTAGATATTTCATCAAATCAAAACCCAAGTCCTGAACAGAGCTGAAACATTGCTTGTTAAACCTGTCGAATTTGAATTAACGTTAATAAGAAAACTGTAGTTTTGGTATCATTGTATTCAATAAGGTTAGTAGCCATAAATCTCTGCTACATTTTTAATTATTTATAACTTGATCCATATCATACATCAAAATGAAAATCATTTAGCGAGACAACAAACATCGTTATATCATTACCACATAGTTATCAAGAATGGCACTCACACTCACAGGATGATACTCCAGCATTCGCATACAATATTTGCTTATGTAGTGGTCATTGTCATTATATCTTGACTGCACAAGGAAGCGTGGTATTGCATGATCCCATGAATATTTTTTGAGCCACATGCGAGGGTGTTGTCAATGTCAAGGCTATACCACTGTTCCGAGTGCTGTCAAGTAGCATGACAATGCCACCTATATAAGCAACTATTATATATATTTCATTGAGGAATTAAAAAAACGATGTGTTTTTGACTGCACTATTTTATTTTTAGCTGTTTGCTGTATGATTTCAATGTGGGCCTCGTGATATATTATTTTTCGGTATTTATATAAAGTTTGTTTTCTTAACTTGATATGCCTTTCTCTTCATTTAGGTTGTACATGTACATAAATTTATTTATACAATTTAAAAAAGCAGTTCATGTTATTTGTTGCAGGAGGGGGCATTACCACGAAGTGATAATACCCTCGTTTCAAATTACTGCAGATTATTTAAAACCAGTTGATCTTGTTTTATCCAAATTTTACTGATATTAACCGATTCTGAAAACAGGTTGGAATTCCGGAATATTCTTTGATTCTTAGTGGTTATTGTTTTTGTGGGTTTCAAGAAAATAAAAAATGAATTTAATTTTCTCTATATATATTTTTGTCAAAATATCATGTAGCGTTTGTCCGTTTCTGCAACTTTTTAAGTAGTATTTATGTAGATTACTAAAGATATGAAAACTAGACACATTTGCTTAATTACGTAACTGAGCTCACTTACCTCCAAAATTCTTCTGCACTTGTCAACCATTGGTCCTTTCGATATCTTTCGGATACCGTCAGGTTTATTCCAGATTCTAACATAAAGTTTTCTGTCGAATTTCTTTCGAAGATTTATTCATCAGAGTTTTTTACAGTTGGCCATGATCTTCAATACAATTGGGTGTGTTCCATTCATTACCACACGTATTCCAGGGCAGTGGGTTATAAAATGATTTGACATTGTAGTACAGTATCCAGGCAATAATGATATTGATCAAATATGGACTTTTTACGAGGTCAATACGTAGTTATATGGACCGTGGAGGAAAATATTGACCGAGGACGAATCCGAGGTCAATAATTTTCTACAGGTCCATATAACTACGTATTGACAGAGTAAAAAGTCCTTAATTGTTATATTACATATGAATTTTTCTCTATTTATTTAAATTTAGAATAATGAGACGGAAGAGTATATCCGGATCTATTTTTAGAAACAAGCCTTAAATATGCTTTATAAATAGTAACATATCCGGATCTATTTTTAGAAACAAGCCTTAAATATGCTTTATAAATAGTAACATGCCTTAAATATGCTTTAAAAATAGTAACAAGCCTTAAATATGCTTTAGAAATAGAATATATACACAGAATATTTTGGGGGACCACGTGACTAAATAATCCAATGAAAATGTAAGAATTATAAACCATATGTAATATTGTAATATATCCTTGCTACGATGACAATGGCTATCATTGAGAATCCCAAACCTAATATAAGTGTATATAATTCTAATATGATTTGCATATTTAGAAATACGTTTATTTCATTGGTTGAGATTACTTCCGGTTGAGGTTTTCAACGAAATTTATTTTTTGATAAATGACGTTGACCTAAATATTTTTACCGTTACCAACGTAAACAAAGATGGCGGCTTTCAATATCGAAAGTAGCGATCAACTTACAAATTATTTGTTTGATGAATTATCATTAATGATTGTTAAATTTAAAACTTTCCTTGTGTTCGATAAAGAAAATAAGGTATTTAGATTGATGTAAAACTTAATTGTGTTTATTAAAATCAGAAAATGGTTTATAGAATAATCGTACGTAAAAATAAACATAATATTCTTACGTTCAGTCAATCCCGCTACCAAATACACAAGAAATATGAAGTTGAGAAACACGCTAGATAAATTAATATCTTAATGCAATTTTAAAGAATTATAAGGATTAAACACCATTTTCGATGGATTTATCGGTATATCAACAAGACCAACTCACTCACAAACATATCATAAAAGTCCTTCGGACTTTTATTAGTTTGTGAGTGAGTTGGTCTTGTTGATATACCGATAAATCCATTGAAAACGGTGTTTAATCCTATAATATATATATATATATATTTATTTATTTAAATGATACACAATAAAATATGCAATTCGACATCTAACAATGGCGGGGAATTTCAAAGGCTGTTTATTTCTTCACATAAAAACAATTTAATGTTCTCTAAATTCTTCCATATTTCTGTTTGATATGTCGAAATGAAATCCTTTTAAATTCCCAGCCATTGGCAGATGTCGAATTTCATATTTTACGTGTATCATTTCAAATTCATTCAGAGCTCTCTATATATTGAGCTTTATACACATTTTATTTGAAATTTATCTGGACACAACAGTGCTTAAAATGAATAGTTTGATTATTTGCAAGTTTAGGTACCGTGACGAGAAAACTCGGTAAACAGGTAATCAGTTGGACTAAAGTTTTCACCGGAAGTTCACGTCGCCATCATGAATTGATTAATCTTTGCAGGAACGTCTGTATCGCTGATGACCCACGACATGTTTTCATGGTCGTTTGTCTTTTTACTGGACGCTGACAATTATCGTCATGGGTGCAATATGTGGCACAAGAATGTTCCTAAGCACCTAAGTTCCCCCCCCCACCCTACCCCAAGTTAGATTGGAGTTTGCGTTGCTTAATTTAGTTTTCTTTGTTTGTTCTAAATGATTTATGTTTGTACTTGCCTTTTAAATCATTTGTGTTGTCACGGTATATGAATTTCTATATCGATTTATGATATTTTATCTTATTTTGGTATCTTCTACTTTCTTTAATATTCATTCACAACAATTTATTGCGTCTGCTCCTATTGCAGGAGGAAGCCACAGAACCCGGTGAAAACTCCGACCACCGCAAGAACTGGCAATCGATTGCCAATTAAAGCTGGAGTTAAGAATACCGTGACTGCATTGTGATACATAACGTTTATCTTGGTTAACTACCGTCTCTGACACTGTACTGCAACACCGCTGTGACATGGATCAGATTACTTGTATTTGACTAATTTCTAGAACATTAATTAACCATTTCATTTATTATTTATATAAATTTTCTAGTTACATATTCATCCAGTGTTATCATAATTTATACTTCCTTGCAGTTAGTCGCCTGAATATAGCTGAAATATTGCTGCTCGGGCGTTAAACACCATTAATCAATCAATCAATCAATCCTTGCAGTTAGTAGATTTGGGTTCAGATTAACGATTAAGAAACTGACCTGACACATAAATAGGTCTGTAGTTCGTTAACTGATCACCGTAATTCAGCTAGGAAAAGGTAAAGCATTAAAGGACAATTCATCCTATTGTGCGTCTACGCATTGTGACATCGGTGAGCACGAATTTACCTTTGAATATTGGACCGACGTTCCAAATATGTGTTGTTCCTGTGCCCATAAATTGTCCCGCAGCCGTTTCAAGGAAAAATACTGGTGATCCACACAATACGAGACATACTAGGTATGGTAACATAAAGGCTCCTGACATGAAAGGAAATAAGCGAGAACGTTGTCTTAAAAAAACACAGCGGTACAAGCAGAAAACATGAAAAGACAAACTAGAATTAGCTGTAATAAAACATTGTTATTTTTTTCTTTTTATCTTTTATTTATAAAAATCCCAATCATACCTATGTTGTTAGAGAGGTCGGGTCGTCGAACGCAACTTTGAAAAGTAGCTATACCTGTTCAGAACTGAGAAACAAAACTTTTCTCCGTATTTGCTTATTGCTCTAGTCTATCAATCATATTTTGAGCAAAGTATACAACTAAATCATGCATCCGTTATATTAAGAACCCATGATCCCCACCCTACACCTTTCATTCAACAAAAATATCCAATGTGTCAGTGCCACGTTCTCTGGTATGTCATCTCAAGAAACGTGTTTGTAAATAGCACTTGCACACTTATGAATTGAGGCTACAGTGATGAAGTAGAAATCATTCATTTTAACACAATTAATGTAAAATTGCAGTTGACAAGCTGAAGCAATAAATGTACTGGTAAGCGTGTTGTAGATTCGAAAAGGAGTGGGTGCAAAATACTGCTCGCTAAAAAGTTAAGCAACGATTGAATCAATCAAATTAATCTTAATCTCAGTCAAATTTTACTGCTGTTTTTCTTTATTATTTTTCTTTTTCCCTGTCAATACTTTATCAATAATTTCTGCAAAACACACATATATACTCACTCAAAAAAGAAGCGCAGCTTACAAAAAATGGGAATTTTACTTCATATATTATATGAACAATCTATCATATAAATAATTGATACTGAAATGTAAAAATTGGCACACTTCTAGTTCACGAGTTCTTTTACCATGAAGTATATAACATTTTGTCGCATACTGTATATAAATCACGTACAAAATGTCAGTATCCGTTGTGCCCACCATTTGCTTGTAACACAGCCCTTTCTCTTCTTGGCATGGATTCAATTAAACGTTGAGTACAAACACGCGGTATCCTTTGCCACTCATACTGAAGTGCCTGCTCTAATTGTTGCAGAATTTGCGGCGGTGGTTGTCTTTGGCCACGCGCCGATCCAATTCATCCCACGGATGTTCAATTAGGTTAAGATCCGGACATCGTAATGGCCAACGGATCACATTGACATTCTGTTGCTCTAATAAATCTACTGTTACACGTGCCGTTTGTGGTCGGGCATTGTCGTTTTGAAAAATTTCTCTTTGAATGTCATTTACGGGCAATAAATGCGGCCGTATAATTTCGTCTCTATACCTAACAGCATTAAGATTGCCTACGATATGTATCTGCTGTGTGTTCCTGGAGTAAGAGATAGCGACCCTCTTTCTACAACACAGTTTTGCGCAAAACGTTCATTTCGGCACCTATACACTCGTATGCGACCATCTCGCTTTTCAAGCTAAAAACGTGACTCATCGCTGAACCACACTCTTCTCCAGTTCTGTAAATTCCATACACGAACGGTAGTACACCATCTAACGTACACCATCTAACCCTTGCTCGGTGGTGTTGGCGTCTCAGGGTTGCTCCGACGTAAGGCCTTTTTTCCGGCAATCCATGGGAGCGTTATCGATTGTGTACTGTCTGTGGTGATATAGGGCGCAATCCAGGGACGTTTACAGCTGTTTCTGTTGCAGCAATAGTCCTGTTCCGTTTCCGTAGATAGAATAATCTAATGTAACGAATGCAGTCAAGAAATGAAATAGCGGGGTTTCATACCGATTGTCTGAGTTCAAAAAAATACCCATGATTTTCACGTGAAAGTCTACCCTGCTTTTAGCCATGCGTAATTCATAGTGTGTTCCAGATTTCGACCACAGTCGTTCACGGGTGGACTTCAAAGCTTTCATCTGGAAACCTTTAATTAAGGTGTAATTATGATGTTGTGTATATATATATATTTGAATATTTATAGGTTATTTTTAGGCAAAAAATTATTTGAAAAAAAATTATCGAAAGTTTCTTTTTTGAGTGAGTATTGGTGTTTGAGTGTTTGAATGCTAAACAGGGAGCGGAAATGAAGAAATCGTAGTATTCTTTTAAATAAAATGTACTTGAGACAAAAACAAAAAACAAAAACTCAAATACATTTAAAAGAATAATTTAAATTAAAAAAAACTTAGAAAATAAGATAGAATTATATAATTTTCAAGTATTCAATATATTGACATACGATTGTTTGTTTGTTTATTTGAATGCTGTTTAACGCCACTTTCAGCAATTTTTTCAGCTATATCATGACGTCCAGTCGAACGCACCCTGCCGCAGTGAGACTCGAACCCACAATCCCAGTGTTGACAGACCACGTGATCAATGGTAGACGAACTACCTTAAACACTCGGCCACCGAGGCCCCCTATATTGACATAGGACAAAATAACAATATTACTTATTTTATATATACATACAACAAAGAAAGACGTGACCACGTATCTACGAAATATAACAAATTTCGAATAGATGGATGTTTACTGTTCAATTTTTGAATTATAAATTAGAATAGTGATGTTTAAAGCAGTTACAACTGCGGGGAAATAAAATAATCTTTCTTAGCTGTATAGGTTCTGAATTACATATTATTTAAAATCGTGTTTTTTTTAGACTCGAACTCATAACCTCAGTGTTGACACGCCGGTGATCAATAGTAGATGGCTAACTAAATAACTACTAGGTTTTATTTGCGAACATATACGTACTTTTATTGTTGTGTCTACCTTTTTGTTAACATCACAGGTTCGTTTTAGCTGGAAGTTATTTATGATTGATTGATTGGAACTTAAGACAACTTTAAATACAAATGCAGTATTCTAAAAAAAACCAGCTTACATAAACACACATTATCGGTTTATTTTCAGGGGGGGAAACATGATGAATGATTAAATATTACGCAATGGAATTATACATTTCTTGTGAATACATATTTTTTCGATAAAACTGGGTTAAATTTAAAGTTCAAATGGTTTAGCCAAATATATACACAGCTCCGCCATTGACCATGCAAACATATGGAAATCTGCACAAGTTCCCAAGTCCAGCAGAATAACCAAGAGGATGTAATCAGCTTTTCTTGACCACTTTCCCCTTTTATTCATGTTTTCTGAGTTATTTTGATCAAAGAAATTCATGTATCAGTTGTGCCATCGACTTTCAATTGTATTCCTTCAAGCAACAATCCGGTGTTATGCCAGACGGTAGATGAACTTCACGGAAGAGAAAGCCCACAATATCTATTTGTAGTCTTTTTTTCAATTTGTTCGTAATTTGTTTGGTTTAATCATTTATTTAACATAATAGCATCAAGTTTCCAAGAGTCACACTTAAAAACTAAATGCGCATGCATTGGAATGAACCACACATGTGTTCATCAAAACATGCTAGTAAAGGAAAGTGCATGTTTTTATTAAATTTTATTCACAATACAAACGTTTAAAATCACAATCTTATTAATATTTTTCATCAAGTTACATGAAAGTTTCTTTATCTCCACAAATATTTAGCCTGAAATAAACATTGAAATGTTATAACAGAATCTGTTAAGTTTTGCAAGAATTATTTTTATAAATAAACAATAGTCAGTCAAGACAAGCAAGAGTGTATGTTTCATCGGTGTTTTAGGTCACATCTGTAGATTAAATATGTCATGAATATTCATGAGGGCATAACTACAATATAATTAACTAATTTCCGAATGCTTATGTGAAACTTGTCTGCCCCTATCGTAATACGTAATACTATGCAGGTTTTACTGATTTATTTAAGAATAGAGATGTTTTTCTTACGTCGTTTTTCTTCACTTTGATTCTTTTGTCTTGTCTATGTCATTTATGTGTGGTTTTCTTTGTGGAAATAATGGTCGCTCCTATACAGGATTTTATTTGTTGGCATGATACCTTTCTTGCAGATCTGTGTTGTTAGGGCGTGATAATACAGGAATTCTTTTAAGGTGTAGGACCACCAAATACCGGGAACCAGTCCAGAGGTTATACGTAAAAGTATTCAACAGATCAGTTCACTGTTGCCTAATATAGAATTAGAACCGTACATGCTACAAGAATAAGTTTGGCATTTTTTAAAGCTGAAACTTAAGGATAAGTTTTATTGGTTTTAATTTAACATAAAAATGTTGAGAGTCAGTTTAGGACATGCACCAATTTCGGACTGAAATTGAAACTGAAAGATTTTTAGACCGGTGCATATTGTTATGGGACAGAAGTGTCACATTATTTGAAATAAAGACAAATTGTCTAGGAAAAGTCAAAAACTTAAAATTTAATATAGCTAAAGAGTCGAAATTAAAGCCACGAAGCACGAAAAATGGCATTTCCTCAAGAATTAATTTAATGGGGGAAAATGTGGTTTGAATACAATTTAAAATTTGATTCATTTTGGGGTTAAAGATGTAAAATTTGATTTAAAAAAACCCAAATTTGGAAATTATTTAAATATTATACAGTTATAAATATTTGAATTTCTTTTAAATACTCTATTGCGGAGCAACGGTGTCCATTTCGTATTGAAATATACAGTGATAAATTGGTGATTAGAAATATTCTCGATGTTTTAATTATTTAACTTAAGCTGAGACAAAAAAAACATTTTAAATACATTTTATATGTTTATTCTTCTTTGTTTTAATTTTTTTTCTTCTCTAGTTTTATGCATATGTAACATTTTTCCTTATATAAACTAGTTTTAGACTGTTTTTACTGTATATGTAAAAGAAAACATAAAAGAAGCATTAAACATTTATTATTTATTTACTTACATTTAATAATAAATTAAAGATTAAATCTATTGCTGTTCATAGGTTCAAAACATGTGACAACTGCTGTAATTTCCATTTGTCTTATTTTCACAATATTTCGAGTAATTACAATGACCTACAAATTAAATTTTTTCCATGTATTTATGTAACTGTGCATCAAGGCAATATTAAAACTTGTTTGGTATTAACATATACAGCCCTTATCTGCTCTGGAACCAGTAAAACTTTGTGGTAAAAAAACCAGTCAACAAAGATTGGTCATGAATCAAAAATAAAAGTATAAAATAAGTGAAAAACATTTGTGTTTAAACAGTTGCAATAGTTCAATTATAGATAAAATTAGTAAAATCCCTGGGTGTGAAGCACAAACAGCTGCTCCATTTAGGATAAGGGGACATTTTTATTGTAGCTATGTTTAATGTATTGGTCCTAGTGTGCTTAATAGTAGACCGGTACCAGTGCACTAGGTTAATTTTTGAATTGCTGCTGAAGGTTCTAGTTGACCCAGTTGTCAAAAGCCTGAACTTCAAGTTTCCTGTTTTAATAAATGGAAGCTAAATATGTTTGCAAGGCTAACTTAACAAAAATTGAAAAATATATTTAGTGTGGGATAGACATTGGGCTTTCTTAAGAAATATACTAATATCTTGTTTCTTGTTTAAATGGTTTTAACACCACTTTCTGCAATTTTGCCGCTATTCAAGGAAGTCAAGTTTTATTAGGACAGGAAGACAGAGGATTACCAGATTGGGAAATCTGGTAACCCGTATAAATTCAGAGTGGAGTTTAGCACTCCCTGCCTGCCGTGAGACTAGAAACCTACAATATTCGTGCTGATACGCATGGAAAATAGTAAATGACTCACTACGTTAACCAATCAGCATTGAATTGTGACACAAGATATATTTCCAAATATGTAACATGTTCCATCAATCTATTGTGAAGTTTGTATACATGTTTATGGTCATTTTTTGGAATAGGATATTGCATATGTAAATACCTTATAACTAAAGTAAGATTTTAGTAAAATTTTGACAATTTTTATCAATAACTTGTCAAACTGTTGCCTTTAAACCTAAAAAGTTGAATGTTACAGAAATGAAGTGATCTGGAAAATATTAATTGACGCATGGTGATTAAATTCATGCATGTACATGTACTGAATAATTGTCTCAGACGTTTTATGACACTGATTAATTTTGTTGACTCGGACATTTTATGACACTAATTATTTTTTTTTGACTGAAATCTTATCATTTTATGCAATATCTGCTTACCTTAATTGGGATGAATGGAAAAGCATCAAGTGCAATGTTTATGGACTTTGACAAGGCCCTTGTTTAATACAGAGTATGCATGACACCAAGACAAAATGCATTATGGTGGGCCTTGTCATGAAATATAGGGCAAACTAAATCGTTCTCTGCTTAAAATGCTAAAATTTCTTAACACGAGCTCTGATTCTTTTACATGTACATGTATACAGCTTAAAGTCTCCATGCAGGCACCTTTAGGAGTTGTGAGAGGATCTGGGATTTTCATGTACATGTAAATTTACTTTCAGGTTCTGTAAAATTTGCTATGGTACAGGCTGATAAATAAATGTAAAACTATTCCTACTAAGCGATACTTATTTATATATCATAGGAATAATCATTAGCTCTAATGCATAGTATGAATACCACCTTGTACCATTACATGTTTGAAAGCAATTAGGAACAAATAACTTTCCAGTGGCCCAGCCCTTTAATTATATAAGCAGATGTTGAGTTATTTTGCAGATAACATGAATCTACGATTTTTTTTAATGTGGTTTTACGCCACTTTCAGCTACATGTACATGTTGTCACAACCTTTTCTTGTAACGTAACTGATTACTAAATACAAAGTTGACATCACGTTCAGAATACACATTTATTCTATACTATTACATAAAATGTACATCCATATGTATAAATATATACATTATAATTAACATCTCTCTCTTAACAAAGACCCACGTCTGTACTGTCCCTAAGCCTAATCGGTTCTCCCTTTCCCAAATTAAAATTCAAAGTGGAAACATTATTTGGGTAATTAATTCTTAACATGTGGTCACATAAAGTTTAATACTGGCTACTCAAAACAAATAAAAATCCTTAATCACTTCTAGAGATAACGTGTATTCCCTCTGGATGCATTATTACTTACAACTGTCCAGCTTCAAAAGATTATCCTAAGATTATAGACTAACTAATGAGATAATAAATTTATACATACAATCAGTGAAGTTTTCACTTTGTGACACTCCTCCCTCCTTCTTTTGAGTAAACATAGTTTCCTCACAAATTAAAAACAATATAAAATAAAACAAAGTAGAAAACAAACCTCAATCAAATCCCCTGGAAAATCCATCTGCATTTCCATTTAATTTTCCTGGTTTATGTTCAATTTTGAAACTAAACTGTTGTAAGGTCAAACTCCATCTTAAGAGTTTCTGATTCTTACATTTTACCTTCTCTAACCAGGTCAAAGGCTCATGATCGGTCTGCATGGTAAATTCTCTTCCAAGAAGATAATATTGTAACTGTTGGACAGCCCACACTATGCCTAAGCATTCTTTTTCCACAGAAGGGTAATTTCTCTCTCTGTCTAATGATTTCCTACTTAGGTACATTACCGGATGGTCATGACCGTCGTCATCAAACTGACTTAACACAGCACCTAAACCTCGATAACTAGCATCCACTTGAAGGTAAAAGTGTTTATCAAAATCAGGTGACTTTAACACAGGCTCAGTTGACAATGTACACTTTAAATCATTAAATGATTTCTCACAACTGTCATTCCAATCCACGACGGTTGGTTTACCCTTTTTGCTTAAATCAGTCAGAGGCAAGGCTAATTTAAAAAAATCCTTAATGTGGGCACGATAATACCCTGCCAAACCAAGAAATGACCTCACATCCTTCTTCGTCTTTGGTCGTCTGTGCTTTTGTAATGCTTCTACATTTTCTGGTTGTACTCGTATTTTCCCTTTGACTACAATATGGCCGACTAATGAAACTTCTTTACCTCCTATATGACATTTACTTGGTTTTATAGTTAAATTTGCTTGTCTTACTCTCCCGAAAACATCACGCAAATGCTGAATATGTGTTCCCCATGTTTGACTAAATATGGAGGTGTCATCAAAATATGCATGAGCATAATCTTTAGCACCTGATAATACAAGGTCCATCAGCCTCATAAAGCTGGCTGGTGCAGATGCTAATCCAAAAGTCATAACTGTAAATTCATATAAACCAAATGGTGTAATAAATGCAGTTTTATCTCTCGATCCCACGGATAAGGGAATTTGATAATACCCTTTAGAGAAATCAAGCTTTGTAATATAATGTGCTCTGCTAACTTCCTCAAGCAAGTCATCGATCCTCGGTATGGGGTAAGCATCAAATTTGGTTACTTTGTTTAACTTCCTAAAATCAATACACATTCTCGTGCTTTGATCCTTCTTTGGGACTAATACTACTGGGGAAGCAAATGAGCTTACGGATTCAACAATGATACCTTGCTCTAACAGTTGGTTTATTTCTCTCCTTACAAATTCCTTCTTTGCTTCTGGTAGACGGTACGGTTTTTGCCTGATTATTTCGTTTCCAACTAATTGTATATCATGTTCAATTACGTTGGTCCTTCCTGGTAAATCTGTAAAAATATCCTGAAACTCTTCAAGCAAGTCAATAACCTCTTGCCTTTGTTTACCATTTAAGGATTCATCGATGTGGACATCTTGCCATGTCTCCTGCTGAAAACTTTGCGATGGAAGACAGGGGACATCTTCAGAACTCACACTACTCTCCTCCATACAGAGAAATGCACTCACTCTATCTTCCCAATTTCTCAGCATATTCACATGATAACTTTGAATTCCTTTATTTCCTCCTACTCTTATCTCATAATCGACATCATTAATTTTTCTAACTATGGTGAAGGGACCTTTCCATGTGGCTTTAAGTTTGCTTGATTCACTAGGTAACAGTATAAGAACTTTATCCCCAGCTGAATATGATCTCATCCTTGACTTTTTATCATAATAATATTTTTGCCGTTCTTGCTGCAGCTTCATATTCTCCTGGGCCACTTCAGCCATTGAAGACAGTTTATCTCTCATTTCTAGAACATACTTGACTAAGTTTTCGTCCTCTTTGTACTCCTTAGTCCATGTATCATATACTAACCCTAAAGGGCCTTTTACCTTCCGTCCATAAAGCAGTTCAAATGGTGAAAAGCCAGTCGACGCCTGTGGGACCTCTCGATATGCAAATACATGTAATAGATATGGCAGATATGTGTCCCATAGACTTGGTTGTTTTGACACATATTTCTTTAACATGCTCTTCCAGACTCCATTAAAACGCTCTACCAATCCATTACACATAGGATGGTAAGGGGTGGTCCTCAACTTCTTCACTGACAAACACTGACACACATCTTTCATCAACTGAGAGGTAAAATTTGAACCTTGATCTGTCAAAATTTCATCTGGTAATCCAACACGACTAAAAATATTTACCAATTCATTTGCAATAGTCTCAGTGTCTATTGTAGACAGTGCTACAGCCTCTGGGTACCTTGTTGCATAATCAACCAACGTTAAAATGTACCTATTACCCTTCTTGGTTTTAGGCAATGGACCTATGATGTCAATTGCAACCTTTTTGAATGGTTCGGATACTAACGGAACAGACACCAGGGGCACTTTATTATTCCTCGGTCGTTTACCTGACT
Organism: Limnoperna fortunei; assembly: GCA_944474755.1. Classification (NCBI taxonomy): domain Eukaryota; kingdom Metazoa; phylum Mollusca; class Bivalvia; order Mytilida; family Modiolidae; genus Limnoperna; species Limnoperna fortunei. The sequence continues at coordinate 38,827,159 of OX104121.1, read as the reverse complement.
TCTGACATACAACGCATGTTTACAATACCTCGCAACATCTCCAAAAACACCTGGCCAATAAAAATTCTGCAACAACCGTGCTTTTGTTTTCTCAACACCTGGATGACCTGCCAAAGGTATGTCATGTGCAATTTTCAATATTGCTTTACGACCTGAAAATGGGACAACTAATTGTTTGTACTCTATTCTATGACCTTTCCCCTTTGGGCACCACTTTCTGAATAACAATCCATTGCTCAAAAAGAATTTAGCATCCCCCTTCTGTTCAATCTGTTTGTTTTCAACTAATTCAAATATTTTTCTTAATGTTTCATCTTTTCTCTGTAGGTTACGTATTTCATCTGGACCTAAATCAGTAATTGGCTTATCAATGTAAATAGCTGTGTCAATCCCCTTATCAGCAGTTTCACATTCCTGGTCATTAAGGTTAGTGTCTTTGTCTACAATCTGACCTGTATCAGAAAATAGTGACCTCAAATCACCGTCATTAAGATGGTTCTGTAGTAAATCAACATTTCTTGGTTTTACCCCAGACTTTTCAACATTTAGTGATGCAATTTGTTGTTGATTGTTCTCTCTCCTTACCTGTGCTCTTGTTGAAATGAAAGCCTTCTTATAAAAATCATGTCCAAGTAAAACATTTTCAGGAAGTGTGTTCACCACACCCACTTCAAGGTAACCTGATTTACTACCAGTACTTGTATGTACCTTTGCAACTGGTAACCTCCGTCTACTCCCATCAGCTAAACATATATCAACCCATCTATTTGGTAAAATTAACCTTTCAGGTACAAGACTTGCATGAACTAACGTTTGAGTACACCCCGTATCCCTTAACATTTCTACTTCTAGACCATTTACAATTCCTTTCTCTCTGTTCATTTTGAGTTCGGGGTCTAACTCCACATATTCCTTTTTATTGCATACAAATTCCCTCTTTGGCTTTGCAAATTGGAACTTACAATCTGCCGCTAGATGCCCGTTTTTATTACATTTGAAGCATCTCCTGCTTCCTTCCTTTCTGATGGAAAGTCTCTTATGCAACTGGTCGTGAACATGGTTATTGTTCCCAAACTGCCGGGTTTTACTGTCACCAGAGTGATATGAATGGGATGCCAAATACCTGTCTCCAAGTTCAACCATTTCTTTTACAGATTTTGGTTGATGCTCTTTTAACCAAGTTCTTATTTCTGGAGGAGAATTTTCTAACAACTGTTCACGAATAAATAAATCTTTTACTTTACTCGCACCATTCTCTTTCTGTGTAAATGGACCAATTTCTTCCGCTTCCATCCACTGGTCCACATACCTGGTCAAACGCACGCTCCACTCTGCAAATGTTTCATCCACAGTCCTCCTACTACTTCTGAATTTCTTGCGGTAGGCTTCACTGTTTAACTCGTACCTCTTAAGAATTGCTCTCTTTACTTTAGTATAATCTTTAGATTCGTCCCGATCCATCCTTGCATAGGCTTCCCGGCCAACAGAGCAGCAAGTCTCGTCGCCCACGTTTCTTTTGGCCATTCATAAACCTCAGCCAATTTCTCAAATGTATGTAAATAACTATCAATATCCTGACCTTCCTCAAATTTCGGAACCTTTGGACCCTATAAATTGCATTAGAATCTGACTCCTTAGATGGGGTTTGACCTTTTTCATATTTCAGCTTTTCTAAATTTAATTTATATTCAAGTTTTCTAATCTCCAGCTCCTGCTCATGCCTAAGCCTTTGTTGTAGCTGTTCCATTTGGGCCCTCTGTTTTCTTTCCAATAAACGTTCCTTATGTTCAAAGTAAGCTTTTAGCGTTTCTGGAGACATACCTTTAATATCTTGTATCCCATCTTTACCATCTGGAGCCTCTTGTTCTAATACTACTTTACTTTGATCACTTACCTGTGGTTTAAAGGTGACTTCTACTGTGTCCTCATCTTCATCACTCGAATGACTTGCAACGTTATCTTCAGAATGTTTAGACATTTTGAAAAGAATATATAATGCCAAAGACAATTAATATTTTGCCCCAGAGAGATCGGAATGTCTCAATGACCAAAAAAAATAATTAAAGACACATAAAAATTAAATCAATTAATTAAAAAAAATAAAGAAAATTAAATGTATATCTTTACAGTCAATAAATAGAAAATATTTAACTGTCACTCTTCCGAAGTAATAATTCAAAATAAATATTAAAACAAAAAATTAAGATTTAATTATCATTGTTCATCAATAACCACGTTGATCCACCAATTCCAGTATTCCAGTCTGTTAGTCAGGAACATCCAGTCACTTAGTCTTGTTGTGCAGTGTTCTACTTGATCCACTTAAAATGGCCAGTTCTATTTTTCTGACAGTTAACTTTTCACAGTTGCCACTAAATACAACAAACGGATATCTTCTCTAGTACTCAGGTTCGGTAAAAACTGACACACAGTTTGCTTTCTGTTCCGCAACACGGTTTACTTCCAGTCCGGCTAAACCTCTGTATAAACTGACACACAGTTTATTTCCAGTCCGACACACGGTTGACGTCAAGTCCTCCTAAGACACTGTATAAACTGACACCGAGTTTATTTCCAGTCCGACACACGGTTGACATCAAGTCCTACTGAGACACTGTATAAACTGACACAGTTTATTTCCTATACTCGAATGACAAACAGTCAAAAATATCAGATCTACACACGATCCAAATTCAGTGATCGACACACGATCCAAATTCAGTACAGACTGGGTATTTTCTCTGGCACAGTTCCATCCGACACACGGTAAATACTGTGTAAACTCAATATTCCATAGGCTTGGTGCAAATTGCTTTCTCGATCCCGCCGCTGCCACCAAAAATGTCACAACCTTTGCTTGTAACGTAACTGATTACTAAATACAAAGTTGACATCACGTTCAGAATACACATTTATTCTATACTATTACATAAAATGTACATCCATATGTATATATACCGGTACATTATAATTAACATCTCTCTCTTAACAAAGACCCACGTCTGTACTGTCCCTAAGCCTAATCGGTTCTCCCTTTGCCAAATTAAAATTCAAAGTGGAAACATTATTTGGGTAATTAATTCTTAACATGTGGTCACATAAAGTTTAATACTGGCTACTCAAAACAAATAAAAATCCTTAATCACTTCTAGAGATAACGTGTATTCCCTCTGGATGCATTATTACTTACAACTGTCCAGCTTCAAAAGATTATCCTAAGATTATAGACTAACTAATGAGATAATAAATTTATACATACAACTGTCCAGCTTCAAAAGATTATCCTAAGATTATAGACTAACTAATGAGATAATAAATTTATACATACAATCAGTGAAGTTTTCACTTTGTGACACATGTATAAATGTATATTATGACATCCAGCTTTTTTATAGGGAAGGAGTACCTGGTTAGAGTGTATACACAGAAAATCATTTTATCGTCGAAATATTTCATCTTGAGAGCAGTAACATCTTAAATTTATGGATTTTCTTACATCTGTGAAAGGTACATGTATAAATAACCAACCATTCATTTATGTAGGTAGTGTATACTGCTTAAAATCCTTCCTTGTTTCTTACGCATACATGTTTTTTGCTAAGTTTGGGATTACAGGTCGCGTGATTCTTATATGGACATACCAATTTCTGTTCAAAAAATCCATCCTCACCTCTGCAGAAAGTGGTCCATAAAAAGCAATAACCGATGCCTTTTCACAATTTGGACAAAGATTAATATTATTTACTCATCTGTAGTACAGATTGATCTTTTTTAATCACAAACGATTTAATAAACCGTACAAACAATTTAATAAACCGTACAAACGATTTAATAAACCGTACAAACGGATTAATAAATCGTACAAACGATTTAATCAACCGTACACACGATTTAATAAACCGTACAAACGGATTAATAAATCGTACAAACGATTTAATCAACCGTACACACGATTTAATAAACCGTACAAACGAAATAAATAATTTTTTTTTGTTGTTTGGCACGAATAAGCCGTCGTAGTAGTAAGATATGCTCAGAACTGAGAATCAAGTAAAAGTGTTCGTGGAATTGACAACATCCAAAATATGGTTTTATTCAAGAAAAAAAATAAATAAACGTTTCAGAAGATGTCACACATCTAATTTGTTGTTGGTACACGTACAAACGGATTAATAAATTGTACAAACGATTTAATAAACCGTACAAACGGATTAATAAATCGTACAAACGATTTAATAAACCGTACACACGATTTAATAAACCGTACAAACGGATTTATAAACCGTACACACGATTTAATAAACCGTACAAACGGATTAATAAACCGTACAAACGATTTAATGAACAGTACAAACGGATTAATAAACCGGACAAACGAATTAATAAACCGTACAAACGATTTAATAAACCGTACAAACGATTTAATAAACCGTACAAACAATTTAATAAACCGTACAAACGATTTAATAAACCGTACAAACGGATTAATAAATCGTACAAACGATTTAATAAACCGTACACACGATTTAATAAACCGTACAAACGGATTAATAAATCGTACAAACTATTTAATAAACCGTACAAACGAAATAAATATTTTTTTTCTTTTTGTTGTTTGGCACGAATAAGCCGTCGTAGTAGTAAGATATGCTCAGAACTGAGAATCAATTAAAAGTCTTCGTGGAATTGACAACATCCAAAATATGGTTTTATTCAAGAAAAAAATAAATAAACGTTTCAGAAGATGTCACACATCTTATTTGTTGTTGGTACACGTACAAACGGATTAATAAATTGTACAAACGATTAAATAAACCGTACACACGATTTAATAAACCGTACAAACGGATTAATAAATCGTACAAACGATTTAATAAACCGTACAAACGAAATAAATATTTTTTTTCTTTTTGTTGTTTGGCACGAATAAGCCGTCGTAGTAGTAAGAAATGCTCAGAACTGAGAATCAAGTAAAAGTCTTCGTGGAATTGACAACGTCCAAAATATGATTTTATTCAAGAAAAAAAATAAATAAACGTTTCAGGAGATGTCACACATCTAATTTGTTGTTGGTACACGTTTAAACTTATGTCACATGCTTATTTTTATTCATTACAGTTCAATTTCTTGGAGCATTCGCACGTTCATTTTAACCTCTTGTTTTCGTTTACTTTCGACATGCACATTAAATAAAACATTATTTTGAATGGTGCTTTCAGGTTTAGAAGCAACATCACTTTAGACCAGCAATGGTAAGGGTAATGTTTGAGTGAACTGGAATTAAGAACCCCTCACGTGGAACCCTTGATTTGTCAGGATGGCATGTCTCAAGCCTGAATATGTATTACCATGTATTGTTTTTGTGTTGAATTGTGTAGTTGTAGGCATATTATTTTATCGCCGCTTGAAAAAAGACGGGCTGGTGATAATATAGACATTTGGGAGTACCCTTCTATTATCCACAATTCGTCCTGCAGCATTTCATGGAATTTTAACTAAAGGTTCGCATTATCTTTAGCACATAGTACAATTTTGATCTGATATTGTACATTTTAATCGAATTATTTGGTGTTTCCGATAGAAAAACATGCATTTCAATGAAACTGGGAAGCATCTGTATACTGACAACAGATGTTCTGATTAGGTACATATGGTTCTACTTTTCTTTTTTAAAGGTCATAAATAAGAGGGTTAGGGATCGAATTAACTAATTCAACCCTGCCATATATTTAGTGTATGTGACTTTTCCAAGACAATAATTTCTGGAATCGTAGCTTTCCTTTTGCTATTTGTTTATCTTTTATATAATGGTGATTATTTCCTGTCCTTTGACGATTAATTTAATTCTGAAATAGGAAAGAATCTGTATATTTTAAAAAGAAACCAATAATATGGCTAACAACTAAAAAGTGGTTGCCTTAAAATGCATTAAAAATTATCAAGGCAAAATCAGGAATTAGTTGCAGCGAAGTGATAACCAAATAATTATCTAGTTACAAATCAATTTATAATAATTTCAGTCATTACAAATTACTGTAAAAAAATAGTCGACTTAGATATTAAAGTACTATTATGTCCTTTTCTGATATCATTTAAACCACGCGACTGTCATGTAGCAGGTTAATGTTTAGAGCATAATGATGAATAGAAGATAATGGTTTAATATTCATTATTAAACAAAAATGTATCAAAATAGTTAGAATTATAATATAACAATAATTGGTAACTAGTAATACTTGTGTTGGGATGCCAACACAGAATGTCTCCCAAACGAACCCCAATTGCCACTAAAATCTTGAGCATGTTGAAAACCCCCAAATATAAATGATGTTTTAGTTTATGAATTTAAAACTACCTATACACATCAAATTTCGTTGCAATCGGACTAAGTTGATGTTTGCAGGGGTGCGGGTGAAACGGCTGCCTTTACAAAATGTTGTCGTCTGCGTCCAATTTTTAGCAAAAATGCTCAGAATAGTCAGCTGTATCAGTATAACAGTTTTCATTGAATTGCTCTGGCCATTCCTGAGATATGAGAACTGCACTCTTTTTTCCAAAGGGGGCCATTTTGTCATGTTACTATTTAAACAAAATTCATTTACATTCTTGTACAACACTGATGCAAAATCAATTTTGACTAGCATTGGACAATTAATTATCCACTGCATTGTTTTTTAGTTTAATCGTTGCAGATTCTAATTTGCCAAGAAGGGTTCACGGGAACGGATGGACCCACACAGATGCTCAACACGAGCAACTGTGGCTTATTCCGTATTCTTTTCGTTGGGGGGGTGTCAGGTTATAATAGAAAGACTGGTCGCGGATCATAGTGGGTGACAATTTGGAAAGTAATTCCAAGTTTAAACTTCCTTTTGTTGATATCACGAGAAGGCTCATTGTAGTCGCTACAAAATGTACACTCTTCGCTCCTCCGACTTTCTAGTGACATTAAAAATTGTCTGTCTATTTTACCTTGATTTATTGCTTGTTAATTATATATCGCAACGTTAACCAATCAACTAATTAATCTAGATAATTCAGCACGTATCCCCACTAAAATACATTAACAACCGGAAGTTAAGTTAAATCCTATTCGTGATGCACTCTACCGTAAGGAGATTGTTTGACATATACATATCAATTTGAAATATCTGACCTTTATATTTGTATCACGAACACTACAATCCATAATTGTTTTATCTCCCATAGCGAAAAGTATTACTAAATACTCTCACAATTATCAGCAATTTTATTTTAAAATATATACCTACATATAAACGCCTTATCGTTTTGTTAAAAAAAAGCTTTCACGATGGCCTTAGCCAGGCTTGGTAAAACGTTTTGGAATTTTGACGATTACAGCTCCACAACATCTTAATTGGGCGCCATTTGTGAGTTTCGGATTTTTTTGGCATGGTAAATTTTTTAACCTTGATATTTTTATGACATTTTATTTACAAAAATCTTTAGTGATTTCTCCAAATTAAAATGTTTAAGTTTTCTCACCTTAATTAGTAACACTTTGAACAAACGGGTAAACAGTGTATCCTTTGTGTTCCGTGATGTCAGATATCTTGTTAAAGACATTCCACGATCATGACGATCAAAGAGGCAGTAACCTCGTTTCGCTGTAACAACATCTCGTGGCAAAAAAATGTTTAATACTACAAATGTTGATTCCTTAACAAATCCCCTAGTGTTTGTCATATTAGCCTAAAAGATAATTAAAAATCAAAAACTGAAATATTTCAACACCGTGTCGGATACAAACATATATTGATAGATGCCAGAAATATACAAAGGTTATGTGTACAAAACCACATGTTGAAATTAAGTTTTTTATCACGTAACTGTTCGTTAACAAAACTATTTAAATTGGAGCTTTATTGGCTGAAACTCTGTTTTAAAAGCTTGACGTTTTGTTTTGACAACATCTTTTGCTGTCATGCAACCATAAACATGTTAGTCTGTGTTATTTCTGCATAAAGGAAACAGGTACATTTCAATTTGGTTTTTTTCCTCTTTGTAGCTTTGTAATTTTATGACTGTTTAGCAGCTGTTGTCGTCAACCTTAACTTTTTCACATTTTTATTTACCATAAAACAACTGGAACCATGATAAGCAGAAATGTGTATTTTGTTGTATTTAAGTTAATTAGTAATCAACATGGATGTAAGGACCATTAATGTGTTCTGTTTCTGACAAACCTCTTAAAAGATAGCATCGTAATATTGTAGACATGTAGACTTGTACCCCAAAAGGTCCATTAGTAATTGTGAGTTTAAGGTTTTGATGGTAAATCATAAATGAACATATCTTATCAAAGAAATCCACGCAAACAGATTATTAGAATCGACGCCTACTCAAATTATTTTCAGAAACAGTCTTATGCATTTCGACCAAATTAGGAACAAATTCTTTCCTCAACTTTGAGTTTTAAGTGTCTTTCCAATGATTGTCACCGTGGACATAGTTAACCTTAGAAACAAAAGAAATACTTTTCTAAATCGGTTTTGTCCATTTAGAAAAACCTTGGTGGGGTCATTATCCTATTAGATGGCCTGTGTTATTGTAACTGAAGGGCGAGACATTAAAAAATTATTTAATTTTCACTCAAAATTTCATAAATGGGGCATTACACACATAATTCTAAATTTAAAAAAAAATGGGGGAAAAGTATAAGTGTCCTCGAACTTTATTTGGGAATTTAACCTTAAAGTTTAAGAATTATTTTTCTACTTTCATTTCAATGTTGTGGTCACATTGTACCAATTTACTCACTTTAGGATGTGCTTCCACTGTAAAGACATTTACTGGGAAAATATATTCTTGTTCTACAGTATTGCAATGCTTTTCAGAATATCACACTCTTAAGCAATAGCAGGTAAAAGGAAAATCAGAAACAAAAGATAAGATTTGGGACTATTTTCATGAACCGGAACGTCATTCCACAAGTAGGATAATGACCCTGGGTCCATGTGTTCGAAACTATCCTAAAATAGGTATTACGACATGTCTTGGGGAATAATTTAGGACTGACTTGGGACAGGTTTAGACCTCACACCGAAGGTATCCTTAGACCTTCCTAGCAAAGATGTCCTAACTCTGTCTTAAGTGTTCTATGTATACATGTGTAAATAATGAGGAAATCTAAAAAGTAACACAAATTTCGATGTGGACTGCACTTAAAAAAGTAAATCAACGTTTAATAAACGTGCATCAATAAATATTTTCAATTCAATTCTTTATTAACTTTAAACAATACAGTTTATAAGTAAAATAGTACAGAGTATATCAGCAGTAGAACATATAATTATATGTATTGTAAATAAATTGTAATTAATTAAAACGTAAAATGTCCCTGTTATGAGCATTTCATTGTGATATAATTTGGCACGAGTTTATAACTGAACAAAAGTTTGACTGCAATGACTTTTCTTTGGTTTGGTTCAAAGGTTGATTTCGTGCGGTTATCTATTTGTATGTAAATAAGGCTAACATTCAAGTTTTTACACAATTTATTTTAATGAATAATAAAATGAGTCCAAATTCTACAAAAAACGAAGCTTCAAATTTTGTTAGCAAAGGTTAAAAAGCATAAGTGGGTGCTATTTAGAAAACTTTATATGTTATATTAAAAATTTATACTTAAAATGTAAAAATTAAAACAAAATTAAAATTAGGACCATCCTATAAGAACATCTTCGGACACCTATTTCGTTGTCCTAGAGTTAGGATAAAAATTATAACGTGTCCTAACTTGCGACATCTTATTTAGAATCGCACACACCGTGCAATATGTCGGGTTCGATCTCTTAATCCTGTAGTTTAATTCGTCAGATATTTTACAGCTAATTTTGGTGTTTCGAGCTTTTCTTTGTGTACCATGATTAATCTGCCACTCAATTGATTAACGTTCAAGATCTCGATTTCAGATAATAAAAGAAATACAATTTGACAAATTTAAATACACCATTTAAATATTTGTCAGTTATTAATTGATTTGTCTCCCTTTTGCCAGGTACATCACAAGGAACTTGTCATACAATCTTCAATGATTTCATGGTAGAAAATTATATCTCGTTAACATGTCAATTATGTAAATACGGACGTGGAAGTCACTGCCTGCTAGTGGAGCTGAATTGATCTTTGGGTACATAATTGTATACAAAAATGTACCTCCGGTACATATACTTGTATACAAAAATGTACCTCGCCGTTTGTTTTGGCGAGAAATTGAATAATACGACCAATTCAGCGAAAGTGATCTCCAATTAGAATTTTTTTATGAATCTGTTACGTCGCGATCGTCACGTAAAAAACAGGTTCACTGCCAACAATATTTCGATCTAGGATATCCTAAGTTTACACAGGGTACAAATTCTCGCCAAAACAGACGGCGAGGTACATTTTTGTATACAAGTATGTATCCGAGGTACATTTTTGTAGTACCCCGTATGACAAAGACCAATTCAGCGCTAGTGGAGACAAGTATGTGGCAGGGTCTTCACGGACATGAATAGTACCTGCACCATATATGACTCGAAAGACATCGGTGACGAGTGACATTGTATAATGTCATGTAAATAAATTTATATAGAAATTTTGCGATTGCTTCAATAGCATATTCATCAGAATTCGATCGTACTAAATTCTTGTTATATTTTATAGATAAGAATGCCATCGTGACTCTGTATAACTGAAGAGAAGACTACGTCGGCTAAATCCTAGCGAGAAGAAACCCCGTGTATTATGTTCTTTTTTATATTGAATGACAATAGGTCAACATGAAAAGTTACTCATCGTTTCCCGGTGACACGCCTCACGAATGTGGACTTTGTGGTAATTATAAGTTTGCTCTACAGTGCATTCTCAGACCTCGCATGAAAACTCATGAAATTAAGTAGCATTTCAAATTTTTCGTTTGGTTGCATGGAGTTTTAATCACGATCAGCATTTTTTCAGACTTGTTTTAAGCTTACAGCCTGTAATCGTTAGCAAGTCACTCCTAAACGTTATGTAAATAATGGGCTTGTAGGGCAAAGTCGGAACCCAGCGTTTAGGGTTTTTCTGTTTCATCACCTCAACTAGTTTTTCAAGTAAAAAAAGTTGGAAAATGATTATATAAACCACGCGAAACTTTAGAAAGATACTATTTACAAACTTTCTTTATTGACAAAAATATGTTCTTTTTTCGTCATAATTCAAAGATTTCAACATCTAGAATTTCAAGATTATTATTGTAATTTATAAACAAGGTTTTCTGAACCATTACAATTTCATTCTTATTTTCTATCATTATTTATCTCGAAACCTAGAGTGACTTTGATTTTATTAAAGACGCTCGATTTGTGGTTGACTCTAAAATATCGTTATATTATATATTTTTATAAAGAATAAACATTTTCGTAGCTTTGTGAGCGTTAATGTTCTTGACATAAGCGTTTATATACCATGAAATTGCTTAAATGACACGTCATTTTGATTAGGTAATTAAGTGTGTGTCTACCAACTGGTCATCTTTGAATCTTTCTGCCACAGTCAAAAATAATCTCATGCCTTAATATTATGTGTTTGAGAGTTTAGTAAAAGTTGAGGTGCCTTGGTATGAGAAGGCAGTTATGGGGATGATGTGAAAATGAATGGACGTGTATTTATAATTATTGTTTATATTGCTATATGTTTATAATAAATATGTATATAAGAACATTTGTGTTTAATGAAACCAGTAGCTACCCCGTGACATGGATTAACAAAATGGAAACTTTGTGCCACGTCATGTTCTATAGATGCTCATTTAAACGAGAACTAAGGTAACAAACACTTATAGAACTCTACTGATTCTCGTCACAGTCCACATAGATTGAATGATTATTTTAACGTTCAGTGAGAAGTATTTCCGCTTTATTCTTAAGGCGGAAACAAGCAACAAACAACATATTGATAGATCAATTGAAAGACATTATGACTGCATTTAGAAAATCCCACATTAACAAAACTCTGAAGTCCGAAGTGAGAAGTCTGAATTCTGAAGTCTGAGCTTTCAACTTAGAAGTATGAAGTCAGAAGTATCATTGAAGTATCAAGTCAGAAGTATGAAGTCAGAAGTATGAAGTATGAAGATACCTCGCGCTTTCCGTACGTAACATTTATCTTCATTAAAAGTGGTATGATTGTTCTGGATACCTAATTATATGTTTCAACATTCAATCTTCTCTAATATTTGATTGTCTATAGGAGTCATTGACATCATAATCCAACCACTTAGTGCCCTCTTCGGTCGATGTACTGTGCACAGCTTTCAAAATCTCTGTTGATTGAAACAAACAATGAACGACACTATAAATTCTTTCTTTTGATTGGGTAAAATTAACCAGATATTCTGTTGCAATTATGTTCGTTTTAGTATAGGTAAAATGCTTGGGAGGTCTTCCTTATTATGCGTTATCCCACATTAACAATGATTTCTATTTGGTATATTTCTTTCCTTTAAATATATATATTAAAAATATTGAATATATGTCTGCAATATTTTTAAATTTTATTTTATGAAACTTATCGACAAAAATAAATTTTAGTTCACAGATCCATGAAAAAAGCAGCAAAAACACCATTATGTAACTTGGTCGGAATAAATCTAGTAAAGAAACTCACAAAAACGACATCGCAAACAGAAACTTGTGGGATATTAAACTTGGAAGTTTTGCTACTATAACGACAAACAAACAGCTCAATTTTTAGTTAAATTTGTTGGAAAAAAACAAGACTACTTACAGTTGGGTATTTTGACATTTCTCAAGCTATGCTCTTTGGCAAATTTCCATACACATTCGTAGCATTTTCAAACTAGTTGATGATCAATTTATATATTTCAACTAGTTTTTGAGGGTTACTGGCAGTCATAGCTCATAAGCTACACAAAATGTATCTAGATTTGTGTGTGTAGTAAAAACGTATCCATAGGCGTAGCAGCCGGTACGGCAGGTACGGCTTCCGCCGTACCAATAACTTTTGCAGTTACGGCATGCCGTACCAATAATTTTCAGAAATACAAAAAAAAATGTTCGATCATATTTTTCTATTTTTATTGTGTCTTTTGACTCTCCTTTCATCTCAAATATCGCCTGAATATAGCTGAAATATTGCTGCTCGGGCGTTAAACACCATTAATCAATCAATCAATCATCTCAAATACAGAGGCGTAGCAGCCGGTACGGCAGTTATCATGGCTTCCGCCGTACCAATATCAAATGCAGGTACCGCCGTACCGATATCAATTGCGATGCTACGCCTCTGGTATCACATAACATTTTCGCTTACCTAGGGTTTTTATTGAAATTATTCTTTAGTTGTTTGTTGTCTGCAGATTCAGATTCTTTATTTATTAAACTCTAACCTCTTGTACAATATAAACAATTACATGAATGAATGAATGAATTTTGAATGAATTTTATTCTCATAAACTAGACATAGTTACAGAGATGAAATATAAACAATACAAAACATATATACATGTATGAAATACAATATAAATATATATTCTAAGGAGGAGTAAGTGTTTGTTAATATATCGTATAAAAATGCAAAGATTTTTTATAATTTGGTTGTTGTTTGATGAGAACAATTGGTAAAAATCTACTGTGTTTGCGTGCTTTTGATAAATATAGGGAAGCAATTGACGTCTTTCCTTTTCTGAAAAAAATACAAGAAAGTACATAGTGGAACTCATCACCCACATCGGATTTATCACAAAGCTGGCACAGTCTCTCAGATCTAGAGACATTGTGCCATCTTCAAAATTCCACCGGTAGTTGATGGTTTCCACATCTAAATTTACAAAAAATAATTGCTAGATTAGACGGAAGAAAATTAAAATAGTTCAAATCAGTCTTAAATATTCTATAGCACAACCCTTTAGATGAAAAATTGATATCGGCATTCCAATTTTGTCTATATTGATCCTTCAATTTTTGCTCTAAGGACAAAACTATCCATTCACTGGAAAAAATTATCGGGATATCGCCATACATTTGACATACCACAACTGTCAAAAATATTTTTTATAAATGATAACCACTTGTTCTCATACCCATAATTATTACAATAAACATGTAGAAGTTTGTACATAATAGAGGATATTTTATTGCCTGCATGATCATTTAATTTTAACCAAAATTTGACCATTCGTAGTTTTAAAGTAATAGAAATTGGAAATTTGCCCAATTCTCCATATACCATGAAATTAGGTGTACTCTGTTTTAAACGCAAAACGTGTTTATAATAATATAAGTGAACTCTTTCAATCAAATCTAGATTTTCAAATCCCCATATTTCAGCCCCATAAAGTAAGATGGGCAAAATCGCTTTATCAAACATTTCAATTTGACATTTAATTGATAAGTGATTTGATCGACATTTACGTGTAATGGAAAAGATTGCTTTCATAGCTTGCTCTCTCAAATATTTTCTTGTGGCTAAAAAGATCCACTTCTAGAAAAAATAATTCCTAAGTATTTATAGTTTTTGACAATCTCAATTTCTTTGTTGTTAATAAAAAACCTATCAGAGTTTGAAATTCTGCCTTTTGTAAATACCACAACTTTAGTTTTTTCAACATTAATCTTCAATTTCCATTTTTCACAGTATATAGAAAAATTATCAAGTAGATTTTACAAGTCCGTATTTGATTCTGATAATAAAATAGTGTCGTCTGCATACAACAGTAGAAAAATCTTCAAATAAATATTAAGTTCGTTTTCAATATCGTATGAGATGGATACAAGACCCTTTACATTAATAGTCTGCATGTAATCATGTATATCATTTAAATAAAGTGAGAACAGCAAGGGAGACAGATTTTCCCCTTGCCTGACACCTATTTCACTAGCAAAGAATCCAGAGGATTGGTTATCATGGGAAATTTTTGATTTAATATCATTATACATGTTTTGAACAACTCTTAAAAATTTACCATTTACATTAATCTGTAAAAGTTTATGTAATAAAGAATTTCTGTGAACAAAGTCGAAAGCTTTCGAAAGCTTTTTCGAAATAGATAAAAACGCAATATAATTTCTTTCGTTTCATTCGTAATAGTTCAAAAAGGTATACAGAGAGAATATGTGGTCTGTAGTCGAGAAGCCATGACTAAAGCCGGTTTGGTTTTCTTTCAATATATCAAAGTCTTCAACATAATCACTCAATCTTTGATTGTGAACTTATGTAAAAATTTTACCAATACATGATAGCAGAGTAATTGGTCTATAGTTCTTGGCATCCAAAGAGCTGCCTTTCTTTTTATATATCGGTATAATATTACCAATAAGCCAAGCCTCTGGCAAGATAGCGGTATCAAATACAAGGTTAAAAAGATTTACATAAACTTTAATCATCTTATCAAGAGACGATGCGATATACTCGTTGATTACTCTGTCTTCACCTGGTGACTTATTGTTTTTCGCCTTTTTAATAGCTTTAATAATTTCACCTTCGGTGATCACACTATTTAGTGTATCATTTTGATGATCTGGGTCTAAGTCAATATTAATTTCATACTCATCTCCAAAGTTATTCTTGTTAAGATTTTTGAAAAAAATTAAAGAGGTCATCTAATGGGATATCGCTTCGTGCCCTTGGTTGCCGCTTATTTAAGATCTTCCAAAATTCCTTTGGATTCTTTGTTTTCAAATCTTTCATATTTTTACTGAATTTTTCTTGGAACTTTTTATATTCTTGTTCATAACTTTTTTATATGTCTTTTCACTTTGTTTCAATCGTTCCTTAAAAAGGATACATATATTTACATATTTAAAAGGAGCCACTCTTAAAAGAGTTATGGGAGACTACAAAATACATTAAAAGATATACATATTAAAATTTTACAATACAGATAGTATAAGATCATGGTTATTTAAAAACAAAGAGAGATAGTTCTATACCAAAGGTTAAAAAAGATAAAATACAAAATAAACATAACATAAAAAAGGAAATAAATAAAACTCAGGAGTATAAAGAACAATTTCGTTTTCGTAAAATATCATAGCAGATTTGGCAGTATAGAAACACACATTTAGTTATTGCTAAAAAGAAATACAAATTTTTCATGCAAATTTTTTTGAAGCTATTAAAATTAATATCATGTTTTAATAATTCAACACATAAATTTGCATACAGTTAACACTTTAATATACCATGCTTCTCGCCTTCAGTAACATTCTTACAATTTAAACAGAATCTCTTATCAACCGGTAAATTCTCGGATCTCCCTGTTTCAACTTTCAATGGTGCAACACCGCACCGAAACTTAGCAAAAGCACTTCTATATCTAGTAGGCATGGTACTTTTAATATAATGTTCAACCTTAAACTTACTCTTGAAAGACATATAAGTGCGAAGTTTACTAAATAAATTGTTTTCTATTTTGTTACACCATTCATTTTTATACACATCAGTTGAATAGCACTCAATATCTTGTATAACTTTTTTTGATAAAAATATATTAAAATCACAATACTGATCCCCATTCAGTTCTTTAAATTTACTCTTAATTCGAAAACAATAGTTACGTATATTTAATTACTACTACAGTCATTAGACCATTAAAAAACTCGCTTATTAAGTCTATCATCACTCATTTTTGATAATCTAGACCATACCCTAAATACATTTGACCATTGCTTAATCTTATATGGAATCAAACCCATATCTCCATATAAGCTAAATTAGGAGTGTATTTACCTACTCCCATAAATAATCCCCTTGTCCTGTTTTTCACAGCATTGATACAAGAAAATTCTTTAGTTCCCCATATTGAGTCTCCATATTGTATAACTGACCATAACATTGTATCAAATAGCTTTGTAAATGTTGAATAGTTAAACCCTCCATTTGCTTTATATTTTGCAATAAGCAGACCAAGGGCCCTGCTTGAAGACTTAGCAACAGCTTTTGCCATTTCATCATAGTTAAAAAATTCAGTATATAATAAACCAAGATAAGTATACATAGGTACGATTTCAACACTTTCTTTGTTAAACGAAAAATTAAAACTAGATCTGACAACAGATGGGGTCCTAAAATGTACCACTTTAGATTTGTTAAGGTTAACAGTGAGTTAATTATCAGAACAATATACGGAAAGTACATCAAGTATTTGTTGTAAATCTGACTTATTTCCTGCTAGAAGTACAATATCATCTGTTTATAACAAAATTGCAACCTTTTCATCATTTACAGAGATCCCAAAATTTAAATTATCTATAACTTTGACCAAATCATTAATGGAAATGTTAAAAAGTAAAGGTGACAAAACACAACCATGTTTAAACCACAGTTTACATAAAACCACTCAGTTAAAGAACCATTTATTTTGAGACATGACTACACATTATGATCTAACGATTCAATAGCATTAATCATTTTACTATTTAAACCTAAAGCACTCAGTTTACAAAATAGATCCCTATTGACAGTGTCATAAGCCTTCTTAAAATCAATGAAGGCTGCAAAAGTTGATAATTTTCGCAGTTTTCTACATTCAATAATATTACTTAAAGTTGATAAATGGTCTATAGTACTTCTATCTGCCCTGGAACCATTTTGTTTATCTTGCAGTACGTCACGTTCAACGAGGCTCTTGGTAAGTCTTGAGTTTATCACATTACAATAGAGTTTGTAAGAAGTTGAAGTCAGCGCAATTCCGCGATAAGATACGGATCTCTCAAGTCAGCTGATGAACTCTTGGGAATCGGTGTGATAATTCCTTTACTCCAAAGACTTGGCACCTTTCCAGCGTTGAAGCAAACATTAAATACCCTAGTAAGTACTGATACAGCAGTGTCGTTTTGGTATAACTCTGCCGGAATTTCGTCATATCCAGGCGCTTTCCCACATTTTGCGTTTTTTTACAACTTTAAATACGTCATCCACAGTTATCTCACGGTCTAGGAAATCACCAACTTCGTTGTGTTGAACAATATCTTTAAAATAATTGGTTGCTTTATTTAAATTGAGCATATTTTGAAAATCAGTTTTCCATTTATGGAGAACTATCATTGGATCGGAACTAATGACGCAGTTATCTAATCGAACTTCCATAGGAATAATTTGGCGCATGTTTCCAACACCGATTCGACCTATTTTTTTCCAAAATTCTCTATGATCATCCTCCAAATTTACCAAATCCTCCTGAATTTGATACCAATAACGACGTTTTGCACTATGGCAGGCCATGTAAAAAACTTTACGTGCCTGAACAAAGTTATGACGTAGCATATTCCTCTTTCCTTTAGATTTTAACAACAGTCTCTCGGTGTAACAAACATTATTCCACGTATAAGTCAGTTCATCAGTACACCCTGGTTTAAGATGTCTCCGTTTCTTGTTACTGTATCCATTAATTAATACAGTCCTTGATGTTAATTTCCTATGCATTTCACTCCGGACAATTTCAACAAATGTACAATAAGCCGAGTCAATTTCATTTTGTGTTAGATGTGATTCTTCTAATTTGACTAGAGTATTTTCTAACAATGACAAAGTCACATCATCCATCATAAAGTCCATAGGTACGCTTTGTGTTTGAATTTGGTTTTAAATGTAGTTTCCAAAGACTGTACTCTAACGCCGACATCATAGTTAATAAAATTGAATTTTACATCCCATGTTAGTAGTGAGTGATCTGGGATAATTCCTGCTAAGTCATATTTGCCAGCACCGTTTATAGTTTGCACAAGATTACTGGATCTATGTACAGAAAAGTTGTCAAATAAATCTAGATGCTCGTAGGGTGTTATGCAGTAATCAACCACACTTGATCCTTTAGACGATATACAGGGATGATTTTCGACCGTTTAATATACAGCAGTTTACATCCGACAGGAAATCACAAAAAAGAGCTCCGTATGAATTACACTTAAAATCAACTATTTTACGTTCAGAAATAGAATCGACGTCCGGAATGTAATCCAAGAAATCCGCACAACGGCTATTCCAATCTCCACAGAGAAAGAAGGGGACATTTTTTGTGATCGTATAAATATTACAAACTAACTCTTCGAAAAATTCGTAAGCGTTAACAGATCTAGACGAGTTTTCAGGTGGCAGGTACACAACGCACACATAAAAAATATTTTTATCGCATTTTTTATCCGAAAAACGTAATCACTGAATCCCATCTGTGCTATTTTCTATAATGTCGACACGATCGAAACAAATTCATAATAACATTACGAACAAGCACACCGATGCCACCTGATCCACATTTTGCTTTCCTATGAATGTTTTGTCGATTATGACCGAACCAAGTATATCCATTAATATTTACTTCTAGCGTATTTCAAAGAGGGTTTCTGCTAAACTATTTGCAAATTTCGTTGACGAGTTATATCCACAAGTAAGTTGTATTTATCACTTCTTGAATCAGTATCCCAGACATGTACGTTCCAAAATCCGCATGAAACCTAAAAAGGTCTTCTTCCTCTACCGGACTGACCGCGACTTCCCGGTTTCCACGGCCATTTCCGCGCCTGCTACGTTGATTAACCAATGAATTCATGCTACTCTCTACCGGCCATTGGCTATGATTGTTCAACGCATCAACTCTCGCACTTCATCCTGAGCCGAGCCTTGAGATTCATGTAAATTGACAACGTTTCCTCTTTATTAATGAAAACCCTGAAACCTCAAACTTCGATCGAATCGGATCCTATTGCTTTGACAATGTTTCTAGTATTGCTATTCGTGACTCTTTGAGCTCTGGGAATATCATTTTCAATGAAAATGTCTTTAAAATTCTTTAATTCACTCTTTTTTCAGCACTTTTCGTTTGTGTTCAACAGAATTTTTCTACTACAACCTCTGTAAGGTGTAAAGCCGTCTTAATAACACTTTTCACTTTGTTCTCTACAATTTCATTTTCTGATTCATGTAAATTTTTAATAATGATGCAAGTGTTCTCTGTCTGTTAGGCTGACTGTTAACATTCACCTTAAGTTTTCTCTATATTTTCCATTTTCTGTGATATTCCATTCAAGTCCGATTTAAATTGTTTTTTTCACCTTATCTATTTCAATTGTAATTTTGCTATCAATCATTTCTGCTACCTGTTGAGGTATTGTTCTCTCAAATTCATTCATCCGATTCGTGAGTTCATCACACATAGCCTTCATATTGACTGCCAACACTTTAATCATTGATTTCAACTCACTTTCATTGTCTTGAGCTTTAACAGATTTATCAGCTTACCAAATACCATTTTCTCCTTGTAACCTACTAACTTTATGTTTTTTAAAATTTTGATTGCAAATCATTTATATCCGACGACAAACACCGCTTAGATCGAGGAGTTACAATTGTACTTACATTTTCATTTACATGCACATCGGCCACTACAGTTACTTTGGGACCTCCTGACAATCCCATAACCGACTGAACATATTCCTCAGCTGACTGTGAGCTGAGTGGATCGAAGCAAGATACGTCAAAGTCACACATTTTACACCACGTTCTTACACTTGCGTTAACGAATTGTGTTCCTGATATGCCTTGCACTAAAAATCTAAGAAATGATGAATTTAAAATTCCTTTAAGACACTATTAATCTCAAAATTATTGCACTGAAATTTTCAAACAGCCTTCAAAGGACACGCATGTGAAGTACAGTATACGGTTTGTTTGTTTGAATGTTGTTTAACGCCACTTTCAGCAATTTTTCAGCTATGTCATGGCGTCCAGTTTTTATTAGGGAGGAAGCGGGAGTACCTGGAGAAAACCCCGACATTCGGTAGGAAAACTGACAATCCTTGTCAATTAAGATTAGAGTTGAGTGCAGTGAGACTCGAACCCGTAATATCAGTGTTGAAAAACCATGCGAGCAATAGCAGACGAACTACATTAACCACTCGGCCATCGAGGCCCCTACAGTATACAGAACACGTGGTTAAAGCGCTTTGGTAAGTTTATTGTCTCAACATATAAAAATAACATAATAATACAAAAACTGTACAGTAATAATCAGTAAAGCCGGGTAAATATCACATATTTTAGACATAAAGTTATAATACGAGAACGTGTATCATACGTCAATGCCATATATACGAGATAAGTGTTTAAACATGGACGACATATACGCCGTGTATATGTATCTCGTTAGTCGAAAAACAAATGCATACGAGCGAAATATTTACAAAAATAAGAAATGTCAATTTAATTATAATGTGTACACATAAAAGCTTTGAAATGAAATGTAATTATTTCATTTTTGGATACGCCCACGCACGACAGGGCTAAATTAAAGAAAGTTGCCAAAACAGCTTAAACATGCGGTTCAAGATTTATACTGGGTTGGATTAATGTGCTATTTGTTACTATTTTCATGTGATAAGAAATCTGATAACGTAATTATGAAACATGGGTAATGTTCATGTTCTTAGTAAATCACTGATGGAATTGCTGAGAATGTCAATAGGCGACATATTGGCAGAGTAACCCAGACCGTTAGAATTGTTGGCAGTGTTGACAAAGCCTATAAATATATAACGAATGTACAGATCTACTGATTAATATGGTACCGCTTGAAATAAATAAAATTACTGTCAATTTGGTTATGCTTGGCATACGAATTGTCTTTAAACGGACACAGCTAACATTGGAAACGAAATATGTTCAGCATATTATTGTCTTAAACGAAGACAGCAGACATAAGTAACGAAATATTTGTGTATGTACACCGCCTATATTTACTACGTATGCAGTCTAATGCCAACGTTAATTTTTGTCTGTGATAGTCGCAGAATACAGACTAATTTCTGCATTGCATGCACAAAACATTTAGATGGCATGTTGAGGCTTCAATAATGAATGAGATTGCCAAAAGAGGCTTCCGTAACAATTTAGATAAAAATCAATATTTTCCGTGTTAGTTAAATATCATATCAAGATTAATAAATTTATGTATACAAAAAAAATGATGTACATGAAAATATGAAAGACGTATTATTGGATAGCATAAATGTGTCATACATTACAACGTACATGCATTTATCTCCCTGAGGTCAAGGTCATCTTTATTACGACCATACATTAGCAATGTCACCAAACGCTAGCTTTGCCATTGAGTTACCAAATGTTTTAGTAAATAATGAAAATATACCCGGAATATATGATCAATACTTGACGATAATTATTCTACCCATTCAAGCAATGATTTCACCTACAAGAGCTCCACCTGGTGTTTGTTGACATTGCTACATACATGTATTAGTTTACAAAAGTTTATACAGAAACTGGCTTCTCATTTGGGTATGTTAATGTTAACAATCTCGTTACTTTCACTACATTGTTTATAAGTATATATGCACGCGTCACCAAATGTCATAATTTAATGGGACTGCAGCGTGAGTGGATATGGCGCCTCCTCTTCAGTTGATAATTGGTATCTTGGTCCCTCGTAGAAGATTTTCTCTGTCTACTTATAACTCTGTAAGAGAACAAATATAATGAGAAGGTATACAAACGTCATTTGACATATGTAAGAAATGTCGAACATTTATTGGCACCCGTTAAAGCTGTCATGTTCTCCATGAACGCAAATCTAAATTTCTTTTTAACAACCATGACATTGTTTTTCTTTCATCACTTCCTTGTCTCTCATCAATTCATGTTCTATTTTTAACGTTGATTTATATTCTACTGATCCAATTTCTGACAGTTGCAATCTTTCCTTTGATAATGAAGATGAACAGCTGTGATTAAGAGTTGGCCAAACAAAAAAATGTGTATCTTAACAAATTTACATCTGCTCTACTAGAAATTACTTAATTAAAACTATCAAAATATTCAGTTATAAATGAAGCCTTTTACATACATTGGTGCGCATCATGCAATTAGATGTGTTAAGAAATCCGATATTCCCGACATATGTTGAATGCACTTCCTTGAGTTTTCGATTACAAGCTATTACTTAAAACAGACCATATTACTTAAAGAATTGTTTCATTTCTTTTCACTAAAATATTGAAACGATGTAATTTTTGTCTTTACAACTGATGCTTTCTCTCCATGGTTCTAATGTGTCGCGGAGTATTCATGAACTGTCAAAAAGCAGAAAAAATCGTTTCAGCGAGATATACATTACCTCTTGGAGTTAATAACTAACAGAACTACTCACCATCACACAGAGAATCCCAAATGTTTTTCTTCAAATCCTTTAGTTCATTGTAATTACTGACTTTGAAGAAATTCTTGGTTTCGCCGTATTGTGAATCTGACATAATCATTAGCTCCTCCTGGGGCTGGTCGTCTCCGACCTGCACCACATAGACTTCGATACCATGCATACGGGCTCTTTGTGCTTCAGAGAGTGCCCGTGTAGGTTCGTCTAGATTTCCATCAATAATTAAGAATGCTATTTTTCTTGCTTCTTTTCGAGCACCGTGACGATGACTAAATGCACCTCTGCGCATCCTTTTAAGCATTCCTCCAAAGTCCGTTTCCTGTTTATCGGTCAGTGCTTCTAACGCATCTTCTTTTGTTTTCATTGTTCCTAAATCGAATCCGGTGGTGCTTTTTGCGTTGGTCTTACATTCATCGCCAGACATCAGTCCCACTTGAATCTTTTCCTTGTCTACATCCAAGTCATTTACTAAATCTTGAATAAAAGCAAGAGCTTTCTTTGTGTTCTTTTTACCAGCATTTACGCTATCGAGAATAAACATCAAATCGGCTTCTTGACGAGATCCACAAGCTGCAATAGAACAGCCAAATGAAACATCTTTCCTTTAATCCATGGTATTTTAACAAAGACGAAATAAGTGTACATTTTTTGTGAATATGGTAGCTTACACACTGTAAATAACATTGTCCGTTGAATTTTTAAATAAGCAATGATCAAGTGTACGTTTATTTAAGATACCAATATTAATTAAAGGTATTTAAAATTTGAATAATTCGAAAGCATGGAAAAATTGCACAAAAAGGGGGGTCTTTACAGTTGTTCAAATGAGGTCTATGACTTCCATGTCCCGCTTAGTATATGGAAATTGTTGTATGGTGTCTAACATTTCCCGCCAAATGCTTGAATATAGGTCGCTAGAAACACAAGATCTAATAATCAATCAGTCTGGTCAGAAAACATATAATGTTTTAGAATATTTATTTTACTTACACATATCGGAGACGGTAATTACGGGTTCATTGACTGAAATAAAAAAAATCAATGTATACATATTTCAGCTGATGTAAATGCTGGTAATACTGCAATATTTGTAAATATTTTTACCTAAGAATATGACGTCGGCATTTATATTTGTGCAAATTTGAAACTGATTTTTAATTATATTAATATCATCTACAGTACAAGCTTCTATTCACTTGTAGAATATATGAATACATTTTAAATCAATTGCATAATATTTCACAATATTATGTACACCTTGCAAGTCTCTTTGAAAACTGTTGATTGGAACAGATATCCTGATTATTTATGTCGCTCAGCTGCACAGCATATTAGTAACCGTGAAATGTCAAAACGTGCAGTGACTGCTACTGAACAAAATGTATTTAACGTTTATTTCGAAGTTATTCATTAGTAACTGTGGAAAAATATGATTATATTTAATCGTTAAGGATAGGCGTGTTTACTTTATAATACCTAGAAGGTATTTTTTGACATATTCGCATAATGAAATGTTAAGGCATAATATAAATTGCTTGACACGACCCTTTTGTCTTTGTATGTAATAAAGGTAAGTAAATTTTTTTGGCACTATATATCTGCCTTGTATTGAAAATGCAAATGTTGATCTGCATGACCCACCATCCGTCATATTTAATAACAGTCCAAAAGGTTTAAATATGGTTAATATTATTGCTCCCTTAAGTCAAAAACTAAGCTACTGTTGGTATGTTGACTTAGAATGATTGTTTACTGTAAAATCATGATTACCTTCACATGTGTTAATAGCAACGTTAGGCAGAATTAAGTCCAGATCGTCAAAGGATGGTAGTATATACTGTAACGTGTCATCTGTTGTACCGGAAATTGCCCGCAGCTCCTCTACATTGACGTCACCTATACCAATAGGAATCAATGTTAGTCCCGCTTTTCGAGCCTCATGTGCTTGTTTTTTGGTACGATGTAAGTCTGACGTCGGACTTGCTGTGATTATAATTGCTACTTGGGCAGCATGACGTCTGGCTACACTTCGCCGAAATGACTTAGTTCTGATGAATCTAATAGCTTCATCTATTCGGGTGCCACCCGCAGACTTCTCTACTTGGTCCAAAGTCTTACTAAATGCTTCGTGGCTTTCGTAGTCTGGTAGATCAATTAACTGTTGTACTTGATCGCTGTACAGTATGGCTCCGACCCGAGACTCGCTTGGTCCAATATTGAAATTTTGCGATATACGCTTTGCAAACTCCAGTTGTTTTCGAAATTCATTAGGACGCACATTGTCCGACGAATCAAAGGCAAAAACAACGTCTGAGATATCATTGAAACAAACTGAAAAATAAAGCACATCTTGTTTGAACAACACCCAATATGTAGAACTGACAAAAGCTTAAGTTCAACGGTGAAAGAATTTACAGAAAATACTGACCACAAGAGTTATATATAATCTACGCAAACTTTTTGTATCAAACAGACATACATTTCAAGTTATCTAGAAAATTTTTATGAGAAAAAAAAACGAAACACCAACTGACACCCGCGCGCAAAATGTAGTATTTTTATGTTAAACAATTAACACAAAATGCGTTTGTTGAAAAAGAAAACTGTTTAGGAATGTCTACTTCTATATATATATATAGTTATTTCAGAAGCTCCCTTGTAAATTATTTTTCTCCCCAAATAAAAGATTAAAACGTTAAACAAAAGCATTATGTCACATACTTCGTCTGGCGGCTGCATATAAAGATTCAGTCGTTGTCGTTGGTATCGTTGTTGTAGCTGAAATGTACAAATAAAAAAGGACTATAACAATAGTGGATGACCTTGCTATTAAATATGTAGATAACTCGAACCATAGCATCTCACAGCTAACAGTTTAAATTTAAATACAATTTATATACATATCATCATACTACTTAAACTTTGTTTTATGTTTTTACAAGGGTAGCATAAAACATAAATGTGTACAGTTACATGTTTTGAATGGGGTTTAACAGTTTAGCAATTTTTCAGCTATATAATGGCGTCCAGTTTTTATTGGGGAGGAAACCGGATTATCCGGAGAAAAACCCCAAACCTTCGGTAGGCCTTTTCAATTAAGACTGGAGTCGAGCAAAACCTGCCCGCATTGAGCCCTTAGTGTTGACAGTCCACGTGATCAATAGTAGATGAACTACCTTAACCAGTCGGACACCAAGGCCACAGTTACACGACCTAACAGAGGTGCACTACAAAGTAAACATACAACATCGATCTTATGTGTTATATCAAAACAACGTTTTGAATTTCGAAGTGTAAAGTAAAGACATTTTAATTCATTATTAAGTTCTACTGGTAATTGGTTAAAACAAAAACAACGAAGGTTTTTGTAAAAAAACTACAAGAAACAACTAATTTATTCAATAATATATTACTGATATTCATTACTTGAACGTAAACAACTTTAACTGGTATAATTTATCACCGTTTACAGACGGTGGTGTATCATTTTTTGCCCACCATATGTGGCAAACCTGTCATCCTTAGAGTCAGATTGTCTGAACGCAAACCACAGAATAAACTGCAAACAGGCCGCAGGTTAGATTGTTGTGTGCACTTGCTCACATTTGAGGGGTAGAAATGGTAGATTATAAAAGTTTACCTAAACAAAAACTAGATAACACGTGTTCTGCATCGTTACATTTTACGACATACAACTAATAAAAGATGTTAAGCTTTGCTGATTATTCGTTTTAATTGTTAATTTTGACGAATCTTCATATTATGTGTTAATGGTACGTGGGTGAATGCATGTCTTCCACCCGCGACTATTAAATAGTCATTAAGATGGGAATGAGTGATGGGGAAGATATATTTTAAACTTTCATCAAAGTTAGGAAATATTTTACGATCGGTTAAAGTATGTGTAAAGTCTGAAGTATGTGTCCGTAAAAAATATAAATAATGGCTTATTATTTATGTCGACAGGAGACGGCGTTGCACTTATTATAACAAACTAATCTATTGCAGTCATCACTTATTTATGCACACTGAATACCATAACATAATATCGCATGAAATTCGTTTTGTCAAATAGTTTTGTATACAAATGTTAATAAATAGTACACTCTGCGTATATAGGTCTCAACTGAAACATAGATAAGCCAATTCTTGGAATAACAGTATGTGTTTAAATTTTGCAGTAAAACAAACTACTTACTTGTGGGCGTGGTCGTGGTTGTTGGTGTTGTTGTAGTTGTTGTCGGTGGGGGCGTGGTGGTTGTTGTGGTGGTAGTAGTAGTTGTAGTTTTCGGTGTAACTGCAAAACAAATTAGCTGAAATAAATTACATCACCGATTCCCTTTTCGGTCATTAAATAATATATTCGAATTATTGTAATAGTTTTGCAAAGAAAATAACTTACCATAGAAGTAAGAAAGTGGTTATTATTACGAACCGAGGGCAATATTTGCGTTTTCATTTTCAAGTGGTACAGTGGTTATTCTATTTTTATTACACGCATCTTTGTCAGAGGAATTTTGATCACACAGAAGTAAACGATTGTCAATTATGTAGTGAATTACATAGAGTATTTCTTATTACATCAAAGACATTATTAGAATATCGGCTTCATTTGACTAGAGACGGCAGTCTAATGCTATGTGGTAGGTCAAGTGCAGGTCAATTTAGTATTCATATTTATACAGTATACAATTACTGTTCCGTTTTATGATTACTGATATAACCATATATACACAACCTTGACATATATGTATTTGAATTAAAACATCCGTTAAAAATCATTATAAAATAAATATTTCAGCTTCTAACTTATTGTTTTCTGAGACATTAACATTTTAAATAGCTCGAAAATAAATGAAATTATTTACTATGACGATAACAAGGTCGGCTAGCGTTTTGTTTCTACACAAATAATACTTCTGATGAAGTATTGTTTGACTGCCCGCAACGCGACTGGTGTGTTGCAACGGGTGGGAACTGCTTACTCTTCCGAAGTGCACGAGTTTACTCTCATTCTCTTGACAGTTCGTGTCGCGGGTTTCGGTTTGCGTGTTGTTTGGTTCAGTGTTTGTTGCAGTGTGTACCATGGTTTTGTATTAGTTTTTTGGACTAGAGATTTGATTGCCCCTTATGTATTTATTCACTTCTGCAGAAACTATCAAGTTTCAATGAGTAATTAATGACGACAGTACAACTACCCAACGAAAATAAATAAATTAGATAATTATACGCTTTTCGACATAATTCTTTTTTTTCAACAAAGATTAGATTTAGATAGGTAATAATTCATTTACAATACGTAAATTCTATCTGATAATGGACCCTGATGCTATAAGAAGAAAATATTATGCTTGTTACCGTCTCCCATGAGGGTATACATAGTCAAATGATGATCAGTCATCGGAGTAAATGACTCCCTGTTACTTGATTGGGTGCTTAACTAAATCTATAAATATTTTTCTCATTTCATTGGTTAACGTCAGGATCGCACTAGTATGTGTACTGAAATTTCGATATATTCTTAGGTCGAATCGGGGTTGTAATCAGTATTTTAGTGTAGTAATGTAACGTTCCACATATTGACTTCTATTTCATTCAATGCATTGGTCAGTGAACAATTATAAGGTAAACATTGTACCAAAATCTCCCTACTTTATAAAGCTGTTTGGAAATATTATATGTTCTATATCTTTATTTTCGTTAATCAGTATTTTAGTGTAGTAATGTTACGTTCCACATATTGACTTCTATTTCATTCAATGCATTGTTCAGTGAACAATTAAAAGGTAAACATTGTACCAAAATCTCCCTACTTTTTAAAGCTGTTTGGGTAAGGAAAAAATTATATGTTCTGTATCTTTATTTTCGTTCTGATATTGGTGCAAATTTAACAAAATATATTTTGACCGCTAATTTTAAACATTTGTTGTTTAGGGACAACTTTTGTTTATTTTTTTTTTAAAAAGCACGTGTGAAGTGACGACAGGCATTTAAATCTCTCAAGCACCATTGGATAATAGGTTAGTGTAAACAATGTCCTTACAAGGTACATGTACATTGTTTCCCTATCTTACATATAAATTACAAAAACCAGATACTTTAATAAATCCAAAAAATTTGTAATGCAGCTAAGAGACGGTTAGCTTTTTAGAAAAGCTAAACTTGTTTTATTATTTAAGTCGACATTAATGAGGCGTGAAAATGCCACTTGGGAGTGAATATAAGGAATATATCTCGTACATCTTTATTTCGTATCAACTGTGTTATTTATTCCTTTGATTAAGCTTATAGTTATACTAATTGATCTTAATTCGATTGAATATCAGATAATACAATTTGATTAACTCCTATGTACGATTAGTTCAAGGAACGAACTCATCATATAAATGTGTTTTGTTCTTTTGTGTGTGTGTTTTCTTTCTTTTTCTTTTTTCTTTTTTTTTTGGAGGGGAATACAGGACGTTTAATTATTAGTGAAGGATCCGCGAGCCGAAGAAAACTAAATTTAGGCTGGATTCATGCCAAAACTGACATCCTCGATGTTGACAGTTATATGTCTGCATCCTATGATATTTAAGTTAAAATAATACATTTGGCTAAAAAATATTTCGATTCTCGATAACAATAACAGTAAACAGAGTGCGCTCGTACACAATGTACCCCCGTTCTGACGGCCCTGAACAATATTTCCCCTTTTTTAAAGTAAAATACGAGGTTTTATTCCTTTTCTAAGTAGAACACTTTTAAGTTTTATTTTTTTTTGTTTTTGGTGATAAAAGTTTTTGATTTTTTTTTTTTGCAATCGGACAGTATTACGAGGAACACTAAAATATAGACGCACGAACCTTCATTGAAGTATAATAAATTATTATTGATGTTCTTTTTTTAAGTCAGATATTAGTAAGTTAAAAATATACATTTACATGTAGATATCTTCACTTTTTGTTTATGGTGGTTGTTTGGATTAATAATCAAAGTAAAAGTAAAACTAGATAAACAATGTCACATTGTATGTGCGAGAAGTCAAACACGTATACTTACCTACGGGGTCTAATATATTAATGTTAACCTTACAACCGCTGGATAAAACTCGTTTGAAGTACGATGCATACGTCACAAATCGGTTTTGTGAAGATGAATAAACTTTATATTAAAATAAAAATGTGTATCTGTTATTGTTATCGTCAGATAAAGAAAAATGAAAAAAATGTAATTATGAATGAATTGTGTAGTAGTCAAAGAAACATATATCGTTAAATTATATACAGCCTTTAAAGTTGTATGTTAACTTACATCGTAATATAGCAAAGAACGCGTTCCTTCGTTAAGCATTATTTTTCATAGAACGAATACGAATACTCTTGCTTAAAATCGGGAAAGGGGGGGGGGGGTTCGTTTATTATTTGACTGTTATACAGTATATATTTATTCAGCTCATAACAGTATTTACAGTTATGAAATAAAGCAACTATTATTATTAGAATAAGTGATAACAGAAACATACAATCGCTTTACGAAACTTGTAACGGTTCCCTACGAGTTTACTTTGATTAATGTTTTGCATACTATTAGCATATTGTTGTTAATTTAATTAAATTTATTTTAAAATACTACAAAATACTCTTTATACCATTTTAAAACAGCGTTCAGTGTTTTTTCTGGCTAGTCTCCAAATGGCATAAAATTGACAAAAACTTTATTATCTATGTAAAGATTGCATCAAGGGAATCACTGCATGTTTTAAAAAAAAATCCACCTTTATAAACAGTTTTTGAAAAAGAGTTAAAAGAAAACCTACCTTTGCAGGTCTGAACTGCCAGTGTCTGTTTAACTGATGCCAATGCCCCATAGCTGTCGACCAAGAACATGTGATCCTGGGTAGGAGTACTAGCCATCATTTCCAGTTCTCTTTTGTTAATCTTTGGCCCAACACCAACAGAAAAAACCTTAATGCCTTCATTTTTAGCTTTCATAGCTTCCCAAATGGTCATCAGCATATTACTTGACTGTCCATCTGTTAGGACGATAATTATTCTAGCTACATTGTCCTTATCTCGGAGATTGTTTGTTCCGAACATGTTCGTTCTAGCATAATGTATAGCCTTTCTGGTATTGGTTTTGTAGCCATTAAATTGTTTGGTAGTTTGAATTGCTTTAAATAGTTCGTTTTTATCAAAATAACTATCAAGACCAAACTGTTCATGAATGTCGTGACTAAAACTTACAAGACCTACTCTTGTGACATTTTTACCAATTGTAAACAAGTCAACTACACTCTCAACAAAATTTATTTGTTTTCTGAAATCTGGACCCCATATACTATTAGATGAATCCAGTAGAAATACGACATCTGCGGGTTTGTTGCCACAGTAGTATTCAATAACTGAAAAACAAAAATATATGTTATTAATGATAACATCCTGGATATTAAAGTTAAGTTTTATATACGCCCCGATATAGGTTATGCTCTCGAGTGTTGTCATAATATCAACATTGTAAATCATTCAGGTTAAAGTAAAGTATAATCATTAATTATAATACAAATATAGGAACAACAGAAGAAAGAAACTGTACTTTTATACCGCTCCATCCATTTCCATGGAGTCTGCAGAGAAATTTGGAGTCGAGTCTATACTGAAAATTTAGAGTCGATTGTTGGAGTTTTAATAATTTTCATAAGTTTTAATGAAATCTCAGCACAACACATTAATCTTTGCACAGTCTTACATTTAAACCAAAAAATCTGCATCAAAATGATAATCAATATAATTGTTTCACGTGAATTGTTTACACATGCTGATGATTGACCAATAAAACTGAGATACCAATTATAATTTTTTGGTGGTGACAAATACCAGATGAGCATTCATGTAATCATCCTGCCTTCATGTAAATAATATCTCATTCGATCGTCACATTGTCAGAAACTTGGTATCTTTGTGATGTTATATTATTCAATTAGAAATTATTAGAACAAAGAGAATAATATAATTTAGGTATGTCTCTCCTGACTCCAATCCGTAAAATACACGGTGCCCTTTAATACGAATACTATATAGCTAGTTAACCACAATGCTTTGTAGTCATAGTCAATTTATCTGTTATTAGTATAATCAGTAATACTGACGACTTATAGGTTTTAAAAGTAAGGTATTTTTTTTGTTTATGTGTCCTAAACGTGGAAGAATCTAAATGTCGATTTGAAGGTCTAACAAAATCACGCAAAGTAAATCTAGACTGCGCTCAGATATAAACTTCCTGTGCTACCGTTTTCAATGGTCAATCGTAAAAAAAGGTTGAAAAGTCATTGGACTCAATAAAGTAATGCATGATATTATTTTTTATCAAAATAATAAACTAGATTAAATCTTGATTTTGTAAACAATTCGTTTTATCAATGATTGTAACACGATCTCTATCTGTGTATGTTATAGTAAATAATCTCCAAACCACAACAATGTTACACGGTACACACAATCATATTATATCGATATCAAAACTTTATACGATGGCAGTATAAAGTGGAAAATCATTATTAAGTTTGTAGATTTATGGGTCTTACATTGTCCTTTGTTCACATTAAAATAACATTTAGACCATTTGATATATAAAAGCCTATCAGTTACTGTATAAATATGCAAGTTTTTAGTAAAGAAATTATTGTGGCGATAAGGAACCTTTACATAAATTTGCATAATAAATATAAAAACATGTGTGGCAGATTTTATGTTTCTTCGTAGTAAGGAGGTAATTGTCGCTTTCACAAAAAAATAAAAAATTAATACATAATTAATTCCTTTGTTATATATAGTGGGCAAGCAACATTTTAAAATGTTAACGTGTTTACATTTTAACTGAATTTTATGTATATGAAACGGTCTTACAAATACAATATTGCCGATGTTTTGATATTATAAATTTTAAATAAACGCGTCTCAGTTTCAGTAATGATTGATTGATTAGATGTTTGCTTAACGTCCAGCGAGCAGTATTTTAGCTATATTCAGTACGACAGTAAATATATACAACTCCGGCAATACATACAGTAGTGGATTCCTTAAACAAAATCAAGAACTTCCAACAGATATGTTTTGTATTTACCACCCATCCAATTCGAGAACTTTTATTAATAAGTTGTTTTCCTTAATACATTCATGTTTTGGTTATTTGGTTATTAAATTGCATACAGAACTAAATTAAAATCCATTTCCTTGTTTGTGTGAACCGATTATTACTACATTTTTTGCCTCTTTCACAAATTTAAATTAGTTTTTGCTCCATAAAATGCGATTACGTCTGATAACGAAAAGTTAAATTTAAAACAGATTTTATTATACCTATATCAATATGATGAATGTTTTACATAAACACAGTCTGTCATATGTTTTTATCAAACAGTAGAGCAACTTAAAAATTTCATTCAATCTCAATGGCATGAAATAGTTTTGCGTGTTTCTTTGATTTGTTATTGATTATTTACTTGCTTTACGACCAGAGAGGAGCAGTATTTTAAACTTTATTTTATCCTATGGCCAGAGAATTTAACCTATTGAAGTGGATAACCCTTTAGTCAATTTTTTTCGATATGTACAAAAGGGTCATAACGTGCAAGGATTCGGCTTTCCGAGATTGATAAACCCAGTATATGTAACTTTTAGGGAGGTATCATTTATTCAAGACGCTCTTCATGCTGTGTTAGTGACGGTCTTTTTATTTTGTTTTGTTGTTGCTGATTAAAAAAAAAACTTAGCTTCTGTTACTCCTTTCGTAAGAACAATGTAAATTTTATAGTTTTCTCCAAGAATTACAAAACATCGCTAATTATTTTTATAAAATATATGCTATATAATAAGAAAAGGATAAGTAATACATATATTCTATTGGGTGAATATTCCAGCGATGCAAAATATCTCTCTCGCGTGATTAGCTACTTACCGCAACAATAAACTTAAGAGGAATCCTAGTTTTGTTCTGATAATAATGTCAAAGTAAAATGGATTAAATAAGGTGTCATTGCATAATAAAAGCATCAACCTTTCTTATTGAACTCCAAGGTTACTCTTAATCGGCTTAAAGTGAAGATTCACTTGACGCTGCAATCTGGATGAAAAGATTGTTATCCCATATAGGTCATTCATATCTGTTAAACAGGTAAATAACTTCTTATTCTTTTTATACTGAAACCACCTGCATTTCAGGTTAGTAGTAGACACCGAATAGGATTTTATCTTTCATGCATTTCTTTACAACACCACTGATAGAGCATGCAGCGCCAACGAAATGGATTATTAAAAATATTGTGCTTTCAACTTCAACCCATATAGCAGACTGTAATAGGCAAGAGTTTTTTCTGCATGCCGTTTTTCTGGCGAAATGTAGAGCACTGTACCTGCTAGTGTCAAGAGTTATCCAGTTATAGTGACCCCATTTTGTAAATCTCTTACGCAATTTAAAGGTATCCATATTTACTTTAGCTTACCTTTCAGTTCACTGTCCTTTGATACCTATAATTAAAGGAAAATATAAAATAAATACACGCAAGGTAGGACAAAAATATACGGAAAACAAAGCCAATATTAGCGTTAGAAGAGGTCAGTCAACGCATCAGAACAATACTAACATTACCTAACTTGGCAAAGGTTACCGTGATTTTTAGCATCATTTGTCACAACAACTCCATCGAACATTCGTCAAAAGTGCAAACTTACGTTCTATTCAACATTAAGATTACGTTCTATTCAAAATTACACAATTTTTGTCTGGCTCTTATAACAGTGTTTTTGCTGTACTTAGCTAAACGGAACCTGATCAGGTTTATATAAGCATGTCTTATCAAAAAAGGCAAATTAGGTATTATTGTATCAAGACAATTTTTGCTAAGGCAATTTCAATCACAGAAGACGTAGCATTTTACTACCGTTATTTTCGTCTTTAATTTGAACAATTGTTACACATATGTCAAGGAACACTGGAGTAGAGAGGTGAAAACATCTGACTGTGTTAAAAGTAAACAGACAGAAAAACAGACCCAATATGTCAGTCCTTCTTTTCCTTGAACAGAAAACAATATAATAGGGGTAAGGGGTAGTTGTGTACTAATGCATATATTTTACCTCTGGTTTGTGAACTAACAATCATAAACAAATATATAATTTTTCATTTCATCACAAATTCCTGACCAAAGTGTCGTAAAGAATTACAATACACTTAATTCAGAATAGAAAATTATTAACTAACATTGATTGATTGATTCAAGCATTGCAGTTTTGATAAACGTCCAGCGAGCATTATTTAAATTATATTCAGGACGAGAGCAAGTTAAAAATAAACAATTAATCGACCGAAAAGGGATGAACTAACATATGGACATTTTTTATTGCTACAGAAAAAGCGTACTGAGAGAATTTGTTTTGTCTCTTTGTAGCGGCTAAAATGATCCTATTCTTTTCAGAAATCTACAAAAAGGGCCTTTATCGTCTAAAGATCGTAACACTCCAAACACGTCACACAACTACGGTTTTCTACCATGGACAAGCTCCAAACGAGAGGGCCTCCAAATCCACCGCCTGGTGTGAGTTTGTCAGCCATATGGGTCAAGCGCTAGGGGCCTTCCCAAGATGGCCGAAGCAAATGTACTAGCATCACAAAATAAAATGTTATTGGCCTGGGTGCTTAGTAGACGGGTACACATACAGACAGTAGTATAATTCAAAACAGACAAAGGTGTAAAATTTCGTAATAAACTGAAAATTTTCCATTTTGTTCTCAGCCTAGTTATCTGGCGACAAGAAATCACAATATTCACACGGTCTGAAAATAACTGGTAGGACTGTTTTTACATTAAAATATCACAAAAGTTAACTCTCTCTTTTATCTTCCTTTCTAGTGGAAAAAGTTATTTCAAACGTCCGTATTTGACAGATTTATAGAGATATTACATAAGATAGCAGTTATAAATTTATTTGTTTCATAAAACATGTAATAATGTAAAGAGAAAGCAGGTATTTTAGACTTTATAAAAAGATAGAATATTCTAATGGTATTATTTTGATGATAAATGTTGTAATAAGCACTCCGCAAAAAAACGCAAAACAGCAAAAAACTATTGAAAAATAAAAATAAAACAACTTTTGGTATTGTGTCCTTTGGTTTGTTTATATGCAAAAATGCCTTTTAACCTTTTGAAAACTATTTCTGAAATAAATGTAATTTTGTGCAAAAAAACTGGATGAAATAAATCCACTTACCGAATATCCTATTTGAAATATAACAATGATCAAATATAATCTGTAATCCATTTTTAGTAATGTATAAAAGTTTTTATGCAACAATAGTAAATGTCCTATCTTCTATCGTGTATCCTTTGACAAAAATCACTTGTGCCGCGAATGTAAAATTATTTTCCTTCGAATTAACTATTTTGTCAAATGCTATCGGTTATATGTCTACACGTAATATTACTTGTTACACTTGTTTTATATACTACAATTCATAGTAAAGTGTCTAAGGGGCGGAGCTTACATAACCACTTAGCAGAACCTTGAATGATTTTGATTTCAAACACGCAAGCGTGGGCATGTTCAGTGCTATATATGTACACGTGTGGAGTATAAACAAATAGTACTTGCATTAACTGTGTTTTATGGCAATTATGTTTTGTTGATCTCGAAAAACCATAACTTCTGCACCCATTATTTACTTCTAGAATCTATTAATAGCAATTCTTCTTTAAAAATAGGTGTTCGTGACCTTTTAATGAAATCAATGTGAATATATCAGATTGAATCAACACCCAAAACTTGTTCTTTACCAAATATATACACCATAGGCAATTAACTTTATATTTTATGAAATACAGATAATATGGATGGTTTACGAATCAAAAACATAGAACTCTATCTTTTGCAATCAAATTATTCCAGATGTATAACTACATATGAATCTCGCAAGGTTATCCTTTGTAACATTTACGAAGCAAAATCTGTGCTGCAGTCACAATTAAAGATTTCGATTTCTATTTTTTTTTAAAGTTACAGTTAATATTACCCCAATTTTGTTTCTTTATATCTTTGTTAACCTGTTATATATAGACCCCGGTATAATGTAAAATCATGTAACCGGTACCTAACGTAAGGTGGCATTACTTAATGTAGAGAACAAAATGAAAAGGAAGTGTCTATTGTATATGATTAATTTATTGTAATCTTTTAAAAAATCTTAAAGGTCAGTAACATAATTACATAATAACAACATCCTTCGTATTCAGTGTCACCAGTCGGCAACTCTTAGTGTTATTATGACATTTAAATGCAGTTACCGCTGTAAACGGTGTAAATGTAACAGCAGTATTAACAATCCTATTGTGTTATTCAAGTTATCATAAGACATAAATTTTTGTAGAATAGTTAACATTCTGCTTTTTAATGCGTACGTTGTGAAAATATAAATTACTTCGGAATAAATTTTAGCATATTTAGTAAGAGAAACTAATTAAAAGAAGTACGAGAAAACAGTATCAGATAATATCCACAATCTTACGGAACACGAGCACATGTGTGCACCAAAAGTTTTTATTAGACTTTGTACTATTTGGGTTTATTTAGAACTTTTTAAATTTTTTTTTATTTCTATGAATCCATATTTGTGATTGCCACTTACTGCTTTTTTGTAAGTATATCTGTTTTCTTTCGATTTCTACATCAAAGAATGTAAATTTAACAAGCATAAACACTAACGAGAGAAAGACACGAGGAGGTAAAAGTCAAGACTCAATGTTAGACAAGATAAAAACGAAAGTGAAAGGTCTTCATCGAGTTGTGAATAAAAGGTAACCAAAGATACCAAGGTGAATTTACTTTAATACGCCAAACGCGCGTTTCGTCTTATCAAGACTCATCAGTGGCGCTCAAACCCAAACCATATACAAATCCAAATAATAAAGATGTTGTAGAGCTATTATCATAAAAATTGCAAAACGTTATACCCAATCCGGCTAAGGCTATCTACACCTTGAAAATAGAAAAACAGAATTATAACAATTTTCAAATTTAAGGCAGTAAATTTAGATAATGACTATGTCAAAGAAATAATACTCCTGGTTTTCCTTGTTTTAATCACTATAGTGTCTTTATTTTTATATCTAAAAACGCTTGTGTTGTGTTGTTTTTTTTGCATTATCCTCATGGTATCATTTTATTTGCATACACTAGGTCGATGTCTCTGCTGTTGGGCTATTAGTCGTCGAGGTTATCACCATCCAGGTGATCACAGGAATATCATAGATTCCTCTTGTGATCTAGTTATTGTCTAAATTCACTTCCTTGAGATTTCGAAAACGATTTCTTTTTGTAAGGCGTATAATGGCCTTATCCGAAATTAGTATAACGGTTAGGAAATTTAATAATAAACGCCCAATCCATCTTTATTATATGGATCTAAAATCACTGTGTCTAAAATATTTTTTTTTGTGCGCCAAAGATGAGTCTTTATGAGACGAAACTCGTGTCGTATACAATTTTATAATTTACAATAACTTTTTTATGTATCTTTTATGACATTTTGTTTACAGTCGAAGCCAAACAAACAATATGAATATGCTCAGTACAAAAACATCTTAGAGTATTACTTTACCCTTGTATATTAGAACCCTTAATGTAAAACTGGCAATGTAACGTTGTTTCGAGTTGTCGGTTAAAGTACAAGCTATTACTTTTTTATTTATTTGCCGACTTGGTTATAACATAGAAATATTTCATTTTAAATTTTGAGTCTATCCAGACGGACAATAATTGATGTTTTACAAATTCCTTAGGTCAAACTGTTGGATACTGAAGCATTGAACAATAATATCTCCTGTTTATAAATATCTTGATGTTACTTACAGATGTTAACAATGATTATGTCTATAGATAATTTTGTAGTCTGAGAGCATACTTCCGACTTTTCACACTTGTTAGATGAAATGTGCGTCTCGTAGTTATAGACTTACTTCTTGATATACATTCTTTATTGTGTTGTGTTTTATATTATATGTATTTGAACATTGTTATCAAGTAGATGTTGTATAGATAAATAGTTACTGAAGCGTAATGGTTAGCATCATGGATAAGGATTGGTAGTGAGACATGTCGCAGTCAAATTACGAAATCAATACACTTTTAATTATCCCTTTTCTATGTATCAATTTTATTAGTGCGCCGTTAAGGCTAAATACAAAATTTTTCAGACAAACTCATCATAAAATATATAAGAAGCGAAAATAGAATAAATCTGTGTGCCCATGACATTGACTGTCGATTCATGTCATAAAACTTTACTTTAAAATATTAATGTTACTCTCGCAATATTTCGTCTACAATTTAGAAATTAACTAACCATTAGTTTGATAATCTTTGGTTCAGACTACTTTTAAGTCGTGTCTGCTTTTGAAATAAGACCCGCCGTTAGAATAAGAGATAGTGATATCTCACTTCAGATGTTTTAATTAATTCAATATCTTAGGTCACCTTTAAAGTCGACTAATGTCTGTGTCATCAGCCAATATAGATTTAAATTGTATTTTACATTCTGTGGTTTATTTTATTTTTGAAATGTGCAAGTTATCAATTATCTAAAAGGACGGTGTCAGATTATTCAATTTAAAAGACCTTTTATTAATCAATTTATTGTTCATTGAGAATCACAGGTGCAAAAAATTATAATTTAACAATTGGTGACAAGAGTACATCCTACCTTGTCAACCGATACAACAATTACCCATAATTGATGGGAAAAGTTTTAAATTGGTCCTTTATCGTTAATATGTATCGTGCAATAATGTCATAAAGAAGGATGAAACGCTAATTTCTGTCCTCTGTAAAATCATCTTGTCATCTAAATTCGATATATTATACTATTCATATCGGGGTCTGTTGGATTGCCAATAATTTTGTGTACTTTTTGAGAAGTAGCAGTTATTTAAGAATTAAAACTAAAAGTCAATAATATACTCGAGGCTCAAGGGAGATTGTGCTGCTCACTTAGGTACATGGCTGAAAAACTGTAACTTCTATACTGGCAACCTTGTCCAAGCACAACTATTATTCCTACAGAATATCAATTTATGCTGTTTGTTTCTTGATAGAAGTTTTTGGTTTCAATTTAACATATAATTTAGGTAGAATTAATGTTTGAAAAATATCGTAAAAATAAAGAACCTTTGTAAAATAACCTCTAATGTTCCCGTAAAGTTGAAATCAATTACTAAGTATTCGGATAAGGAGATGTAAAAATCTTTGATAGGTGAACTATTTCAATCCGCCAGAAACAAGAATTCGCGGCCTTTCAATTTCCTCTCCACCAAAGGAAGATAAATTTGTAATGGACATCACATACTTCAACCCATGCTTCAACCGTGCAAAGTCACAAGAGTGTAGGTCTAATAGTTTTTAAAAACATCCCTTACATAAAGCCTGCAAAGTTATACTCTATCTCACCATGACTTTTTAAAAGTCAAGATCTTCAAATAATTTGTACCAAGCTACACAACTTTTATATTCGAACTTTCCGAGATGTCATTTATTTGAAGTATCTGGTAAATAGTCAAAAATTGCAAAAGTCGACATTGTGTTTTGCTCAGTACAGATGAGAAGAGGGATCTTTGTATAACATCAGTTATACAAAGTTTGGTTGAATGGACAAAAAGTTTACAAAACGACAACATAATACAAATTTTGGTTCGACTTTGAATGGACAAAATGTTTACAAAACGGTAATAACATCTCCCTTCAAATTTCATGATTGTGAGCCAAAAGTTGTAGCATATTATTTATTATTTATTTTAGCAACAATCCATATATGACGTTGAATTAGTGGTCAAATATTTGAATTGGGTTCGGATTAATAAACATAATATGCTAACGTGTCACACGTGTTTTTGTGCTGGGTGTTCCACAACGCATCATCAGTAACGTGGGTACTCGTCCATCCGACGTATTTTGTTTGGGACATCTCCAATCACTTCGGATTAAAACTTTAGTTTTTGTTCTCTGCAATTTGACTTGAAAACACTTCGGTCGACGACGTCTAATGATTTACAACGTCTTTGCCTGTACAGTGCATCTTGCTTTGGGGTTTTGCAGTAGTTTTCGTTTAATTGTTTTTTTTTATAGTTCATTGTTCTTTGGACAGCAAATCCTTGTGTAATCTGAAGGTTAGCGTTTTTATGTTCACAACAAACTTCTCTAAGTACTCAGGCCTTCTCCATTAATGAAAGCTTGATTCAATTTACTGACTAAATTGTCGAAACAAGTGTTTACAACTAAAACTATAAATACGACAAAATATACCACACTCTATATTAACATACTGCTCTGTACCCTCAAGCTCATTTAACAAAATCGGTTATCAAGTTTCCCAGAATTTATTATGTCTTACGAAAAATATTTTAAGTGCATAATCCAAATTGATTTAAAATGGGAATGTGTTACATATTACAGTGTACACAGTAGTACATTGATAAGCGATAACCTTTATTGTCGTCTTGATTTCATGGGTTGCATAATATAAAACTTATATGTCATGATTAAAATCCATACCTGTCACTTTTGTTTGTTGACCCTGTTATTTACACGGTAATAAGTCCAGTTCACCTGGGAAGTTTAATCATAGAGACTTTACACCTTTAAGGAACAAATTTAAACGTATACTATTTATAAATGATATGTTTTCGAAGCTTGTTTCACCCATGTGAATGTCGAGGATTATTACATATACTGGTGCTCTACAGACATGCCGATCGTTTGTTTATTGGTAGACTTGCCGCAAGTCCCTTTGAATTTGCTCTTAGAGAGATACATCTTTATTATCAACATTTCTTATACTATCCACTTGTGTACACAAGTATGAGTATAAGAAATGTTGATAATAAAGATGTATCTCTCTAAGAGCAAAAAATTCAAAGGGACTTGTGGCATGTCTATGAAAATGGGAAGTTTATCTGAAGAACGACAAGTGATCAAAGGATACATCAGCGAATAAAATTTGTAAATTTTCATGTGCCATCAAATGTCGATAGCTTTTCAGTACCTTTGAACTAATTTTAATTTTATCTTATTTTATTTTATTTATGAGGCCTAATGCAATAAAATTAGACCATAGAAAACAAAGCAAATGATCAGTATGTAAATATAGAACTCTTTATTTGATCCTAGATTTAGAGCATATCACTTTAAATATTACACATTCGAGTGTTTACAAATGAGAGGTGTCATTGAACTCTATTGCCCATAAAAGGCTGAATAGTTTAAAGAATATAGCCGCATATTAGTGAGTTTATTCTAAAAGTAAGTATGTATTTGGTCAAAATCTTAAAATTTAGCAATTGATACAACCTGGGTGATACAAAACATTGTATATCATCTATATATGTGTACTTTTATCAAACCAACTTTTTGACGTCATAATTAATGTTATGACCAATGATTGTATATGACAGATATGTTGACTCTCATTCTATGAATAAAATCTGACGTCATAATGCGTGTGCCGTTAAGGACTATATTACATTATATTATGGTTCGTTAAATATTAAAATTTTAAACACTTGGTTTTGTTTTGCCTTGAATTTTGGCGTGCTATAAAACCTGGTCTAACCCATCATTTCTTTGAAATGCCTGTAACAAGTCAGGACAATTGCTGTAGTTGATGTATTTTTGGTTGTTGGTTCTGGAGTTTGCCGGTTTCTCTGACTTTGATTTGTGGATTGTCTTTTTTGACAGTTTCATCAGTGTTCGGTATTTTGTTATTGCCTTCAATTTTAATTTTAGATAAACTTATTACAAGCATTTAAGTGCAGGTAAAACTATCTGTATCACGTCTCGACAGTTCCATACATTCCGTATCACAACTATCTTGACGTGATACAGGTAGTTGTACCTACACATAATATATGAAATGTGTATATGTTATTTATTTCACATAAAATGTCATCACCAAGACACCAAGATTATAAAATTTACTACACATAATGCCAATCTGTATTTTCCATATGTGATGTTATGGCAGTTTAACAGGGTTAGGTGGTTGCAAGATTCACCGTATAGGGTTGTGAAAACAAGCAAGTCTGTAACCATTTATAACAACGTGGAATACGTTATTTGTCTTATTGTTGACATTTTAGGGTGTTGTTCGCTTTATCCTTTCTTGACACCCGACAGTTGTCAATGTCACTATT
Organism: Limnoperna fortunei; assembly: GCA_944474755.1. NCBI lineage: Eukaryota > Metazoa > Mollusca > Bivalvia > Mytilida > Modiolidae > Limnoperna > Limnoperna fortunei. Next base: position 38,783,774 of record OX104121.1, on the reverse strand, counting down.
CTCATGAGGAAAGTTAACTGGAACAAAAGTTTTTTTTTGTTATTACGAATGAACTACATAGTAAAGAATAACGGACTGATTTATTTTCTTTTCGTCAATATCTGAATCTACGTCCGAGGACAAACCCTTTGTATTCGTCACATAGTACCTGCATGAACGTCTACAATAAGTTTAGTCACACTATATTTTAGGTAAGCCATTTGGCAGCATTACTATATTCAAATTTAAACTGTGGTATTGTCCTGTTCTTAAATAGGAGATTAAAGTTTTTTTCTCGAATATACAAAAATTAATCATTCATAAATTTGAACATTACTACAATTTTGTATTTTAAAAAATAAATTTCTCAGTGAACATAATAATCTTGTTATGGGGTGTAAAAACCAATCAAGCGTATAATTGCTGCAAATGACAAGGTTAATGTATACCTTTTAAAATTGTCGATCTTCCAAATAAGCAACACACTGTTCATATAACGAACGACGTTCTTATAAGACGTAAAACGTTTAATTAACATTAACAAACGATCGTTTCACATTGGGTTATTTTAAATTACTGTTAAAAACCACAGATTCATTGTGTAATTTCTGATGTCTTGATATTTTCTTTTGCTTGTTACTGCAATACTGAATGTTGTTATTTGTTAATCAGTTTAAAGCTATTTTGTTCTTTGATTAGTTGTGATCGAAATAATGGTTTGTTTGTTGAAGGATTAATGCAACTTAAGCAGTTTTGCAAAATATCACGAGGGCGATTTTTTATGGAAGGAGAAAGCCTGAGTACTGCGTGAAAAGCCATTTACAATTAGCATGACAACTGACAATTTTGTCACTTAAGGCTGGAGTCAAGAACAGTCTACAGAAAATACACTCGCAGCATAAGTAGTGGTATCCCTGTGTAATCTTGAAATTATTTAACTTTTTGAGCTAATACAAATTTAAGCAATACAATTATCTTTTCACTTCTTTCCGGAAAAAAGATGTAGATGCTGTATGTATATAAGTAAGATTTAAATACATGTAACACACAGAGGCATGATGCTTGTGTTGAAAAGCGTTTTATACCCATTACAAGATTTATAGAATATCAGTTAACTGAACTGCCAAAACTATATAGCAACGACGATCGACTGCATTTGTCATTGGAATGAAATATTAAGAACTCGATGATTTGTTAATACCAAATATCAATACTTTACTTAAAAACACATTATCTGGCAGCTTAATTGTACATCAAGCTAAATATGCTAAAATCCCCGGATAATTAAAATATTTCTCATCACGTGTTTTATAAACATAATATTTCTAGATTTTAATATAATTTGTCATGTTGTTATGTAGCCAACTTTGGCCTAAATAGACTGCATACTTTCGAATAATTTTTCTTGTGGAATTTAACTTGTTAACGTCATTTATCTTTCATATAGAGTGATCATATATTTGTTTTGATGCATCTATAACATAATTGGTTGTATATATCATATCTCCGGAGGGAACCATGGTATATATCGAAAAGGATGAGATGTATAAGTATGCAATCTATATGTCTCGTATGAAAGGAATTATGTGTCTTTTGCGGAATACGTTGTTTTCATATATAACCAAAATGTAAGCTGTTCTGAATGATTGGTTGGCTAATGTTTTTCAGCTATGTTCTTGAGAAGGTTGTAAATATTAAATAATCAATCGGAAAATTAGAACAATCTCCAAAAGATACTGACAACCACTGTACACGTATGTTTTTTTACAGAGAAACGTACTATGTGGCAGCTACAACAAGCCTTATCTTTTTGACATATACACAATGGTTCCCGGACAAGCATTCCGTATTATAATCTGACAACCACCCTCCCCTTATCCCCTATCCACAGCTGGGTACGCGCTGAGAAGCTCTGTGGGTCAAGCCTTTAGAATATTTCCTGCACCCAATCAACAGTTTTGAATATTCAGTGATTAGCGTTTCTATGATAGTTTATATATTTATTTTTCCTTGTTTTATCATGTGGCACTCGCCTGCCTACATTTTTTCAAGTATTAATTTGGTGTTGTTAATCTTGTACATATCTTGAAATAGGTTTAAAGAGGTTACTTAACAATAGTGAATATTGCCATTTTTTATATTTATAGCGTTGAACATGCTTCATAATGAAAATGTGCGCACGGTACAAACTGTAATATATATAAACTGTACAAGTATCGTTAAATGAAGCAATTATTATTTTTGCTATTCAATAGTCGATAGGACAATTGGAACTTTTTTATTAGATAGATATGAAACATTATTCTACAACACAGACATACCATTAGATAATAAATATACCATTTTCATTATATTGATCCATATCGTAAAATAAGTATCTATTTGCAAATTACGGGTTTTATCAAAATATACATCACTCTTGCTTATCATAAAGTGGGTGGTTTTTAGGCAAAAATTATAGATTGAAAGATATTAAACAACAAGTGAAGAATTATGACTGACTTTTATTACCAATATTTATCATAAACGGGCTCCAGTTTTTAACTTTTAAATGTTTCTTTGGTCGCCGACATGTGTAATTATCTTATTATTCATGCTTAGTCATTAAACAATTACAGTAATTTGTTAACAAATTATGACAATTCGTTCGGAAAATGATGCGACAAATTGTTAAATTATCCCAAGGATTTTTTATCGTTTTGTGTCATTAAATATAGTTTTTTTTATGTCTGAGTCACAAATTATGAATGATGATTTGTTTGCTACCTTAGCTGTTAATAATGAATTTTAATTTCTGTAGTTTAACCATTTCATCAATGGCCATAAAATCATACGCCTATATAGTGTCCTATTTAAAGTACATCTAAGCAGAATAACTGGCTTTGGTAATAATATCAAAACAAAAGTACCAGTTTCAATTTTGTCCTGCAACCGTTTGCATGTGCTGAACATTAAAGGTAGCTGAAGCAATTTTTGCTATATCGATTAGTCAAATAAAGTCTACTGGTACCCTTGTCTTCAAGTCTCGTCTCACGATATTTTATACTATAGCGAGCATCGCAGATGCGAGCTATACTGTAAAAAAAGTCATGTGATCCATATGAACAAAGGTAGCTGATCTATCAGCAGAAAATATTGAAGAAGAGCACAAAAATGAATTTAAACAGTAACCAAAAAAATTTGACATTGATAGAATAAATAAGTCAAAATTTTTGCAATCTCTGAAAAAAGACGTTCATGTGACGTCACCAAAACATTTAGAGAAAGATGTTACGTGATTACTGTAATGAACAGGCACTGCTAGGGTGCTCGGAAATTAAGTCACGAATCATAAAAATATGCGATGAAGAGAAAAAAACGTTCAAAATACATCTGTGCCACGAATTGATTAATCGTGACAGTAAAAATTATAGATTGAAAGATTGAATTGACAAATCATGACAGTAAATTAACAAATCGTGGACACGATTTTTCAATCCGTGGCCACAATTTGTATAAATTCGTGGCCACGATTTGGTTTGATTTGTTTTCTTTTCGCATAATGAGACTCGAATAAGCTTTCATATCAAACAAATAATATGTCAATGTCTAATTAGCATTATTCTTACACTGAACAACATTTAGATAATATGTCCTCATTACTTGTTCTATTTTTCATAACTCAAATCATTGCATTGTATCACATGTGGGGTTATAACTAATTTCAGGTACGGTTTACTGAGCTATTGCGTGATAATATAGTTCAATGTTTGCATTTACCGAAGTAAGTACTTTCTATCTGTAATATTGTTTTGATTATTTTTCAGGTGAAAAACAGTATGTTTTGTATTTCGAAATGTAATACTTTTGTTATTTGCATTTGAATTAAAATATAATTCTGTTCATATATTCTTACGCGATCAAGCTGGCTAGGTGAACGATCATATTGTTTTATTCATTACATTATGTGCACGTGATTATGTGTCATAAACATTTATTGTAAATGTGTTGAACAAATAAATATTTCGTACTATTATCATAAATGCACATTAAATCTGCTCTCATCTGAATTTAATTATATAATTAACGCATTGTAAATATGTCCAACAATAATAAATTTCTTGCTACTGTTTTTAATGGTGTATTAAACAATTTTCGTGATGTAAACCGTTAATATTCCATGGCTGCCTGTGCTGCTGCATCTGATCATCATGATGAATAACAGTAAACAAGATTTTCACATGTACATCTTTGCAAAATAAAAATAACACATAAATCAATGTATTAAGAATTTCGAATATTTTTAAAACAAACGATAACCAGTCCTTTAGCTCAATTGGGATTGCAGATTTAACAAACGGTACAAATGTCATGAATGTTAATAATTTGGGACAAAGATTGCACACCGACTTGATGAGGGAAGTATTACGAATCTGTAATTCCTGTCGAATATTTTCAATGATGAAAACGTTTCTACTTTAGCATTGTCTTATTATTGGTTTTATGCACTTTTTAATTTTCCAGTTATTTTGTTGTTGTCGCATCATATAGAAATAAATTATTTAATTAAATTTTTTTAATACAGGTCTCAATTGCATTTTCCTGTATCTTTCTTTTACTTTAAAATAATTTAAATGTCCAAAAATGTTAACTAAGTCCACTATAAGGCTGCATATGTCAAAAGCAATTGACTTTCCATATTGGGCCTCAAACGTACAGGTTCAACATGTTGCGGTCGTATCATGCTGCGCTCGGCGAAGCTTTTTATTCTTTACTGTTATTGTTGGTTATAGTATTAATTACACAATTTCTATTTTTATTACAAGACATTTATCAGATATTACAATACAAAATGACTTCTTGTTTTAATCCTCCAATTACTTTAATTGAGTTTCCCCGATATGGTTACAACCATATCTTTTCTTGTTAGAAGATAAATAATAGCCAATTCCTGAAAATTGATAGGAATGGTGTTAATTAAGTATGTCTTTCTCTCCCAAAAATTTCTGTAAAAGCATTACATATTGGCAATTAACAAATCGTGGACACGATATTTCAATCCGTGGCCACAATTTGTATAAATTCGTGGCCACGATTTGGTTTGATTTGTTTTCTTTTCGCATAATGAGACTCGAATAAGCTTTCATATCAAACAAATAATATGTCAATGTCTAGTTAGCATTATTCTTACACTGAACAACATTTAGATAATATGTCCTCATTACTTGTTCTATTTTTAGAAGATAAATAATAGCCAATTCCTGAAAATTGAAAGGAATGGTGTTAATTAAGTATGTCTTTCTCTCCGAAACATTTCTGTAAAAGCATTACATATTGGCAATTTTATCAGAGTATCTTTTATATAACTACATAAGTCATACTCATGTTTGTCCAAATGCAAAATATGTTACAGACGTTGAAGGCTTCTTAATTGCTTTGGTTTTTTCGTGTTCCTTTCATTTTAATCAAATATACCTGATATAACGACAATTACCAAATATTAAAGCAAAATTGCACTGCAATACATACTTTTTGATGTTTACCTGCCATTATATGTCGGTTAATGGGAAGAAGAAATGTTACATATTTGAATCTCTACAGAATCGCAATCTAATTTGCTTGAATACGAAAGCTAAATATAAAATAACAGTTCGCTGTTCAACAAATCGACTTTTTTATCATTGATTTCTTTATTACTTCTGTATTTATTGATTAGATTCGTAGTTACTATTAAGCATGTAAATTAATAATTAAAAACATTCAAAAACCATTTTGTATAAACAGTGAACAGACAAAGTTTTCTTGAGACAAACTACAGATATAATAGCGTCTGTTATTAGTTTTAGCATATTTATTAAAAATCATATATGCATGAAACATCAAGAGGATCAGAAGCAACCACGCTTACCTAACTCACCCTGGTACGCTGCACAACGGCTTCAAACAAACAGCACAGCTTTATATTGCAATAGCCAAAACATCAGTCACTAGATTACGAAGAAATCTAGTCTTAATATATAATAATTAAGATGATCTAAGTCATGACAAACAATTCAACAAAATATAATACGTAAAATAGTTTTTTCACTTCATGTGTGTCCATCATTCTAAGGCAGTAATTTTTCTTTCTTACTTTTATTGATAATTATTAGTCATTTGTGACAACTTAATGTGTTTACGGCAATAAAGTCCGGTGTTATTCACACTGATTTAATATTTCTAACACTGACCATGTCTCTTTCACGTAGATCAAATTTTGGTTTGGTCACCTGTAGTGATGCATGATGTTAATAAATTTACATTGACTTTTACAATGACAAACTATAGTTATATAAGACAGCGTCAAACTATGGAAAGTCTACCTTTTTATACACACACACATATATAATAAATTGTTTAGTTTTTACAAAGAGATTTTCTTTAAATGAGAGATTCGTTGCTATTCATAAATGTAAAACCAAATGGAGTAATATAAAAATATTTTCTATCCCAATAGAGTAATAGAATCATATCTCATGCAATATAATAAGCGATTCTATTGACATGAGTTTATGAGAATGTTTCTATTATACTGGGAAGATTCTTGATCGAGCCACAGAGCTGCCCCGCGCGTTCCCAGGTGACGGGGTTGTATCCTGAATCATAGTAGGTAACGTGTTTTGAAACTTCCACGTTCCGTGCATAACAAAGATCCCTTTTGTAGATTTCTTTACGACTAGGCTTATTGGAGCCGCTACAAATGGTTACATTGTCCGTCCCTACCTGATACTTATTACTTTTTCCGGTGACAGTCAGAATTTTTTTCAAGTTAGTCCATGTCTTTTTACCTTAAATTAATATTTTGTAAATTTGTTCTAGTTCTGAATAATGTTGCTCGGCTCGCTGGACGGTAAGAAAACCTTCAATAAATTATTTTTAGATACAATGTTTTTGTCTGATGTAAAACGTACGGAAGCCCGTTAGTGCCATGTTGTGTTTTATTTTTAAGTCGTTATAAAGACTTTCTTACTCGTTATAACGACTTAGCTTACTGGTTATAACGACAGCTTACTCGTTATAACGACTTAGCTTACTCGTTATTACGACTTAGTTACTCGTTATAATGATTTAGTAACACGTTATAACGACTTAGCTTACTCGTTATAACGACTTAGCTTACTCGTTATAACGACTTAGCTTACTTTTTATAACGACTTAGTATCTCGTTATAACGACCTACTTACTTGTTATAACAACTTATCTTACTCGTTATAACAACTTACCTAACTCGTTTTAAGAATAATATGAAGTAGGCTTTAGCCTTATATCGGGCGAGGCCCATATCTCTTAAAATTAAATAAAAATTTAAATACGTAAATTGATCGAATGTGTTCGAGAATGTTTTGTTACTGATATTGCATGGCATGCATGCCAGATACATTTCAGGTCTGCGAATAGTAGTTGCTGAGAAACTGGAAGGAAAATTTCTTGGGCAAACCGTAAACGTACGGAATATCCGATTATATAGGCGTAGTCAGTGGGGCCCTAATAAGACTAATAAAACTCAATTAACGATTGTTATAAGGGAGCAACCATTTGATTTTTATGGGGGGGGGGGGCTATTGTGAAATTTGAAATAAAAAGGCAGGATGCCAAAAATCAGGAAATAAAAGACAGGACAGGGCTTTAAATTAAAAAAGGCAGGATGGTGTTTCTGGCTGAAAAATTTATAGTAAATTTAAAATAAAAAAAGCCAGGCTCCGATTTTTTCCGAAAATAAAAAGGCAGGAGGAAAAAAATATCCATAGCCCCTCCCCGATAAAAATCAAATGGTTGCGAGGCCGAAGACAAAGTCGATCTAGCGATCACTGATACCCCCGCTTAAATTTTGCAGAACTTTTTGGGGAAATTTTTCTAACGTTTTTGACGACTGGTGACTATGAAATTTGATGGATTTCTCCCACAATCGATAGGCTTCTGATAAACCTAAAATGAAACTATATCCCAAAGTTTCATTGAAATTAAATGCAAACTTTCTGAGTTATCGTCAGAATATGTTTTTTGTAAACATTTCTAACATTTTTTGGCAACTGTGACCTTAAAATTTGACAGATTTTCTCCCAAAATCTATAGGCTTCTGATCAACCTAATATGAAACAATTTCCCAAATTTTCATTGAAATCAAATGCAAACTTTTGCAGTTATTGTCCGGAAACATCTTTTTTTTGTAAAAATTTCTAAAGTTTTTCGTGGACTGCGACCTTGAAATTTGACGGATTTCCAACAAAATCGATAGGCTTCATACCAACCTGATATATAACAATATCCCAAAGTTTCATTCAAATCAGATGCAAACTTTTTGAGTTATTGTCCAGAAACAACTTTTTTGTAAAAATTTCTAACGTTAACGTGGACTGCGACCTTGAAATTTGACGGATTTCCCCCCAAATCGATAGGCTTCATACCAAAATGATATATAACAATATCCCAAAGTTTCATTCAATCAGATGCAAACTTTTCGAGTTATTGTCCGGAAACAACATTTTTGTAAAAATTTCTAACGTTTTTTGTGGACTGTGACCTTGAAATTTGACGGATTTCCCCTAAAATCGATTGGCTTCTTACCAACCTGATATATAACAATATCCCATTCAAATCAGATGCAAACTTTTTGAATTATCATCCGGAAACCAAATGTGGACGGACGGATGACATGAGGACCACTATATGCCCCCGACTCTGTCGAGCGGGGGTATAAAAATGATAATAAATCATGTTAGTACAAATCTAAATCTTTTTTATTTGGGTCACACCCATCAACATTGTAAACGATTACTTTTATGTAGAAATTGATACAGTAAAATATGTATTTTTTCCGTAAGAATGATTTAACGCTTCAGAAACAAATGTAGGGCGCAATCTCTACTTTTATTACAAATCCTGGAACGTCCACTTTTTTCACAAAAAAGGGGTATATAGGAATCACCCTGTCGGTCTGTCCGTCCGTCTGTCCACATAACTCTTAAGTGCAACTCCTCCTAAACCGCTTGGTGGATTTTGATGAAACTTTATATGAAGGAAGTACATCATATGGAGATGTGCAACTGCATGAAGAAAAGCTAAGTCGTTATAACTAGCAAGCTAAATCGTTATAACGAGTAAGCTAAGTCGTTATAACGAGTAAGCTAAGTCGTTTTAACGAGTAAGCTAAGTCGTTATAACGAGTAATCTAAGTCGTTATAACGAGTAGGCTAAGTCGTTATAACCAGTACACTAACTCGTTATAACGAGTAAGTAAGTCGTTATAAAGACTTAAAAATAAAACACAACATGGCACTAACGGGCTTCCGTAAAAACGTCACTAAACTTTTGAGCTAATATTATTTAATGACACACTATTTTAAAATATCAAACTGAGGAGCGGTTCTACCAAACCACATGATTTGCGTATTTTAGCACCACTGAGCTGTCATTAATTAAAAAGACATAAATAGACAACCTTTAATCAATCATCCTGAATGACTCTAACGACTTCTCTAGAGCCAATTTCTGCACGCTGTTGTATATCTATACCGTTAATGATCAAGTTATCTAACCAACCAATGCTTGTTTTTTGTACGTATAGTATCAGTATATACTGATCGGCTTCCATTCATCTAATGTCATGAGAAACAAACAACAAGTGTCAATATTTTATCTTCTTGTATTGATAACTCAAGATAAAAGTATCTTAATACGTGAATATCGTGTAGATTTTTTGTTCTAATTAAACAACTTTAATTAAACAAGAATCTAAATATAGTTAAGCATTAAAACAGGTTTTGTGGCAGGTTGTTTTTCTCATGATACGCTTGGATTAAATTTTGTACCGAGATAGGTACTGTCAAGTTACCTATTTGTTTGCATGTTGCATGCTTCTAGTTCAAATATAAATAAGGTTTATTGTTATTCGCGTGCTTAAGTCTATAAGTTTCTTACGTGTTAAAAGTTTATAAGACGAACGTTTGTAAAAAATAGGATGTGATAAGTACAATATGCATACATTTATGCATATTTTACTTATTGCATCTTGATTTTACATTTAAATAACATGAAAATTCTTAAAAGCGAGGTTTTTCCGACGCAGTCGGTATTATATTCACTTTTTATCCTTTGACCTCATGACACTTCACCTCTCTTAATTCTGTTTCTTGATTGGTTAAAAACCAATTGGACGGGGGTTCGGAACAGGGTGGTAAATTGGACAGGGGCTCGGAACAGGGTGGTAATTCACCTTTCAAATTGTTTACTATTATTATTAGATTTTACCGTCTGTTTGTTTATAAAATTATTTCATAGTGCAATTTAAGTATAAAGAACGACAAATAACTTGTACAAAAATGTTAAATATTTTTTATTTGAAGTACAGCGCAAATTAAATGCATATTAACACGCTGGATTTTAGCGGGCTTTTATGGAGGATAAAAAAGACGAAGAGACGAAATTTTAATTAATTTCTAAATACAAATTAACAATCATTTTGTATTCATGTTGATATTAAATTAAATGTATTATTGTTCTTGGGCGTCCGTCGTAGTACACACATAGATAGAGAGTTGTGGCTCTAATTGTAAAGTATACTTTGCTTATTCAGTAAATTTTAAACTATAAACATTTTATTAAAAAATTTCTGATATTCAATTTGTTTACATTATTGTATAACTGCTTTGGTGCTCGCAGAAAAAACTTCATTTCTATATCTTAGGCATTGGGTTTCAATACATAATAGCAATAAACTTTCTGGAATACATGTACATGTACAGCAAAGTACATGTAGTTGTATGTACATTATAAATTTAAGGTTAACTGTATGCTTAGTAAATCTGTAAATATCGAAAACACGTAAATAAAAGGGGGCACACATGAAAAAATGAATAATTTCAAACTCGTTTCATCTGGGACTAGTGTTAATTTATAGGTTCGTGATTTCATTCACGTAGTAATAATTGTCCGTCAGTACTTCCCCCAAAAAATCTCCATCAAACATTTCTGGTCTATTGAAACGGGCAATTTGTATGACAATAAAGGCAATTCGTAGTTCAATGCATAACTCAATTTATATCTTTACTGCGTCGGTTATCTTTTTTAAAGATAGTACTTGTTTAACTGTATAACATGTGATAATAGCGCGGAACACTTAAAGGCATATTGTCTACGGAAAGCGTAATTTTTTTGTCAAGTGTTTTGTACCAGAATTATATTACATTATATGAAAAATGATGATAGAAAACTTGTTTTCCGCAAACAAATTAGTGTATCAGTGAATTTTGAAGAAAAACATTGACTGACCTCCAGTGGAATCTCATTAATTATGCACTGACCTCGATTCGTAAGGATGAAGTTTAAGTTATTTTTAGAACATAAACATAAACAATCATGTACATCGTAATTGCAATCGTTTAGCGCAATCGTGGGATTCTTATCAAAAAACACAAATGTTGATTGTTTGAAGTGAAATATTGCTTGTCTCATTACAAAAAATATATAAAACATATTGACACACGCAAAATGATAAAATATCATAGAGGAAATTTTAGCCATTTCGGCGTGTGAAAAGCATTCTTTAGATGCGCAAGCTCAGTGTGAGTTCAAACTGCAGGTCATATGAATAAGGGCGGGTTTACATCGAATTATTGTACTCCTTGACAATAATTCATAAGACGTATTTTATTGCTTATAATTGCTATAAAACACGATAAAACTGACTTTTTTCACATAAATCTGAATAAAAATAATCATTTATTTATTCAAACATGTTTCACAAGTTGTTTAAAAATTAAGTGAAAATCGCAGACAATATGCCTTTAATCCTTTGAGACAACCAACAGTCTAGTCAAAGGAGTCAGTTTGGATTTTTTCTTAACTGGGCGCAGCTACACAGCGTAACGATGCATACAGGGAGAGGGTTTTTTTTCATATGATCCGCTAGTTAAATTGTTTCCCTAGTTTGCTGTCTACTTTTCTATGTCCACCTCATTAGCTTGACACTTTATTCGTAATCATGGATGGCATTGACACAATTTGAATTGCGGAAGTGCATAATTTCGGGAATCGAATCGATATAAAAAATGGCATTCCTGATAATTTTAGTTATATTAATTGAACCTGAATACCATTTTTTACCTGTATGATTTCGAAATTATAGCGGGAAATATTATAAATCCCAAGGGTGTTTTTGCTTCATAAAAAATTTTAAAAGCTACATTATCGTAACTAGTCATCAACTCTATTGCCGATGTGTCAACACAGGTGTCGGGAGTTTTAGCCTGGGCATGCTCGACTCCAACCCTGAATTGATAAGGATTGCGACGTCTTTCAAAGGTCTGGAATTCTCAATGGGTATTTCGCAATCTTCCTTCAATAAACTGGGACTCGACCACCAGAGCTTACACCGCGTCCACAAGTGGGGGGTGTAAGGTCATAATACGGAAAGCCTGACCTCGGACAACAGTGGGTAACTTATTTGGAGCTTGCCATTTTTCCGGACTCATTATGTATATTTCTGTAAGAGTAGGCTCGTTTAAGCCACTACATAAGGCTAAATTTTCCAACCCTCCTCTTATACTATTCCAATGGCAGTCAAAATTGTTGCCATTTGGTAATCTTTTTCGAATTGGTTAACTTGTTCTCGTCCGAATATAGCTGAAATACAGCTCGCTTGCATTAAGCAAACATCCATTTAATCAATCAATCCTCAAAGAATAGCTGTAAAATAGGTGAATGTGGTACAAAACCGTATCTCAAGCAAAACAGCTAGCTGTCGATCTGTATTTTGATTCAAATAGGTATAAAATACATTTAAATAAAAGTTTTTACGTCATTAAAAGCAGTTCTTCAGCTGCATTGGTCAACCGGATGTTGGAAGCCTGAATCTAAAACAACTGACAATAATGCGGAAGTTGTCGAAAAAGCCTTTAAAGGTGAAAGAACAAAAAGTGTGCAAATTCTTTGGTTTTCATATTATAGATTTTAGCAAAAGTTCATTGTCCTTCGCTAGTTCTCGTTTTGACGCAAAATGTGATGTAATATATTACTGTTTTAACATTTTTAAATGTTGAAAGGTATTTTAATAGAAAAATATTATTACAACATGAAATTCAACATTAATAGGATAATAACCTTATGTAAGAGACATACACACCAAATTCTCCAGTTTATAGATGCTGGAAAAGACATCACTAATCACTTCTACAGTGTTGTGAAAACAGATAGATTTCTATTACATTGTGTGGATTGATGTCTATCTATAATTTAAGTTATATTGCATACATCTTTAGATGTAGGAGGTGACAGACGGTGCGAGGTTATTCTGACGTTTAACGCGAGGTGTGACTTTTATTTAAAAATACTAAAAATAGTTAAAATTTCGCTATTAAACAATACACATTCTTTGCAAAATAACACATAGATGTATGCAATAAACATTTAAGTCACTGCTCTTTAGGAAATTTCTTTTTGCAACCTTTGAAAAACCACAATATAAGTTTTCAAGTACTGTCGCTAAGTGCACAAATGTTATTTTAATAAGCCCCTTTAATAATATATGCAGTCATGCGCAAAACCGCTTCCGGGTGGACAGAAACCTTTACTGTGACCTATTAATATTCATTAAAATATTCTTTTACACATTTTGTGGTGTTATTTTAATAAATACGTACAAAAACTAATATTTATATGATTTTAAAAGTACTCAAAAATAAACAGCGTGACCTAAATAAGAAGCGCGTAGCTTAGATACGACTTGTTTACATAGGCAACAGTATGGCGACGCGGGAGTGTTTAAAGAAACTGAACATCAAATTTCTACGACAACTGACCGAAGATAATAAGATCGATACCAAAAATAGAAGAAAGGAAGATATTATAAGTGTTCTTCTTGAGACCGAAGTACCAGTATCGGCATTAACACCAGTAGTACGAGCATCATTTGATCTCGAACATAATGTTAAATGTTAGCCCGAATGAAAACGTACCACCTTTTAATGTTGTCGAGTAGTCTACTCATGTCCACCGACCCCTGACTACACTGTCGTTTACTGCCGTCTACGATTTTATGATAAACAGAACCACAAATGATGGAAATTTTAAGGGGCTGGACAAGTCTGTAAGGCATTTCGAGGCAGGCGATATTCAGTAGATGGCATCAGCAAGTAAGATATATAATATTATTATGTTCGTCATAATTTTGTAATTGTATGTAAGGAGTTGTGATACACTGTTGCCCCAGGGGTATTAATTACAAGTAAAAATAAGAATGAGGTCTTTGATTTATTTATTTTTTTTTTTTTTTGGGGGGGGGGGGGGGGGGTAGCAATATATCTATTAGATTCATTAGTCTATACACAATATGATTTGAGGTCTCCACAAGTTAAGACATTACAACAACAAATATGCTATGGCTATAGGTTTTTTAATGAAAGCTGCACATTTATTGAGTTATAATGTTAAGTCGAGTCTTGTATTGGTATTGTATACACGATAAAAAATGTTTGATTCTGCTGCCATTAAGCAAACAACCCTTTACCCTGTAAATTGAAAGAATTAGTTTGTAACATCCTGCTGGTGCTGTATAGTTGTGATTTTTTTGGGTTTTTTTTCACTGTTGATTATATAATTTTAAATTTGGATTTTTAGATTGATGAAACCACTACATATATCAAGGCTTATTGTTTAGCATCTATGAAGAAGCAGAGGTATCAGGTCTTCATCTGTATGATGAACAATAATAGAATTTTTTCTGTTGACTTTGCCTACTGCCAGTGTCCAATCGGTATTTATTTAAACAAGGTATAGTGATAGTTGCTAATTTGCTTTGGTAAATTTATGATTTTGTGTACAATTTAAAATGTTTATTAGGCACAATAGTGTACACATCTCTGTACAATGACAGCAATTATTGCCACAATATCATTTGCAAATTTGTTCTGAAAAAGTATTTTACTATTTTTTCATATTTTGTAATGTTTATTATTCTTCTGCATATATCTGGTTCAAAAATTAAAAATATATCCATTATTAGTGGAAGGCATTTTATAATATTTTTAATAATCTTATATTCACAGTTAGCATAGTCTTGTAGTAACATAAGGTTGGAAAGGGGTGGGGGGTGGTATAGCTGGGTTGCGGATAAGTAAATTAAGCAGGATATTTCTCACAGTTCTATAAATTAAAATAAATCTTGTTTTTGTGTCAAACTTGTGTACAACAAATATGTTTGTTTGTTTTTTTTAAATAGTGTTTAGTGCCACTTTCAGCAATTTTTCAGTTATATTGTGGCAACTGGTTTTTATTGGGGGAAGAAGCTGGAGTACCAGGATAAAACCCCTGACCTTGGCTTTGGTAGGAAAACCGGCAATCCTTAACCACTCTACCACTGAAGCCCCTGAACAAATATGTAATGCTCACATATTAAGGTGCATCAATAAACAAATTAATTAAGGAAGTAATGAACATATCATTTCACATGTTTATGATAATGCTGAATAATATTGTTCTTGTTTGTGGAACATTCCAGACCATACCCCAGATGCATATCAGGAAGTGGAACTGATGTTGATCCTATGTTTTTGAAAATGGAAAAGATGCTTTTTATTGAAAACAACTGTAAGTTTCCAGTGGAGAAAATAAGGAGTAATGAAAAATTACATCAGGTTTTTGTTAAATGTCTTATTTATTAATATTAGAAAATACATGAACACAACTACCAAACTGGCACTGGCCATGGATCTGAAAATAAAAAAAAATCAAATATATACTCAGTATTTATATTAAACAGTTAACCAGTAAAACTGCATTCTAAGTTTTCTTAAAACAATGTTACACAAAAGAACATTACAATTTAAGAAGAGCACATCTGTTTAAATGAGCATCCCATTGCCAAAAAGGGATGACACCAACAAAGTGTAAAAATAATGTGGTATGTTTTTCTCTTTCAAAGTCCAACCTTTAGAAATTGATGAAGACTTGGTGACTTACACTGTACAGCAAACAAGACAGCAGAGGTTATCAGATATGTGGAGGAAGCTTCATGAGGGATCTCTGTATGTAGCTTCTGCTCAAGTAATAGACAGTAGCTAGAGTGGCTAAATATGCTGAAGTTTTTGTGGACCTCCTCAAGTTTCTGCTCTGTTTCTTCTTTTTCCAGTTTTTCCTGAAAACAATGAAAAAATGAAATATAATAATGTTAATTATAAGAAATTCATCTGAAACATTTATAAATTACAGTTTTAGACCATATTTATTTTCTCCTAACACAATTTGGTACATAATTAAACATTTACATGAATTTAAGCCATCTGTAAAGAGTTTGCAAAATAAAAAATTACCTTACAACCGTTTTTTTAGTTTTACTATATACATGTACTGCAGAGCATTAAACTGTAATAAATATTTTTTATAGCTTAATTTTTGACAAATGTTGATGCATTAGTCAATACCTTGTTTTACTTTAGCCTAAAGTAAAACAAGGTATTGACTAATGCATCAACATTTGTAGTGTCCAGTAACAAAAAAGGGGAAGCAAGTGAAAGATTACAGTGCAGTGACCAATAACTTTAAGTACCCCTGTCCCTGTTTACACAAGTAAAGAGGCTGGTACTTCTGTACTGTACATTATTTTGTTCTAATTTTATTTTAATTAAAAGGAAAAATTGTGTTCTTTTAAGAAATAGCTTTTGTTCAGCTTGTACATTTTAATAATAATGTTATGATGTTATTGTTAAATCTTGACTGTATTTTTTCAGAAGCAAGACACAGAATTATCAATCCTGGAATTATAGTCATTTGCTCGCATAACCTACGCATATATAGAGTTGGGAATACAAATACTATAACCGATTGTTGGGCTGGACAATCGGCCACGCAGCAACATAGATGAGACAAATGATGAACAATGTGTCAAATTGGTCCTTTTAAGGGCCACCACAGTTATTCAAAAAGAATCTAAATTGTGTGATGCACATTTATTAAACAAAATTATTATAAAGTAGTAGTTTTTTTTAACAACTTCATAAAATTGCTATCAAATTAAACAATACCATTCTAAAATTTTGCCAAAAATGTCTAAAAAAATACATTACTGTAATCAAGGCAACTGAATAAGTGAGCACTGAAAGACAAAAATATATGAAATAAATTAGTAGCCAGTGACCAAGCTTTATTTTGAAGTGAAATGTACAGAGAAAGTTTAACTGACCATTTCAGCTGTTGTTGCAATGTTATGCTTAGAAAACTTTAATCTACAAGAAAATTTACAAGACAATTTTTTCCTAAAACTTTCAGAAAGTTATTACCAGATGACTGGGATATTTATCCATTGTGGTCCATCAGTTCAGTCCTAATTTAGAGGACTGAATTAAAATTGGTTTTATTATGCTGTTAAAAATGCCTCACACATGCAAAATTTAATTTTTATACTTCAAAACTTGTCTTTCTTTGGAATTGTAAGTCCATGAGTGAAAAACTTCCCCCAAGAAGTTTAGTTCCTGCTGTTTTTTTAAAGTGAGGATTATATTTTAAAGTTTGATTTTTGTGATTTATGATCTACACACATTTGGAAATATGGAAAAAAAATAAATGATTTATTTAGTAGGCACATATCTTTATATCAACTGGTTATGGATAACTAAAAAAATCTTATCTTAAAACATTGTTGTATGTATTTGAACAATATCATGGTTGACAGAACATGTGATCAATAGAGGACTTACTACCATAACCACTTGTCCACTTAGGCCCCTAGGGATAGTTGGAGTAGTTTTATTATGCAAAAGATGCTTTGGATGAATCTAGATATCAGTGAGATGGTACCCATCTCTGTGGGCCCCGCCGACCTTAAGGTCATAAACCATTGTATGCAAAACATCATCTTGATATTATAAAAAAGTTACATCAAAAAGCAATAATGTGACCTTAAGGTCAAAGGTGATCAACCACTGTATGCGACACATCGCCTTGATATTTTCTACCAACATTCCAAAAATCAAAAGCCTACCTCAAAAGATAAAAAAGTTACAGCCCAGACATGAATTTGTCATGCAGAAAGCAATAATGTGACCTTAAGGATAAAGGTGATCAACCACGGTATGCAACACATCACCTTGATATTATCTACCCACATTCCAAATATCAAAAGCCTACCTCAAAAGATAAAAAAGTTACAGCCCGGACACGATTAGTTTCAGACGGACGGACAGACTGATCACTATAGGGTGTCCGCCACAAAGTGGCGGGGCCCTAATTATGGATTTTTATGCCCCTGCAATGATAAGTTGGGGTTGGGGGCATAATTACCCTTGTTTTTCAAATAGTTCAACACATTACCTGGCTATAGTTTTATCCTTTTTTAGGTAGACATTGGTTGTACACATAACTTTTCAAGTTAATAATTTGATATTATTTTATCTCATGGCCTCAAAGGAAAGTACGGGGGTGCACATGATAACATAAAACTTGCAGATGAATTATTCAACAATCGTGCATCAAAGTAAGGTAAAAACATATTATACACGTACTATAGAAAACTTCCCTATGATCAATATTGAAGGGATATCGCTCGCCGGATAGGTCACACCTATTTACATATAATTTCTTTAAATAATAATATTTATTAGCGAAACACATTTACAATAAATGGTCATTGCCAAAGTATTGAACTATAAGCTACAAAAGACAATAAAATAACATGCGTCATACCTGGTATGTGCATTGTAAAATCTTCCCAGTTGATCACTTTTATCCACGCTTTCCATTTTCTTTGGTCTGGGGAAAGCAAAAGAAACTTATCCTTTTCTCTTTTGCATCTTGATTAACCTTATCGTGGCACAGGTACACGCAACAACTGTTCACCATTGTTTTGTTTACGCATAATCGTGACGATACACCCGGAAGCGTTTGTGCGCAAGCGCGATAAACTATTCCGCAGTTACGTTAAAGGGGCTTATTGGTGACGTCGCGCGCCATAGCCATCAAAATTAAAAAATATTCTTAAGTTAAAGAATATCCTCAATTGCCATGGCAACAAAGACAATCTAATGTTTTGATTGGATGATATTAAAATTAATTGCCAATCTAAAAATTGTGTTGATAGCACAAGCGTGACGAAATTTATTCATTTTACATTAATGGTAGGTTAGAAAGTGTCAGTGTGAATTCTTCTTTTGTTTTTGTATATTTGTTTTTGTTAGTATATTAGTAATTATTTGGTCTATTGTCCGGAATTTAGTACGTTGTCCAATCCAAGTTAATTAGGTGAAAGCCGAAAGTACATACTTTGTTGTTATAAAGGTGTAGAACCCCCATTGTTCGACTCTTTGGCTATATTAAATTTGAGAATTTTGACTTTTCCTAGACAATTTACCTTTATTTCTGATAAAGCGACTCTTCTGTCCCGTAACAATATGCAACGGATCAGCATTCTTTCAAAATTTCACCATATGTTTCATTGCATAGAAGAACGAACGCTCAACTAGAAGTTCATATGGTCTAAAAATCTTCTTTTACTTTCAATTTCAGTCCAAAAATAGTGCATGTCCTGAATTGACTCCAACATTTTAATGTTCAATTAAAAACAGTAAAACTTAATCCTCAAGTTTTCATAAAATGGTCAGCTTTCCAAAAATACCAAATGTATTCAGGTATCATGTACAATTCAAATTCTATATTGGGAAACAGTGAACTGATCTGTTAATAGTACTACTTTGACTGGTTCCGTTATTTGGTGGTCCTACACCTCAAATCATTTTGGGTATAGCAAAACACACACGTGATACGGAATTGTTTTATTTTGGTTTAGAATTGAGGCTAATATATTAAGTATATAAGGTGATGTTCTTAGAGTAGCTGTGCATAAGGACGCCAAAGTGGTGAGGCCATTTCAATATAAGGGCTTCTACTTTAAATATCAGTAAAGATTGTTATTAGTCGAAAGGTAATTACAAGGCAATGGTGATATTCTGAATAAGGAGTAGACCATGATTGTTGATTTAATAAGTTCGATTGTCTTGTGTGACAGGTGTGCCTAATAAGTGGTCACAATACCGGTGAACACTAGTTCTGAATAAGGACCAGAGGTACACTGATAACATTCCATTTACCTTTTTAGCAGACAGGAGGCATTTCACATCTTGTAGCTGCGGGTTGGCGCCACTGTGCCTCTGAATAAAAGTTTGTTTGTTTGTTTTAATGTTGTGTTTAATGCCACTTTCAGCAATTTTTCAGCTATATCAATACGTCCAGTTTTTTTTATTGCGGGAGGAAGCCTGAGTAACCGGAGAAAACCCCTGGACCTTCGGTAGGAAAACAGGCAATTCTTGTTAATAAAGATTGAAGTCAAGCGCACCCTGACAGCAGTAAGACTCGAACCCACAATCTCAGTGTTCAGACCACGTGATTAACAGTAGACGAACTACCTTAATCACTCTGCCACCGAGGTCTCATTAAAAAAGTAAGAAGGACGTTGGTCCTGTATTCCATAGCAGTTTAGTTATCATACATTAGGTCAAAAGCATTACGCATATATTATACATTATAGAGTAGGAATAGGTCTTACAAACATATTATGTATTTTCGCCATTGGGCTATATATCTCTCTCGTTAGGTTTCACGCTACCATTAACTAGCATCCTGCAATTCCGGAAAAATAACATCGGGCACGAATCTAAGAGGCAAAGCTGGCGTTGTTCTGGTTATCTGGCGTGTAGAGTACGATCTCGTACACGTTACACAAGGACATGTTGTACATAATAATATTGGTTATTTTTTAGGAATGATATTAATATTGTACTTTGTGTTAAATATAGAATCTGTGTTTGATCCTTTGTACTTCTTTTTGTTGTACTATACTACGACGCAAAGGGGCCTTTGTAGTTTCTGAATAAAGTAAAGATGTGTATGGAATAAGTCAATTTTATAGCTGCTTAATTTACGTTAGTGTATGCTACTTTAAAAGAAGTAGATTAATTATTTCTGTTTCTTAAAATACTTTGCGTATAGAGACAACTAACAATAAGTAATTTACCAACTGTGATACGAATGTATTTTATATAGAGACGCTGGTTTTATTGACTAAAATATCTTTTGTGCCTTTAACTGTCATTTTAGATGTTGTGAGTTTTATAATTGGCATATATTCTCATCATGTATTATTTATTTTATATAGACGTAATCATTGTGTTCTAATGTAAATGGGGTATACATAATTCACACTGTACAATCATTACGAAGTACTGCATTTCATATACAGATATAAATGCATATATTTAAGAAATAGTTCATGAGGGGTATGATGTTGTACTCATTTACACATGGGCTGGGCCTTTATATTCGATTATATTTTACCGAGCGATAGTGAGGTAGAAAATAAGAATGTTAAAGCTCAGACCGTGTGTAAATTAGAACATCATCATACCCCTCATGAATTATTACAATGTTTTTCTATTCAAGCTGGCCATATAGGCCATGATTTTCTAGCCGCCATTTTCATGATGAAACATTTTTGGTCTTGAAATCCTTCTGTTTGCAATGTACGGTGGACAATATACACTTTAACTAAACATTTATTAACTATTTTACCATAATGTGCCCTCGATATGTCTTATTTACTTTTATTTCAATCCGAACTTCAAAATTCAACCATTAACGTTCTGGCGTCGTAAAACCTCTTATGACGTTACGCCGCATTTAGCGTGTGCGAAGAATTGATATATCGGGTAATATATCGTTGATAAGGAAATATTTACCTTTTATAATCTGTATATACACACCATTTTAAAGTGAATTTTAAAACTAATCGAATTTTTGTAGCTTTTTAATTGACTAAATGAAAAATATAATTCCGTTTTTTATATGAATAATGGATTGGTCAAGGCAATTAAAATAAGGCTATGTTATTGATAAATTCGAAGACTATCCTATTCGAGGAAACAAAATAATTGTATTCTGTGTTCTTAGAAATAGAAAATGGCGTTGTTCTCATAAAAATAGATATCTCCGAGACGACCAAACCACGCTCTACCCACGCAATGAGACACATTTATATAAATAAGTATATACCAAATATTATATCTCTCCTGTTATCTAAATGGACGTTTAACCCACGATCTCACATTCCATACCAGCACGATGCCAACTGTACCGGATTGGTGGTTATGGGCCGTTAAGTGACATAAGTTATAAGGAATTTATGGCAATCGGTAACATGCTAACAACCACAAAGTATATCCAATAACCAGTAAAAGAGTTCAGAAATTCTCTAGTCTCCTTAATAAATTATTCGTATTTTATGATCCCAGATACATTCTTGTGATGCATGCTAAGATTTATATCGCTGTGATAGAGTTATATCACTTTGATAACATTACCTAGCACATATGTACTCAGAGAAATATTTTTCTTATGACTTTGTGTCGGAATAAAACGCGCAATTCTGTCAGAACTCATAAAAATTGTTCTGTATAATTCAAGATTCTAAAATTTTATCACGATTTGTGATATAAGTAACGCATAACGAGCATGAATTCTGTTAAAACTTACCACTATTTCAACAGTATCTGACTGCCTTCTGTTTTAATACTTTAATTATATTATATTAAAGTCATTTGACTATTAGTTAGAACTCAATAGTTCAAAACCGGAAATGTCAAACAATAAAGGAAATAAAATAGTATTATCTTTTCTCAAGTTTTATCATGGATTATGATAAACATAAAGTAAGCCAAGTTAATTTTATTATTAATTTTACACATGTTTGTTCAAAATAATGTTCATGAATTGTGTCTTAAATATTCTAAATTCGTTTAACCATTTAAGCTGTTTGACGTATCACATACCAGTTATTGGACGAACGTCGTGGGTTTACTCAAGCTACTCCCGCTTCCTCCCCCAATAACCGCTTCCTTCCCCAATAAAACTATTGATCCATAAAATAGCTTTAAATTGCTGAAAGTGGCATTTAACATTCTACGTTAAGATGTAAATCGCATATTCATAAAAATACATTCATGCAATACAGACCTGTATTCCATTTTGGCTATTTTTATTTCATTTTTTATATTGCGGGATTAGTACGTAATTAAGTGAAACAAATAAAACAGTTTACTCTAGACTTGCTACAAGTCCCTTTTAATTTTGTTTTTAGTTTTGCTATGAAAGAGATATATATTTTCCTATACTTCTTGTACAGATGTGAATACATGTAGTATATGAAATGTAAGTCTCTAAAAGCAACAAATAAAAATGAATCTGCAGATTTGAGCTAACTTTACATTTATTGCTCTGAGTACATGTTGCATTTTGAATTTTAAATATCTCTAGAGAGTTTAAAAAAAAATGAATCTGCGGAAGGTCTTTGTTTACTGTACATTTATTGCTCTGAGTATATGTTGCATTTTTGCATTTTAAGTATCTCGAGAGAATTTTACAAGTAGATGTTATATAAAATTGATAAAAATTTTATTGCAACATTCTGAAGAGCACAGACACAGTGTTACACTTTTATGTTATACAGCCATATATAACGTAATGTGTATCATTTAAAGTATAATTACAGATGAAAGAACATGTCAGACTTGTTGTTTTCGCCTGATTTTCTCATTTTCTTTCTAATTTTAATCAAAGTATGTTCATGGTAATTACAGTTATGTGCTTTTGACGTGACTATGCCTTGTATTTATTTTCAACGCATATAAGTAACAACGTATAACGAGCATGAATTCTGTTAAAACTTACCACTATTTCAACAGTATCTGAATGCCATTTTGTTTAATATTTTATTTAGATTACAGTACAAAAATTAGTTAGAACTCAATAGTTAAAAACCGGAAATGTCAAACAATAAAGGAATAAAAAAGTATTATCTTTTCTTAGCTTTTATTATGGATTATGATAAACATAAAGTAAGCCAAGTTAATTTTATCTGTATGAATTGTGTCTTAAATATTCTAAATTCGTTTAACCATTTAAGCTGTTTTACGTATCCCATACCAGTTATTCGACGAACGTCGTGGGTTTACTCAGGGTACTCCCGCTACATTCCCCAAACTATCGATGCCATAATTGCTGAAATTGGCATTTAACACTATTCAAACAAACAAACGTATCACATACTTCGACTTTGTTTATAAAACGTATAAGTTTTGCAGTAAGATGATAACTTTATTAAGGTATCTCCTAGTACTTACGTGATATCTATATACATGTAGCCCCACCCCGACGTCATACTCTAAAAGAAACGGTTTAGTTTATAAAGGACAACATGAGAGTGTATTTATTACCAAATAGTAAATGATTTTTTCCTTTTATAAGATATTTACTAGTTTTAACCTTTACACCAAACATACGTTCTATATCATGGTCTTCTAATGTCCTCCGTTAAATTGCCCGCTGACCTTTCATCTTTTTTTCTGGTTGGGCAAATAAAGATTATAAATATTTATAGCTAATAAAAAATTCTTTTTATGACCAATACGAAAAGAAATTAAAAACCTCATGTGTTTAACATTCTGCAAGTTCCAAGTTTGTTGTATCATAGACACCTACATAAAACCCACACATAATTTTTATAACGTTCAAAATTTACAAATTTATTACCATTGAAATGGTGTTGTTAGTCACATACATTTAAAAAAAAATGTTCTTCACTTTTGGACAGCGTTGAATTTAGTCCAATTTTAATTTTGATTTTTGATTTCAAGTATAAGTTGAAACGTCCTGTCTACTTTACTCTTTTGTTAGGGCAATATAGTTTTCCTTGATGAGGAAAAAATTAGTATCGTCTTATTTCTGTGTATTTTTTCTGTTCTATGCCGATGGATATGGATTAGTCATGTGAGTTATTTAATGGTTGACATACAATGGACCGGAAGTAATTTTTAAATTGGTACTTTACATATGTATTGCCCTCAGAACACTAACCTGTTCCCAGAACCTTGGGAACAATATTCTGGTGTATTGCCCGACTACCCATTAACTAACTGAGAAATCTAAGCGATGAAAGGAAAGAGAAGTAAGTAGCGGATTACGTCCAAGATTTTTTTTTACTAGTTCATAAATTTGCGCATTCTACGTTAAGATGTAAATCGCATATTCATAAAAGTACATTCATGCAATACAGACCTGTATTCTATTTTGGTAATTTTTGTTTCATTGCGGGATTTGAATGTAATTAAGTGAAACAAATAAAACAGTTTACTCTAGACTTGCTACAAGTCCTTTTTAAATTTGTTTTTGGTTTTGCTATGAAAGAGATATATATTTTCCTATGCTTCTTGTAGTATATGAAATGTTAGTCTCTCAAGCATTAAATTTTACAAGTAGATGTTATATGAAGTTGGTAAAATTGTAATTATATTTTGTTAATTTAGAGGATTTTATTGCAACATTCTGAAGAGCACAGACACAATGTTACACTTTTATGTTATAAAGCCATACATAACGTAATGTCTATCAATTAATATAATTACAGATGAAAGAACATGTCAGACTTATTGTTTTCGCCTGATTTTCTCATTTTCTTTCTAATTTTAATCAAAGTATGTTCATCGTATGTTCATCGTAATTACAGTTATGTGCATCTGACTTGACTATGCCTTGTATTTATTTTCAACGCATATCAAAAACATGAAACAACACACGGGTTTCCTCTATTTTCTTGAATGGTACATTAAATTTAATTACAGAATTATTCTGCTTGTTATGCAGTATAAACAACGGTATTTTGACATAGAAAATGTCCTTTTATCATTATAACGTTTTTGGTTTTCATGGCAAGAACCAAAACAGTATAACAATGAGGATTGTATTTATATGAAAAATAAAAATACAAATATCTTTTCGAATTTGTTTATCCATGAATAAAAAAAATCTGCATGTGAACATCCCTTTACTAGCAAACATCAGAGTTATAACTATATATTTAAATAAGTCGCTTACAAATAAAGCTGGATGCCTATGTTGTAAATTACCAATCGAGACACGTTCTAACGCCATTATTGGTCAGCTTTCTGACTAAAATTATACATGCTATTTAAACTAGATAGTAATACTGCTGGTACAAATGAAATTAACAAAAATTGTTGCATGAGACATCACCTAGGAAACATATCACTGTCGTTTAGAAACTTCGTTTTTATATGGCATGCATTTTATATAAAAACTTTAGATCTGTTTTTGTTTGTGGATTAGGATTAACGCGGTGTTGAACAGCTTTTAACATATATCATTGCATCCAGTCTTCATTGAAAGAGGCAGCCGTAGTACCCAGCGAAAACCCCGGCCCTCGGTGAGAAAACTGGCAACCATTGTGAAAAATTTATATATGCAAATAATAAAGGGAAGCAAAGCACTTGTGGATGTTATTATGTTTTTGTAATATTAGTGATGTCACTGTTTACTATATTTCTTGTTATCTCTGATGCCTTATAAGAACAAATACTTGAATGACGTAAGGATCACAAAATAACAATATACAGCAAACATATGTAACAAAGTCAATTTAAGACAATGTTCAATTAAATAATAGAAATGCAGAAAAGTCAACGTTCAATTAAATATGTGAATTGCAGAAAAATACAAAATTTTAAAAGTGGTTACCGCAAAATGCTGGTATGTCAACCAATTCAAATAAATATTTGTCAGCCAAATGCCGAAATAAATTTTTTGATCTCCTTGGGAACATAGGTAAGTCAACCAAACCCTTTAAACAAGCTGTTAGTACAGCACAAAATGTATAACACGCAGCAAATATGCCAAACAAAAACATCACGACACTACGACTGCAAACTCCTCCAAGAATAAAGTCATATTATGGCAAACATCGTCGATTTACAAGAATATGATCCATCTTTTGGTGCAATTCCTTGTATCCTACTATGGCTGTTGTTGAACATGTATTCATACGTTGTAAAACACCTTGAGATCTGAAATGATAAACAACAAAAAAGCGAACATTTCAAATTTCTTTTACAAATATAGTGAAAAATTTGAGTTTTTTTGCATGACAAATAAAAACTGCTTACTGCGTATGGTCGAGCTTATCCTCCTTTTGTAGAAAATTATATTTTGAAATTAACAATTATTTCCTCTTTATATTCAGCGTCTTGAAATGCAGCTATTTTTTTTTTATTTTGATAGGGTGATCTTCCATAGTAAAATTTGACCTAAATTACACTGGAAGTATAAACTAGGTGCAGTCGATTTGATACTCTTCCGGCTTTGTCGTTAGCGGGAAAATTCTCGGAGTTTGTCTGAATATCATTGTACGTCACGAAAGAAGACAATATAAAATCCCCTTAGAATAAAAATGGCTGACTTACAATAAAATTCCCGTCGCAAAAGTCAAGAATAATTTGTGACATGTAAACAACAGGCATAATATTAAATATGAACAGGTTATTGTAAATAAATTTTTCTACTGATTTTCGTAATAAAAAGGTACAATATGGAATAACACCAAAAAATAAGCAAAAACTGCACTCCACCGGGTCAGACTTTTAATATAAGTATTACATTTTTTATGTATATGAATTTAAAATTGTAATTGAAGGACTAAAAATCAATTTAAAGGTTCAAAAATGGAAAGTGAGGATTGGAGAGTTTTTCCAAATTTTTTTTTCTCACTTGTTCTCTTTGGATGACGCTCGAAGAAGAACTCTGTAATTACGTCACAAAAAGGATATTAACTTACAAAGTCCAATCCGGTATATTTTTCGGAACAACGATAATGGAATTTAAGCTTAAATTCTATTATTACCAAAATGCAGTTTCTTTTTAAATACGTAAATAACTGGTTTCGAATAAATATCTGAATTAGGTCTCAACGTGACTTTATTATGCCACAAACAGTTTTACAAGGTCTCTTACAAGGTTCTATTTTAAAAAATGGCGACCACCGTTTGACCTGCGTATACATGGTTTGGAAGTGTTCTTCATTTATTCATTTGGGGTCCTAAGTGGCCGTGGGGTTAAGGTAGTTAGTCCACTATTAATCACGTGCCTGTCAACACTGAAATTGCGGGTTCGAATCTCACTGCGTACAGGGTGCATTCAACTCGAATCTTTGTTTAAAAGGATTGCCAGTTTTCCTAGCGCAGATCGAAGGTTTTCTCCGGGTTCTCCGGCTTCCTCCCACAAATAAAAACTGGACGCCATAATATAGCTGAAAATTTGCTGAAAGTGGCGTTAAACATCATTCCAACAAACAAACAACCATTTATCCAGTCATCACAAGCGTTTTATTAATAACGTAAACAGAGAAAACACAATAAAAGTCGACATATCCAAACTACAGAACAAATCGTATTATAAGAGACAAGATTAACTAAAAGCATAAACGCGACCAAGGCAGAATCAAACCACCTGCTTTCAAACATTTACTTTAATGAAATTGGCGGTGTCAAACCGCATATCTTGGATCACTATCCTCCACGTAAATAAAATATATAGACGTCAAAAAGTACTACATTCTTATTAATGCAATAAGTTTCTTTATGTTTGAATGTTTATCAATAAGCAACTGTAATAATAAATAAAAGAAACCATATATAAAATTGGTATTGCGATAATTATGACATGACTAATATTAACTGTCGTTCTGAATTCCTGAGGGCAAAGTTATTAGTAATAGATACGTGTATGTATGTTAGTCCTAACAGGTTGCAGAAATAAAAAAAAACGTGACTCATTAGACTAACATGTGATAAACATGTAATGCCTTGCATGTCATATTGCACGTACATGTACACTTATAATGGCAGCAAGAAGAAATAATTATTCAAAACATATCAAGAATTTATTCTAAAAATACGTCATAAGATCACATTCCGGTAAAGACACACAAAGAATATAGTAATACATACTGGGAGAAAAAAGAAACGTAATATCAGTTTTGGTTGCATTTCTTTATTTGTAGTCAATATATATTAAAATTTCAAACATAGCAACTTTGGCGGCGTATCCAACGTATTAAAAGAAAGAGTTAATTAAGGCTGCCGCAATATTATTGATTGTTTAAATATGGGTAGGCATTATATTCATGAATATTTTGCCAGAGCGTTAGTGAGAGTTTCTTTGATTGCTTAAAAAGGGTTAGGCATTATATTGGTTGGGTTTTAAAATAAATTTGGGGCGTTCACAACTGTATAATCAACAATGTTTGTTCTTTGAAATATATAACGTACAAATATAAAACCACTTTTTAAAAACTTTTGGTCCGATTTGGCATGTTTTTTATCTTAAATATTTTTAAAATAAAAACTGGAAATAAGTTGTAGGTATCCTTATGCTTGCTATACGGACGTACATTATTGTCTATGCGAAAGATACGCAAGTAATATAATTTTATTCTAAATGAAATATTTTATGTTGGCGCAATATTTTTGTGTAGTTATATATGCTACCTGTCGTCATTTTGTATAAAATGACATTTTTGGAATTATTTTAAACCCCTTGATAAAAAGGAGGTGGATTCGTGGCACTAGATTTAAATGCAATTTGATATTAGATTAGGAATTTTAGAAATAGGGGAGTTTGTCAACTACAAGTAGTTTAGACTATGCACATGGTGGTTTCTAATACGACACAGAGGCCTCGGTGGGCGAGTGGTTAAGGTAGTTCGTCTATTATTGATCACGTGGTCTGTCAACACTGAGATTGCGGGTTCGAGTCTCACTGCGGGCAGGGTATACTCGACTCCAATCTTAATTGACAAGGATTGTCAGTTTTACTGGCATCATTCAAACAAACAAAAAAATCTAAAACGACACAGATTCATACATAGGTCATACATACAGTTTGATATTGGCAAATGGAAGTAGATAAAACATATTTCTCTAATTTTGACGTAATATTTCAACCGCTTGACCGGTGTGGAAAAAATATTTCTCGTCACTAGTGAATTTGTTGTTCTCAGCATTTGATTGGTTAAAAATAATAACGTCACAATAAGAACTCATGACGTCATAAACAAAACACCGTCAATTTACCACGTATTCACGTCATGAACGTAAAATTGGGGTTGGGAGAATTTGTACTTCGTTTACTACTTTTTAAAATTAGAGAAACAGAATCTTACATTAGTACTCTTGGATTATCGGATTTCTCCAATCTCGATACTTAAATTATGGAAATTTAAGTCCTCGCCAAGGCTCGGACTTAAAATTCCATAATTTAACTATCTCGATTGGAGAAATCCGATAATCCACTCGTACCAATGTAAGATCCTATATATAACACTTGTATTGCGCTTGTCATGACTAATGTTAACTACTGTTCTAAATACCTGAGTATATATATACTTATTTAAAAAACAGTTGCAGAAATAAGAACTGTAAATCATTAGATTAACGAACATTTAGTCTCTGGCATGTTCATCAAATGTGCACTTATACCACTTAAAGGCGATTCATCAGAAGTCAAAACAGGAATCGTTCTATAACAATGTATCGTAGCACAAGGCCACAAACGACAACAGGACAAAAACAGAGCATGCGTCAAACCATATTTATTTTACAGACGCATAATTATGGGGATAGAGGGGTTCCTTTAACAGGTTAACAATTTTTTTATTTTTCCTAAAACAGATACCAGAAATTGCAAATAATGATAACAGAAACTTTTACAATTTATATGAGAAAACATAAAACTGAGTTAAAAAATCGGAAAAAACAGATAACAGCAGAATTTCAGCGAAGGGCGATACGGCGAGAAAATGCATACGTTTATCATTGTCTCCATAGTAATTAGTATGTGATCTTATGTGTACTCCTCCCTTCATAAGAAGACTCAATTACATTGAAAATAGTGGTGCATGAAATGAATTAACAGATAACAGAAAAAAATCTGTAAAACGGTTAACAGTGTTCTGACTAGTAACAGCAAACATGATTTTTATTTAAATTATAACAGTTAACAACAATGTCAATTTTTAAGAAAACATAAAACAGCTAATGGTTGAAAAACAGTAAACAGACGTGTTAAAATGCCCAAAACACGTGAACAGAAAAGATCTTTCCCCCATTTCCATACTGACATATAGTCGAATGTGTGAACTGTGATAAGTTAGCACTATTGACCACTTCCTCAACGGTTTTAATCACTAATTTGATATATGATGGAAGATATGCAGATATTTAACGCTATTAAATGGGTCAAGAACTAATGAAGGGAATGTAGAATAAAAAGGTTCAGTAAACACTAAAAAGATCGTTCCATGTGTTGAGCTATTGTTCTTATATAACTATAATCAGATGTGAACAGACCACCAATTATTTATTAGGAGGGAAGACCTTTTTTGTTAATGTTTTTTTGGGCATTTTTACAGGTGTGTTAACTGTTTTTTTTTAAAACAAAGCAACTGTTAACTGTTTATTGTTTCTTAGATAAAACAACGTCTGATCGACGCGAAACTTTGCGAGTATGTTGGGGCTGATCTGAAGTTGTGCAGTCTACAATAAAAAATTTCACAATAACCGCTTTTTATTACAACTCGTTTCAAAAAACGTAAAAAATCTATAAATATCGACATGAGAACATATCGACCGACAACACAAATATCAATTAATAATATTAATCAATGATATATTCCTACATCAATTGTAATTAAAGTCAACCTACATTCTGATTCTTAAAAGTAAGAAACGATTTACTGTGATACGTTGTTTTAATTATTTCAATTATACTCTATACGTATAGAATACACAACTTCCGAAATTACACAAATCTTTAGGCAACTTGAATACAGTTTGTTGTAAACAATAGTTAAACGGAGAAATGTTTTGATACTTTTGTAAATTCATTGCTGTTTGACAAATAAAAACATGCTGAATTAAATTCTGAATTTTTGTTTAGTTGTTAATTAGCCTTCCAAAACTGCACATTGGACATGACATACCCAGAAAACACATGTATGGTTCAGCGACGTTTGCTATTTTAATCGCTTAGTTACGTAAGATGAATACGTGCCTGACAAATGTAACTATCCTTATCGCTTCATTTTTTATTGTGTAAACACTTCGTTTTTATTTGATGTGATACAAAACTATGGAATCTTATATGCTCCTCATTTCATCATATAGTATGTACACACCTGCAATAATATAAAATGCCAAAAAAAAACTGTTTAATGTCATTTCATTAGAATTCACCCTGGTATTAGGTAGTAGGTTATGGCAAGTCATGATTATACAAAAGCTTATGGAAATTAGATCACATGTACTTTACGCTATAGCTATTAATGGAATTAATGATTATTTAAAATCTGAATTATTATCTATTTATGGGGATTCCATTATTCTGTCATGAAAAAAAACTGTACAACGTACCAATATTCAATGTACGATGAACAATATCTTAATTTATTACATGAATTGAATTCGAGATATTAAGTTCCTTGTAAAAAACAGACACTGATATTTTGATCGCGACATTGAACTTGTTTGATAGTGATTTCGTTGATTTAAAGGTTTGATTATCAGTGCGACCGGATATTAATGTTAGGACAATGTCTGGTCATTAGTTAACAAAAGCTGGAGCAATATCGTAGCTAGTCTGAACATCTGAAATGTTGGCGCAAAATCCCAACAGTAGGAGAAAGTCTAAAACAGTCTTAGCAAAAGTTGAAGCAATGCCTCAGTCATGCTGGACATTAAGATAATAAAAGTTGGAGCAATGTCGTAACAAATTCGGCTATTGAGATAACAAATCGGGAGCAACGACCGCCCAGTCTGGTCATTAAGATCATAAAAGTGGAAGCAATCGTTTAGTCAGCCTCCTTACCAAACTTATAAGTTTAGAAGCAGTTAGTGGGTCGCACTGAGTGACACTTCCACAGAGGGCCAACACATTACATTGTTGATAAAACAGACAGATATATGTATACCTACCTTAATAACTGATCATAAAAAATACAGAACTTATACAAACACAGGGGACGGATCAGTATGGCCTAGCAAAGAAAAATTTAGTAAAGGTCTATGGTTGAAGTTGGTAGGGTGTCACCATAAGTTTATCAAACTTGATGACACCATGCACAGAGTTGGAGCAATTTTTTAGCCAAGTAAGATAACAAGGGTAAAATCCATGTTTCAGCACAGCATGTTTGGTAATTGAAATGACACAAGTGGGAGCTGTGTTTTAGATAGTTTGATTACAGAGATAACAAGAGCTGGAGAAATGTCTAAGGCAGTCTGGATATATGAATAATACAACTTGTAGCAATGTTTGTTAGTTTGTTAATTAAAACCGTTAACAATATCTCGCTTTGGTAAGTCTAGTCATTAGTATAAATAAATAGTAGCAAAGTTTCAACTAGTTTAGTCGTTACAATTTGCAAGCAATGTTTATGTATTCTGGTCAAAGCGATAACAAGAGTGGGAGCAATGTTTCAGACATTTTCGTCATTATGATAACAAGAGTAGGAGCTATGGTTCATCCAGTCTGGTCATTACGATAACAGGAGTGGAAGCAATGTTACAGACAGTTTGGTCATAACGATAACAAGAGTGGGAGCGATATTTCAGGCATTCGGGTCATTACGATAACAAGAGTGGAAGCAATTTTCATCTAGTCTAGTCATTACGATAACAAAAGTGGGGGAAATGTTTAAACCATTTTGGCCATTATGATAACAAGTCATGTATGAGAACAATGACGTTTCAGCCAGTCTAGTCATTACGATAACAAGAGGGAGCAATATTTAATCCAATCTAGTCATTACAAGAACAATAGTGGGCGGGATGTTTCATCCAGTCTGGTCATTACGATAACAACAAAAAGTGGAAGCAATGTTTCAGCTAGTCTGGTCATTACGATAACAAGAGTGGAAGCAATGTTTTAGTCATTAAGATAACAAGAGTGAAAGCAATGATTCAGTCATAACGATAACAAGAGTGGGAGCGATGTTTCAGACATTCGGGTCATTGCGATAACAAGAGTGGGAGCGATGTTTCAGCCAGTCTGGTCATTACCATAACAAGAGTGGAAGCAATGTTTCATCCAGTCTAGTCCTTACGATAACAAAAGGGGGAGCAGTGTTTCAGCCAGTTCGGCCATTAAGATAACAAGTGTAAGAGCAATGTTTGATCCAGTCTAGTCATTACGATAACAAGGGTGGAAGCAATGTTTCATCCAGTCTGGTGTGACATACTACGGCTCCGACAATTCTCATATAACAATATGTTGATACACGATGCGGCGTGTAACGACTTGCTGATGTCATACATTGTATTGCTCAGTAGTATTGATGCGCAATAATGATTGGACAGCTAAATATGTTATACACAATACGATTTCGTGAGTCATAAATAGACACGGCTTGGACAGGGTGACTTGTCATACACGTTACGGATTGTACAAGTTGATCTTAATTCTCGGTACGGCTCGGACAGGTCTACGTGTCCGATACGGCACGTACTTGTACTTATACCACACACAAAGCGGGTCATATACATGTATGTATATGTTTCATAACAAAGATATTTGCAGATGCTCAAAGTTATCCGAGACATCTGCTTTGCTATATATTAAAGTTTAACTTTTTATATGTAAACGTTTCATTTGCCGTAAATCGGAGAAGGCATTTGCAGCATCAAGTTATCTCCATTATTACGCAACATTAAGAAATGAGTGACATTTCTAATTAACCTGAAAGATTTATTTTCTTTTTGTTGTCGTGTGAATAACCTGAAAGAATGCACTAAACCGATACTATATTGCAATAAAAAAGTGTCTTTCTTTTCAGCCACTGCTACGTCTTTATTGTCTGAACAGTTTACATATCTTAAAGCACCTATACTCCCGCTTGAAATACTGAATGGAATATAAAATATTTGTCACATAGTGCCCTTGTGCACACGATATTTTACATTTTGATTGGAATTAATATTTGGGATTATCTTTAGCAAACTATGTGTCATTCTGGGAATCGGGGGGGGGAGGGGGGGAGGGGGGGTAATTAGTTAACACTTTTTCTAGTTCATCATTATGTCCTTATTTGTAATCTTAAACGAAGATTAATCAATTATTAATAAAACCCTAACACTAAATTTGCATATTAGCTCGGCTATCAAGACTAACAGTAATGCTTAGCAAAACAACGACCAAGTAAGTATAAATTGTATAGAAAAGTGTGTGAAAAATTCTGTCAACAAGAATAAAACATAATAATATGAGATATGAGAAAAAGCAAATCTATGCTGTCATGTGAAAATGTGTTTTAGGATTTTGTAATATATAATATGATAGAATATGCTTATTGTTTGGCATTTGTAACATGTTAAATTTGATGGTTTGAAATAATAAAAACTTGCTGGCTTTAAAATAAATTTCAAGCAAATAAAATGTCATCAATCAAGACTCATCAGTGGCGCTCGAACCCAAACAATATTTAAAATCCAAGAGCTTTTATCACGAAAATTCCAAAACGGTTTACCAAATCCGGCTAAGGCTACCGACGCCTTGAAAAAAGAAAAACCTTAGAATTAAAATAATTTTCGCAATTTCAGGGCAGTAAATTTAAACAGTGACTATATCAATGAAAGAATCAACGGTATTCCTGTCAACACCGAAGTGTTACTACTGGGCTGGTGATACCATCGGGGACTAACAGTCCACCAGCAGAGGGATCGACCCAATGGTTGCAATTAAAATGTCATCAAAGATACCAATGTTAATAGAATTTACTACGCCAGACGCGCGTTTCGTCTAATCAAGACTCGGGAGTGGTGCTCGAGCCAAAACAAAATTTAAAATCCAAATGAATGAGATGTTGTAGAGCTTTATCACCAAAATTCCAAAAACGATATACTAAATCCGGCTAAGGCTATCTATATCTTGAAAATATAAAATAGCAAGCAATGAAAATTTAGTTGGTATTAAAAGCGGAATGAAGCAGAAAAATAGGAAACACAAAACATATAGAAAAAAAATTAACATCAAAAACAAAGAAAGTAACCATAAGCCAATGAAACATGGATAAACTCATGTACTCAAAGCGAATATGCACAGCCTGTCTTTAACTAGAAACAAATTTGGGTTTTCATTATCATGTCTTCGAAGTAATATTTTGCAGGAGGAAATTCTACCAATTCAGATACCGGTTGTTCGGTTACAGATAATCTTTGCCATACAATTCCTTAATATATATTAATAATCATGAAGTTTAGTTTTAAAAACAGGATTGCCAATACGTTTCGTTATAGATTTCCAATTCCTAATAGAACAAAAAAGTTAATAAAGTGTATACTAAAACCATGTTACATCCGCATTGTGCATTCAATCTGCATGTAACAAAACTGCTTACACTAGCGTAAAGATGGCTCTGTACCAAAAATTGATTTATCGTTTGAAAATTTCACATAAATTTCATAGGTGATCTTTAAACTCAGAAACATCATTATAATGAGGCTCATAGATCATCCATCTGTAAAATAATCAACAGTCAATTGTTCGGTCTGATTTCGTTTTTGGAACTATTAATTACTGTTCTATTTGCTCCAAAATACATCAAATACTTAAACATACATCTTACATGTATTGCACATCCTGGAAGTCTTATACACTATTTCTGTACATTTTTCATTCCGGTAAATTCGCTAAAAGTATGTTGTTGAGACCAAATTTCAAAATTAAAAAAATACAAATGATACATCAAATTTTTGTATAAAATCATCTTTTTTATTGTCTTTTTTATGAATATTTAGTTTTGCTATGATTAACATGTAAAGACTGCATATATATTATACATTAATTCTGTGTAATGGTTTGGGGTTTTTCCTGCGTTAAATGTGTCTGCTTAGTTGAAGGTAAATTTCTACCAGCTGTCGTCCGTCGTTTCTAACCGATATTACATTACACAGAATTGTTCCTTAGGACAAAAGTACAAAATTTTATGCTCTATTCTTAGATTGCGTATAGAAATGTGTGTTTGCTGATCTTAAACCTGTTATTAAGCATAATATGTTTTAGTGTATTGACCAGTCTAATTATAGCGTTGATCCTAGCCAACGTGGGGCCTCGGTACGAGTGGTTAAATTAGTTCGCCTACTATTGATCACGTGGTCTGTCAACACTGAGATTGCGGGTTCGAGCCTCACTGCGGGTAGGTGCGTTTTACTCCAACCTTAATTGACAATGATTGCCAGTTTTCCAACCGAAGGGCGGATGTTTTCTCCGGGTACTCCGGCTTCCTCCCCCAATAAAATGTGGACGCCACGGTATAGCTGACAAATTGCTGAAAGTGGCGTTAAACAACATTCAAACAAAAAACAACTAACCTAGCCAACTTGCTGTTTGATAAAGTTTAGAAACGCGCCGAGAAATAGACTCGCTGCTCGTACTGATTGATTTCCTAAACTACACTGTAAAAATGACGCTTAGATTCTAAACACCTTTATTACATGTTTAGATCTAAACGCGTTTAGGATTATGTTTAAAATCTAAACGTGTACTTTTTTATACGTGTTTAGAGTTAAAGCTTTAGGGACACCTCGTCCATAATATGACTTCGGCCATGGACACTTCGTCCATAGACAACTCGGCCCTAGTTCAGATCGGCCATACTATAATAGGACATATCGGCCATGGATTTAATATATATATTTTTAAATAAAGTTATATAATAAAACCAAGGTTGATTTAAATAAATGATATTACCAATGAAACATTAGATATTAATCCTAAAATAAAATCATAATATTAATTAATATGTTACTATTTTAATTATAAATCATCGTCAATCTTTGATTGATTAATTAACTAATAAATGGATGATTAAAAAATAATTATAAGAAACTACACACCAATTAGACAAAGAAAAAACCTCTTTGATGTCAATTTACCAAAATAACATTTTTAAATATCAAAGGATAAACCATGCTACAGAACAAGCCAAATTCAATAGAGATACGAGTTTGGAGAAAATATAAAGGAATATCCAAGCACATTGAGTAATCTTTGTAGAACCGACTAAAATGCATAAAAGGGGAGCAAAGGAGTGACTTTTTCTCACAAATGTTTTGGTCACCATGGTGTATTTATGTTCTTCGTGCGATCAGCCTGTGCGTCATAGGCAACATGCCTTACAATGTGAAACTTGTGATAACTGGCAACATCGCCTTTGTAATACTGGTAAGCAAAAGATTATTTAAGAAAAAAAATATTTGTTTGAATTGACTGTACTTGTAAACTGTAGATAGTAAATACTTTCACTCATTTTAATTGGAATATAAGATTTATTTTAGATACGATTTTTATGAAAATGCATTAGTGTCTAAAACAATCGAAACTACATGTACATGTTTCTATTATATTAATCTTGATATATAATGCTGTTAAATTTGTTTGTCTTATACAATCGAAACTACATCTATGTGTCTTTTTTGATCTTTTAGGAATTTCCGCAGCCGTTTACAAACAGCTTGTAAATGAAGAGATAGACGTCATTTTCAACTGTGCGAAATGTATAGAGCCAATTCCAGTGTGAGGCAGATACAGTCAACATGCAGCTCAACCTTGTCAGCGAGGAGCAACTTACAAGATACCAGACCACTACTTACCGCTCCCTGCATGGTCGCCTCACAGAGTACTGGGACAAGCTAGCGGAGCAACAGATGTCTACCTCTGACTTCTTGAGAGCCGTCGGTCATCTGTACTCTCCAGCAATTCCATCAGTAGAAGACCTCCCAGACTCTGACGCTGAATCAGACAGCGATTAAACTCAAGATTTATTGACATTTCTAAGAAATGTGACTCGGATTAACTTATGTGATTATAAATATTGATGTTAGATAGTTAGACGTGAATTGATTATAAATGTATGTGAGCAAGTGCATATATAAATTTTAATTAGGTCAAATTAAAATACATGTATTCAATTGAATATTTAAATGAAAGGTTTTGTAAAAGAGGTGTATACTAAATAATTACCACGTCTAAAATAAATATATTTAATATATGATTGCATGACGTTAGAACAGTTTAATGTGTATGGTGCTCTGTTATAATCTTATTTGTTACTGCTTATTTCTTAAATAAAATAATAAAGCCTTATTTGTTATTTGTTATATTCAATATTCAAATTGGTAGCAATAACCTTTTCAATTACATACATCAATAAAAAGACCCATATATATACCCAGGATATAAACATGTCTTGTAAAATACGTTATTAATCTCCGGGATTAAACTTATTATTATCATCAGAAACGGCAATTACTTTCATTATTTTACCACACAAAAACAAATCATCTTTGAAATATTAAAAGATAACTTCATTTTAATTCCTGTACATACTGAATAAATCAATAATATACCAAAAGGCAAAATAAACTTGAAAGGGGATAATTTATTGAATTTCCTTACTTTTTCTACAACAAACGTCTAATTTCAACATTGTATGACTATTATAATAATTGTAACATGAATTTTAGTCTTTCCACTGTCATTCCCAACTATTATTGTCTTTTGTAGCTTATAGTTCACTACTTTGGCAATGACCATTTATTGTAAATGTGTTTCGCTAATAAAATATTATTATTATTATTATATTATTATTATTATTATACCATCATAAATAGTATGGACGAAATGGTATGGCCGAAATGTCCGGGGCCGATGTCTACTGTGGACGAGATTTACTATGGACGAAAAAAAGTATGGCCGACAAGTCCAAGTACCGAGTTAAACACGTTTAGATATTAAATGCCGAATGTCAGTAACAGCTAAAATAATCTATACACGTTTAGAGTTAAGACACGTTTATAAACGCCTATCTGAATGCGGCTCGTGTTCCAAGTACGGTGATGTTGTCCAACAGAAATAATAAGATTTTTGATAGGGCTCCTAAAAGATCGATAAAGTTGGGATAGTCCTCTAGCGGCCGGGAGTCGTGGGATTAAAGACCCCCTTTCACCCCCTTGACTGGAGAAGAGAGAACTCAGTCTGTCACGGACGATTGATTACATTATAATTTTCCCCCAAAAAGGGTGCACCCTTTGGGATCCGCTAGTGTCTTTCTATAGAAAAATACAACATTTCGTTCAAAATTTGGGGAACTTGAAATATTTCTCGATTGTTCTATCGCGGTTATCGTTCGTATAACATAGGTGGCGTTGCTGTTGGTGTACAAAAATTGGCGCGATGGAGGACATAACGAAGGCGTGCACACTCATTCAAGACGCACTTGGGACAAAAGATGTAAAAGAACAATTTTTCAAGTTCCATAGTATGAGCAGTCGAAGGTATGTTAACATAAGGTCGTACATTTCCCTAACATTGGCTTGTAAGGGCATGACTCACAGTCACAAGACACCATTGCTAGAATGAATGTGGCGCGCGTGCATAGACACAATCTGTTTGTTTTGGTTCTTATTCATTTGCATTATTGATTTATATCTTTGACTTTACGATGTTGACATTATCATGTCTTGGATTCCTGAGGTAAAGACCAACATAAAGCTGTTT
This sequence comes from Limnoperna fortunei, assembly GCA_944474755.1. Lineage (NCBI taxonomy): Eukaryota > Metazoa > Mollusca > Bivalvia > Mytilida > Modiolidae > Limnoperna > Limnoperna fortunei. The sequence goes on along the minus strand of OX104121.1, from coordinate 38,743,349 downwards.
TAAGTATTTGTAAAAAAAGGGGGGGCGGGTGGCTCACAAAATAACTGACATGTTAGCGTGACGTCCTAAAATATGAATATGAACCACTGTTGTCAGAAATTTAGTGTGGAGATTGTATATTTGGTTAGATTTCACACAAATTTGGGTTAAAAAAATGGTGAATGAAGGGCAGCGGATGTGCATGGAAAATATTTTCTTTTGGGACAGACCATATAACTTGAAAGGGGGTCCTTGATTTTTTTCTTTTTAAATTTTTTTTTTGCACGAAAGAATTTATTCTAATACAGCTACATGTACATGTAAATGTTACTGGAAGAATGACATTACAAGTTCAGATTTATACTTTTGAAACAGAAAATGAATTGGATGGCCTTTCATTGAGGCTTTTGAAAGACAGACATATATACCATGCTACCAGGAAAATTGGACCAGCTAGAAAATTGGCCTTGCTGTGTGATGAGCTAAAAGCAAACATCTGCAAAGCACAGAAGATAGCAAGAATGCAACAGAGGTACATAATGTAAGTACATGTAAATTCTGAGAAATTATGTTTTAATCTCCCCATTGATTTGTTCTGAAGACCACTTGCTATTTTTTTTCACACTTTTTTTTGCACCCGTGACAACATGACGAGGAGCATTCAGTTCTACTCATGTCTGTCCATACAAAAATTGCAATTTCTGTTGAGCTATTCCCATCTTTGTCCCACGGACACATTCTTTATTGAATTACTTTGAAAAAAATAATGTATTTTGTAGCAATTAAAGTGCAATACATTTTATTCAAATTCTTTTATTTGAACAAACTCATATATTTTAACATGTAAACATTGTTAAGGCCCAGTTATTAATACAAACAAATTTTATTTTTGTGCCCTCGTGAAGACATGTGGGGAGCATTAAGTTTTACTCAAGTATGTCAGTCCGTACGAAAATTTCTGTCAAGCTTTTGTCAGAAATTAAACCCGACATGAGAGTGATTTGAAAGTTGGTTGGTGGTTCAGTATGATGAACTGAACGTCTTTAGCCATGTTCTGACCTGTCAGATCACCTTTTTCTGTTCAGTGGGGTCATATCTGTGTCCCATGGACACATTCCAGCCATTCCTTTTTTTTTCTTACAATTCCATTCAAATATAATTATTGTTTTAAAATTTTTTAGCTTGACCAACAATTATAATTTGATTGTCTTATATTTTCAGCTTGACCAATCATGTCAGCTGATTCAAGAAAAACCAAGAACAGAAAATTGTTCTGATGACCCATCTAATAACGAAGACTTTAGATCTCATTAGCGAGATGGAAGTAAGTAGCATTGAGTAACTGCTGGATAGGTAAAAGAACAATGTGGATTATTATGATCAATGCATATAATTTTTCTTACAGATATTAGAGTTCATACACATTTTACAAATGTAATTTTAAATTTTATAGTTTGAAGTATTTTTATGCCCCATCTACGAAAGTAGGGGGGCATATAGTGTTTGGGTCTGTTCGTCGTCCGTCCCAAAAGATAAAAGCTAAAAAATAACTTGCTTTCATTCAAATGATCAGTTCATTAATAAAGAACTTTATATACTCATAGTTTTATTTCAAAATTATTATCTGTAACCTGTATTTTGATGAGAATTACATTCCAATACACATTTATGGCTGTCAAAGTTTTTTTTTTTTCAGTTGAAAGATCTGAATCTATCCTCAAAGTCAAAAAGTGCTCCACGACTAATTATTATCAGAAATAGCAACATTGTTGGTGATGGTATCCAAATTCAAAATCAGATTCAAAAAGCCTTGAGAAACTACTGATGGTATACTAAATATTTGACCTATCCCAAATGCTTTCAACTACTTGGATTTTTACAGATTGCCCTTTTCTAAAGACAATGCCCCTTCCATGGTACAGCAGTTTTCACGGAGTTTGAAAAACAATATTAAGAATTAAGGGACTCTAAGTCAAATGATGATGTCAACTAATTGGTATGAAACAATTAATTGGTTTTGGTACATATACATGTACATGTAATGGGTTTGATTCTTATCTTGGATTCTAAATGAATAAAGATAACCATAAACCAAGGCCCAAACAAGGATAAAATTATACAATTGGCTAATGCCGGCATTGTTTCTTAAAGGCCATAATAAAATAATTCCTAGATTCTCATCCAAATTTCTTGAAAATATGGGGCGGCGGGTGAATTTTATTTTTTTTCATCCATTTTGATAAAATGTTCTATTTTTTTAAAGGAAATTTATCAAAAATGAACATAATTTGCCAAAAAAAAATTTAAAAAGTCAGCTGAAAAAATCAGGGCGGGAGGGGATGAGAATCAAGAATATTTTTTATATTGGCCTAATCCCTGATTCCTTGGAATCCATTTACCATGGAATTTCTTATTTGATTTTAAGACATGTTATTAAATTGTCATTTAAACATTTTTTTTAAATGATAATGTTTTCAACTTTTTTGTTAGGGCATATGTGTTTCAGTGCTTTAAACCAGGTTTATTCCAAAACATACAAGTCAATGTATCGACATAAAACTTTGTACACTTATGTATTATAACAAGGACAACATTGTTTAGCAACAATTTCAAATTTTTGTTGTCTGGGTCAATTATTTACTTTTTAATTGACCTAATGTTGATGTTTTTTATTTAACAGCTTATTATGATAGTGTTTTTGGCATTTTATGAAGCAATATAATGAACTTGAGTTTCAATTTTGTAGCTGTTGTGTTCACATTTGTATACAATCTACTTCATCTTATTTTAGCTGTTATATGAACATGTATTTACTTACTTTTCCATCATTTGAAAAAGCATTCAGATGTATATATTGTGTTTTGTTAAGTTTAGAAACTATAGGCAGGGTTTGAAGCTTAAATAATATGTGTAGGGGCCATGTGGGCTCCCAAAAAAATGAATTTAGTAGTCCACATCTGAAAGTAGGGGCTCACAGGTGCACATAAGCTGTCTTTAAGTTATCACAATAATATCCGGTTGGCCACATGAGTCATCAACCCGATTTAAGTAAATGCAATGGGCGGGATGCTACCAATGATAACAAATGTTCCATTTCCATGTTAAGTTTAAAAAGTTAAAAAATCGATTGTCGAAACAGTAGGTACTGTCCTAAAATCGCGCTGCCAATTTAGCGGAACAGCTGCTAAATTAACATAACAGCCATAACTCTGAAAGCGCCCCCTAAAACGAAGCATGCGCAATAATAAGTAAACAATGTTGATTAAATGTGAAATTATAAACATTGACATCGTGGGCGACAGAGAAAAAGATTTTATTTTGCCCACATTCAACACTCGCCAAGTGGGCGACAGAAAAAAATAATTTTAGTGGCCAACAATCAAATCTACTCGCCAATGGCGAGTGGGCGAGTGCTAATTTCAAACCCTGATACTAAGGTACATTAGAATAGATATTCTGTCTATAGGTATGGTAGTATAGATATTGAACTACAATTGTAGCAGTTATATTTTTGTAAAATCTTGTTTTGCATGTTTTCATTTTTATATAGATTGCTTTGGATTTTTTCCATGTATTTTGTCTATGAGTATGAAGGATATTATTGTTAAGGCAGTGTTGTCTGGTTACATTTGGTTTCTTATAACTTAGGTTTAGTTCACCAGTTTATATGAAATTAACAAATGATGTTTCTAACAATTTAAGGATGTTTGCTATTCTAAAGAAATTGAATCTATGCATTTAACTGATTGATATTCAAAAAATCTATTTGATTTTTAACACAAGATTTTACTTGAACTTAAATTTGTATTTAAGAATGATACATGTTTTTTATGTTGTATTTTAATAAACTGGTACTTCATTCTATTGTTAATTTTTCTATATTATTCACCTATGAACCTTACTGTCTGTAATTTTTGACAAAAAATTTAATCGGCTGGTTTTCTGTTGAACCAACAAGGTACTGAAAAAGGTGTTGAAAATCCAAAAAAATGATTTTGAGTATGCATCTGCCAACTATTTTATCGAAATGTTTCCACTCCTCCCTCTCCCAAACATATTCAACTAAGTTCAGAGTAAATTTTGCTCTACACTTATCCTCGCATATCTATTTAATGAAATGCTTGTATGTACCAAGCCAGGACCATTGTGATCTTCAATCTCTTGGTTATTTAAGATTGATCCTCCAAGTTTGGAAGATTTGTTATTTCCTTTATATACCACACAGAGGAACTCGGCCAAAAAAAAACAAAAAACAAAAAATAGTTGTTTGAATAAGACAAGCTTATAACTAATCAAACAAAGCTGAATGAACTAACATATAATCTTCTGTCAACAACATATGTAAAGAGAAAAATTAAGTAGTGTCTTCATTGATTCAGGATGACACTGACTGACACTTTGAAAAATAGAAAATCTGGATGAAACTACACAAAAACACTGAATAGAAATGTTTACATTGGCAGATCCAGGACTTCAGATGAGATGATATTTTTTCCCCAATAAATGGGTTCTTTTAGGGCTAAATGTCTAAACACATGAATATCTAAACACATTTTTCATCTTTACATGTTTACACTCTAAACGTGTTTAGATTTTAAACATGTTTAGATTTTTTTGGCGTTTAAAAAAAGGCATCAAGAAAGTGTTTAGGATTATGTTTAGTATCTAAACGCCATTTTTAGAGTGTAAGAACCGCGTTCACCTTAACACTTACATTCTACTTTATTTTACCCTTACTAAAACCAGCGCTTGTGTTTTACACATTAATGTTTTATTTTTACTACATGTTTAAACAAGACATAACTAGTTTATTTATAGATTAGACAATGGGTCGAAAGACGGTTGACAAACAAAACTGACAAATGCAGAAACATGAAATTCGATAAAAACCAGATGCCCCACAACACGTGCCCCACAATGGCAATTGTTTACTTCATTAACGTAATCCTTCATGTAACAATTGCCGTTCAACTATAGTAAAGATGATTAATTATGTTAAACTGTATCTATAAATAAGCTCATCTACAATTTAAAAAAAAATGTACATACGTGAATAGTGAAATGAATTTGTGTAGATTCTGGTAGAATTTTAAGTACATTATAGCCACATTCAATTACTTTAAGAAAAAATTGTAATAAACGCGCGTTTTTAAGTAAAAAATATAGCGAGCTAACTTAACATTACAACTTTACCATGGAACCATTGATTTCATTATTGTGATATAGGTACCAAAATAATCAGTTACCATCATTTCAACAGAAAATTTCAGTTTTACACATAACAACAGGGACCACACACCAAACGTCAACGAACAGTCGAAACGTTTTATCATGGTACATGAACTCAATTCTACAAATACATGTATATCACTGTTGTTGTCTAAACTTTCTTGAAATGACCACCCGTAGGACTTAATATGCGAACAAATTCGTTATTTTGATCCTCTCCTCGCCGACGGGTGTTTGTACTATTGTAACAGCCTAGTTTGTGAAGGTCCACTAAAGAAGAAAGAAAAGACACTGCCATAGACCTTAAATTGTAACGACGCCTTGTCACTGAACAATGTTTGGTTTAGTGATTACTTGCATTGCATCTACCCTATGTAGATTATACTCGTACATGTAGTTAGACCTTGGTTTGGAAATAAACTCAGGAAAATTACAGTGCCAAACGTGATGACTTCCCAATTGTCAACTTTTAGTTTATTGATAGCTACATTCCAACATTACATGCGTATGGTGTTTACTTTCACAACTTATACGTAATGCTAAAAGTTGCAATCGTTGTTCCGATTTTCCAGCTCTGATACCGCTGTTGACTATTAAGCTACTCAGAAAGTGTTTGTTGAACTTAAGTTGGTGTTATCCCTTCATACGTTGTATGGCCGTCACCGTGAATTTTTGTTATTTCATATCAGTAAAATTGTTTGTTTCAATTGAAGCTGATATTAATTAATCTGCAGTAATTTAACATGAGGGCATTATCACGCCGTGATCCGCGAGCGTTATCACGTCGTGGTAATGCCCTCTCCAGTAACAAGCAACATAAAACTGTTCATTTTTAATTTATAACACAATATATGTACAAGTACAACCTAAACGAGGAAAAATACGTCATTACATTTAGAAAACTGTGTATTGCCTAAAAATCCAAACAATGGTGTATAATGAGGCCCACATTCAAATCAAAATGCAAGCAGCTACAAATAAAAAATACAATTTTAAACACATGGTTTCTTAATTCTTCAATAAAATAAATATAATAGTTGCTTATATATATTTGGCATTGTCATGATACTTGACAGCACATGTATCAGTGGTGTTGACTTTAACATTGATAATGCCCTCGCCTTTTGCTCGGGCATTATAAATTGTTCAGGCAATACCACTCTCTCTTGTGCAGTCAGGATATCATGACAATGCCCTCTATATAAGCACCTAGCACAATAAGCAAATATCGTCGGGTGTCCAATTGCGGTGCCGTAATTGTATTGAGTTTAGTTTACTCACTTCCTGTTTTTGTGTTTGATTTCTTTTTTGCTGTTGTGTATGTTGTCTTAATGCTCGTGTGTAATCGTCCTCCGAGTTTGATATTTCGATTTGCACTATACAGACAGTAAGGGAATATCGTTTGAGACATTTTGTAAACTTTAAACACAGAGATTTAACATACGTTTAACACTTTATCCCATTAATTTCAAACTACATGTAGTAATAAAACTGATTTCAATAGAGTAATTTCTTTATGGTTTCCATGTAAATGTCCGTTTGTCATTTTTAATTGAGGTCTTCGTGCTTTGTTAAATCTTTGTGTATCACGTTTGATTCTGATCGTTTTTAGCACTTTTTATCACTTGGTGTATAATGTTTAGTTCTTAAAGTGTTTTTAATCTGCCTTTGTTATGTTATTGTTTCTTAATATTTCCTTGTGTAATTCGTCATACTGTGACGTATTTGGATAGTGCTATTCTTCCTGCACGGTCGAAAACATGTTTTCGATTCTGAAAAAGACTAAGCTCATTGTAAAGGATACTAAAGCTCATTTCTCTCATCCCTGCCAAATAATCCATTCTATTCCAGTGTCAGTCAACATTTTGTTCCTGTTGTTATATGTAATGCTACTAATTAATAAACAAAATGGACATACTTTCTATATCTATGACAACATCCAGTGAAGAAGATAGATATTTAAACCTTCCTTGCACATCTTAGGAAAATCTACAAATGAATGCTGCGATTTATTTTTAACGTCAAATGATTAATTCAGCTACATCGTGCCAGTTACACGACCCACTGGTACATGACATAAATCTCACTAGGTCGACACGTCGACACATTATTCAGACTATTTGTTTTACCTACTTTATAATGGTTTTCTGACCAGGGATTCAATCCTCCAGATAAGCATTTTACCCATAAGGCCATTAGGAATGGTCTTTATTCATATGTGTAGATAATAGCTGTCTGTTATTACATATAATGGATATACATGTATCAGAAGAGTATTTCGTGATATGGGACAAAACATTTCGTTTCAAATTTACATTTCTGAATTCCAAATTGACAGTGTTTTGTTCCAATCAGCAGCTTCATTTATCTGTCCGAAATGGTGGCCGGTTGGGGCAGTTTCACTTATTTCCCTTTGATTTTTCTTAAGAAAAAAGCAAAAACGCATCCGGCCGCTATAATATAGTTTGATCTTCCGGCTATTTTATTTACTTATAAAATAGTTGAGTTTGTTGTGTACCAGTTAATATAGCAGAGATATGGATAGACAAAACAATACGTTTACATAAATCATTTCAAACAAAGTTATGTAAGGGATATAAAATATTTCTAATATTGTTATCTGTAACACTCCGGTCACTATATACAAAAAATACTTCGGATTATATTGTTAAGAATAACAGAAATACTGACTTGGTGATTTACGTGGCAATTTGGTCGAAATACAGCTAAGAATGTAACAGAATAGCAATTTTAGCTGCGAACAATGTGTTTTATATGTTTGTTTATGTTCTATGTAATATTAGATGAGTGCTTGCACACAGAGAATGCGGGATCTAACAGGTAGCAAATAATGAGAACAAGGACACAGTACCCTGGTATTCTGTTATATTGGTTAAAAATAACAAAATATATTGCGTCTCAATTATAATACTCTAAATAAAATGGTCTAAATATATGAAAGTAGCTGGTTTATCATTAAAAAATATTTAATACGGTTTGCGTCAATTTAAAAAACAAACTATATATAAATGGTGGTGAAAAGTCAAATTTATTTGTACCAGAGGAAAAAAAACAACAAAATATCGAGGCTCTGTAAAACATGTCTGAACTGTTTCCTAATAAGTACCAATACAATTGATATATTTCCGACATTGGCATTGAAATACAAATATTTGTCTCTCTACTAATGAAAAAGGAATAAAACAATGAACTCGAAAAAGTTGTAAACTGGGCCATGAGAATATTTTAAACGTATATTAATATAACTTTATTGTACAGCAAATGTAATGTTGTAGGATATTAGTATTAGTTTTAGATCAGGTACACGTGCAATACACGATGTCGTTGAATGCGTTTTATTATTAGAGATATCTTTTGTTTGTTTGATTTATATTTTAATATACGTTTTGGCATTTCTTTCAAAGATCTGCTGTTATTCAATTCAAATGCATATCAGAAATGTAAGATAAATTTAATATCCTGTACGTGAGGGAAATGCATCCATTTTTATGTTCAACGTAAATTTTAAAAAGAATAGAACAAACCTGTACAAAGAGAATTTAATTGCATTTTCTGCCACAGCGTGTCTTCTTGACTTTAATGATTGTCTGACTTTTTTATCAAAGGATTACATAATATCTCTTTGGAGATATTAATTGCATTGTTACACGACACAGTCACGTGATGCGTGTTGCAGGAATCCTTAACATAAGAACATATTCTAATTTATTTCATATTGTGGAATAATTAGAAGATAATTTTAAAAAAATTGTGAATACACTATATTAACAGGATAAAGTAAGAAGGAAAGGATTTGTGTATCTGTATGAAAAGTATGTGTACATGTTTACACAAATCACAAGTTCACCTTTTAGCGGCAAAACAATCAAGTATTATACAGAAGGTGTTATCACAGTCTGTTCATTGCTTATATTTCGTTCCCCCTCTTTGTCTGCCTTAGCCTCTCAAAAACAAGGGTAAAAAGATTAAGTACGTTAATAACGGCCGTCACAAGTTGGTCAATCGCTACGACATTTCCATATCACACCAAAGTAAGATTTTGCTTTGTTGTATATCGAACCACATTGATACCTATTTCTGGACATTACTATATGACATTAATAGTGATTTGCAGAACGAGTGTTCCTTGTAAACAGGAGAGACTTACCTTGCCTACGCACCTGATTTTACTCCTTATATGAATTTTATTGATCCATGAATTTAATTTTTTGTATCGGTTTAGTAATTTTTATTATGGAACTTGGCGTTGGAATGTTTATAAGTAAATTTAAACTTTATGTTTTGTTTGTTTTATCTATTTTGAATTTATAACAATTTAGCTGTGGAATATTTAGTAGTTATAACACTAAAAAACTTAATGTCACACTCATATTAACTTGAGATAGTCGTTAAATAGTTATCTAGAAATATAGCAAGGAAACGGACCGAACAACAAGAGGCGAGAATCAAAGGACAAATATATACAACACGCATAAAAACCAACAAGAGGAAGGAAGTAACCAGAACCCGAGGAACCAATATAAAACGGTATTAAAAAAACGGACAAGACAAAGTGGAAAAAAGAACAGTTAGTTTCAATTATAAGGTAAACCGCTCTTAATACTGTCATTTTCTACGCTCAAATACATTAAAACTATTCTAAAATACTGGATTATTGTAACAAGGACGAATTACATAAGGTAGATCAATAACGATCCTGTAGCAGGCTCAAAGCTTTCATGAAATTTCTGTCATTGCATGAGGAAATTGAGTGTCCATCTTTATTACCAATAAATCATGTAATTTTATTGATAAAAGCTGAACAGGTTTAATACCTTTAGCCTTCGGTGATTACAAAATCAAACATATATATGACTTGTTATTTGGATATTGTGATAAATAACATAACATAAATGGATCTGTTGTTCATGTCTTATCTTTAGATATATTTTTTATAACGCAGATTGATCCATTTTATTGGTGTTCTTGTAATTTCGTTTGATCATGTAATCCTGTATAGCAGTTCCTTACTGTTTAAGTGTATTAGGTAGGAAATAAATTACCTTTGTGTTTTTATCCAATTTCACTATAATGTTAAAACGATAACATTAAGCATTATAAAGGTACAGGGTCGACCCTAATGCATAATTCGCCATTCTTATATGACGTCCTGCTTTAGCTATGTAAACAAAGCCGTGTCAAAATTCCAATAAGTTTAGTTCGCACATGCGTAAACTGCGTGTTTTGTGTAAATGTAAAAACTGACTTACAAATGCCGTTTGTTATGTGTTATCCATAATTATCGTTATTGTTAATAATTTAGTTATTTTAAGTCTGAATTCTGAGATTTATATGATTTAAACTACTCCCGATACATTATTTTTTTAACAATTCTACATTCGAATTAATATGACGTCACAATTAGAATTCCGACGTCATATGACGCTTAACTGAAAATTTCAAACTGGAACGATGCACTTTCGTTAAGATTTCTCAATATTTTTGTTTAAAAGGTACGCACATTCAATAAAATGACGAGAAAATATGTTTATGTCAATTTTATTTGCTTTAACATACTGTTTTGGGATATATCGTATTAGTTTCAAAAAAACAATATTACCACTGAAAGCGTCCTCTTAGAACCGCTTCGAAATTTTAAAACATTTGTTAGACATATTAGAATCGAAATAGATTATTGCGAGCGGGCTTTATGGGAATTAGAACATGGTCAGACCTTATATTTGTCAATATTTTATACCGAGCGATCTATTTCTTAATTATTCTGTGCTATTAATAATACGATCGCTGTGGTAAATTTCTATTTCTATTATAATGAAATGATATATTTTTCATTATCATGTTACCAAAAATTGGTACCTCGGTGAAAAGAAGATTGTTATATATTTGAATTTTACAAGGCATGCAGATAAAGCGAGGGTGTACAAACACTAATTTAAGCTATTCTTTAAGGATAGGTACAAGCCCTCAAAATAGGACGTCAGTAATTGTTTTGAAATTAGTAATTTGGTGTAAGAAAACCGAATGGTCAACTAGCATCGAAAACAATAGAAAAGTGAAAGAATCAAGAAGAACAAAAAACCCAAACCAAAAATGTGTAACACGAACCCATTAAACAACATGCGTTTACTCAGGTGCTCCGGAAAAGTAAGCTGTGCCTGTCTCTATTAGACATGGTTCGAGTTATTCAGTCAAGTCAGTGAAAAAGTCTGTCTATTAAACACTCTAACAAAAGACATTGTTCTTCTTCAGTAAATTTTTCTTGGATGTTGTGACAAATTAAGTAAAATAAATCAACGTTGAATTCCGGGTTTGCAAGTCACAGATTCTTCCAAAACAATTAGTAAGGGTGGCACGTTTATTAAATTGTTCGATTTCAGCCTCGCTACTTACTTAGCCATAGAATGAATTAAGAAAGAAAGGGGACAAGGCCCAGAACTAGATTCACTGTCTAAATTGGTAAGCACAATAAGGTCTTTGGTACCTCGACGCACTAAGAATCTGAGATATTGCAATAATGATAGACCTAAATCCGTGTCCCGAAGGTGTTATGAGATGCCTCACTTTCCTTCATGACAAATATATTGTTGTCACTGCTGACTGGGCTTCTAACAACATGTTGTTGTAAGTCACATTACTATGAATGCATCAATAAAGATACAGGCATCAAGGATAGCTCTGGTGATTCCACATAAACACGTATTACATTTGTCAAAGATGAAATGCTGGCAAACCATATAAATCCTTCATGGCTGCTTTTAATATTTATTATGACAAAAGTCTCAAGACTTACCATACATGTTTTGGATTCCAAAGTTACATAAAAATCATTACAAGGAAAGATACATTCCGGCTCATCTACTTGCTCTACCAAAGAATTGTCAAAACGGTTAATTAGGATATTGTCTGCAGTGGCAGAAGGAGAGAAAAATACTGTGAAACTGTTTATTTGGGAAGTAATGTTAATTTTATATGTCGATTGTAAAAATTTCAAAGGAACTTTTGGAAAATTTTAAATCACGATCAATATCTAAAATGTCATCTGTTAGAATCTTTGATTTTTCAACTCTCTATACCACATGGCTGCACGAAAAACTAAATTCCGTCTTAAAGAAATCCACAAAAGCTTTTGCCTACAAATATGTAGTTTTAAATTACTTATTACTTAAGAGCTTAAATTCATATAATGCTACAGCGAACAACAGGTTTTTTGTATGATAGATTTTCAACAACATATTTAAAGGATGTGTTTTACAGCTTGCAATCGGAAATCCAATGGTCACAATTATGCTGAGTGATGTCGTTTATTTATAACCCCAGAACTTGAAATAAAGAAATCACATATACAGCTTTATCTACATTTTAAGACTGACACCAAAGGTCGTCTTACCACAAGAATTAACGACAAACGAGACGATTTTAATTTCAAAATTAGAATTTTTCCTCACTTGTGCAACAATATACCAGCTTCTCCTGCGTACGGTGTCTATATTTCTCAATTGATCAGATATGCAAGAGTTTGCAGTTAGTATACTGATTTTTGCAAACGTCAATGATTTCGTCTGGATAAACTAATAAAACAAGGTTAGATAAAAGCGACTCGTCTGTGCATTTAATACGTTTTACTATAGATACCACTTTCGAAAAACCGAGTACACAGTGATTGTGCTACAATTATTATAAGATACAGCTATTACAGACTAGTGGTATATGATACCAATCCATTTTCATCAACAAACCAACTTACACACTACAGTAATGGAGCGGAAGGTTTGGCATGGCATACAAACCTGGTAGTTACCCACCTTTCTTTTGAAATGTGAGTACCAAGTCAGGACCATTTACTATTGTTACTATACTGTAGTTACTATATTTTTGTATGTTGGTTCTGGAGTTTGCAAGTTTCTCGGCTTTAATTTTACTTTACTTTAACTGTGGATTGACAATTTCCTCGGTGTTCGGTATTTCGTTATTATCTTCACTTATAATATATTTAAAAGTTAAATTTCTTTACATTGTAAATCTTTCATTGTAAATCTCGGAGACTTTCTAAAACACTTAGTAATTCTTTACTTTAAGAAGAGGTACGTACAATACAAATAGATAATACTTCTTATCTATTCGACATTCGATCTTTGAAAATATGCATTTATACTTATAAGGCATTTACTAAAATTATTGTCATAATGCGAGATTTTAAGCGGTAATATATTTGAAAAATTACCAAATGCATTTAAACAACGAAAAATGAAACTACTTGTGCTTTTTCCCCGCATCTAATAACTCTTATTAACCTAAACTTATTTGAGATCAAACAAAAGGGAGAGAAAACAAACATCATGTAGGATGTCAACTTCGCTTTTTTCATATCACTAACTTCAAGTATCTTTAGTGACATTCACATCTCACAATAGTGAGCAACCTAGAATGCGGCATGATAATGACTCATTTTGTAGATTTAGGAAAAGAGTAGGTGCACAACTCTTCATACTTTTTACTGGGATTAAAAACAAAATCACTCATTAGCCTATCACGTGTCTCTTTGTGATTTATTTTTTATTACCTTCTCCTCGTCCAGGTTAAAATTGTGTGAGAAGTAAATTGGCGTCAGTCATTGCGTTTAATTAAACTTTGAAACATCCTATTCTTGTATACACTTTCCGGATGTTACGATATATTTTTACTTATTTTTAAAGCAACTAAAATAGACCGAATACTTTCCGAATAGAAGAGACAAAATTAATGTACGGAAAATGCGTATTGAGCGTAAAGAACCTGTTTCAATTCTCTAACTGACACTTTTTTAATACAGTAACGTAATGGAAAGACATAAATATCATCGGAAGGGACAATTTAAATAACGTTCGATTACTCCTTCAATTTTAACTCAATTAAAACGAACCGATTAATCAAATTTATATGCCCATAAAGTTCTAAAACTAGCGGCGATTTGAAAAATTATTGCCCTAGTTTATTGTCTTTGACACGTTTCCTGGTTGGTGGTTTAAACACGTGGGTATGAGCTGAACTGTACAAATCGTAAACATTTCTCGCGAAATTGTCCAGTTCAGACCAGTGTTTTCCATTTAAAAAGAATTGATACGTCAATTCGTACTTAATTTAAAATATATTTGTGGAGATTACATGTACAAACACACTATTACCTAAGAGTATTGTATTTATTTGGCACATAAAAGTGGCTGCATGTACATGTCATTAGCGATTTATAAGTTTCTTCACTTTTGCCAACATTTTCTAACATAATGTCGGATCTCAACTAAGGTACTATTTAGTCAGATAATTACGAAATATATGTTACCACTTAAACATACAATTTTTTACATCACCATTTACATAATAACAGGCTTATGTAAATACAAGATAATGTCGGGTTAATGCATACAAAATCAAATTTTTATCAATTATATTTAGGATATATCTAGATATTAATAATCTTTATCTTCACTTTTTTTACCTGATTATGCACATGCAATGTGTTGGCGTCATTGAATTCTTACAGATTTAGCAGTTCAAATTTTCAATTAGAAAAATTAGTAGAATGTCACCAATATTGTGTTTTGTTTAACACCTTTTCTACTTGTATATGTAGAAAAAAGATTTTACCAACAGGCGACCTTGACGAAACCGAATTTTTTATGAGGCAGTTTTGTAGTATGTACGTATTTTAGTGGCTAATTATTATTACTATTATTATTATTATTATTATTATTATTATTATTATTATTATTATTATTTCGGTTTCCACTTTTTCTAGACCGTGAACTTGTCCGACAAAAATTCTCAGAGACGTCTTAATAGAATCAAATGAAACTTGGCACAGTTGTAGTTCGAAATATGGAGGGGTGCAGTCGATAGTCTGGTTTTTGAAAATGGCCGCTACTTGACGACCCCCACCCAAAAATGGCCAAATTTTTCCCGTAGTCCGATTTCAACGACATTTTTTATGGAGGTAGAGGTTAGTATTTCGAGTTAAACGCTACCTTTAAATTTTGTCTCCGACGTCTGGTGTCAAAATGGCCGCTAAACACGTGTATAATTTTCAACGTTATGCGATCTCGTTGACATTTAATGTGCTCCGATTGCAACAACATTTGGTGTGGAGGTGGATATAAGTGTATTGAGTGGAAATCCATATTCAGAATTTTTTTCCACCTGGCGTTTCAAAATGGCCGCGTTAAATTTTAAACGTTGTCCGATTTGAATGAAATTTGATATGTAGGTACATCTTAATGTCCTGAGAGGAACGCAATACTATCCATGGGGATTTTGGGCGACTTCTGTGTTGGCATCCAAACACATTATTAAGTCGCCCAAAACAAAGTTTTGGGCACTTATTGTTTTGCACCTATTTCGGTTTCCACTTTTTCTAGATCGTGAACTTGTCCGACACATTTCTCAGAGACGCCTTAATAGAATCAAGTGAAACTTGCCACAGTTTAGATCGACATATGGAGGGGTGCAGTCGATAATTAGATTTTTTATAATGGCCGCCATTTGTAAATGGCCGCCACTTGACCATCAAAAAATGGCAAAAATTTTCCCGTGGTCCGATTTGAACGAAATTTGGTATGGAGGTAGATTTTAGTGTTTCGAGTGAAACGCTACCTTTGAAATTTTTTTCTGATGTCGCATTTCAAAATGTTGCAAAAAAAAGGGTATAATTTTCAACGTTATCCGATCTCAATGAAATTTAACTCGCTCCGATTGCAACAAAATTTGATGTGGAGGTAGACTTAAGTGTCCCGAGTACCCTTCCGATGAACCTAGCCCTCTTTTCACAAAAATAGTACAACTGGTCGTAAACGTACGACCTTTTGTGAAACGCGTTCCAATATTAGGGGGTTCTTTGGATAACATATTGCAAAAATATTATATTGATGTCGTTTTAATGGAGAGGAGGTCATGTGCATTAAAGAAGATATTTTAGTATAGATAACTTCTGAAATAGCTAAAAATAACTGACCTTTAACTACTTATCTATATCTTTGGAGGCAAAACATTACCAGTAACCAAATGTTAGTGTTTGTAGAAATAGAACAAATAATTCATTTTGTTTAATTTATACATTTTATTATGAATGAATCTTTTAAATTTACTGATGTTGCACTGTCTCATTATGTCAAAACAATTAGCAATGAAGATGATGTGTTTTAAAATTGAAAACTGTTTTACCAGACTGTATGGAATAACAAATAGTTTCTGGACAAGCAATGTGAATGTGTGGCCTAGCTGATATATCAAAATATATCACTACTTTGTTGTAACATCATGTTTTTGTGAAGAATACATAATGGCTGGTGGTTTAATCCAGTCAGAGAGAGTTCACAAAAAGTATCTTTTGCCTTCACTTAATATTCAAGAGTATTATTCATGAGCCTCTTTGTCAATGGAATTATTTTCTATTAATAAATGCATTTTTCTTTTTTTCAGTTAACAATAAAGTATTAAAACTAAAGTACAAATCTTCAAAAGAAGCGTATTATTTTAGTCATGCTTTATGATATTTCAGATTATAACATTGTACATGTACTTAGTTTTTAAGTATCATTCAGATTGATTGATTACGTCCAGCAAGCAGTATTTCAGCTATATTTAGACGAGAACAAGTTAACTAACAATAATCAACTCGTGCAATAGGGACCAAAAGGGACACATTTTGAATGCCACGGGAAAAGTATGGAGTATGGAGCGACTATAACGGGTCTACTCATAGACATCTACAAAAGGAGTCGTTATCGTTCAAGAAGCGTGAGAAGCCCGGCAGTCTCCAATACACGTTACCTAGTGTGGTCCTTGTCAGGCCTTCCGTATGTATTATGACCTAACAATCTTTAAACTAGAGGACATCCTGGGCATGCGCTAGGCATCTCGGTGGGTTGAGCACTGTACACCCTCACTGCATAGTTCCAGTCTATCATTCAGAATTAAAACGCTTAATCTTTTGATTGGAAACTTCCGTGGTTTTATATAATGTCGTTGTATCGACTATCTACAAAGGATAATATTGTCCTCCGTTTATTGTATTTATTAGAAATTGTGCATTGACCAAGAAATTGAAAGTCAATATGTTCATAGATAAGATTGATGAAGTTTTACAGACTGTCTATAGTTATCATCTAACGAAATGAAAAAGTCTCATGATTAACTTTCAGACTAAAGTTTTGTATCATGATTGTCTAGATAGATGACAAAATCTAATTCATCAATTGTATATTACTGCCGGATTTAAATTATCTGTCCTATGGCTATGTGGGCGTCTTCCGCTGATTGGATATTACTCAAACTTTATTCCATAAATAGCAATTACAACTTGTCTCAATGTATTACTAGATCTGAGAATTCAAAGAATACAATGTCAACATGAACGAAAAAGTTATAAACCTTCACAGTAATATGCTATGGGTTTGCTCTATTCTGACTTTTTGATTGCCTGTGTATTCAATTTTTTTGTTGTCGTTTTTATAATATGTACTTTTGTATTACACTAACAAAAAATGTAACGCTGAGTTGAAGTAACCAAACTAATATAATTGTCTTTACATGAATCAACTAACAGTACTATATTGCTAAATATGGAAGATTATAGATTTTTTGTATGGTCCATATTGTGCATCAATCCGTTGATACAGTGCGTTTTGCATTTCAGAGTCTTGTCCGAGCGAGTACTGAACACACTGATAAGTTATAATAAAGATTCCAGCTCTTTCTAAACTTATTAGATTAGACATAAGTTATAACAACCTTATGGAGGTCCTCTCCCTAACAAACAATGTTTACAATGAATAGGTCTGTAATTAGAGACTTCATGTACTATCGCCCTTTCAAATAGTGGAATAACGGATGCGATTTTCCACAGCTCTGGGAATTGAGCTGTGGACAGAGACAAGCTAAAAAGTTTTGATAACGGGACGCAGATAGTATCTTTCGTATTTGTTAGCATATGATGACTGATACAGCCGGGCCCAGGCGCTTTACCTACCTTAGTAATATTAGAACGTAACGGACTTCATGTGGAGTTACAACAAAGATATCGATAACTGAGTTAGTTCGAGAATCAAAAAAGGGAGTATGAACATTTGAATCAGTGAGTTTCGACACCGAGCATGTAAATTTCTCTTAGTTATCGCATACTATCACCATTGTCATTTTTGAGTTGGCTTATATAAGCAGTTTCCCTAGTTCATTTAGTGAGTCGTTTAATCAATGACAAATATGACTTAGAACTGGTATTGTCCAATTCTTCTAACAAATTGTTTGAATTTAAAAGGAACTGTTCTTTGTGGTACTTTTTCATATAATTAACGCGATTTCTTTGCTTTTTATATTTATTTTTATCGAAATTTTTTTATGTTTTAGTGGCTATTTTATGGAATCTGTTCCGCCTTCTCATTTCTCTACGTACTTCAGAACAAATCATATTTTGTCATTTGGACGAATTGTGACCTCTTTTCAAATACCCCAAAAAATGTTTCATTAAAGTTTTTGCAATTACTATCAATAGTGTTTCTTGAATTGATAATTAAATCCCAGTCAAACACATCTATCAGTTCGTTACACTTTTACAAATCGGCTTGTCAGTAATTCCATACTAGTCTCTTATACGAATTTTGTATTCGCAACGATACTCTCATATATGTTATTGTAGCTTCGTGATCGCTTTATTGTCTCTCAACTTGTATTGTATGGGAGTCACAGACAACACAGTCATCACTAACTAGAATAGGATCCAATAAGGTTTGGCGATTATCAGTAACTCCAGTAGGGTCAGTAATGGTATTCGTCAGATTATAAGTGTTCATTATTAAATTAAGCCTATGGTTACGTTCCCTAACGCGATCAACGTTGTGATCTCCAGTTATAATTACATTCGAAGAGGAGTGTAAAGCCAGTTCAATGGACTGTTGAAATTTATCCCAAAATTGAGGAGTTTCGTTCGGGTGGCGGTGGACTACGCACAGCTAAATGTTCTGTTTAGAGAATTCGATTTCAATCCAAAGAACTTCGCCTTCAAAATTTAAATTCTGTCGATGCGTAGTCTGTAGTAAAGTGTTGACATAAACCATAACCCCACTCCAGAACTGTTGCAGTCTTTTTTAAAGGGATTTACGCAATATCCCTCGATGAATATATCATCGTTCTTTACATAAGCATCTAAATGAGTTTCCGTCAAACATATGATATCTTATATACTTTCAATATAGTCAGTTTTGTAGTGCATACTTGCCTTCATCATTGGGGCCTGGATTTAGTTGTACATTATTGGATTACAGCGTTAACATAAATATGATAACCGTCAGCAAGGGTTTACTACGAAAAGTTGAAGAATAAAATCTATAACAACTAAATAGACAATGATTTATAAGACATCTTACAGTGCACATAAAATATACAAAATACCTTTGGCCTTTCTTCATATAAATATTTTTTTAGGACAAACGCAATACGCTTTGCAATAAAAGTTACCTATAGCAGCTCTATATGAAAACAGATCATTACTCATTTTCAAATTGTAAATTGTGAATCAGGAAATAAGATAAATTTTAAAAAGCCACTGAGTTTTATTAGCAGAAGCCTTCCCCCAACACCGGTAAACCAGATTGTAAGTTCAACAAATGGTTTGAAATTCAAAAAAACAGAAAAGGTCAAGTATATACATGTACATGATAAAACCTAATAGGTAAAATGATTTTGAGAGAAAGTGAATTCTCGGTACAATTAAGTACTATATTTTGAAAAAGACGACTAAGTGCGATTAACTGTATAATAGAACTAGATATTTTAGAGCGTTGAAAACTATATTCACGCGGCAATCCACTGTTTGCGTATTTTCATTTAGTCATGTACGCTTAGGAATTTAACTATTTGATGGATATAGTTAAGGTTTTTTTTAATGTGTAAATACTCGTTCAATGAACTCTCAAACAATAGAGCAACTAGTCAAGCACGCATAGGAATTAAACTATCACGTGATATAATTAAGGTTCATTCATAAAATGTGCAAATACTCGTACAACGAACTCTCAAACAATGGAGTGTCACATGGATCAAAAAATAAAACGGTTTGGCTTGCTTTAAACAAAAGATTGGCAATTTTTTCTGAATTTAAATTTTCTCTAAATGATTTGCGAGGGTTGACTTCCTTATAAGTTAAAAACTAAATTTATGGATTATAGTTTCAAGGTACCATAGTTTTATATTTAAACTGTTTTACATGTTTGTTAACTTGAAATAAACATTGCAAGCTCTATTCAATTAGAGCATCAATGCCTTCTTTTGTTTTAATAAAAGTTCTTGCAGCACCTTGTTCCTTTACCGCAAAGATTTTGCCATCAAATGCCCTGTACGAAATAATATCGCCATTTCTACGGTAGTTGTAAGTAGGGAAACATATCTATGTAGATATTCATAAAAAACCGATGAATCTAAATGTCTATCTGGCTTCTGTCGTTTTATATCCAATTTTTAATTAATATAGTTTTTTAGCCTTTTGAAATGATGACATCAAAGTCTTAAAATTAACTCGTTTGACTCAAACATGTCATTTTTATTACATCATCGGTCATTTAAATATCATAAAACGCTATTTCCTGCATGGTGCATTTCTTATATAACAGTTAAAGAAAACGCCTTTCAGATAATTCAATTAAAAAGACCAACATATGTTGTATCGAATCATTTAATTTCTTTCCTCAATTTAACATCTAATAGATAATTAAGCACGATAACTGCATTCTTTCAAAACTATTTCTTATAAATAATATCACAAATATTTCAAAACAGTATGGAAAAATGCTTTATTATAAATAACATAAACCTCTTTTTTAATTGTGCGATAGTTGCCAAATACAGAGAACAAAGAAAAAATGGTGAACTTGCGTTCAAATGCAGTTAATACTAAATTAAACTATATATGCGGAGAGAAAGGTCCTTCGACGACAGTCAAATCATTAATTTTAATCACACTTTCTCATGCAGCAATTATCAGATTCAAGATTAGTAGCCTTAACACACCTTTATCAAATATTGAAATTCGTGACCAAGAGTATAATACCCATGATTGTACACTTTATATATTTTAATCTATAGTTTTATTATATAGCTTTAATGGTACAAACCTTTCTACATTTAATTCTGTGTTAACTTATACCAGAAATTCAAATACATCTATCGCATAAAACATACACATACAAATTTCAAACATTTGAGCTGAAAAAATTGTTGAAAGTAGCGTTAAACACCAATCAAACAAACAAAATCAAACATCTGAGCGTCATAGAATCGTAATTAGAGGTACTGTTAAGTGGTCGTTGTTTTAAGAAATTGAACAATCTCAGTTTCTTCAGTATACAGTGTTGATTTGTACACAAATTGAACTGTCGTTACGTTGCTCAGTTGTTTCTGTGGAAGTCATACTCCCTGAGACATATTTTATACCTTTTTTTTAATTTTACCTCTTCATTGGTAAATGCACTTTCCTCCGGCTACTAACTTAAACCTAAGGTGGTGACCAATCAAACGAAGAAAAATATGGTTAGTTGTTTGGTGTTTACTGCCACTTTCATCTAAATCATGGCGTCCAGGTTTTTATTTGGGGAGTAAGCCAGAGAAAACCTCCGACCTACGGTAGGAAAACTGGCAATCCTTGTCAATTAAGATTGGAGTCGAGTACAACCTGCCCGCAGTGAGACTCGAACCCACAACTTTAGTGTTGACAGACCACGTGATCAATAGAAGAAAAACTACCTTAGCCACTCGGCAACCGAGGTCCTTTAGGAAAAATATGTTATCCTCCCAAAGCAACTAGATTTCACCTAGAATTTAGATAATTTTCTGTTCAATCATTTGTTTGTTAGTGTATTTGTATTTGTGCTATAATAGTTTTAATCGGAATTACAACGGAATTTAATTATTGTTTTGTTGTAAAAGACAGACATTCCTTTATACTCAGGTGCACGCGACCATGTTTGTCATGTGGAAAATTAGAAATCAAAAAGCTTGAAACAAGAACGCTTTTATGGTAACATAACAACATTCTTCATTACCGTTCTTGATTTGCGCAATGATTGAATGTAAGATATTCAATAACTGTAGCACAATGCTGTTGTACGGAAGAAATATGTTCTTACACTCGTGAGAAGACGTCATTTCTCACACTCGTGTAAGAAATAAGATCTTAATAAAGAATCATAAATATTACAGTATCTGTGTGAATAAAATAGATAAAAATTAATTTTATAAAATCATCTCTTTCAACAATTAAAGTCCGAATGCTATTTTTAAGGTTTTTTTAAAGACGATATGGATATTTAGTAATCACAAAGCATCTGGAACTAAACTTCTTGAAAAATTATATACTAATTTTCTGTTATTTCTGAAATAATATAAGTAATAGCGCGGAATCTTGGAAACATTTACCAAGGTCTTGCTTTTACAATGCGTAAAACAAAGAGCTTAAAATAGAGACCCATAGCAAACATAATTTGCAAATACAGTTTCTATCTATCGTTAAATTACATTTAATACCGAAACAAATCAAGAAAAGAGCGTTTTAGGTGGCAGTGGGTTTTGCCCATGACCTCACATTCAAAAATATTTTTCAACATGTCGTGCACCAGAACAGCAATACTAAATATCATCGAAAGGCAAGACAGGGCTACCAGGAGGCTTAATGGGTTGTGTGATACATCATGACAAGAACATTTTGTACTTAATAAAAGGACTGTATCATGTGGTATATATACCGTTTTTCATACCACTTTCAATAGAAAAATATACAAAACGGCACATTCGTTTTAATTTCAGCTTTCGCGTACTTGTTGCTTTTGTATCATAACATACTGAACTTTAAGTGGCATTTCAGTTTAGGACGTGACTGCGTCAATGTTATGCTAGCCATCATAATTTAGGTATTGTATTATGGTATCGTTTCTTATGTTTCAGAATATCCTTGAGTAACTTTCCAGTCCCTCCTTGCATTTATGACCAATTTTTAACAATAAGTGAACCGGATTTGTTCACAATTCCACAAACAAATAATATTATATATATTAAAGAAAAAGGTTGTAGGACTAGGTGGTGTTTGGTTGTTGTGTTTGTACGTTTTCTTTAAGCTATGGATTTATAATTTTCTATTGTCTAAGTTTTTCTTATTTACCTTACCTTTATACATACCAAATCTTTTTTTTGCGTTCTTAATATAATAGTAGCTGAAATACTGCTTGTTGAGGTTATATTAGGTACAACACTAAATACTATGTTGCGTTCTGATTTGGTCAATAGTAGTTACGTATGTAAACAATTTTTGTATGTAAGTTCCTGCATATTTAAAAAGTGGTAAAATTTTTCTCAGATCTTGCAAGATAAATTTTTTGTTTATTTTTAAAAATTGTAAAAGTGGGAACGTCTCAAAATATTCTAACTAGTGAAAAAAAGGAATTGGTCAAGGATATTTATGGCATATATTGTTCAATGTTGTATGAAATTTTATTAATTTCCTAGCCCAGGTCAATGCTGAGGAATGTTAGAAAGGTATGCAAATCACAGAAATGCTGGTATTTTCAACTATAGCCAAACATTTACTACTGTTCTACCTATAAAATGTGGTAAGGAAGTATTATGTAACTATATAGTGTAACACCTGCTATTTAGTCTATCTACTGTGTGAACGCATTTAACTGTGGTGTGCCCTATAGACTTTCATATAATTTCTAAATCAGATAATTTTGTCTGGACAAAATAAAAAAAAATGTGTACGCCGTTTTTATGTTATCGATAACCATTATATCCTACTATTCCATTAATTAAATTTAACCCATACAGTAAATCATCTAGCAGGTGTTCAGTTTTATTTTACAAGTTTAGTCAATTGCATTATTAATGTTTGAATTGAAGTGCAAAGGATTTATTAATTGGAGTTTCTTTATGTATTATAGACAAATTTAGAACTAAATTAAGATTCTTCAACAATATGTGAACTGGTAGCAAATAAATTTAATTTCCTACAGTAATACCCATGACTGTCTTTAAAATAAGAAATAATCAACATTTAAACCTATAGGAAAATTTAATGGTAGTTTAAGCTCATACACGTAAGTTTATTTAGTAAAATTCAGAATAAGAATGTACTTTAAAAATCATTAAATAATAGTAGAGATGTATTTTACATCGGTTTACATAAATAAGTCTTTCTATGCATCCTTGTGTGACTTACTTAGCGATGTTGGTTTTATTTGAGCCTTTGCAGTCGTCTTTCAATTTTGTGGAAAATCGGTTTTCCATTTTTATTAAAATATCATTGCGTCGAATTATTATTGTGGCGAAGTTGTGGGTGTACCCTATTTAGGCTACGCCGATATTTACAATGAACATCGCTAAACACATCTTCAATAATGGTATAACATTAGTCTCTGAACATAAGAATCACAATTTTGATAAATGAACAATCATTATGAAGCAGCATACTCGCTGCCCATTTTTAGACATATTTGTTCCCAAGCAGACACGATACGCTTAACCCTGTTCTCGTTACAAGGACTTTGTGGACTTGTGAAAACTATTAAATCTGCCATCTATCACTAAGGGATTCTATATCCAGATCATAAATATTTGCTGGTCAAAAGATCAAGGTAAAAGGTCTAATATTCACACAGACGTTGATATCAAAGCTGAATATAAGGATACTCCTTTAATGTCAAACGGTTGATGTTTTCCTGGTTTTGTAAATTTTTTTAACGTGGATGTTAAAAGTATAATATGTTGCTGGTAATCACCAAATTGTTCCTAAATAGCATCATAACTCATCTACAATTATAACCCATTACAAAGCGTGTCGTTCCCACGATTGTCTTGACAGAGAATGTACACTTAAAGCAAAGTGTATTCTAGTTAAGAAGTAGTGGTTTGTCATCCCATGGTGTCTGTGGAATAGCATCATATCTCATCTAAAATTATAACCCATTACACAACTTGTCGTGCCCTAGTAATTGTCCACTAAACCGTTAATACGATTGTATTGACAGAGAATGTGCACTTAAATCAGTGTCTTCTAGTTACGAAGTAGTGTTTTGTCATCCCATGGTGTCTATCTGTCGAAAACGAAGAAATAATTTGTGTGTTCCTGTCAGAAAGTCAGATATTTAATTATATATGCATGTATAGCTCAATAATCACCCTAGTGGAGTCCGACGTAACGATTTGTCTTCCTTCGAAAAGTTATGTCACTCGGGTGACTAAACGTTGCGCAGAGAGACAAAGCGCAGGAGTCATATGAACCAGGGTGATAATTGTATATTATTACTTGAATGCCCGACTAGTCACAAGTCAAGCAGGATATTCTAACCCTTCCAAAACATCTGGTTTCACTTCTATATTGATGCATAGCTGATCTTTGCATTTCAGTTTGAAAAGTAGTAAGAAACCCGACCGAAAGTCAAAGGACAATTACAAATTCGGATATATAGACCAATATATACAACGCAAAACAAATACAAAAACGCAAAAACAGGTGCTCCGGACGAAAAAACACTGCCAAATTAGACCAGTTACTAATTGTCTATATAGCTAAGGAAAAAGTCTAGAAATAGAAAAGACTACCTATGATTCAGCGAAAATGTCCTATCGTATTTAAGTCAGATTTGTTTGCCATAACGATCAATTTAGTCATGTTGACGACCATATCTTCTGAAGGAATATCATGAGCCTAGGTAATTTAAACCCTTGTTGAGTAGCTTAGTAGTCAACAGCAGTAAGTAACCTTGTTATATTCGTAGGTAATTTCGCCATAATTTTGTATAATGTGTTAATAACTCTATTGCTTATATATAGAACAATAAAAATCCATATTAAACCGAATTTGTGTATTCAGCAGCAGTGTTTTGTCTGTTACTATATTATATACTATATTTTATCTCAAATTAAAATTGATTAGAACAAAATATCTACTTGTCTTTAAAAGTTTGGTTAATGACTCAATTTTAAAAACATCTATAAAAACCAATAATGCAAATATAAACAATACATCATACAGAAAAACAATAGCACCATACAATGCGTTCAAGGTTGAAAAGATTAATACTAGCTTCATCTCTCAAATCTGTTGTGTTGCACGCTAGACATATCAAAACAGGAAACGGGGAGAATCGAACTAAATGAAATTCCAGGCAGGTAAAACTGAAATATAGGTCAGAACACCGTGAAAACAGGCTAATGTTTAAAAACAAAATACTTAAGGTACAAAATAAATGACTCAAAAGTATTATGTTCACATAATATAAGTTTTAAATATTTCACGTCGGTTCGTGTTTATGGTGTGTTTAGCATGATATATGCTTGTTGTATTGCTGTAATTTCGTACAAGGATTTAGGCTCTTTATTATGTTTACATTTTCTTAGCATTACTTGAATTTGTCGATATAGATTACTTCCGATTTTGTTTAGAACACTTCTTTTTGTTTTCTAATATTAGAGACAACATATGCAAATATAGATTCGTGAATGATTATGTTTCATGCGTTGGCCATCTCTTCACATGTTATACAGACGTAATTGTTTTTAGTTTGTTTGCTTTTATTTGAATATAGTAACTTTATGAAATGTGAACGAAAACGCTTCAAGTTCCTAAATTTCATAGAAGGGAATAGATTCACGGCAAAATCGATTTAGATGCAAAAGACATTAATGTGATGCTTTAAAGCATTTATTTCTATTTTCTTTTACCGTACTGAATTTACTGAAACCCAAACAGACAAAAAGAATAACCCAACTAAATAAAACGCGTGGGTGCACTCAAATAGTTCTAACGAGTAAGTAGCTATTGCTTCTAATTAGACGCAGGCAGAGTTACCGGTATTAGTTGACCACATTTCAAAGTATATATAATTAAATATGTGGGGAAATGACGACATAAAAGCCACTGTTTTATACAAGTCTTTTTTCAATTATAAAATATGTTTCAAGTTATTTATAGTTAAACATCAATAATTGTTTGACTCTTTTGACTTAAATATAATCAATCTTTTCACTTTTATCAGATAACCACAGCTTTATTCATTTATTCGCCTCCATGTGTTTACTTTCGTTGACGAGTGTTTAATATTATTTTATTTTGTCTTTCTGTCTTTTGCAAAAAACGATTAGAAGTGATTAAGACATATTTGTGGTGGCTTCGTTCAAGTCTGATGATATTCTACAATCTCCGAAACAGAGGCTACATATCTTCCTACGTCAGAATTCCTTAGCGTAGTGCTACGGAGCGGATATTACCTCGGCTCCGGAGATTGGATATTCTATTGCTTTTAGTTCGTCAGTTTCTAATCATATTTATATTTAAATGAGTCAGCATTAAAAATTATATAATGCGTAAAGGGAATGCGGAAATACAATTTCACATGTAATATCATTCATAACATGCAGTAGTAACAGTTGACGAGTGATGTTTTGACATATATTAAATTAGAATAAATATAAATACAATATAAGTGTGTCTCTGCTGTTGAAATGTCGAAAATAATTAATCATAATTTATCTAAGCAATATAAAACCGATCTGAAAAAAATATTATGCATTGTACTTTAATAGTTGACAAACAAGACACTTTGTTTCAATATTGTCTTATTTCGAAATGTCATAACTTTCGGCAATCTAGTATTTTAATAAAATAACACACATTTGATATTATATGTTAATATATAAACCAATAAGCAAGTAAATTATTATTATATATTGACATGTTTACATAATCAAATTTAACATACCCGGCCCATTGCACCTATACATCACTTCAAATATACAAATCAAAGAAACGCTAACAACATAAGAAGCAGTAATTATTAATTAACTGAAAATAATTTACTTTAAGGTATCCGACCCATAATTGAAGTCACCGTTTAATTTTATTTTTAGACCAAGAAATGAAAATTTATTTACTAAATATATTACTAATTAATGATACCAAGTTAATATATTGTTTTACTTTGAGTCAGTGTTAACAGTTTTGAGAAAAAAATTTAGTTGCTCAAATAGTAGTTCCGATGTTTGCCGAACATTACCGAGGTCTGCTCCATTGACAAACAATGGACATCCGGGACACCAAATATGATCACGTGGTCAATTATGGGTCGGATACCTTAAGTAAATGAACTGCCTTCGTTTTAAATATGCCTTTATAAATATATCTTGAAGTTTGTTTCGGGAAATATTGTAGTAACTGGATGAATAGTTCATATTTTGTGAAATTAATGATAACACCTAGTCCTTCGATACCTAATTAAAACCGTTTCTCAGTTCTTGGTAAAAAGTACACTGTGTGAGAAAATTGGTCTCAGTCTCAATATAGTACCAAATTTTGTTAGTCGACAGGCTCACCTACACAGCGACAAGTCTCTTTACGTAAAGGTAGAATTCTACAACGAAACTGTGCAATGCAAATTTCTGTAAATTCTGAACAAAGGACTCCGTTTAGAAATGTGAATTAAACGTTGCGAAAGTTCTCAATTTTCGGAGGGTTTTCAACTTAATGTGACCATGCATTTGTAAAGTTAGTTATTCAGGTTTGCAATAACGATTGCGAGTTATCATTAAGTTTTATTGTTAAATTGTTAGAGAGGCCAACGTCATTTATCACCCACTTTATCAGATGACCAGTTATTGACACATCAGGTTCAGATCCCCAAGTACAAATTGTTCACAATGTCTTGTAACAATCAATCAATCAATCTTATCTATAAGTCTGTTCCAGTATCATATTAGATCATAGTATAATGTCTTCGCCGGTGTTACGGTAACCAGTCAATGTATAGCAATTTTCGGAGCAAAAACTATAAAAACATTATGGTGAACGTATGTCTACCATATTAAACTAGTTGTACCAGCTGCTGCACGTAGAAACTGGGTTTATCAGAATAATAAAATGTATAAGGACACAAGGAAATAATATAGTATTTATTTAAAAGGCAGATGTATGTACTATGGAATAAAATTTAAAATATAGGAATTCGTTATCTTTTAGAGGAATTCATTCGTTAATTAACGAAACCAACTTATAACAAATTAATTTAGTACACCTTTTCAGAGTGTTAATAACAAAAGCTCTTAAACGTCTTTTATATAATATATTTTAGTATATCTATCAAAGTGCCACTGACGAATCTGAATTAGAAGAACGCAAGTCAGGTGTAGTTAATTTTATAATCTTGGTATATTTGATCAACATGTATTGCAGCATAATTTAATATATTGGAAACTTTCAAATTTGTTGCAATTAACACCAAGGAAGCAACATTCTAATGTTCGATAATTTGGACAGAGCGCATTATTTAAGTACTTTACAAAATTATATAAAATACAATTATTCTGACACACCTGCAGGTATTTTTGTCTAAATGAAAAACATTTAATCTTAATTTAAAATTTACGCTATTCTGAAAAGCTTTTTCTATATCAGCAATTTGATTCAATCCATGCGAATCAGTAGCTGTAACAGGTGTTCAAATTTTGTTATTACGAAATTAGTAGCAAAGTCATCAACCCTACATTAATGACGAAACCACTGTCTGTTACGCACTTTACTGTAGGTCTGGATAGTTCTAAATATATTCCATGACACAACATGCCAATCATTCAAGGTCTACTTCAAGATAAAACATTTAACGACTTCAAATGATTTCTATTTTATCCCTCATTTCCGTTCTCAGTCATTTTCCTTTTTATTGATTATTACTCTTTATCGTTTTTAAAACTTTTTACAAGACATTAGAATTTCAATTTTATTTTACAATAGAAATCAGTCACTATAATTTAGTGACGTTTTTCATCTTATATACCTACAGAGTATGAAATTAAAGTACTACCCATAATAATAATGTTGCTTTTCACTTGGACTATAACAACGATAATTTAGTTCCCATTTTAAACAACTAGTTTCTCGACATTAATATTCCATCCTCGCAAGCCTATAGAGTATACACATTTCAATTCAAATCTTAATCTCGATGCATTCTCGTTATCTTATATCAGGGCTGTCACCTATCAATCAGATCGGGACAAGAAAATGCATCTCTTTTCAAAAAAAGGAAATAATTATAGATTATCCACGTATTTTGAAACGAGAAGCATTTTTTCGTCTGTATCTATAGAAAGGCGACATCCCTGAAATAAAATGACGAGAAACTGCATCGAGTTTTCATACACATAAATAATCTAATCGGTGTTTCGTACATTCATCGTGACGTCACGGTATTTACTTAATGACGTCATGACAGCTAGCAGAGTGAGATGGAATAATACCGCACGTAAAGATCAAGAGAAATACTGCAAAAAAGCGATTATCTATAATCATCAAAGTTACCAAGGTTATAAAATTTACTACGCCAGACGCGCATTTCGTTTAATCAATATATATTTAAAATCCAAATGATTAAGATGTTGTAGAGCTTTTAGCAACGAAATCAAAAATTCATTATACTAAATCTGACTAAGGCTATCTATATCTTGCGAATAGTACAACCTTAGAATTAAATCACTTTTTAAATTTAAGTGCAATTCAACTCTTAAAGGATAAAGCATTATCATTGTAAGACATGCACTAGCATTTATAATATTTTATAGAATGTTATACCTGCTATACATTTTAATTTGTCTGTAAGAAAATATTTCACCTTAAATATGGTTGCAGATAGTTTTCCCGATCTTTAAATTCCGTGTACAGTAAATGTGCTACGACGATTGTTGGATACACCTTTTACTGATTAGTTGAATATGATACCCATCCATTTTAATCAAAAAACCAACTCACATACTACAGTTAAAAAGGTAGCGGTTGAAGTGCAATAAAACTTGGTTAAACCCACCATTTCCTGTACCAATGTAAGTTACTATATTTTTAAGTTGTTGGTTCTATAGTTTGTCGGTTTCTCGGACTTTGATTTGTGGATTGTAATTTTGGCAGTTTCCACGGTGCTACTTTCTTTTATTTATATTGAGGACAGAAACAATATAATTTACATATGTTAAATGTTTTCCACATACAAAATGTTGTTAGTTTGATTGAGGTATCGTTGTTCGAGAATAGTCACAACCATAAAGAAACATGACTAAGCTTTGCTTTGCACAGCTGCAGTCAATATAACGATGTATTTGGCAATGTATACTCTCTAATGAGATGACTGTCTCTATAACGTATCAAACTAGTTAGATAGAAGGATAACTGCGGTTTGGTTATGTATCTTGTACAGTATACTTCTTTCAGTTCCCACAAAATTGCGAGAAATGCTATATAGTTTGATTAAATGATTCATAAAGTTTATATATGACATAATACTGTGCGCTATTAAATACTCAAAAGAACCAATTAACGTCGTCTATATGCTGTTGGTTAAAAATGCCGCATGTCGTACTACTCCTACGGTTGACACGTTTGTCAAGTTCTGCGTGTTTTACTTTTTAATTATAGTAAAGGAATGTATATAAATATTTCTCAGTTACCTTACTTTTGAAAACCCCATAGACAACCATCGAGAATTATTTTGAATAGAGCCTTGGCAGCGGTAGACAGGAGATGTAAGTTAGTAACACCAAACCGACAGTTTTTATAAAAATACAATATACAAATGTATATTTCTCGATTTTTGACTGTATTGAATTTGTTACTATGTCACAACCTTAAAGTGACTGCGCGTAAAGTAACTGATTACTGTATACAAATTTGACATCATGTTCAATACATATTTATTCTATTCTATTACATGTACAGATATGTATAAATATATACATTATATGAATGAATGAATGAATGGTTTATTGCGAAAGCAAAACACATGCTATAGCAAACACAAATATACAATAATGACAATAATAAGACAAATGACAGAGAACATTGATATTAAGATAACATATGAGATCTTATTTTCCAAGCTGCATTTAGAAAGTTACATAATTTAATGGTAAGTAATTTATTTCTTGCTTGCATAAGTGTAAAAAACTTCTGTTTATTGGGCCACGAACAATAGTAACTAGGTAAAAAATTAATTCTTAAGAACCTATATGCAGGACATACAATGACAAAATGATATTCGTCTTCAATAATGTTCATATTACAACATGTACATACTCTTGATTCCCTTTGAGTATTTTGATATCTACCAAGCTCTACATTTAATTTAAGTGTACCACTACGTAGTTTGGTGAAAATATTAAAGTTACAATTATAATCAAAATAATTCTCAATACAAAAATCTACTTTGATTTGTTTATAAACACTAAGTTTGCTACATTCTTCTACCTCAGAGTACCAGTTCTGTAAAAATTGATCTTTAATACGAGCTTTCAGTATCTCTAAAGAAGTCAAACTTGAATCTTGAGCTAACCAAACATAGTTAAAACCAAGTTTGAACAATAAATCTCTGACATTAGATGCCCAATTTATCTTACCATTATTACAATCATCATACAAAAGTTTGTATACTTCATATACAATTGGAGGTTTATCAGTAATAATATGCATCCAATACTTCAAAATTCTATGTTTTCTTAATACATGTAAAGGAAAGTGGCCCAACTCACCATACAAAAATAGAGTAGGAGCATTTTTACATAATTTCAAAATATATTTACAAAATCTAGTAAAAACATTATCAACTTCTTTAGCACGATGAAAACCCCATATTTCTGACGCATAGTTTAAAATAGATCCAACCATACTGTCGAAAAGATAAAGTTTACGAACATTTGTCACTAATATCTGTTTAAGCGAGGATATCAATGATGACATAGCTCTGGACGCTTGTTGCGAAAGTCGTTTTTGTGTTTCGGCAAACTTTCCATTGTAGTGTAGCAATATTCCAAGATACACATACGAGTTTACGATTTCAAGTTCATTGTTATTGTAATAAAACCGATCCTGTACACGCTGCCATCCATTTCGGAATACCAGTATTTTCGTTTTGTCCGTGTTAACTTCAATATTCCACTTGTTGCAATAAAACAGAAGCTTGTCAAGAAGACATTGTAACATAGCTGGCGACTTTCCAAATAATACAGTGTCATCAGCGAAGAGGATTAAGTAAATTAGGTATCCATTAAGAGACACTGCTTGTTCATCCATGTTCACATGAAGGTCACTCACAATGTCATTTATAAAAAATAAAAACAGAAAGGGAGACAGTGGGTCGCCTTGTTTTACGCCGAGAAAATTGTCAAATGAATCGGATAGAACTCCTCCGGTACGCACACGTAAACGGACGGACGAATAAATCGCTTTAACAACTGACGAAAATTTGCTACTAACTCCGTTGTTCAAAAGTTTATATACTAGAATCCTTCTGTTTAGCTTATCAAAAGCCTTACGAAAGTCTACAAACGCGCAATACAGTTTAAGTTTGTGTTGTAGTAAGTGGGAAACAATTCCATGAAGAGTAAAAATAGCATCTACTGTAGAACGTTCAGGTCTGAATACAAATTGGTTATTAACAAGAGTTTTTTTCTTCCTCTGACCAAGCTAGAAGGCGTTCTCTCTCTAAACAAAAACCCACGTCTGTACTGTCCCTAAGACTAATCAGTTCTCGCTTCCCCAAATTAAACGTCCAAGTGGAAACTTTATATGGGTAATTAATTCTTAACATGTGGACACATAAAGTTTAATTCTGGCTAGTCAAAACAAATAAAAAATCCTTAATTACTTCCAGAGATAACTTGTATTCCTTGTCGATGCATTAATACTTACAACTGTCCAGCTTCAAAAGATTATCATAAGATTTTAGACTAACTAATGAGGTAATAATTGTATACATACAATCAGTGAAGTTTTCACTTTGTGACTTACTACTAACTTTTTTTATCTGACCACTAGAACAAATAATAATGGTGTGTTTATTTTATGTTTTTTATATTTCAGGAGAATGAAATAAAAACTTTAAGACATAAAACTCTTCATAGTTGTATTGTATATTATCTTCTTACGTCATATTCACTCTAAAATGATTTTCTTCTCAATTCACTACTGACTGTGACTATTTGAAAAGACCATCTTGATTGATTGATTGATTGATTGATTGATTGATTGATTGATTGATTGATTGATTGATTGATTGATTGATTGATTGATTGATTGATTGATTGATTGATTGATTGATATCGATCAGTATTTCATTTTTTATTAATCGGGAAAACAAAAAAATATTAAAAAGTCTTGTGGAAATGGTATGGACCAATGAGCACTTTTTTTTACTCTGCCATTAAAAAGTATGGAGAGTTCGGTAAGAATGGTCAATTAGCCTTTTTTAACGACTACAAGTAGCCTATTTTTATCGACATCTACAAAATAAGTCTTTAAAGTGCTAAGAACTCTCCAAGTACTTATTGTCCTACGCGTTCTGTATAATAACCTAATTTACTTTAGCGAGAGAACATACCCTTTCCGCCTCTTGTCAATGCTCTGGACAGCTCAAGCAACCAAATTTGGTCGTGGCCACTACTATAATAAACTACATACAGTCAACCGCCTTTTTAATGTTTAGTCAGATCCAAACTCTAGCAAGATGAAATGTTTTGACAGAAAATAAGTTAGGAATATCCGTGAGAGTAAATGTCCATTGCATAGCAACTTACTCCGGAACTATATGTAAACAACAATAATATTTCAATAAGAAATTGCTTAGCAATGGCAATAACTTGTACTAGGGCTGTAAATTGTCTGTAGGCAGGGAGGCCACCATGTATTTTACAGAGTGGAGTCATAGAGTACTATTTCTCTGGAATCTTGTATCAAATTCGCCAAGTTATTCGTGTACTTGTTTCGTCAAATACCGCTACGTTTATTATTTAAAGCCTCGTTTTATTTCTATGATATAGATAATATGTGTTTCTCCCTTATTAGATTTTATCAACCGTGAAATATTGAATATTTGACATTTGAAACTCAATTTCTTCCAGGATACACCCTACTTTAGAGATAAGACAGCTTTGAAACAACTATACATAAGTTATCCCTTTAATCCAATACACATAACATGAAGTATTATAGATAATTTTATGATTAATATCATGATCTGACTTGAGTTTAACAAAATTTATTATTTAGTTCAGTTGTGATATCGTATCGCAATATAGATTTTCTTTCTATTCAGAACTGCTTGACTCGGATAAAAAAAAATAGTGCGCAATTCTTAGCTGTTCTGTTGGTACAAGGAAAACGGAGATAACTCTATCAAGCAAAAAAAAATAATGGAAAAACTATACTGAATTTTATATTTACTATGGCACAAGATCGTCGCGAAACCACGAATACAGTTTAGTGTGCGTACCCTACAGAATAGGCTTTTTTTTTTGGGGGGGGGGGGGGGGGGTGTGCACGTAAATTATAGGATATCTTTTAATGGCGGTTTTATGAAGGAGGCATGACTCTGTATTTTCTAAAAAATTGTGTTTTTTTGTATTTTTGGTAAACAACCAAGGAAAGAATTTTCGGTTAAAACATTACAATATTATTCGTGGAACTTTTATATCTACCTTTCTCAATTTCAAAGCTGTCATCAGACAATCTAAATTTTCTTTAGAGTTTTCTGTTTTTAAAACTCTCGTTTTGTTTCTTTTTTAATGATGAATATAGAAACATTTTCTTTTGATCCTTTAAACTTGCAATTATAAGTGTCTATAGTGGAGTTTGCTCCAAAGAAATTAAGATGTTTAACCTTCATAGAGACATCTACATTATATAGTAAAATTGGTTTTATACAGTGTATCAACATATTAAATTGCACGTGTACTGGAACATTTTCCATTGATATAGTACAAGACGGTCTGTCGTGTTTATTTTGTTGTGAACTAATACGTCTAACCCCAGCTAATCCATTTAAACTGAAGTGAAATTGGTATATTTTTAGTGCAAGTTATTAATGCTGTACCTAGATATATACTGTGTTATTAACCTTGATATCATGCTACTTAAGAATGCCTCTAAATGGCAATATAAATTATGTTTGTTGGTTTTTTAATTTCTACATTTAATTGTGATTAATTAAACATAGAAATTTCTTTCATCAAATCATCAAAACACATTTCGTCATTAATACTATTAATAAATCTAAGGGGTTGTATTCGTTGAATTCCACAGACAGTTGATAAATTTCGTAACTAGTAAACAATACCTTAAATTAAATTAAATACATGTTTCACCAAGACGGAGTTTGTCTTAATGAACTTCTTCTGCTTGAGATAACAAATAGACACAGACCTTGAAAACGTTCCAAACCTACATGCTGACATTTTGTAAAAACATTGAGGCATGTTTGTTATTATTTAAATGTGAAATAAAGGAAACAATCTGCACGCGCTGTGAGCTGTAATTATTTTGACAGCTTACATAGCTTAAACACGTGTGCCTCAAGTATGCAATAATAAAATGAAAGATGAAAATATGTTCCGGTCGTTATATGCCGAGTAGTAACTACTTGTTTGCTAATTAAGCAATACAAAACGTTATAAATCATGAAAAAATATGACATTCGTTCCCTCTAAATAAAAATATCAAACTCCGTTTTATCTCAAGTTGTCTTCCACTCACATCAATACTAACATGAAATATTAGTTAATTGCACCATTATTTAATGTTATTTTCTTCAGTTTAACTCATTTGTTTTATTTTTTCAATTATGTAACATTTACACTGACCTCAAACTGGAGCAGAACAATTGCCCCCTCCCACGATCACATCCCTCTGCATAATTACCCACAGGACAATTGCCCCTTCACCAGATGAAAAGAAATTACGAGATATAATTTTATGTGATCCATTTTAATCAACTTAAATAAATATGTATAACGCTTTCGATTTAATTACTATACTTTCTCGATTTTAATTTTATTTTCTTAATTAGGTATTTGTTGAATAATTAAATATACAAATATTGAATAAATGTATATAAAATGGAAAGATGTAAATTTTAAAACAATATTTGAATTTTTTTAAGTGCCACATGAAATTCCCTATTAAAAATCCCGTCTAACAGCCATCTCGACAATTTTGGGATCTTTTACGCAACGTTTGATAACGGATGTCGTTACATTAATCCTATAAACATGATAAATAAATTTCAAGTACACAACATGGTGTAAGTAAATATATAAAGAATAGTAACTACATGTGATAGATAAAAGTATTGACAGTAGTATTGAATTATGCAATCACATGTTCCACTTTCCTCAGTAAGTGACCTTTTTCTAAATTGAGCTACATGTTGCAAAGATTCGACAAAGACAATATTTTCACCAGATTACTTATTTGTATAATGTCATTTTCCAGTTTGAAAACATCAATATTTTTATGTTAGAAGTCATCTCTAATAGAATTGCATTTAGGACATTTATTAAAGAAGAAAGAAAACTCATCTTCAATGTCATTTATATTACAGTACTGACATGTTCTTTTTACTCTTTTTTCGTTTATATCTTACTTTTTCAATTTAAAAAAAATCTGCTAAACTACTCAAGCAAGGGTTTGTTCCACCTAGGCTGTTGTTATCTCTCCAGAGGTTCTATGGTCGTCACCATGACTTAATTGATCGTTATGGGAAATCAGTGTCCCAAATACGATCTGACATTTTCGCTGAGTCATAGGTAGTGATTCCTATTCCACTTTTAAAAATTGGAACTACGAAGGAATGGTTCCATTTTAAGGCTATAAAGACATATCTATTATAAGATTTTAAAAAATGTGTTGAAACAGACAATAGTACAGAACTACTGTATTTTATTATTTTATAGCATATAAGATAAGGACCACAGCTTTGCCAATCTTTAATCTTTTGATTTCAGAAATAGTTACCGGTTTATCAGTATCCTTTTTGAGAAGATTTTATTCTAAATTTATTAGATGGCTTGTAAGTTGATTAAGATCAATTTGGTTCTTCCGTTACTTCATTTTCATGTTTTATATTTTTCAAAAGTTTGCTCTCATTATTATATTTTGTGTATATTCTTATTTTAATGACTTTGACCATTTTCTTATGACTTACAATAAAAAAAGAACTTTTGTTTGATTTCTTGATTATACGTAAACACTGTAAGTTGTTACAAAATTTAGATACAGTTTTTCTTAATTCAAGATATAGATTATTGATATGAACTGATGTTTTTTCTTCTGTTTCTTTTTAAAGTATTTTTGTTTCACGCATTTAGCTGATATATTGAAGTAGATGTCCGATATCTTCATCTGCCAACTTAACTCCATCTAAAGTCTTTTCAAAATAATAGTCATTGTAGTTTATTAAATTTTGAAATATGATTTTCATACAATTCTCTCTTTAATAGCATTCTGGACAATTTTGTCCATTTAAATTCATGTTCTTGTTTTTTTATGATTGTTTTGAAAGTTGTTTATTTTAGAATCATATTTAAGGTTAATATCTATTGCCGTTTGACGATAAGAGCAATAACTGAGGGTCTTCACGGCTGTAAAAGCATCGATTCCTCGTTAACAGATCTCGACCACTTGACAGCCGAACTGAATACCTTGACAGGTTTGTCATTTAAACAAATGTATATCAATCTGCTGGTCAATCCAATTGATAATCAATATTACAAAGCAAAATGTTAGTATTGACGCCATTGTGGAAACAATTACTTCCGTTCTACTTATAAGATATTTGTAGTAATAGGTAGGCCGAAATGTTCAGATTAGAAAAAGAAGCAACAAAGTCTATCTGGAGTCTTCTTGTCTGTGAAGCGACGAAAAGGTGGGAAGAAGCAAGTGAATTTTCTAAACATTCTAAATACAATTATTTCGACGTTTAAGTTACAGTTTTCTACTGACTAAAGAACAAGTTTCTGTGGTGTGTGTGTGTGTGTGCGTGTGTGATTTTGTTTTAGTTTGTCTTTATATTTTTTCCACGACGTTGTCTGAAAATGTAAATAGTTTTTGGTCACATCTTGTATGTAAGATAAATCTAAAACACATTATATGATGAATCATAAACTGACGTGTGACAGCGAATAATTTACATGTGCAAAAGAATAAAAGGATGGGAAATATGGAATATGACAGTGTTCAAATGATAGCCATCAAAAGATGTTAAAGGAAGTAATTTTGCGCTAATATTGGGAACATGTGTAACTATTTGTGATGTAAATTCTTTTCCATTCGTATTTGGCACGAATTTCAAATTTGTGGTGACGTGAAAAAAGCTGTCTTTTATATTTTTGAAATCAAACGAGCATATGTTGCAATGATGTATATCTTTTTTTTCAAAGAACGGCAGTAATACGTTTTCAAAAGCCCCTCATCACACCAAGAATCAAACAGTCGTGATAACGAGCTTTTTGTTCATAACTGTTGCCGATTTTTATTCTTTTTTAAATAGATGAAATTCATTAGGGAATTATTTTCATGTTTAAATATTCAAATTAAAAATATAAATAAATTAGAGCAGCATGCCTTCAAAACAATTTGATAATATTAATGTAACATCATACGTCATCTCTACTTTTGAACTGTGTATGGAATTTAACCGGCTATACGTTATAACTTTTAAATATAGTGCATAGCATTAATAAGCACCCTTTAGACTCCAATTTATATATATTCAATAATACCACTGATCGATAAATTTCGGGGTTTAACTTAATCTCACAACGGTTGTTAAATCGATGATAAAATTTCCTAAAACGCTAATAAAGTTAACACGCTTGTTTATTTTTATAACAGACTGAATGAATATTCAGAATAAATCATGCTGCTAAACTTTACATTGTTGTTTTGTTGGTCAAAGTTCCCGACCAGCAGTGTTTTTCGCAAAAAGTCATAAGTGCAAAAAACATCCTAAGTGCTAATGCCATAATTCATTTTCCTTTGATCTTCCAAAACAGCCTCCACTATCCACCACACAAGATGTCCCCCGTGGGTTGAGTTCTGGAAACACTCCAATATAGTCAGGTTGTCCAGCAGATCCATGTTTATGTCTTATTGTTATTAAGATACTTACAAAGATGTATAGTTTGTTTGTTATGTTATTTATGTCTGTAAAGTGATTGTGCATTTCAAATAAAAACTATAACTTTTATTTAACATGCCAGACATGTATATCTTCATTCAGCGTGCCCGAGGATTTGTTACACCTTATTCCATATAGGTAAAAAAAGAACAATGTTTACGTTTATCAAAATAAAAAAAAATGAAAAAAAATAAGAGCAAAGTGAAGGATCGAAATTAATTCCATAGACAATGTCTTCAGTGTTTCGTATATTTGTTTGTAAAGATTTTGACATGTTCCCTTTATATCAATATAACAATGTTACAAATAGAACTGTCCAACTCGTCAGTATATTATGCGTTGTTAGTGGCTAAACGTAGTTTACAATTCCCAAGACAATTGCAACCAGAGACACTGCTGTCTACAAACACACAAGTAACAAAATATGTCGCTGTTGTGATAAGTACAATACAATAAAGCATGTTAAAGGCTATTTTAAAAGTAGATATGTTTGTGTTATTGTCATTAAATGATTACATGCTCTTTATGTTTTATTGTCTACAGGTGCTTGATCCATTTTATTGCACAAGGAACGTATAAATGCATGTCAGAGATGCGGTTTATTTAAGTTTTGTTTTTGATCCGATTTTTCAAAAATAGCATACAATGCTTGGAACGTTACACTGCATTAAAGACCTCAACGTGCAAGTATGTCTATAGGGTTATTAGAATTTTTATATTATCTCTGTAATTTTAGAATGAATTTCTACACCAAGTGCAGCATTATTTTTAGCAACATCGTAGCATACCTTTTTTGGTCGGAGTTCTTGGTAGAAACCCTCGACTGGCAATCTTTGTAAACAAAGGTAAGTGTCCAGCATACCTCAGTGATCCATAGTAGACTACCTTATCTACCCGGTCATTTAAGCCTCATTTCCAATTTAAATCAAAATAAAATATTAAATATCCGATTGAAGTGTGAACTAGATTAACCAAACACCATAACCCCTTTCCTAATAAATTGTCAATTGCTCTTTGACAGCGTTTGTTCTCAGATTTCCATAATTACTAGACTTAATCTAATGTTACTTAACACCAATTACGAAAAAATTTCAGCTGTATATAGTTTAATGTGTTTGCTTGTATTTCGTGTTTATTGTGATCGCGTACTGAAGTTAAAATATTACAAAATCCGATGCATTATTCCGATTCATAGCGGAGGGTTATTGTAATACATCCGTCAGTTGGGTACTTATCAGAGAAGCTGTAGCACCAATGTTAATGTCCTGCAGTTTAGACGAGATCATACTGATAAATACTTTTCTCCTCATGCTGTGTGCAAATTCGTCCTTAACATAGAAGATAAAAAATGGAAACCCTGACCAAAATCTACCAAAATAAAAATATTAGATCTTCAAGAGTCATATATTTTGAATGACGCTATGTGAGAGTTATCTTACCCGGATTAATGAAATATATCCGGAATAACCACGTTCTAGATTTTGATAGATGATCTTTAGAATGCTGATGGTCTTTTCCTAGTTTCATTTTCTTTTTTTTTTAGTTGCTACTCCTTATAAACGCTTTGTTTTCACTAATAATATACGAATTGGTCAAAGGGCGAAGATAAACGTCTTATTATTTAACCTTTTAAATTTCAAAGGATATTTAAATGATTTTTCCTTTCCTATGCATATATTGTAAAATGGATTCAAACTAAATATCAAGGAGTTCAAAGTAAGTGTAAAAACGTTCGTTATTCTGATCTTTCTTAATTTAACTACTAAATTAATAGTTAGTTTTGCTTAATTAAAATGTATAATTTTTCAAATATTTTATTTGTAATAAAAATGTTTTTGAATATTTTTATTGTTGAGTGGTCACAGATTTCAGTGTAATTTCTTGGGAGTCTTTTAAATTGTATAGGATTGTGTGTTAATATATATGTAATATATGTTATTATTAATCTGTTCTCTATACAAATTTTTAGATTGATATCTGTATTATGCAAGGCACCTACTCCATTTCAGATTCAACCTGCAATTAAAGCAACAAATGCAAATATAGATCCGATACAACACGAATTCTGCATTAGAATTTACTTTATATACCATAAATCTCAGAATATTAAACACCCTGTCATTCGTACCTGTATTGGTAGCCAAGAGATAATTCTTTGCACATTTATTGTACTGGAATACCGACATATTTTGCGAATAAATTACACTTAAGTATCTACAATACAGAGAGATTAATGCTTTCTGACAGAATCTGTTTATAGTTGATGTGCCTACATTTAATTTTTTGCTTTGTACTTAATGTTTGCATTATAAAGTTATTAAGTTGTTCTCCGTACAATATTTGCAATATTTTGTACATTTAGTGGGATTTTTGTGTTTTTAGTAAGTTTCAAACGCTTTAGAATGCCGTTATTTTCTTTGTTTTTGCTTTTTCATAAATGATGTAGCTAATGTCTAGGATTACTTGCATCGTTAAAAAAGCAAGTTTAATAAGTTGTATACATGTGCATATAAGGTCATTATCAAAAGAAAATCAAATTTCTATTATTTTGCAATCTGTGCATTAATTTCGGTGCAACTACTGGTTGTTAGCTTGCATTGTGCATTTTAGTTTGAACAATAAAATTCAACTCATAATAATAGTCTAACGTTAGGTATCGTGTACTGTTGTAGCTGAAAATCTGACGTTAGGTATCGTGTACTGTTGTAGCTGGCAGTCTACGTTGAGGTATTTGTACTGATGTAGCTGGCAGTCGTATCAACATCAGTGGAATATTTTGGAGGAAATCGTTGGTATTTTTAACGAAATCTTAA
Source organism: Limnoperna fortunei (assembly GCA_944474755.1). Lineage (NCBI taxonomy): Eukaryota > Metazoa > Mollusca > Bivalvia > Mytilida > Modiolidae > Limnoperna > Limnoperna fortunei. Next base: position 38,700,313 of record OX104121.1, on the reverse strand, counting down.
TGAATCATGAACAGCATTGATTTCGTTTTGTATCAGAAGAGCACTACTTGAACTAAGACATTAATTGCATAACGAGACTAACCTAGAATAATACATTACCAAGGAATAAAGAATACAAATGGGTACATCTAATTTTTATTTAAAAAGAGAAAGCACGCATGTTACATAGTTTTCAGTCTCAAACAAACGTGGGGCCTCGGTGGCCGAGTGGTCAAGGTAGTTCGTCTACTTTTGATCACGTGGTCTGTCAACACTGAGATTGCGGGTTCGATTCTTACTGCAGGCAGTGTGTACTTGACTCCAATCTTAATTGACAAGGATTGCCAGTTTTCCTACCGCAGGTCGGGGGTTTTCTCCGGGTACTATGGTTTTCTCCCCCAATAAAAACTGGACGCCATGATATAGCTGAAAAATTGCTGAAAGTGGCGTTAAGCACCATCAAACAAACAAACAAACGTTGATAAGAAGCAAACATTTATAACGCTAATGAATTTCCAACTATTTTCTGTTGTCATATTAAAAGCAATCAACATTTCTTATGCTAACAAATTCTCAACAATTTCTGTTGTCATTCTTGTTTAGGCGGATTTGGAAATGGCCGTTGTGGCATGCTAATCTTTTACACTGAGTATCAACTTACAATCTAAATTGATTTTCTTGTATCTTAACAGATAATAATCTTACTTATTTTGACCAAGAAGAAAGAATCAAAGATACCTAGAAGTGTTCAAAACCAATAGGTCAGAGATAGACAACATGGCTAAAATAGTAACAACAACGAAACAAACATACAACTGAAAAACGGACGATAAGTGGTTATGACAAACGGAACAAATCAATTGTCATTTGAGAGACAGATATTCAGTAACGGTCAACTATGTTATCATGGCGACCGTAAAATTGTCTATGTGACGACTTCAATCTTGACACTGTAAATCCCCAATTAATTAGCTTTTCTGTCAGTAGACACCTTTTGTCAAAGTAAATTTAGATTGGAATTATAGACTCTATTACCTGTTCAATTAGTAGAAGTATACTTCCTATGCAAGTTCTGCTGGAATGTTGCCACACCAACGTAACAATCCAAGTCCAACTGCATACGAAGTTGAACGTAGAGAGAGCAATCGCTATCTCTAAATTAGAATCCATTTTAGACAGACCTCAAATGATTTGATATAACGCTCAAAGATACTGCAATACTGACCTTATCACAAAACATTCTGATAAAGCAAAGTACATCATAATTTGGTTCATTTGTACACGTAGAAAGGTCGAACGTGTCCACTTTCTATGCAGAAAATTAGACATGGTTCAATTTTTAAACGACGAAAGTTAGAAAAAGAAATTTTCATTTACAGTATATGACTCATTTTTTCCTTACCATCATTTGATTTTGTGTATTTGTTTATGCTTTATTATGATTACTTACATTACCTTTTGCAGTTTCAATATTATACTGTTTTCTATGTTTTTTACGCGTCTTTAAAATAATTATTTATGGAGTTGGATCATAATGTGCGGTCATTTTATCTTAATAGTATGTGATGTTTGCATCGAATTGTGATTAAACTTCAGTTGTAGGGTTTTTTTCCAATAGGCACAAATTTAGCTCGTCAATATGGGGCCTCGGTGGCAGCGTTGTTAAGATAGTTCGTCCACTATTGATCAAGTGGTATGTCAGCACTGAGGTTCTGTGTTTGAGTCTGACTTCGGGCAGTGTGCGCCCAACTATAATCCCAATTGACAAAGATTATAGATTTTCCTACCGAACGTCAGGGGTTTTCTCCGGGTAACATTCAGCGGAGACGACAATCTTTACACCAATAATTATGATCGTCGATTTGTGTTTATTCAGCGGAGACGACAATCTTTACTATAATTATTATGATCGTCGATTTTTTTTCTTCAGCGGAGACGACAATCATACACTCATCATTATGATCGTCGATTTTTTTTTTATTGAGCGGAGACGACAATCTATAACACTCATCATTATTATCGTCGAATTTTTAACTCAGCGGAGACGACAATCATAATAACACTCATCATTATGATCGTCGAATTTTAATTCAGCGGAGACGACAATCATAACACTCATTATTATGATCGTCCAATTTTTTTCTAACGGAGACGACAATCATAACGTCTGACATTATGATTGTCGATTTTTTTTCTTGCGAGACGACAATCATAACTATGGAAAGCCGCAGTGAACCCGTCGACAACAATGATAATTTCTGTATAAAATGGTCATTATTATCGTCGCCGATTTTTTGTCAATTTGCGGAGACGACAATCTTTACACCAATAATTATGATCGTCGATTTGTGTTTATTCAGCGGAGACGACAATCTTTACTATAATTATTATGATCGTCGATTTTTTTTCTTCAGCGGAGACGACAATCATACACTCATCATTATGATCGTCGATTTTTTTTTTTATTGAGCGGAGACGACAATCTATAACACTCATCATTATTATCGTCGAATTTTTAACTCAGCGGAGACGACAATCATAAAAACACTCATCATTATGATCGTCGAATTTTAATTCAGCGGAGACGACAATCATAACACTCATTATTATGATCGTCCAATTTTTTTCTAACGGAGACGACAATCATAACGTCTGACATTATGATTGTCGATTTTTTTTTTCTTGCGAGACGACAATCATAACACCCATCATTATCGTCGAGCTTCTACACGAGGTCGACAATCTTGGCGGAAATAATATGCGAAATTGATTTCAATGTAATCCGATCATGTTCTACGAACTACTCTGCCCATCATTATTATCGTCGAGTTTCAACAGTGCGACAATCTTGGCGGAAAGGAAAAACATACCCGACTTTGTTTTAACAGTTACATGATTGTAAACTTCCGGTAATTTACTCGAAGAGAGCTAGACCTGAACCTGTATGTGGTAAACTTGAAACGGGTAACTACTATTTGATAATCAACAACTAAAATCGCATGATTATGTTGCAAGCACTTGCCTCTAAAATAGTGTGACACGGCCACGGGGGTATTTTTTATTTCAATTAGGCAATTTTCTACATTTTTTGGCCCATGTCCATGGCCATTTTTCCTATCGCCATCGGTAATCGGGTGTGTTCGTACTCATTTATCTGTTCGTCCTACTAGAGGGTTCGTTCGCCCTATTGACATTTGATTAAGAATTCAGTTATACATGTAGTGAAATAAAATTAAATGCAGGTCAAATATATTTTACAAAATAAACTCCTTTTTAACTAAATTATAGCCTCTCAAAGCTTTAGTTGGGGAGGGTTATATACATGTATAGGATCTAATTTAATGCATGTGCATGTTTTGTGCATTTACAATACATATATACATTTGTATTGCATTTGTGTAACTGACTTCGCAAAAATGACCCACAGGGTTGTGTTTTTATGCATGCCCTATCTACGAAAGTAGGGGGCATATACATGTAGTGTTCTGGTTCATTCATCCATCTGTTCCAAATAAATGTTGCGAGATGGGGCATTATGTCTTTCGGACATATTCTTGTTTAATACTATTTCTAGAGACAAGGTGTTTTGGATATTTGAATAAGATTGGTTGTAGGTACTAGTAGTGCTTTATAGGATATCTCCTTCACATACTCAAGTCTGCTGAGTTTACTCTCATTTACAAACATTTTATAAAAATAAATTTCTTTGAAATAACTTATTTAGACAAAAATGCAAATTTCACCTGTAATTAGTTAAAGTTCGTTATATTTAAAACTCCCTGTATTTATCATGTTAATATACATGTACTACATATGTATCACTGTTTTGATAGTTGGTTTTTTGAAAATTCGCTTTTTGATACAGTTTCTCACAATGCTCACAAAGTTTGTAAACACAACTCCTAAACCACTAAACAGAATACAGTATAAGTGGTTTTTTGTTGCGTGTGGAAAATTTAGTGTTTTTGTTAAAAAACTGTGTGAGTTTATTTTGGCGTAATATAATATTCCCGGTCTGTGATCAGAATGAATAACTATATCATTTGTCCTAATATTTCTTGCGTTTTTATTTTCACGTTCCAATTTTAACCGCGAATATAGCGAAAATTAAATCACCGCGAAAAAACCACTTACTGTATTACGAAACTTACTTGGTATGAAGCAAGGACAAAATATGTAGTACAGGGTTCTCCCCAGGATAACACTCTTTATTATGATCGTCCATTTTTTTTAACGGAGACGACAATCATACAGTCTAACATTATGATTGTCGATTTTTTTTCTTGCAAGACGACAATCATAACATAACACGCATCATTATCGTCGAGTTTCTACATGAGGTCGACAATCTTGGCGGAAAAATATCCGAAATTGATTTTAAAGTAGTCAGATCATGTTCTACGAACTACTCTGCTCATCATTATTATCGTCGAGTTTCAACCAGTGCGACAATCTTGGCGGAAAGGTAAAACATACCCGACTTTGTTTTACAGTTACATGATTGTAAACTTCCGGTAATTAACGGGGTATGCATGGTAAACTTGAAACGGGTTACTACTATTACTGACTATTGTCGAGTAATCAACCACTAAAATCTTATTTATCCCTGCCAGGCGAGTGTTTTAACGGGTAACTGCTATGTGATAATCAACAACAAAAGTCGCATGATTGCAAGCACTTGCCTCTTATATAGTGTGATACTGGCAGGGGGTATTTTTTAGTTCAATTACATGTAGGCCATTTCCCACATTTTTTGGCCCATGGCCATTTTTCCTATCGGTATCGGATATGTTCTCCCCGGTACTCATTCACCTTCAGTCTGTTCGTCCTACTATAGTCAATTTTACCGTGTCATTCCGACGGGATTTTGCTTCACAAAATGGAAAACTGCTACCGCGTTTGGTCGAGTTTAGGGTCCTTTAGTAGATCTTTTATTCCACAAAGTAACAATTATTTTCCGCAGTTAATCGGTTTTAGAAATGCTTACACAGCAGGGGTTTTAATAACATCTTCAATTAGATTTTAACACCTGCAATTAACATAAAGCATTAAAATTTATCACAGATAATTGTCCATTTCATAAGTTTTCATCAGGCCAAACTGCTGCCGTAGCCGCAGTTTTTAGTACCGGAAGTGGACACTAGGTGGTGTTTTTTTTAAATTGGAAAGTCATCAATTCAGTTATACATGTAGTAAAATTAAATTTAAATGCAGGTCAAATATATTTTACAAAATAAACTCCTTTTTAACTAAATTATAGACCTGCCTCTCAAAGCGTTAGTTGGGGAGGGTTATCGGATCTAATTTAATGCTTGTGCATTAGGATACAAATATACATTTGTATTGCATTTGTTTTACATGACTTGGCAAAAATGACTCAGTGGGTTGCGTTTTTATGCCCCATCTAGGGGGCATATAGTGTTGGGGTTTGTTTATCTGTATTATGTCTCGCGGACATATTCTTGTTTAATACTATTTCTAGAGACAAGGTGTTTTGGATATTTGAATAAGATTGGTTGTAGGTAGTGCTTTGTACATGTAGGACATCTCCTGCACAAACTCAAGTCTGCTGAGTTCACTCACAATTACAAAAGTGTAATACAAATAAATTTCTTTGAAATAACTTATTTAGACAAAAATGCAAAATTCACCTGTAATTTATTTGTAATTAGTTAAGTTCGCTGTATTTAAAACTCGCTGTATTGATATACGTGTACTACAAGTACATATGTATCACTGTTTTGATAGTTGTTTTTTTGAAAATTGACTTTGTAAATGCAACTCCTAAACCGATAAACAGAATATGACGAAACTTACTTGATGAACATGATGAAATAAGTACAAAATATATACAGTAATTGTGCATTTAATCTGTGTAATTTTGTTACTAAAGAATTATTCTGTTATGCATTTTTGAAAAAAAATTGTTACATAATTATGATGATAATCAATAATAATATTCTGGACAAATACATGTATATCTTGCATTGGCTATTTTCCACTGAAAATGGACATTTATGAAAGAATGATAGATCTATCAGATACATGTACATGTATATCCATCCATTCACTTTATTATAAAGATCCTTAAAGTTTTTTTTTTCATTGATATTTTCAGAGACATGTCTTTAGCAAAAAAACTGACGGATGCATATGACAGAGACAATTACTGCAACATCAATTTAATTTGCAAAGACAAACAGATCATAAGATGCCATGATGTTGTGTTGAAAATATATAGTGAATATTTTGTTCAGCATTTGTCAAAGAGATGGAATAATTCTGATGAAAATTCTACAGACAAAGTTATTGAAATTGACTGCTCATTATTTGATTACCAATATGTTAAAATTATGACTGACTTCATGTATAATAAATCTGTAGACATTGTTTGCAAAAATGTGAATGACGTTCTTCATGTTGCTAATTTCTATCTTGTAAATGATTTAGTTGATTATTGTTCTCAGTTTCTTAAAAAGGTGATAAGTGTTGATAATGGATTTTCCATTTTAAGCATGGCTGATAAATTTTCATTGTTTGAAGTGAAAAATGTAGCTTTTAACTTTATTGATCAACATTTTGTTACACTTTGTGTATCTTGTCAAGAAGATTTGATGCATCTCTCTGTTGATTTGATAATTGATATTCTCAAGAGGGATTCTCTTGTTGTCAGTGAAGAATTTCTCTTCAACATTATAAATACTGTATGTTCTTCAGAAGAAGACTTATGGGAGAAATTTGTTCCCTATATCAGATTTGGGATGATGAGTACTCAATTTTTTGCTAGTAAATGCGTTTTTAGTAATATTTTAAACCATAAAATGTGTACTGAAATTTTTAAGTATTTGACGTGCTCGGAAACAAGTCAGTCCTGTTGTGGATGGATTAAATAACTCATTAAGAAAGCATTTCTGTGAGAAGGACTTTGTTCTCAAACGTTTTGCACAGAAACACTTTGACGAGGCTGTTAAGACAAGTTCTATTAATGCTGAAAAATTGACATTTTCCTTAGATAAAGATTGTTTTATGAGATCTGTTTGTATATATGGAAAAGAAACCAGCTCTTTTATGTTAAATTTGAAATTGTTTAAACTAGATAATGAAAGTGTAATTGTAGAGGTACACAGGAGAATTTATTGTAAAGATGATATTTTTCCAATTATATTTCAATCTCCTGTGAAAATTAGTTGTAATACTATGTATACAATACAACTGTTTTTGGAGGGTTGTGAATTTCATGTTGGCAAATTTGGATCAAAAAGCAGATCATGTATGAATGCAGAGGGTTCAACTCTGAAAGTTACTTTCAGTGGACCAACAGGAGGTTACACTGATTGTAACAAAGGCCAGTTTCCAGTCCTTGTTTTTTACTCTGAATAGACTTTTTATATCACCTTGCCCAAGTTAATGTGAACTACTGTCATCACTATGTGTCCATTGTAAACTTTAAAAAAAAATGTTATCCTCTGAAATAACTGATTGCATATTTGCATGAAATTTTGCAGTAATCATCTATAATATTTTTGGTATGAAGTTTACTCGTTTTGGAAAGAGTTTATGTTAAGAGTTCAAAATGTAAAATGTGTATAACTTTCAATTTCAGCTCTATCAGAGACTACTAAAAGTAAATGTATCTAACACTTTTACATTGATCAACCAAAGGTTCAAATGTTTGTAATCTATACTTCTTTGAGGGCATTAAGGTCTTTCTTTAGGCTTCTTCCCAACAGCACATTCTTTAAAATTAAATTCTTTGATTGCAAAGAAGATGGTCTAAATGAATCTGTAATTTAAACGGCACCTTCAAGCTTTATATAGCTTCATATACATTTGTACATCTGGTCATGAAAGAAGAAAAAAGATTGATTGCAATTATTGTTAGAACATGTTTTCTATAATTTATCATAATATTTGTATCCAGTTTGGTCATCAAAAGTCAAATTTAAAACACATTCTTACTTTACTTAAACACAACATGTACTAAACAGTAAGCTTTGATAGTCATTTTTATAACTGTAAATGACCTCCACCGCGGATGCATGTCTAATAATGGTTGGATACGTCATTTACTACAATGATATCCAGGAGTGTTAACTTTATCTTAAAACACAAATCAGTATACATTTTGATTTTAAAAGAGTAAAACTGAAGAAAATTCTGACATAGTTTACACAAGTAAAATACCTCAGACAGTAGGATAAGTCAGCCATCTTTAAATAGGCTCCCATTTTGGATGTCGCAGGTGGATCAGTAGCTAATATTTCTTTTGAGTACCTAATTAGTATTTGTACCATGCCATATATTTTATCACAAAAATACAATTTTATAGCAATCAGCTGGACATACAGTATATTCCAGTACACTCCCTGCCTGATATCTTAATACAGAATCATGATTCATTTAAATTTTTTAATTTTATTTTGCTTTTACGCACATTTAGTTTGATCATGCAAATATGGGTGTTATATAACCTTAAATACAAATTGCTTTGATAGTTTTTATGTACAAAAATCTATTCACATTTACATGTACTAGTAGATATTCACATGTGACTTGAATATATTTTATATCCTGTTTTCTTGTTTGGATATTCACATGTGACTTAGCTTAGATCTTTTGTTTCATGTATTCCTGCTTGGACACTTTCACATATGATTTTCTTATAGTATCTGCTGTGTAAATAAATTTTAAATATTATTTTGGTTTTTTTTTCCTTTGCAAAAAATATCATATCCTCTTTCCTTTACCGAATTTGACGAGCTGAATAGATCATCAGCATGCGACAGGTGTGTTGCAACAAGCAGAAACTGCTTACCCTTCCAGAGCACCTGAGTTCACTCTTGTTTGGACTTGAGTTGCTTCTTTGTGTTTTCGTTTGTGTTGATCTCTTTATTCTTGGCTCTTTCAGACTTTTAGACACTTGAATGTCCCATAGGAACTTCTTGGCTTTAACAAAATATTGATAGAGGGGAGCAAGTCCCAGTGATCCACACCTTATGTTGTTTGCAATCATATCCTCAAACTAATGTTTGATTATAAATACACTGATTTACTGATTGTTGTCTGTTTAACGTCCAGCCACAAAATTTCATGTATGGGTCATGTATAATCAAGACGGGGAACAAATATAACAATACATCAAATCGAAAAAAAAAAGAAAAACCATGGAGGGGATGCCAAGATGAGCAAACCAAATTTTTAAAGACAGCTGGTAAACGGGACGGATCGATATATATGGGCAGAAATTAAGCCTTTCATGGTTGGCTGAACCCCTATTTATAGTAAATACCACACAATGGATTTTTAATGTTGAATGCATGAGGCGCAGAATGCTCAATACACAGTACTCTCTCTGGTATAGCTCAGGCTATCTGCATTATTACCAGACTACCCTCTGATCTTATGATGTGGAGGCCCAATCACCCATCTGGGGACGTGCACAGGTATTTCAGTTGGTTGAGAAACTCTCCCTAAAGAGATGTCCCAGGTACATGTATGGTAACACAAGTAAGATATAAACATGCATTTTATATTATAACCCCACTCTTTATAGAGGGTACTATATTGCAATCACCTTGTCCATTATTAATTAGTCTGCCAGTTTGTCCGAAACTTTGGTAACAGATTTCTTAGCCTCTATTGAAGGATGTATTTCAAATTTGGTATACAGCTTTACCACGATAAGTTGTACCTTGATTCCCCTTTCCAGCCTTTTGGACTTATACTAGTACTACTTGTTTGCAGAGCTGCCCTCGGCAAATTTTCAGCTAAAATGCACATTTCAGATTTTTGGTCACAGATTTCTAAGCTTCAACTGAAGGGATTTATTTCAAATTTGGTATACAGCTTTACGATGATAAGTTGCACAATGCCGCCCCTTTCCAGTCTTGTCGGACATATATACTTCCTGTTTGTTGAGCTGACTGGTGTTGCACGCACTGAGTGGGGGTATGCTTAGCATGATAACGCATTTAATTTCTTGATTTTATTAGTTTATCACTTCATTCCTTTATTTGCAGGTTTTCCATCCATTGTTGTACTACAGATAAGATGTTAGAAGGTAAGGAAATATGCTCAACAAGTCTGGAAGTTGGTTATGAAAATAGTATTTAACAATGTAATTGATATCAATAAAGTCCTTTAAACTAAAACATAGATACTAGTATTAATGTTAAATAACAGATACGACCAACAATGGCTAAAATATCTGGCTTTGGGGGGGGGGGGGGGGTATATAGGAATCACCCTGTCTGTCTGTCCATCTGTCTACATCCCTTGTAAGCGCAACTCCTAAACCGCTTGACGAAATGAAACTTAGCATAAGGGAAGTACATTATATGTAGATGTGGATGAAGGATTTTTATTATTTTTTATTTACCTCGGATAACATTAAGGGTAGATAATTGGACTTGAAAGCAGAGTGGTGGGGGGGGGGGGGGTACAGTCCACACTTGCTTAAATAGGTTAACTGGTAAAAGGCGTGGTATATTTGTTTCGTAAAGTAATTCAATCAATATCATTTAAAATGTATTGGACATTATTGTTGTCAGAAGATCAAGTGCCAGCTGGTCAGTTCTATGTATTTCATTTAATGCTTCAAATGACCGCAAAAGATACAGAATAACTTTAAAGTTGTTTGATTATACCATAGCTAAGCTTTGTTTACTGTAATGTGTTTGAATGGGGATTCTTATTAGGTGATGGGAAGCAATGGTTTAGTGAGAAACGTCTTATGTTAAAGAATGATTTTGATTAACACACAGATTAAGTGGGATTAATCGATAAAAATATCAAAGGCAAAATGTCTATTATGTTACAATACTTTCTACACCCTGTTGTTTTGATCACCCTCTATGAGGACAATTTCAGTAATCTTTGTCTAAAACCTTGTCTATTTAATTTAAGCTCCATATTTAATATTTAATAGGAGAAATTTTAGTTAAAGTAATTCAGCGATGACAACTTATTTGAAAAGATGTCTGATAAGTAACTGCTGGCCAAATTCAGTAGTTGTCTGACAGGTCTGAAAGTCGCTTAGGACATACCACTTGTGATACTGAACCACCCTGCCAAATTTCAAACTGTTCTCATGTATGGTTTCTGAGAAAAGCTTGATGGAAATTCATATGGACGTACGTACATTCATGAGTAGAATCAGGAACATATATAATACAGTTTTTAAGAGTTACAGGGTAGAATCACAAACATATATAATACAGTTTTTAAGAGTAACTGGGAAGAATCTGGAACATATATAAGACAGTATTTCAATGGTTACATGTAGAATCAGAAACAATTGACAAGGATTGCCAGTTTTCCTACCGCAGTCGTGGGTTCTCTCCGGTTACTCCGGCTTCCTCCCCCAATAAAAACTGGACGCCATGATATAGCTGAAAAATTGCTGAAAGTGGCATTAAAACACCATTCAAAAAAAAACAAAAATCAGAAACATATATAGTACAGGTTTTTAAGAGTTACGGGGTAGAATCAGGAACCTATATAAGACAGTTTTGAAAGGCTACAGAGTAAAATTAGGAACATATACTAGTACAAGACAGTATATATTTTAATGGTTACGGGCAAGTATCAGAAACATATATATGTAAATGTATTTTAATACCAGAATAAAGCCAAAAAATATATTTTACCTAATAGATCATGCTTAATATTGTGTCTGAAAAGGTCCTCTTTTGGGGATAATTCAGGAAAAAAGGGCTTGGACATGGTGTTTTTGTGGGAAAATAATAAAAAAAATACTCAAGTTTGGGGAAGAATTAGTACCAAGAAAGAAAATAATGAAACCTTTTCATGCATATTGCAAATTTTATTAAAGATATTTAAATATAGAACGATACGTAATTGTAAATTATTTCCAAAATGAAATCTTTCTTTTATTCTTTATTTATATCATATTCATTGGCAAAGAGATACTAAAGGATAAAAAAATTCTTCCCCGAAAATCAGGATACAGCCACAGTTTTCTGGGCAACTACATATCAAAGGCTCTTAATATTTGGTATGTAGCTTCATCTCATGGTACTTTATGGTCATGATGGTGTTAAGCGATTTTATACCTGAAACATTTCTAATCCCTGTTTACCAAATATTTTTTGTATGATGCAAGCAACATACATGTTCATGGAAGTACGCCATTTTAGTTTAATTTTTGGAGTGGTTTATAACAAGGAATCTTACTACTTTCTGTTTCTGTTCAAGGTCAGCTTCAAAACCTAGATGTTTTGTGCTTATCAAAAATTGGTACATGCAAAAAGATTATGATACACAAATCCGTGAAAATAAGCAACTTCATTTTGAAAATCAAACATTTGGAGTTATTGTAATCAATCTGTAGTATAATTTCAATACATTAATAATGAATGTGATTATTTATCATTATGCAATTTTTGCACCAATGGGGTCTCAGCATTACCTGGTTCAAAACAGAGGGACCAAAATTGAAGGATGCACCATCATGACATCATGACAAGCCTCTTGCATTCTTGATATGATACCATTTTCAGTGCCAGGATCTGCTTGAATATGAATACAAAATAAAAGAATTGTTATATAAATCTCGACATCCTTTATTTAAATTTTGCAGAAAGTTATTGAAATTTTAATCCATTAAATGAGAAACAAAATTTAATCACACCCAGTTGTTTGTGAAAGGTTAGTTACAGAACTTTTCAATGTGTTGATCTGTGTCTTAAAAGCTGTTCAATTATACAAGTAACTGCATCCAAATGTAGAATGACACACTTATAAACTAAACAACTAAACAAAAAAATGTAAAGACAGGTGTCATGATAATACAAAATGTTTGTACATGGCACATTGCTGCTGTAGCTTTGTTATTTATTTTTAATGCCAATGTTAGCTTTGTATTTATATCTGTTATGTATGCTAATCATTTAACACAAACATAAGAAAAATATTAATACTATCTCATTTATTAGATGTATTAAATTTGACAGTTACCTCTCTGTTAGAAATAACACACACAAAAATGCATGCGATGCACAGAATGTACGATGCAACATGCAAAATTGGACCCTTTTTAACACATGACAACACAGTTCTTTTCAAAAATCCTGGGGGAGAACCCTGTACTACATATTTTGTCCTTGCTTCATACCAAGTAAGTTTTGTCATACAGTAAGTGGTTTTTTTCGCGGTGATTTAATTTTCGCTATATTTGCGGTTAAAGTTGGAACGTGAAAATAAAAACGCAAGAAATATTAGGACAAATGATATAGTTATTCATTCTGATCACAGACCGGGAATATTATATTACGCCAAAATAAACTCACACAGTTTTTTAACAAAAACGCTAAATTTTCCACACCCAACAAAAAACCACTTATACTGTATTCTGTTTAGTGGTTAATTAGGAGTTGTGTTTACAAACTTTGTGAGCATTGTGAGAAACTGTATCAAAAAGCGAATTTTCAAAAAACCAACTATCAAAACAGTGATACATATGTAGTACATGTATATTAACATGATAAATACAGGGAGTTTTAAATAAAACGAACTTTAACTAATTACAGGTGAAATTTGCATTTTTGTCTAAATAAGTTATTTCAAAGAAATTTTTTTTTTTTTAAAATGTTTGTAAATGAGAGTGAACTCAGCAGACTTTAGTATGTGAAGGAGATATCCTATAAAGCACTACTAGTACCTACAACCAATCTTATTCAAATATCCAAAACACCTTGTCTCTAGAAATAGTATTAAACAAGAATATGTCCGAAAGACATAATGCCCCATCTCGCAACATTTATTTGGAACAGATGGATGAATGAACCAGAACACTATATGCCCCCTACTTTTGTAGATAGGGCATAAAAACACAACCCTGTGGGTCATTTTTGCGAAGTCAGTTACACAAACGCAATACAAATGTATATATGTATTGTAAATGCACAAAACATGCACATGCATTAAATTAGATCCTATACATGTATATAACCCTCCCCAACTAAAGCTTTGAGAGGCTATAATTTAGTTAAAAAGGAGTTTATTTTGTAAAATATATTTGACCTGCATTTAATTTTATATGTCAGTAGGACGAACAGATAAATGAGTACGAACACACGAAAACTAATAAGACAAAATTATAATACCATACAACTTTATATTTTAAAAAGAATGCACAATTCTCAAATTATTTTTAATAATATTTGTCATTACTTTTATATATAAATGTGTATATTAAATAACAAATTTTAACAAATTATAATTTGTTTTGAATTGTGATCTTCTTAAATTTCAATAACTTATTATTAATTGCTATACAAAACCAACAATTTTTCTAAATTATACTTTTAAAAAGCGTTGGGACCAATTTTAAAAGTGTTGGGACCAATTGTCCAAAAGTGGGACCAATTGGCAAAGACTTGGGACGAATTGGCTGGGACCAATTTGCATGTGGGACCAATTGACCAGACACCGTTAAAACATAGTCGGGTATGTTTTTCCTTTCCGCCAAGATTGTCGCACTGTTGAAACCACTCTCCGGCACAGAGAACATAACTGGTTCCCAGATATAACCTCTGCCACACGTCATCCTCCGTTTACTGCGTGACTATATATGTCGTCTGCCCGTGACGTTTGTAAACAAAGAACAATGTTTGTAAAATAATATACGAGATCTTATTTATTTTTGTATGGTCTGTTTATACACTTTTGATATAGTTTTACATTGAAATAACTGCGTTTGTACGCGAAGCGTATCCGCCATGTGAGATATCTCTCACAATGTCAACCAATGGTATGGCAGAGGTGATTGTGTTGACGTAGGATACCCAGAATCCTTTGCGTGGAGATTGTGTTGAAACTCGACGATAATAATGATGGGCAGAGTAGTTCGTAGAACATGATCGGATTATATTGAAATCAATTTCGCATATTATTTCCGCCAAGATTGTCGACCTCGTGTAGAAGCTCGACGATAATGATGGGTGTTATGATTGTCGTCTCGCAAGAAAAAAAATCGACAATCATAATGTCAGACGTTATGATTGTCGTCTCCGTTAGAAAAAAATTGGACGATCATAATAATGAGTGTTATGATTGTCGTCTCCGCTGAATTAAAATTCGACGATCATAATGATGAGTGTTATTATGATTGTCGTCTCCGCTGAGTTAAAAATTCGACGATAATAATGATGAGTGTTATAGATTGTCGTCTCCGCTCAATAAAAAAAAAATCGACGATCATAATGATGAGTGTATGATTGTCGTCTCCGCTGAAGAAAAAAAAATCGACGATCATAATAATTATAGTAAAGATTGTCGTCTCCGCTGAATAAACACAAATCGACGATCATAATTATTGGTGTAAAGATTGTCGTCTCCGCAAATTGACAAAAAATCGGCGACGATAATAATGACCATTTTATATAGAAATTATCATTGTCGTCGACGGGTTCACTGCGGCTTTCCATACTTCTTGGCATGGATTCAATTAAACGTTGAGTACGAACACGCGTATTTTTTGCCACTCATACGGCGCAATCCAGGGAACGTTTACAGCTGTTTCTGTTTCAGCAATAGTCCTGTTCCGTAGATGGAATAATCTAATGTAGCGATCCTGCGCCCGAGTTGTAATACGCGGATGCCCTGAACGTAGTCGGTCAGTCGTAGTACCAAGCTGTTGGCAGTGTCTCCAAAGGCGTGAAATTGTGCTACGATGAAAATTGTACGTTCTGGCAACAGCATTCTATGTTTCCCCGGCTATCAAATACCACTTGCAGTTGGACCAACATGCTTTCTGTTCTATTTGTTTGTCTTTTATGTGCTTGCCTATAATAATAACAACAATTTACTGCATAGTCTGATGGACACACAGATAAATCTATTCTTGTCAATGAACATGACAATATTAAGGAATTCAGTGTTTGTACATGTGCGATACAATTAACGATACATCACATAAAAGCTTTATGTTATACATGATATGTCAAAAATAGAAGTCAAGCCTTCTTAACACTTAGCATATGGCTAATCTAATTATCTAGAAAGTTAGTACATTACTTTGTGCTAGATCAGAAGTAATATCTGATGTGGCTGATAATTGGTTAAGGATTGGTATGAATGCAATCAGTTTGTATGGATATTATAATTATTTCTCCTCTTAACTCTTTCAACACTAGCAACTAATGGTACATGCTTTATAGTCATCATTGAAAACTGCCAAATTTATTAATTGCCTAAAACGTGTATATGTAAAACATATAGCCCTGTTGTTTTGGCCCATCCCTTTGTATAGCATTATATATGGACAAGGTCATCTCCTCTCCAGTCCACAGCAGGTAAGTAGACAGTTTTAATTTTACAGTTGCATACCTACTATTTACTGCCATTATTTTTATTCATCTTCATTTAGGAACAGTGTGACATGTGTTTATTTTATGTTCAACGAATCCATCGTCGATAATCCATGATGTTACATGTTCCTCACTCCTGGTGGTTGTACTGTAGTAAAATGTTGTTTTGCAAAGGTAGACATTAGTCTGCAAAACATTTAGATGATCTTTTTGAATACTCACGTAGGAAGATCAAACAATCCTTAAATCACACAGAGATTATCATAAACGTGGTTTTGATTACCTGGTTCACGTGGTTGTTTTGTCATAAAAGTGCATATTATTACCTATTTAGACATTCTAATTGTTAAAATTGAGAAAAAGCTGCATTTTTAACAGGAATTTCTAATTCAATATTTGACTCCTATTGACTTCAGCAAATATTATGATATAAACTTTAAATAGTTTGAGAAACATTTCCAAAAAGCTTGTTTTAAATACAAACTTGAATTGTGAACAGCTCTTGGTGTATCTAATTACCAAACATGAAACGTAGGTCTAAGAGGTCAACAAAATTTGAAAAACTAAAGAATTTAAAGCAGAATACGAACGTGATACTTTTTTAGAATGCTTACAGCAGACAAGAGTTAAAACCAAAATTAAACCTAATTTCGCCCCCTGATGAATATAAATGAACGCGATTTCCCCACAAAGTTTAGCTTTTCTAAAAAGCTAACCGTCTCTTAGCTGCATTTCCCATTTTACATGTATGGGTATTACAAGTTTAGCTTTCCTAAAAAGCTAACCGTCTCTTGGCTGCATTACAAATTTTATGGATTTATTAGAGTATCTGGTTTTTTTTTGTAATTTATATGTGGGATAGGTAAACAATGTACATTTTAAGGCAATTGTTTACGCTTGACTAGTACTTCAAGTCACTTCAGATGTGCTTTAAAAAAAAAACAAAAATTGACTCCCTGAACAAAATGTTCAAAATGAGTGGTAAAAATATGTTTTGTTATATTTGCATCAATATCAGAACGAAAATAAAGATATAGAAAATATCGTTTTTATCCAAACAGATTTAAATAGTGGCGAGATTTTGGTGCAATGTTTACCTTATAATTGTTCACTGACCAATGCACTGAATAAAATAGAAGTCAATATGTGGAACGTAACATTAGTACACAAAAATACTGATTACAATCCCGATTCAACCCAAGAATATATCGAAATTTTAATACACATACTAGTGCGATCCTGACGTAAACCAATTATATGACAAAGATATTTATAGATTTGGTGAACCACCCAATCAAGTAACAGATTTACTCTGTATACTGTTAATCATTTGGAAGACGATAATAAAACAACATTTTTTATTTACACTATACAAATAGCACTACCAACGATTGTCTTGCAATAAAATAAGACGCTAATAATTTAAGCCTTACTGATGAGAAATTAAATGTCTAACATCACATATGGTATGGTTTGATGTATTTATTGTATATCCATAAAAGGTCTTCAGGCTATCTAATAGATGAACTTTTTTGGATTTTATCGTCATACATATAACCTTTCTCGTGATGAACAAAATGCATTTATTGGCTTGCGCATTACACGAACTACTTTG
The DNA here is from genome assembly GCA_944474755.1 of Limnoperna fortunei. Lineage (NCBI taxonomy): Eukaryota > Metazoa > Mollusca > Bivalvia > Mytilida > Modiolidae > Limnoperna > Limnoperna fortunei. The sequence continues at coordinate 38,682,388 of OX104121.1, read as the reverse complement.
TAGCGTTGGCATAGAATTGGCATACATATTAGTATGATCAGTGTTTGGTAATTCGAATCAAAAACATTTGTACGGCATTATTATAGACTTGAATGAAAGTAGGTGAATAATTTACACACTTTGAAGGTACACCGAAAGCTAAATTTAAACCATACTTAATGTCTTTTTAAATTAAGTTAAAAAGTCGTTTTTATATAACAAAATAAGTTATCCCAGAATCTGTATTGCAAATGGGGCATTAAAGAAGTTTGCCAAAGAATAAAGCAATAAACACTTTTATTAAAGTGAAGGAATGACAAAAATCATGTTATATACTAAAAGTTTAAGTGTGTGTGTGAAATGTAAACGAGTTTTTCTTAAAATTATGAATTTTCAGATATTTTTTGCATTTATGTTGAAAATTCTAATTTAGAAGCACTGAATGTTTGTATGTGACATGTAAACGAGGTTTTCTTTTATTTTTTAAATTATGAAATAACATTCATATTCATTCCACCTTAGTTTAATTGTTTATTGGTAAGTTTGATGCTGTATGCCACCTTCAGCAATTTGTGTAGAAATATGTTTTATATTTGAGGAAATCAGGAGTACCCTGTAAAACCCACGACCTTCGGCAGGAAAAATGGCAATCCTTGACGGTAAATGTCGGAGTTGGGCACACCCATCCCGAAGTCGGACTTTGGAACCGCAATATAGACTCGCCAGAATGTAATATTAATCGACTATATACCTGAGAGGCATCTATTGTTATTATACGGTTAACAATCACATCAATGATTCAGAATGAATGATCGAAAACTTGTGTTAGGCCCTACTTCACAATACTTATGGTTTTTTCTGTTTTTCTTGGTTTTTTTTCATGTTTTGTTTTTGTTTTGTTTTTGTTTTTGTTTTTGTGATTTGTTTTATTGTTCCTACTGCAAAATGTATCTCTGTGTACAATTGTATTTGTAGCTCAATGTTATTTGAAGGAGAAGATAATAGATACAAAACGAGTGCAGTAATTAATTACAAATTCTACAACTAAAACTGTAATAAAGTCAATACTATTTGTCACTTATTGACAAACTAGAAACACTTCCCGTATTTATTAATAATCATTTTATTATTGCTATAAAGCCTGACCTACGATTCGAACGTGTTTGTAGAATTGGTACTGTTTGTTCCCATTATTGTGATAGGCCATCTGAAATTGTCGTAGTTTTTAACAAACCAACTGTCACATGGTATACTGTCTGTGCAATTTATGATATGGCTTAAACCAATAAATCCACGCCTTCACTATGTCATCGTGTGTTCAGCCTTGGTGTCAAAAAGATTCTGACATGGTCAACACTGGTCTAACATTCGCATTTACAGTTGTCATTAATTATGTCTACCCATTGGTTGTAACTTATTGGCAGTTATTAATGACTAAATAAGAGTCTGCAGAAACGATTTCTTGTCTAGCGCATCCTGTCTATATTCTTACTAGAAATCGCATCTTTTAATTGTATGAATTGTTTGTGTTTTCTTCAAATGGTGCTAAACGCAACTTTCAGCAATTTTCCATAAGCATAAGCTTATGTTGACGTAAAGTTAACATAACGTTAGAGATACAATTTTTATTACATTCTTTCTTCTTTTATCTATGTAATCATGTTATTTGCGAAAATTAATATCTCAAACTGCCCAAAAATTCCTCTGTATGAATTAATAAACTATGCATTTCCTATGATCAGTTTACAATTTTTATATCACTAGTCGCCCACTACAACAAATATCCGGTTAAGAATTGAAAACAAAATGTAAATAAAATATAATTCATTGAGTCATAAACTGTTACAGATAAGAAGAAAGCAATGATTAGCGCTTTCCGATAAGATAACAAAAATAGCATGCCACGCACCTGTTAATTGACTTGTGTATTTATATGTGTTAAGAAATAAAACATACTATGCTTATGTACTGTCCATACAATTTAAATGCTTAATTGTGTTGTTTGTTGTCTTGTATTGTTTTATCATTTATTTTGGCTACATGTTTGTCAAACTGATTTTATTCTTCTCGTCCTTGTATTTTCGGTTTTCCTCAAATTGAACTGATAATATATAAAGAATTATGAAATTTCGATCTTTTTCCAGTTTTTGTATTTCGATGCTAGATTGCTTATCAAACATATGACCCAATTGGGAAATGTTTACATAGAAAACGCTGGACATTCACTTCACAAGTTGAGGAGTGGCTCTGAGTACTCCGGCTTCCTCTCCATAAAAACTGGAATCCAAGATATATCTGAAAAAATTGCTGAAAGTGGTGTTAAACACTATTCAAACAAACAAAACCATTCACTTACCCATATGTGAAGAATTACACCCACGTGCAACACTTTTCTGCCCAAAATATAGAATGTTTCCATCTCGTTAAAGACACGTTGTGAAACTACATCATATTCAAGTTTTTACGTTTTCTTTTTTTTCCAACCAAAGGCAGAATTTTGCTCCCTTAATAATCCTATTTTTAATTTGTGATTTGTCGATTTACTTTGCCAAAAAAAAGGCGAGGGTAAAACTAAACCACACTGTACAGAAAAGCTAATACCACACTGTACAGTAAAGCTAATATAGATACCACAACTGTGCAGTAAAGCTAATATAGATACCACACTGCACAGTAAAGCTAATATAGATACCACACCTGTACAGTAAAGCTAATATAGATACCACACTGTACAGTAAAGCTAACATAGATACCACACTGCACAGTAAAGCTAATATAGATACCACACTGTACAGTAAAGCTAATATAGATACCACACTGTACAGTAAAGCTAATATAGATACCACACTGTACAGTAAAGCTAATATAGATACCACACTGCACAGTAAAGCTAATATAAATACCACACTGTACAGTAAAGCTAATATAGATACCACACTGCACAGTAAAGCTAATATAAATACCACACTGCACAGTAAAGCTAATATAGATACCACACTGTACAGTAAAGATAATATAGATACCACACCTGTACAGTAAAGCTAATATAGATACCACACTGCACAGTAAAGCTAATATATATATCACACTGTACAGTAAAGCTAATATAGATACCACACTGCACAGTAAAGCTAATATAGATACCACGATGTACAGTAAAGCTAATATAAATACCACACTGCACAGTAAAGCTAATATAGATACCACACTGTACAGTAAAGCTAATATAGATAGCACACTGTACAGTAAAGCTAATATAGATACCACACTGCACAGTAAAGCTAATATAGATACCACACTGTACAGTTCAGCTAATATAGATACAACTCTGTACAGTAAAGCTAATATAGATACCACACTGTACAGTAAAGCTAATATAGATACCACGCTGTACAGTAAAGTTAATATAGATATCACATTGTACAGTAAAGATAATGTAAATACCACACTGCACAGTAAAGCTAATATAGATACCACACTGCACAGTAAAGCTAATATAGATACCACACCTGTACAGTGAAGCTAATATAGATATCACACTGGACAGTACAGCTAATATAGATACCACACTGTACAGTAAAGCTAATATAGATACCACACTTGTACAGTAAATCTAATATAGATATCACACTGTACAGTAAAGCTAATATAGATACCACACTGTACAGTAAATCTAATATAGATATCACACTGGACAGTACAGCTTATATAGATACCACACCTGTACAGTAAAGCTAATATAGATACCACACTGTACAGTAAATCTAATATAGATATCACACTGGACATTACAGCTAATATAGATAACACGCTGCACAGTAAAACTAAAATAGATACCACACTTTACAGTAAAGCTAATATAGATACCACGCTGTACAGTTAAGTTAATATAGATACCACACTTTACAGTAAAGTTAATATAGATACCACGCTGTACAGTTAAGTTAATATAGATACCACACTGTACAGTAAAGCTGATATAGATACCACGCTGGACAGTACAGCTAATATAGATAACACGCTGCACAGTAAAACTAAATTAGATACCACACTGTACAGTAAAGCAAATATAGATACCACACTGTACAGTAAAGCTAATATAAATACCACGCTGTACAGTTAAGTTAATATAGATACCACACTGTACAGTAAAGCTGATATAGATACCACGCTGGACAGTACAGCTAATATAGATAACACGCTGCACAGTAAAACTAAATTAAATACCACACTGTACAGTAAAGCAAATATAGATACCACACTGTACAGTAAAGCTAATATAGATACCACACTGTACAGTAAAGCTAATATAGATACCACACTGTACAGTAAAGTTAATAGAGATACCACACTGCACAGTAAAGCTAATATATATATCACACTGTACAGTAAAGCTAATATAGATACCACACTGTACAGTAAAGGTAATATATATATCACACTGTACAGTAAAGCTAATATAGATACCACACTGCACAGTAAAGTTAATATAAATACCACACTGTACAGTAAAGCTAATATAGTTACCACACTGCACAGTAAAGCTAATATATATATCACACTGTACAGTAAAGCTAATATAGATACCACACTGTACAGTAAAGGTAATATATATATCACACTGTACAGTAAAGCTAATATAGATACCACACCTGTACAGTAAAGGTAATATATATATCACACTGTACAGTAAAGCTAATATAGATACCACACTGTACAGTAAAGCTGATATAGATACCACGCTGGACAGTACAGCTAATATAGATAACACGCTGCACAGTAAAACTAAATTAAATACCACACTGTACAGTAAAGCAAATATAGATACCACACTGTACAGTAAAGCTAATATAGATACCACACTGTACAGTAAAGCTAATATAGATACCACACTGTACAGTAAAGTTAATAGAGATACCACACTGCACAGTAAAGCTAATATATATATCACACTGTACAGTAAAGCTAATATAGATACCACACTGTACAGTAAAGCTAATATAGATACCACACCTGTACAGTAAAGCTAATATAGATACCATGCTGTACAGTAAAGCTAATATAGATACCACGCTGGATAGTACAGCTAATATAGATTACACGCTGCACAGTAAAGCTAAAATAGATACCACACTGCAGAGTAAAGCTAATATAGAAACCACGCTGTAAAATATATGAATTTTCTATACAATTTGCAACAGTCAAATTGCGGATTAATGTCAACTACAATACAAATAAAATCTCCTAATTTTAATAAAGTTAGAGAACTTTTACTATTTTCAAATTAAATTTTTTCACCTTTATAGGTCAGCCAATCTAATTAAAATAAAATGTTACACTTGGTCCCACCTCTTTTTCTATCGTCGCTTCGTGGGCAATAGAAAAAAGCAGAAAAATGCAGCAAAACACTATTACAATTAATTTAAAATCGATTAAAATTAAAATGTAGCATCTTTACAAAAATTCCTTTTTTGTCGATTGAATGGTGATTAATCCTTACAATACCAAAGCTTTTGCTTTACAGGGAAGGTTTTTCGAAAATAATAACCAACGCTTGTTCTACTTTACGATGCCTACTACAGTAAGAGGTTTCAGGGTTTGAATAAGTGTTGTCGTTTTTCTATTCATCACTGTGCATTTAATTAATATGTTTTACAGTCATAGAATAAAAGAAAGTGGAATGAGTAAACAAACATTTGACGGAAATATATAGCGCATAGCATGCTCATATCTATGTTGGTTCCCGACGTAATATCCAGCATGCCTTAAAATATACAATTATTGGCATGAAACGTTCCAGGCTATCCGTTGATTAATGGTTCCGTGTATTCTCCAGAAAACAGAGCCAACAAAAATTATCCAATTGTATTTACTACACCAAAATGTATTACATATCTTTATTTTATTTAGAAACACATAATTTGTTGTGTCTGAACGGTGTTTGGCGCCTCTTTCAGCATTTTTCAGCTATATCATGGCATCCAATTTTTTTTTGGAAGAGGAAGCCGGAGTACCCCGAGAAAAACTTCGATAATTGTTTGGAAAAATGTCAATCTTGTAGGGTACAACCTGCCCGCAGTAAGACTGGAACCCGCAACTTCGGTGTTGACGATGATCGGTGATCAATAGTAGTCTAGCTTACCTAGGCACTAGGCCACAGAGGACCCCTAAATGTTTCGTTTTATCAAGATGAAAATATATTTTTTTCAGAAAATATCGTTTTCTCGAGATAAGGATAGATTGTTTTATCGAAATAACAATATATTTTATAATGCGATCACGAGATAACAATATATTTTTTTATACAAATATCGTCCCCTCGCAATAACGATCGGTTGTTTCATCGACATAACAATTTCTTGTAATCGATAATAACAATATATTTTGTATTGCGATCACGATATCGTTTTAGCTAGATAACAATATATTTCTTATCGAGATCTCGATATAACAATATCGTTTTATCGAAATATCGATATATTTCTTATCGACATCTCAATAAAACAAAATTGTTTTATCGTGATCTCGAATTAATAAATAATATTTTTCTAATTTTTCATGTCACCCTACGGCTTCCGAAAATGCGAAAGTTGTAAAGGCTAGACAGTACGTTTGGTACATGCTAAGAGAGCAAGGCAAACGTATGACACAGCGTTGGAACGTGAGCTTGACTAAGTATATGGTTCTAGACAAGATGTCTAAATAACCCTGAAACTTTGTCAACTCTAACATCCACACAGCTTTCTTCAGGCACAAAGCTTACGATGTTATAAAGGACGTATGACGCTAGACAGGAAGTATGACCTGGACAATGGCGCTAGACAGGAGGTATGATGCAGCTTACCGCACTAGACAGGACGTATGACACAGCTTACTGTGCTAGACAGAATTTATTACCTAGACAACGGTTCTAAACAAGACGTATGATACAGCCTTACTGCGCTAGACAGGACAAAATACAGTCATGCGGCGCTGGATATGACATTTTTGGCAAAGCATATGGCGTAATAAAAGAGGTGAAACAGGTTACTGTGCTAGACAGGACTATGTCAGTCTACGGCGCTAGACAAAACGTTTCACATCCTACGGTTCTAGACAAGACGATTGAGACAGTTTACGGAGTTAGAAAGGATGTATGACACATTCTAAGGCGTTAAACTTGACGTTTGACAAGTCTACGGCACTAAACAGGACGTTTGACAAAGCCTACAGAACTATATTGGACAGCCTCCAGCGCTAGACAGAAATTTCGGCACAGCTTACGTCGTTATACAATATATTTGACCCAGCTTACATATATGTAGACTAGAAAGGACATTTAACACAGCCTATAAAGGACTTATTACACAGCTACTGCGCCTGACAGGATGTATGACACAGTTACTGCGCTTGACGTAAGTTTGACACAGCAGCAAAACAAAACATTTAACAAAGCCTACGGCTCTAGACAGTAAGTTTGACAGTGGTTTTGTCTTCAAATTTGAGCGACGTTACAAAATTATGGTTATGACTTAATTGAATACTTAGTGAAAGATTTAATTTTCAATTATATTGCTTTACATTGATTTTCTCCGTATGGCAATAAGATACAGAATCTGCAAATAGTTACCAAATGATAATATAAACTCAATTTTTATTGCTCGCTTTGATTTTTTATAGCTAGAAAGTTTTATTACTTCAAACCATCAATCAAAACATGTTACCAATGACAAACAGTAAAGCATATTCTACAATATTATACATATACAATATAACAAAACACATTTCAAATTGCAGCAATGTTTTGATAGGAATAATGATGAGAAAATCATGGAATCTATGAAAATAAGACTGCTGAGCTTTGTTCTGCAAACTTTGATGATCTTTTACAGTATATATGCAACAAAATATTCAACTAGTTTGTTATTTATTCTTAGAGAAAAAACAGTTGATGAACTTGTAATGGAAAACAGATACGTGTGAAAAAAATCTTTAAATTTATTTTGTGTTTTTTCTTTCCTTTGTTCTTTATTACTATATAAACATTGCTGAGTGGAAAAAAATGTGTTAATAAAGTCTTCATTTAGTTTTTGTTCTTTTCGGTATTTTTCATGTATATAAAAAAAAAACCATTGCTGAACATGTAATGGAAAAAAATATGCATGAAACAATTCTTCCATTAGTTTGTTCCCTTTATTCTTAATGTAAAAAACCATTGTAATGGAAACAAATTTTTGTGAAAATTTTTTAAAATCAATTCTTTCTTTTATTCTTTATTACTATAAGAAAAACTTGCTATGGAAAAGTTTCAATTAGTACTTTCCTTTCTTCTTAATATATATGACAAACATAGCTGAACTTGAACTAATAAAAAAACTTATGTTGGAAAACTCTTTTTCTTTTTTCTTTATTACTATTTAAAGATCCATTATTCATTATTAAATAATATAAAAAACCATTGTTTATTTTATAATGAAAAAAAATAGGTGATAAATATCTTTAATTAGTTCTTTTCTTTTATTCTTCATGTATATAAAAAACCATTGCTGAACTTGTAATGGAAAAAAATACACATGAAACAAATCTTCAATTAGTTTTTTCCTTTCTTCTTAATGTAAATAACCATAGCTGAACTTGTAATGGAAAATCAAATATATGTGAAAAAAAATCTTTAAAAAGTTCTTTCTGTTATTCTTTACTTTCTTTACTTTCATTATGTTATATAATTGTTTGTTTGTTTGAATGGTGTCTTAACACAACTTTCAGCAATTTTTCAGCTATATCGTGGCATCCAGTTTTTTTAGGGAGGAAGCCTGAGTGCACAGAGAGAAACCCTTTCATGCGGAATTAAGTTATATGACAAATATAACTGAATTTGTAATGGAAAAGCTTATGTTAGAAAATTTTTCTTTCCTTTATTCTTTATTATTATGAAACATTGCTGTGCTTGCCATGAAACATAAACTTAAAAAAGATTTCAAATATGCCTTTCCATTTTCATTATTAATTAAAAAAAAAAACATTGCTAAACTCACATTGAAAAAAAATGAGGTGATAAAAGACTAAAATTAGTTCTGAAAAAAAAGTTTTGAGTTAGTACATGCCTTTCTTTATTATATAATATAAACACATTGATGAGCTTGATGTGGAAAAAAAATTGTTGAAAAAGTCTTCAACTGAGACATATGGAATACACAAAAACCATTGCTGAATTTGTAAATGAAACAAATTATATGTAATAAGTCTTCAAATAGTTCATTCCTTTTTTACTTATTTTTTTATAAATACATGTACAAAAATATATTTCTTCAATTAGTTGTTTCCCTTTTCTTAACTGCAATAAAAAAAAAACATTTGCTGAATATTTCATGGAAAAAAATGTTGCTTTAGCTTTACTTGTAAAGAGAAAAATAAACAATGCTACACTTATAGTAGATAAAAAACCCAGTCTATTCTGGTTACCTTTCAACACTACTAAGCACCAGTCTATTCTGGTAACCTTTCAACACTACTAAGCACCAGTCTATTCTGGTTACCTTTCAACACTACAAAGCACCAGTCTATTCTGGTTACCTTTCAACACTACTAAGCACCAGTCTATTCTGGTTACCTTTCAACACTACTAAGCACCAGTCTATTCTGGTTACCTTTCAACACTACTACGCACCAGTCTATTCTGGTAACCTTTCAACACTACTAAGCACCAGTCTATTCTGGTTACCTTTCAACACTACAAAGCACCAGTCTATTCTGGTTACCTTTCAACACTACTAAGCACCAGTCTATTCTGGTTACCTTTCAACACTACTAAGCACCAGTCTATTCTGGTTACCTTTCAACACTAGTAAGCACCAGTCTATTCTGGTTACCTTTCCTCATTACTAGCCACCCTTTGCATTGTTCATAATAAAATACATATTTCATCCCACCAGAATACAATACCAAACACAGTTGTCAAATAGTTCAACAAGGAAAACAAGTTTACTGGTAACCAATATATGTCTATAAACATACTGGCTTGTGTTTAAATTTGACAATTCTTGTTCAACAAGGAAACATAATATTTAAAAGTGACATATGTTTAGTATGAAATTTCCCAGTGATACAAAAAATACTTTTGTTTTATAGAAAAATATAAATATGTCCCAAACATTACATTAATTATAACACTTTTAAAGCAGTTTTAGATTGCAACTAACATTTGTATCAAGCAGTACAATACATTCAATGTATTTAGAAGATATAAAATTTTCTAATATAATAATGTTGATCCCAACAACAGAACAGAATTCCAATGTCTGCCACCAAAGAAAAAAGTCTAAACGTAGACAGACTGAGGGTCTTAATGGTTTGCTGGGTACCTCATTCCTCTGATATTGTTGATATTAAATTGACATATCACTTCCATGAACATCAAACCTGATGTTAAGGCATGGGAAATGTTATATTATCATTTTCCATATAATTACACTTTCAAGGGACAAACTTTCAATAAAAATGGGACAGGGTGCAGATTTTTTAACTAATAGTGTTTATATAAATTACATAAAATCTAACAAGAACTGTAGTCACAAGTGAGCTAAAGGACAATTTTCATTTAATAAATATTTTCCAAGGCAATAACTCACTCAAAATTATCATATATAAACAGTTAACTTAAATCTCTATAAAATGTGTAATGTATGAAATGTAGTGATGAGAGTACTTACAGGACAAATATTTCATACAATTTATATTTCCAACAAACATGATTGATCTCTGCTTATTATTGTAACTTGTCCAAGATATTGTTGATATATACATTTAGTTACAATTAAATTTAAAAATATTTACAGCTGTAATCTGAAAAATGAAAAAACCTCTAGTCTTGATCATGAACATATAAATACAATAGACCTGATATCACATAGATTAAATAGTCATGAGTTAATTCAATAGGGGAAACTAAAACTAGGAAGACCAATACTCTCAGGTTTTCAAAGAAGGCAGTACTAAAAAAATGTTTACATCCTACCAAAGTAATGCTTTTAATACATGTACAAAAAATAATTTTTGTTTAATAAATTCTCAAGAAAACATACTAAACCAAAATTTATATGTTATACCAGGACATATAGATTAAAAAAAGTTATTGGTTAAACCAAATCGCCAAGATTTTATTTTACAGAAGGACTTTTTTCTTTTATGGTTTATAACCAATTAGACAAAGATTGAAGGACACAAGTACTAGCTGTACAGGGAGGTACACATAACTACTTCTGACCTCCTAATAAAACAAAATATATTGTGTGTTGTATTATATATTTTTAAAACATTTACAGATATAACACTAAAATGGTGGAGATAATTCAATTAAAGTACAGATAAGGACGACATGAAAAAAACACAACTCCTATATATTATGTCACAGGATAAGGTATAAACAGGGGAGATAATTCACTTAATCTACAGAGGATTTCAAATAGCAAGCAAAGTCTATTTATTTTTGAGTACCATTACTATAAAAGGGGCTATAATTCATGTTAGGTGCACAATCTTAACAGGAAAACAAGAAAATTATACTTGATATGAAGGGTAAGAACAATAACAGGGGAGATAATTCAGTTAAAGTATTGATGTAAAAAACATGCAAAGTCTTTATTATTTTGCAAAAGGACTATAACAGTGGAGAAAATTCACAGTAAATACAGGCAAGGAATCAAGCTTTTTTCTATGTAGGATAAGGAGGATAAGGACTATAATGGGGGACTTAATGTACCTATAAGGAACAAGATGAAAACAAGCAAAATCTATTTATTAGGAAGGATTATGACTTTAATGGGGGAGATAATTAATGTACAGATAAGGACAACATAAAAAATAAATGAAGTCTATTTATTATGTAGAACAAGTACATTGACAGAGGAAACAGTTCCAATAATAAACAGATGACACATAAAAGAATTCAGTCTATTTATTATGAAGGATAAGGCCTATAACAAGGGAGATAATCAAATTCAAGTATTGATAGGAATACATGAAAACACATAAAAACAAGCAGTCTATTTTTAGTAGGATAAGAATAACAACGATGGGATATTTCACTTAAAGTACATATAAGGACAACATAAAAACTAATGTACCTATAAGGACAGATGAAAACAAGCAAAATCTATTTATTATGTAGGATAAGCACTACAACAAGGGAGATAATTTCACTTATGGTACAAAAAAGGACAACATAAATTTAGGGGTCATGACACTAAAGGGGATCAATCAAATCAATCAAATTTAGGACATATAAGAAAATAGAACTTAAAAACAAAATAGACCTGTTTAACTTAGTGCATTTTAAAAACTGATGAATGGATTTAAATGTATGAAAATGTTTTGAAAGGTGAATAAATTGGGACCATTTTGGGTCCTAATTTGCTCTGTTCTAATGGTGTATAGGATATATTATGTCACATTTACTACTTGACTTTTAAAACAAAACTTTTTTAAAAAGAAAGTGTTATTACTAGAGTGGGATTTACCCCTGAAGCTGGTTTTCTCTTAGAAGGCTTTAAATTGGTGAGATTTTAGGCCTGTCATGTACAATTCTGGATATATATGGTGTTGGTCAAGTTAAACTTAAGGTGAAAGAGCTGCGCTAATTGAAAAAATAACAAATTTAGTAGAAAATCTTAAATAAGCGTTTTCACACCTTAAAGCAAGCAAAGTCTATTTGTTATCTAGGATAAGGACTATAACAGGGGAAAATTAACTTCAGGTACCAATAAAGTCATGATTGAAAACAAGCAGTTATTTATTATGTAGGATAAGGACTTTAACAGGGGAAATAATTTACTTCAAGTACATATAAGGACAACATAAAAACAAATGTAGTCCATTTATAATGCAGAATAAGGACTATTATAAGGGAGATAATTCACATCAAGGTTAACCTCTACTAAATAATTTACATAGCTGACCATTATAACATTTTATACAATACTGAATTTACCTTAAGTTCACTTTTGACAACCTTATTTCCTCAAAATACCATGTCTTCATTAAAACTAAAAAATATCTGACAGGTCCCAGTCAGTGAAGTTTCGTACAAAATCTAATACTTGCTTGAAATCAATAAATTTTGATTCATTTTACTTCTAAAATATTTGTTCATCATATAAACTTTATTTTAAACAGGTTTATTCATAATTATAATTTTTATGCCAAGTAAAAATAGAACTACTTTGGTTCTTTTAAACACTACTTTTGACTATGGCGTCATCTGATTGGCTATTTAGTAGCGGGTAAGCTTAAATGAATTTTTTTACTTATTATAATTTGTTTCAGGTACAGATAAGGACAACATTAAAAAATGGTCTACTTATTATGTAGGATAAGGACAATAACAGGGGAGATAATTCATTTCAGGTACAAATAAGGACAACATTAAAGAATGGTCTACTTATTACGTAGGATAAGGACTATAACAGGGGAGATAATTCACTTCAGGTACAGATATTGACAACATAAAAAATTGTCTAATTATTACGTAGGATAAGGACTATAACAGGGGAGATAATTCAATTAAGGTACGGATAAGGACAACATGAAAAATGGTCTAACTATTACGCAGGATAAGGACTATAACAGGGGAGATAATTCATTTCAGGTACAAATAAGGACAACATAAAAAATGATCTAACTATTACGTAGGATAAGGACTATAACAGGGGAGATAATTCACTTCAGGTACAGATAAGGACAACATGAAAAATGGTCTATTACGTAGGATAAGGACTATAACAGGGGAGATAATTCACTTCAGGTACAGATAAGGACAACATGAAAAATGGTCTATTACGTAGGATAAGGACTATAACAAGGGAGATAATTCACTGATTGTAAAGGGCTCATTATACAGTTCAGGGTCAATTGGCCACACAGCCATATAGTTCCTTAAAAATGTTAAATTCAATAAAACTTCATTGGTAATGTTTGGATATTGATGACATTGCTAAGACCTATATGTAGAGTCTTAAATAAAAGCTGAAGAGCCATAGTAACACGTGTCTTTTTTGTGGTATGTGTATGAAAATGGCCATGTTGACTGAGTGATTAGGCGATGGGATTTCCCCTCTGCACATGTTTCTTAAAAGGTAAAAAAGATGCAATTTAAGTAATTTTTGTTCTGGGTTATTTTGTGAAAAATTCAACCATCATTGTACCATTTTTGCAATAGTTTTTAAGACACTAGTTTTCCTGCTTAGCATTGATATATTACCATGTGAAATGTCTTAACCTATACGTTCAGGCTGCATCATTCAAAATAACCTTATTTACATTGAGCTCTATGTAAACGTCACATCCATATAACAAGACCTGCAGATAAGGACAACATAAAAACCAATAAAGTTGATTTCTTATTCAGGATTTGGATAATAACAGGGGAGATAATTTAATTGAGGTACCAATAAGGACAACATAAAAACAAGCATTGCCTATGTATTATGTAAAATAAGGACTCCAACAGGGAAGATCATTCACACAAGGTATTGATCAAGACCACAACAAAATAAACAATGTATATAATAAAATAAACAATGTATATAAGGACTTTAACAGGGGAAATAATTAACCTAATGTACAAATAAGGACACATGTAGGATAAGGACAGATAAGGACAGGGTTTAAAACAAATGAAGTTTATTATGTAGAATAAGGACAACAGGGGAGATAATTCACTTAAAAGTACATATAAGGTGAACATAGAAACATTTGGTATATTTATTATGTAGGGAATTCCTTAATATAAATGCAGGTTAAAAAAAGAATCCTTGTTGCATTCAGGAAAAAAAAATAAATATTAATGAATTACTCCAGGAAACAGTATGATAAAAATCCTAATCCTTTACACACTCAAAAAGTAAAGACTTTCTGAGGTATGGTCTTTAATGTAAAATATTAAAGGAAACTTCAGAAAGGATATTAAAAGAATAAGAATGCTATTTGATCACCCTTAAGCAAAGATTTAAACTTATGCAAGTTGGAGTAAGCAAACAAGACATGCAGGTAATCATTTTATTCATTTATCAGTTTTTTTCAAATCATTTTTGCTGATTTTGTTCAAATTTATCTGTTAGTAGAGAGGTTAAGATGTTAATTTGTATTAGTTTGCATGTAAATCTAAACAAAAAATCAGCAAAACTGACATCCCCACCATCCCAATGAGCAAAACTAAAGTCTGCAATGTCTTATTTGCCTGGCTTATGGAGAAGGCCAATGCCATGGTAATGTAGTTGGGCATGATGTTTCATTAATAAAAATATCCTACATAATAATAATTACACAATAATAATTGTAATAATAATAATAATAACAATAATTGTCCTAGAAAACCCTTCTTTGATGAAGACTGCCATCTTTACATCATCGTTGAAAGCTTCTCCCCAATAGTTGACATAGAACAGAGAGGTCTCCATTGATGAAGACGGCCATGTCTACATCATTGTACATAGCTCCTCCACGCTAAGTGATATAGGAGAACAGGGAGTTCTCAAGTGATGAAGACTTCCATGTCCACATCATCGTTCATATCCTATAGTGCTTTGGAAGAACAGGGAGTTCTCCTAAGACAGGGACCACCGCATCCCCGTCTACGTACCAAAATGTACACCAGACGTTTTGGCACGTATGACAGGGGACGTTACATCTGCATTTAGCAAATGCATCCGAGAACCACTAATCTCGGAGTTCGATACAGCACTACACTGTAACGACTTAACTTAGTCATACAAGTCACCAAAATGTCATGATCTGTTCCATGGAATCACTGGTTCACTGTAAAGTAACAAGCCTTCCTTCCAAGAACCTCAAATTTGATGATGATCACCAATCAGCCAGCCAATCATTGGTTTAATTTAATTAAAAGCAGTGTTTAATTTTGTACATGTTTATTTTGTATTTCGGCTGTTGCCATTTAAGACTATGCAGGTAGTGAATGCTGTTCTGTTATTTTTAGTAACATACTGTATACTAGTATATGTTCATGCCCTTCACATGCATGTGATATGACATAGCAGAAATATTATTAAATTCATGTAAATTTACAGATTCCTTTTTCTCTGTAAGTCAAATGGAAATTAATACAGAATCCACCAGTAGTAATAAAGACATAATACAAACTCAATTTTAATTGCTAACTCAATTTATAATTTTTACAGCTAGCAAGAATTTATTAATTTCACATCTTACAATGAGAGTCTACATTGTTATACATGTACAATATCACAAAAATCTCAATCTCATATTTACAGATTTTTGGTAACAAACATAGCTCAAGGAAAAAATATGAAAAATCGTCCATGAATTCAAAAACATTAAAAACCATTGCAATGAATAAAAAAAATAAGTGTGAAAAAAAATCTTCAGTGAGTTCTTTCCTTTATTCTTAGTTTGAAAAAAAATGTATTGCTGGAGATGTAATTCCTCATTACTGTAAGAAAACAACTGCTGAACTTGTAATGAAAAAATGTAAAAAAGTCTCAAATTAGTTCTTTCCTTTATTCTTAACAACTATAAAAAAACATATCACAACATATAATGGAAAAACCAACACAAAATACAAAATGGTCTATTCTGGTGACCTTTCCAAAAGACTACCTCACACTTACCTTTGATTATAACAAAATACATGTTTTATCACACCAAAAATCAAGCAAATTTTTTTTTTTACTTTACTTATATTTAAATAAACCATTCACAGATAATGCAACCAAGAAAACTTGATTCAAAAATGAACACCTATAACAATAGAATACCAAAGTTGTAAAGTACTTCAGTAAAAGGAAAACAAAAATCTGTTAGAACATAAAATATACACGTTCACCAGTGACTTACACATATAGATATATTTAATATCCAGAAATCTTCAGACAACCCAAAATCTGTATCATAACAATGTGGAAAAATGCTAACTTTTGCACACAAAAAATCGCTAAACACATTCTTAAACACAAAATTACAAGTTATCTGTGTATGGGAAAAAAGGATACAAAAAGAAACGACTGAAAATTTAAAAGTCAATATGCAAAACGGGTTGAACGAATTTACATTTAAAAAAAAAAAAAGAAAATAAATAGAAAATAAAAAAGAGTGTAATTGTAAAATATTTTACAAGAATTTAATTATTCCAAATGTTATAACCTTGAAAAACTCTTAACAGACCAGGTCTGCTCCCCAGCCCACAATAAAAACTCTTAACAGACCAGGTCTGCTCCCCAGCCCACAATAAAAACTCTTAACAGACCAGGTCTGCTCCCCAGCCAACAATAAAAACTCTTAACAGACCAGGTCTGCTCCCCAGCCCACAATAAAAACTCTTCACAGACCAGGTCTGCTCCCCAGCCAACAATAAAAACTCTTAACAGGCCAGGTCTGCTCCCCAGCCCACAATAAAAACTCTTCACAGACCAGGTCTGCTCCCCAGCCCACAATAAAAACTGGACACCACAATATAGAATAAAAATTGCTAGAAGTATAATTAATAAAGATGGTGTGTATTGTCTGCACTAAAGCTTTCTGCACCTTCATCTGACAAACCCTATTGATAGGACATCTATAAACTGGCACCTGGTAACATGCAGGACATGTCCTTGTACCCAACAATAGAAATTAACCTTTTTTAAAAATTAAAAATTAAAATTAAAAAAAACTGTACAAAATAGAAAAAGCCAAATAAGTAACATTTGCAAATTATAGAAAATTTAATAACAATATGACTGAAGACAAATAATTTCAAAAAGGTTGGAAGAGTTTGAAAGAAAATCAACATCAAAAAGCTAAAGTAAAAAATGAAACGAACAAAAAATATGAAAAATAGAATCTAAAAAGTAACAGGAAGCAACCCATTAATAGAGAAGACTGTTATTGTGCTATTATTGTTAGTACTGTTATTGTTAATGTGCAGAAAAGGGGGGTCAGAGGTAACCTATTAGTACTTAAGACTGTTATTGTGCTGTTATTGTTAGTACTGTTATTGTTAATGTGCAGAAAAGGGGGTCAGAGGTAACCTATTAGTACTTAAGACTGTTATTGTGCTGTTATTGTTAGCATTGTTATTGCAGTGTTAATGTGCACAAAGGGAGGGTTCAGTTTGCTTCCTCGAGACCAATTTTAAAGAAAAAATTAAATTACCAAATAAGAAAATTTAACAATTAAATGTTATTAATAATTAAAGTTCATTAAAATTTGATTGGAATAATTTATATGTCTATTAAATCAAAATTTATCAATTCAAAAATAGCAACATTACATTACAAAAGAATTGAGTTTAATCAAAAAATATTTTGTATGTTGATAAATAAAGAATTAAAAATGTATGTAATTAGAAAAAAATCCTTAGTTATACTGATGTGCAAAAATAAGTCACATTTATTCTTTCATTTGAAAAACAAATCTATAATGGATACAGTTCCCGGCGTGGCAGATCAGGGATGCCCCTTCGATGCAGGGTTGTTAGCCTATTGTACAGAAAGCATAATGAGGACATTTTACACAAATTTTAACCTTAAACCATCATATTAAAAAACAAAAATTTAAAGGTATTTTTAATTGTGATTTATTTTAAAAATGCAAATACCCTATAACTAAAACTTCTGTTTCACCTTTACAATATTTGAATCCTATTGGAAATGTGGTTTATTATATTTTTCCATTTCAAAAAACTTCTTTAAAAATATATGCTTTTATTGAAGATCCTGTTGAAAAAAGTGACAATTTTTAAAATAATCTTTAAAGATAGCAAAGCTTTTATTTTTTGTCAACCACTACAAACTTCATACTTTCAATTACATGTACAAACATGCGCATGCAAGCCAAACAACATCAACTACACTATCTAACTTCCATTGGTCTTATTAAGTCACTTTTTTCAATGGAGTTGTTATTTCTGCTCAGTTGTGACATGTTCCATTATTGCTGTTCTTATTAAATCTCTTGTTGTATATCACATGTTCATTTCCTTTTGTCACTAAGATAACACAGCTTCTGGTTTGAATGTTCATTAGGCAGATTTCCATTTAGTTAACTGTAAAAACAATAGGTAATAATTTAGAACAATATAGTTTGCAAAAGTCATTAATGCAATATCATACCTGTGAAATAATCCTTCCAAATAAATAATCATTAATTTTTTGCTTTTAATTAGGAACAAAAGATACGGCTTATAACTGTCTACTTGTTCTATGTAAGACTATTTACCAACTTAAAAGCTACATCTGAAATAGCAATTGCATTTATTCTATTTTTATCGTCTGCCACATTGTATATGATATCAAACCGGAACAAAGATCCAGATCTATATTTAGTAACAAGCCTCGTATATCTTGGTTTATTTTTAATAAAAATAGCTTTAATACACGTAAAAATAGAAACACAGCATCTATATTTTAAAAAATTAGACACAAGGCATACATAAACACATTCGCTTGTAAAAATAAAGAAAATATTCTGTAAATCAGAATTATTATACAACATGCCATATGTAATACACATTACATATGTCTTTCATCGATATACTAGATTTCTATTAGTTGAAACCATCACAGATGATGTAGAATCATTCTTTGCATTTCTCAAATAAACCGGTAGCCATGAAGAACACGCGCTTCCTTGCCGACTTCGACAGTAAACAGACAATGTGAAGTTATTTATCTCAACAAAAATACATTGTGCATGATTTAAATCAGGACCCCGGAAGTTTGCTTAATAAAATAAAATGTAAATATCAGAATTTAATGCATTCTTTTAAAGTTTCATTGACGTATATGGAAGTGCTACCACGCTTCATTGAAAATGTGCTTCAGTTCATGCTTTCATTCATGAATGAAACTTCAAAAGAATGCATTCAATTCTTAAATATATCTATTATGTTATCTGTACAATACAATCTGTACAAAATAAATCAGAAAATAAAGGATAGGAGTGAATTATAATTAAGTTTAAATACCTGTTATCAAACATGCATCAAACTGTGTGTCTTCTTCTGTAGGTGTCCTCTTCATCTGTCAGTCTTATCCTCTTCATCTGTCAGTCTTATCCTCTTCTCAGCCTTGAAAACATAAATTTCATAAGAAAATTTATTCAATTGCAATAACTTTATTTCCTGCACACGGTGAATACAATCACTTTTATAAGACAGTTTCATGCATTATAATTTTTATACTCTTATCATGTGACAGTGTCTCGCTTATAACATATTAGTAAACATCCCCTTTTTTAAAAATTCACTCAGGTATACTTGGCACAGCCCTACAGAAGTTTGCCAGTGATGAGATCCATAATGTTGTAACTGTGTACCAAGTGTCATGAGGATGTGAAGTAAGTGTACCAAGTGTCATGAGGATGTGAAGTAAGTGTACCAAGTGTCATGAGGATGTGAAGTAAGTGTACCAAGTGTCATGAGGATGTGAAGTAAGTGTACCAAGTTTCATGAGGATGTGAAGTAAGTGTACCAAGTGTCATGAGGATGTGAAGTAAGTGTACCAAGTGTCATGAGGATGTGAAGTAAGTGTACCAAGTGTCATGAGGATGTGAAGTAAGTGTACCAAGTGTCATGAGGATGTGAAGTAAGTGTACCAAGTGTCATGAGGATGTGAAGTAAGTGTACCAAGTGTCATGAGGATGTGAAGTAAGTGTACCAAGTGTCATGAGGATGTGAAGTAAGTGTACCAAGTGTCATGAGGATGTGAAGTAAGTGTACCAAGTGTCATGAGGATGTGAAGTAAGTGTACCAAGTGTCATGAGGATGTGAAGTAAGTGTACCAAGTGTCATGAGGATGTGAAGTAAGTGTACCAAGTGTCATGAGGATGTGAAGTAAGTGTACCAAGTTTCATGAGGATGTGAAGTAAGTGTACCAAGTTTCATGAGGATGTGAAGTAAGTGTACCAAGTGTCATGAGGATGTGAAGTAAGTGTACCAAGTTTCATGAGGATGTGAAGTAAGTGTACCAAGTGTCATGAGGATGTGAAGTAAGTGTACCAAGTGTCATGAGGATGTGAAGTAAGTGTACCAAGTGTCATGAGGATGTGAAGTAAGTGTACCAAGTGTCATGAGGATGTGAAGTAAGTGTACCAAGTGTCATGAGGATGTGAAGTCATCTTCATAAAACAAAAGCTTCAATGCAAAGGTAAACCTGAGGTGGTAGGGACGAATGAATGAACAAGGAAACAAACCAACTTCCAGTGGCTGGACAAAAAATGATTTAAAAAATGTTTAATAAATGTTAAATCCATAAAAAGGTGACAATTAACAGTTAAAGAAAGACAACTCTTTATAATTATAAGGGAGATAATTGGCTTACTAGCCCTTGCTAATTTTTCATTTAATTTTTTTTTGTCCGAGTTGTAAGATTTTGTACTCTAAGCCAGGATGTCTATTTTGGGATAAAAATCAATTATGTCCCTACTGTAAGGAAGAAAAAGCAGCATATTGACATTTACTTGAAAGCCACACCATTTTATGAGCAACAGAACACTCTGCAGCTTATATTCCAGGAAGTATGGTATGCCTAACCAGTCTGATCCTGTTGCCACTTGATCTGGACCTTAAATCCAAACATCCTTAATTGTTCGTGCAAAAGCTTTTAATTGCAATTTTTATGTTTAAAGTTAAATACCCTTTATCAAACAGGTATCAAATTAATATCTTCTGCAGTTTTGTCCTCTTCATCTGTCAGTCTCATCCTCTTCTCCTCCCTTAAAAATTTAATGTATACAAATATGATTAAACTACTTATTTCCCAATGCTGTTAACAATATCTTATGTTAAAAGGGGGATAATTAATGGCAATTTGGGTAAATTTTAATTTAATTTTTTCTTTGTTTTAATTTCCATCAGACCATTACTTGTAGTTTGATTAATTCATTTACCTGTCACAGATCTGGGAGTTAATGCCTTCACCATTCCCAAATAAAAGCTAGTATAACCAAAAAAAACCAAAAAAATGCTGGCATTGTTTTTTTAATGTTGTTGTAATGCCACTTTCAGCAAATTTTCAGCTATATCATGGTCTTGTCCAGTTTTTATAGGGGGAGGATGCCAGAGACAACCCTTGACCTTCAGTAGGAAATATTTAAGTCAAATGCACCCTGAACACAGTGAGACTGGAACCACCAACCCCAGTGTTGAGAGACCATGTGATCAATAGTAGACAAACTACTTGAACCACTCAATCAGCCCAATGCTAACAAGGTAAACAATCTCAAGAACACTTTTTAACCCACTTTCATACTTAAAAATCATGATATGTTGCAGACCATTACATCACAGTAAAGATTATGCTAAATTAAGTGCACAAAAATTTCTATTGAAAAAAACATTTACCAGTCTATGGCATCTCCTTTTGTATCTGGAAGGACATCTTTGATCTCATCTTCTTTCACAGAATGGTTGGTCCAATTTCCAGCAGAAGTATAAAACAAAGTTCTTTAATGGTTATCAGACAATTTTGACCCTTTCAATCTTTAATTGTTTAAAAAAATTTTATTCATTTATATACTTTTTGCAGAAATATACCTTAAATTGTCCAAAATTGTTCACATTTTTCTGTTTTCTAACTGACCAAACAAAGAATATTATTCACTTTTTTAACAAAACGGTTTTAAATAAATAAAAATTTCATAGTTAAAGACTAAAGATTTTGTTTTAATATTTCAATTTTACAGTGGAATGCACCTTGAAATGTAAAATGTATCCATGCTGGCGTCCGTCTTTTTTCTGTTCGTCTGTTAAATTGTCCTGTTTGTACCCAGTTAGCTCGTCTATTTAGTCCGCATGCGCAATAAAAGATGATTGGCCAATAAATTTACAGTTTGTCGGGACAGACAGTTGTATAAATGTCTGTCATGTCTTGTTTTTGTCCAGGTATATATTATGATTAGTCAATTCGTCTTTCGTTTGTATGAAAACACTCTAAGATTTAAGGGGCAAGATTTTGTAAATAGAAAAAATATTTTGCATTCACCAAATTTTTTTTTACTTTGGATAATATTACAAAAATTACTAATTTTTATAAAGGAAGACAAAAAAAACAAAGCATGTTTGCCATTACTTAATTTTTGTTAAAATTCTTCTCAAAAGTCACTGATATATATCAGCATGTTCAATCTAAATGAGATACAGTTTCATATACATACTGAAAAAATATCAAACATTACCTGTTTGTCAATCCACATCATCATATGGTAGCACTTTCTGTTGATGTTGTCTGCAAGAAACAAAATGATAAAAAAATGAAACAAACCATCTTTTTTGTGAAAAAAAACACCAATTAAAATTGTGCAAATACATAAAAAAACGTCTCCCTTTTGGGACAGCGTGGTACCTATTTCTAGAATTTTGAGGTATTCCTCTCAAGATGTGGGCAATTTTCACGCTTCTTTTCCAATAAAAATGTATAGTGATGTCAACTGATGGTTCAGTAATAAAACTAAAATTAAGATTTACTTGCTTATAGGTAGTCTGTCTCTTCATTTAATATTTACGTGAAAACAACATGTGTGCTTCCACAACCAAATGTATGCCATAATAGCCGTACACATCAAAAAACAAACATTACTTTCAGGATAGATAACTATTTGTTGTAATCAACATCATAAACAAAACAGCACATTAATGTTCTTTTAGGAATTATTAAGAAAAGAAATTAAACAAAGTGGGAGGGCAAGAGGGGAAAATCTCAAGACTCCCAAATGAAAGATACTTTTCACATGGATGTCAGAGATTTTCCAATCTTGCCCTCCCACTGGTGTTATATCTTTTATATCTTTAGTTGTTGGTCTATTTGTAATGGATGTTATAACTTGCCATATAATATTTCAGGGAATACCCTTAAATCATTGTAAATTGATATTTAGCTGTCCAATCAGTTCTATCTGCTTATTATTTGTGCTAAATAATGTACTTTATACTAAAAGTTACATCCCGTTGCACTCAGTGTTTTGCTTGCATTTTTTTATTATTCCATATTGTACCTTTGTAGTGTTAAAATCCAATTTAAAACATTTCTACACG
Source organism: Limnoperna fortunei (assembly GCA_944474755.1). Classification (NCBI taxonomy): domain Eukaryota; kingdom Metazoa; phylum Mollusca; class Bivalvia; order Mytilida; family Modiolidae; genus Limnoperna; species Limnoperna fortunei. The sequence continues at coordinate 38,658,387 of OX104121.1, read as the reverse complement.
ATAACACGTCCATATTTTATATTATGCCTTTGTTGTTGACAAGTTCCAAATCGTCCTTGACATTTGCTACGAGAATTTTACATAGGAAGTCAGCCATTCGAGTTTCTAAAGGGACCTCGCATTGTTTTCAAAACAATCGTCTGCTTTCTTAACATTTAGTGGTATTCGGACAAACCGCGAGGATTTTCCCGCCTTAACTGCAGACGATATTTACTGAAGGATTTCGAACAGACGACAATGGACTCTTCCAAACATAAACTTCCTTTGTAATTTAGGTCAAACTTTACTATAGAAAATTGCTCTATCACAATGAAAAATCTGCCGCATTTCAAAACGCTAAATAACTGTGGAAAATAAAGTGATGAATTCAATTTACACATTTTTTTATCTACAAAAGGAGCGTAAGCTGGACCATACACGGTAAGTCGTTTTCATTTGTCACGCAAAAACAATAACCAAAATACGTCAACATTTAGTATAGTGGACTTTATATAAACTTGGCTGTTATTGAAATATATCATCGGAGTACCTGGAGAAAACACCTGACCTTCGGAAGGAAAACTGACAATCCTTGTCAATTAAGATTGGAGTCTAGTAAACCCTGCCTGCAGAGACTAGAACCCGCAACCTCACTGTTGACAGACCATATGATCAATAGTAGACAATACTACCTTAACCACTAGGCCACGAGATCACCTAAGACAAAAGTAACAATCTTGAAAAAAAAATTTAAAACAATTGCACAAGTATACATCCATAGTTTGGATTCATACAGACTGGACCAGGATTCATACAGATTGGACCAGGATTCATACAGAATGGACCAGGAGTCATACAGACTGGACCAGGATTCATACAGACTGGACCAGGATTCATACAGATTGGACCAGGATTCATACAGACTGGACCAGGATTCATACAGACTGGACCAGGAGTCATACAGACTGGACCAGGATTCATACAGACTGGACCAAGATTCATACAGATTGGACCAGGATTCATACAGACTGGACCAGGATTCATACAGACTGGACCAGGAGTCATACAGACTGGACCAGGATTCATACAGACTGGACCAGGATTCATACAGATTTGACCAGGATTCATACAGATTAGACCAGTATTCATACAGACTGGACCAGGATTCATACAGATTGGACCAGGAGTCATATAGATTGGACCAGGAGTCATACAGATTGGACCAGGATTCATACAGACTGGACCAAATCAATGCCTATTTATAATACATTATGTATTCTTTATCTAGTTTAATTTACCATTACAGTTGATTTACAAAGGTTTTCTATGATCTTTGTGGAATGGTGTCTTCTCAGGAATGGTCGTATCTTCTTTGGGGACTTTCACATCTTCCTCTCTGAAATATTGCAAATAAAACTATGAATGGGCTCAGTACGATTGCTGTAAAGCATAAAAAAATGAAGATTTTTGTTTTGTGTATAATGCCAGTTTCAGCAATTTTTTCAGCTATATTGGGGCATCCAGTTTTATTGGGGAGGAAGCCGGGGTACCTGAAGAGAACCCCTGACATTCGGTAGGAAAACTGGCAATACTAATGTCAATTAAGATTGAAGTCAAGTAAACCCAGCTGCAGTGACACCAGAACAGGCAACCTCACTGTTGACAGACCATGTTATCAATAGTTTTTCTGTTTGTTTGATGGTGTTTAATGCCACTTTCAGCAATTTTTCAGCTTTATCATGGCGTCCAGTTTTTATTGGGGGTGGAAGCCGGAGTACCCTAAGAAAACCCCCGACTTGCAGTAGGAAAAGTGGCAATCCTTGTCAATTAAGATTGGAGTCGAAAACACCCTGCCTGCAGTGAGAATCGAACCCACAATCTCAGTGTTGACAGACCATGTGATCAATAGCAGACAATACTACCTTAACCACTAGGCCACCGAGATCACCTATGACATAAGTGGCCACTTTGAAAAAATATATAAAAATATTGCACAAGTATACATCCATAGTTTGGATTTATACAGACTGGACCAAATCAATGCCTATTTATAATACATTATGTATTCTTTATCTAGTTTAATTTACCATTACAGTTGATTTACAAAGGTTTTCTATGATCTTTGTGGAATGGTGTATTCTCAGGAATGGTCGTATCTTCTTTGGGGACTTTCACATCTTCCTCTCTGAAATATTACAAATAAACTATGAATGGTGTCAGTACGATTGCTGTAAAGCATAAAAAAATTAAAATTAAAAAAATTAAGATTTTTGTTTGTTTGGTGTTTAACACCACTTTCATCAATTTTTTCAGCTATATCATGGCATCCAGTTTTTATTGGGGGGAGGAAGCCGGAGTACCAGAAGAGAAGCCCTGACCTGCGGTAGGAAATCTGGCAATCCTTGTCAATTAACATTTTAGTCGAGTACAGCCTGCCCGTAGTGAGACTCAAACCCACAATCTAAGTTTTGACAGACCATGTGATCAATAGTAGACAAACTACCTTAACCAGGCAGGACACAGAGGCCCACAATGGACAAAAATTGAAAAAAAAAATTAAAAAATTTAATTAAATATTAAATTAAATACATGTATTGCACAAGGATACATCCATAGTTTGGATTCATACAGATTGCACCACATTAATTCCTCTTTAATATACATTATATATTTTTTATAAAGTAATATTTTTACCATTACAGTTGATTTACAGAGGTTTTCTAGCATCCTTCAGCAATGGTGTCTTCTTTAGGGACTTTTGCATCTTCCTCTCTGAAATATTACAAATATAACTATGAATGAGGTTGGTGCTATATAAAAATTAGAAGACAATAAAAAAATATCAGACACCCAAAGGAAAGATGTGGCAGAGTCTCTAACAAGGTTCCGCAGAGTCAGAGACACCAAACTTTAATCTTGTACCAACATAGTGGCTACTGAAATGGAAATGTCATGATATGACCTATCTTTGCAACATACACCAACTTGGTTCAAGTCCACATAAATAAAATTTCTAGAATTTTTTATAAGTTCAAATACATTAAAATTTAAAGAATAAACAACAAATAAAATTGTAATTGAGTTATTTAACACAGACAATTTATTTTTTCCTGCCAAAAGTTGAGGTTTTTTCCCGGGTATTCTGGCTTCCTCCACTTATAAAAACTGGACACCACACCATGATATAGCTGAAAAATTGCTAAAATTGGCATTAAACCCTTTTTAAACAAACAAAATTCAGTCATTTAGATCACTTTATTACACAAGAATGCATTGATGATCAATTTAAGCAGTCCTGGTTATTGACAAAACTGTGTTCATTCCCAACTCAACACCTTAGTTCCCTGCCATTAAAAAACAGGCTGGTTCTTACGTTACGTCACTCTCTATTAAAGTGTCATAATTTTGTCTGCCTTTAATTCATTAATTATAAAAACTATGACAATGACAAGATTTATGTATGTATACAATGATGATAAGTAACAATGTGCTAGAGTGGTCTGGTTATCCACAAGATAATATCACAATGTGCTAGAGTGATCTGGTTATCCACATGATAATGTCACAATGTGCTAGAGTGATCTGGTTATCCACAAGATAATGTCACATTGTGCTAGAGTGATCTGGTTATCCACAAGATAATGTCACAATGTGCTAGAGTGATCTGGTTATCCACAAGATAATGTCACAATGTGCTAGAGTGATCTGGTTATCGCCATGTTTTCTCAATACAAATGCTCCCTCGCCACAATTAATTAACCAATCATGATATATGAAGAATTTTGTTATAAGCATTTTACTGGTTAATTTGAAGTCCAGCAGATAAAACCTGTGGTAATATTATTAATATTTATTGATTTCATAACTGCTCTGCATCAAATAAATAATAAATCGACCAAACTCAAGTTGGTGAAATCTGCTTTGAGTTATGTGTTAAAATATAAATGAAGAGTACATTTACCATTATTTTGTTCTCTACTTCTGAATTTCCCCATCATTCCTGGGCTCTGTCTGGATTGGCAACCAATATTCAAATTTTACACCAGTTCTTACACCAAAAATGATTGCAAAATGTGTGCACTGGCCTGGCATCTGATACGCCAAATTTAGAATTTAGTTCTAATCCCAAAAATGATTACAAAAGAGTACATTGCACTGGCATCCGATATGCCAAAATGTTGAATTTAGTTGTTTTCACCCAAAAAATTATTACAAAAGATTGCACTGGATTTGCATCCAATATGCCAAATTTAGAATTTAGTTCTCATCCCAAAAATGATTATAAAAGAGTACATTGCACTGGCATCCGATATACCAAAATTTTGAATCAAGTTTTCACCCAAAAAATGATTACAAAAGATTGCACTGGATTGGCATCCGATATGCCAAATTTAGAATTTAGTTTTCATCCCAAAAATGATTACAAAAGAGTGCACTTGATTGGTATCTGAAATACCAAATTTAGAATTTAGTTCTCATCCCAAAAATGATTACAAAAGAGTACATTGCAGTGGCATCCGATATGCCAAAATGTTGAATTTAGTTGTTTTCACCCCAAAAATGATTACAAAAGATTGCACTGGATTGGCATCCAATAGGCCAAATTTAGAATTTAGTTCTCATCCCAAAAATGATTACAAAAGAGTACATTGCACTGGCATCCGATATGCCAAAATTTTGAATTAAGTTTTCACCCAAAAAATGATTACAAAAGATTGCACTGGATTGGCATCTGATATGCCAAATTTAGAATTTAGTTTTCATCCCAAAAATGATTACAAAAGAGTGCACTTGATTGGTATCTGAAATACCAAATTTAGAATTTAGTTCTCATCCCAAAAATGATTACAAAAGAGTACATTGCAGTGGCATCCGATACGCGAAATTTAGAATTTACTTGTTTTCAACCCAAAAATGATTACAAAAGAGTTCACTGCAGTGGCATCGGATAAGCCAAATTCAGAACTTAATTGTTTTCAACCCAAAAATGATTACAAAAGAGTGCAATGCAATGGCATCCGATATGCCAAATTTAGAATTTACTTGTTTTCAACCCAAAAATGGTTACAAAAGAGTGCACTGCACTGGCATCTGATATGCCAAATTTAGAATTTAGTTTTCATCCCAAAAATGATTACAAAAGAGTACATTGCACTGGCATCCGATATGCAAAAAATTTGAATTTAGTTGTTTTCACCAAAATAATGATTACAAAATAGTGCACTGGATTGGCATCTGATATGCCAAATTTATAATTTACTTGTTTTCACCCCAAAAATGATTACAACAGAGTGCACAGTGCGCTGTGATCCAATATGCCAAATTTAGAATTTACTTGTTTTCACCCCAAAAATGATTACAAAAGAGTGCACTGCGCTGGAATCCAATATGCCAAATTTAGAATTTACTTGTTTTCAACCCAAAAATGATTACAAAAGAGTGCACTGCACTGGCATCCAATATGCCAAATTTAGAATTTAGTTCTCATCCCAAAAATGATTACAAAGGGTGCACTGGATTGGCATCCGATATGCGAAATTTAGAATTTATTTGTTTTCACCCCAAAAATGATTACAAAAGATTGCACTACACTGGCATTTATGACAAATTTAGAATTTACTTGTTTTCACATAAAAAAAATGATTACAAAAGAGTGCACTGCAGTGGCATCCGATATGCAAAATTTAGAATTTACTTGTTTTCACCCCAAAAAAATGATTACAAAAGAGTGCACTGGATTGGCATCCGATATGACAAATTTAGAATTTAGTTCTCATCCCAAAAATGATTATAAGAGTATATTGCACTGGCATCCGATATGCCAAAATTTTGAATTTAGTTGTTTTCACCCCAAAAATGATTACTAAAGAGTGCACTGCAGTGTCATTCAATATGCCAAATTTAGAATTTAGTTCCCAATCCAAAAATTTTTACAAAAGAGTGTACTGTACTGGCATCTATAGGCAAAATTAAGAATTTACTCGTTTTCAGGCAAAAAAAAAAGATTACAAAAGAGTGCACTTGATTGTCATCTGATATGCCAAATTTAGAATTTACTTGTTTTCAGCCCCTAGAGTGCACTGGATTGGCATACGATATGCCAAACGACCATCTGAAATGAAAGGAACATTAGTATACATGGCATAAAGCTTTTTTTTTTGTTTTTTTTATTTTTTTTTTCTTTTTTTTTTTTGAATTTTGTATTTTTTTTTTTTTTTTTTTTTTTTTAAAAACATCATTGTATACATCAACCCAATATTAAAGACCAATTTCTCACCAAAAATATCAATGGAGATGGAGATACAATTTGATTCAGTTTAATACATTTTTCAGCATTCTTTAAAAAAAATTTTTTTTTCAAATTTTTAATACAACTCTTACTAAAAACTATAAAATGACAGTAAATGGTAATTATCCTATTAAAATATTTCAAAATTTTATAAATGACTTTACCATAAACAATTCTTGATGAGAAAATCTAATCTATATTTTGAGGCATGAAGAAACAAATTGGCTAATCTAACATCATCAAACTGATATATTATGCTATTGACAAGTAATATTTAGGTCTTTAGGAATGTAGATAATCCAATTCTACCTTTATGCCAAAATATATTCTATACATCTATACACAAGACTATATAAAAGCTATAAATACACCTTTTAAAAAAATAATATCATAGAAACTGATAATAAGTTATATGTATATAAAGATTACAAAAAAAAAAAAAATTTTTAAATGGACACATTTTATATATTCCCTATTTTCGGAATACAAGAGTTATTTCCCATTTTCAAGAGTTGTCTTTCATAACAGCAGGTATCTAGTATTGAACAGATGGGGAAAAATCATGTTTTTATTTTTTTTAAATAATGTCTATGGACTGACTGTTGCAGTACAACTAAAAAAAAGTGCAGATTTAGTTTGCACATCATAATAAATTTTACCAGATGCTTTGCTATATGTGAATAAAAAAATATTGTAGAAAAACTACTTTTTACCAACAGTTGGTACTATAAAGTACCTGCTGTAAAGAACAGATAACTCTGCACATGGGAGATAAATCTTGTTTACCGCAAGTAGGGAATACAGTCGCAATGAATAAAAAAAAATCATAAAAACTAGTATCAATTACACATATATGATGAATCCCAATAAAGAAATAAAAATTTTTTTTTTATCTTTTATGATGAAAACAATTAAACCAGAATTTCAAAATTTAACAAAAGCAATATGTATTGTCTTATTGGTTTCTCTAGAAACTTATTTTATCATTTAACTTTGAACAAATATTTTCAAAATCCTTTACAAAAAAATTTTATCTGTTCAACCCATGGGCGATAATATTTTGAAGATGTATACAACAATGCAACAGAATCACACAACACAGACATGTATGTGACACTGAATGAATAAAAGACAACAATATACAATACATGGAACACAGAGGTCAACTCCTAACAAAGGTCACTGGGTAGCTGAAAATTGCCTAAAAACACCATTCTCACAACCAAAACAACACTGGGGACAACTCCTAACAAAGGTCACTGGATAGCTGAAAATTGCCTAAACACCATTCACACAACCAAAACAACACTGGGGACAACACCTAATAAAAGGTCACCGGGTAGCTGAAAATTGCTTAAAAACATCATTCACACAACGAAAACAACACTGGGGGACAACTCCTAACATAGGTCACTGGGTAGCTTAAAATTGCCTAACACCATTCACACCACCAAAACAACACTAAAGACAATTCCTAATAAAGGTCATTGGGTAGCTGAAAATTGCCTAAAAACACCATTCACACAACCAAAACAACACTTGGGGACAATTCCTAATAAAGGTCATTGGGTAGCTAAAAATTGCCTAAAAACACCATTCACACAACCAAAAGAACACTTGAGGACAACACCTAACATAGGTCACTGGGTAGCTGAAAATTGCGTAAAAACACCATTCACACAACCAAAACAACACTTGGGGACAACTCCTAACATATGTCACTGGGCACTTCCACAAAGAACTGGACACTGCCTAAAGCACAACTTAAACCACAAAAACAACAGTAAAGAGGAAGGGAATAAAATGTAAAGAAGTATCAAATTTTATTTAAAAAACAATTTTAAAAAATAATTTTCATGGAAAATTTTTTGTTTTGGTAAATTACAAAAAAATAATATTTTAACCATTTTTTCATTTAAAAAATAAACATTACAATATCAAAATAAAAATTGAAACAAGAATGTTTGTTAAAGATGATGTTTTAAAATAGCATTTCACTTGCAGAGAACTAAAAACATTTACCAGATTAATTTTGTTGAAAAATTTGATCCCCAGCACAGTATTTGGTTTTTGAAGAAATTTTGTGAAAGAAAAAATTTGACTGAATATCATGCAATTAAAATTTTCTTTTTTAATTCTGATTTTGATTTCTACCAAATAAAACTTTCTTTCATTTATCAAACTGATATCATACATGAATGAATACTAAAGGCTTTAAAAAATTTTTTTTTTTAATTTCAAGAATAAGTTTAAGGACACCTTTATGATATAAAACAATTATATATTCCTTTTGATTAAACAACAATTTAAATAAGTCTTAATTTGGTAAAAGTTTTCAAAATTGATACATGATGTAGCAATGAACAAATTTTTTTTTTTTTACTTGGAAATTTTCACATCTTAATTAATTTAGAAAAATTTAGAAAATCACCAAATTAAATACCCCTGTCTGCAATCATCAGTACAAAACAAAATTTCCAAAATTTCTCCCGAACCTAAATCTGACCATTAATCACTAAGTCAATTAATAATTTTACAGGACAAAAATAGAAATAACACATGTTCCACAAATACTTTTCCATTTATTAGTAAAATTTGTTATTTTGTTATTATTTATTAGTAGAATTTGTTACTTATTAGTATGAATTAGTATTGTTAAATGAACAGCGTTTGTGAAATTCTGTGAAAAAAATTGATCAATAAAATGTAGATCTTTTTAATTATATTTATTTTTAAGATTTTGATATGTGTTTTAATTTTAATTTTATTAAAAATTGTAAAAAATGATCAGATTTAACCATTAGTATTTAATTTGTAATGAAAAAAATTTTACAACCAAGCAAAATTTAATATAATATTCAATTAACCATGCACTGATAAAAAGCTTTTCAGTACAAAGATGTCCTTCAAATAGAAAAGAAAAAGAAAAATTAAAATTAAAAAAAAACATGAAAACAAGCAAAAATTTTTGCTATTACATTAAATACACATTTTATCCAGTTTCAAGAAAAAAATCAACCAAAAACCTAAATACCGGCCCAACTCCCCTGAAAAACCTAAAGCCACCCCAAGGGAAAGGGGGAACCTCCTCTACTGTTGGTTGGGTAACCACCTCCACAACCTCCTCTGACTCACCAGTTACATCCAGCAACACCACTTCATCTGAAACCTGGCCATCCAACACAACCTCCTCCTGACCCGAAACCGACATATCCAACACAACCTCCTCCTGACCTGAAACCAACACATCCAACACAACCTCCTCCACATCAAAAACTACCTCATCCAATACACCTACCTGAACACCTCGAACTACTTCAGGGACCTCTGGGGCTACCGGGGCAACCACTACCTCAACTACTGGCACAACGATCTCCTCTGGTTCCATCCCTCTTATCCTCCTAGAAAAACACTCTGGGGCAGGGCTGGGAGCAACGTACCCATACGGCTTACCGACACGGCCTAATCTCCTGTTCATCTGATTATCGATGTAGACTCTTTCTTTGTTTCTGTCAAAATATAATTTAATAAATTCATATTACTACAATTTTCAATAAATATTTTGTGGCCATAGCACACAGTATATAAGAAATGAGATCTTAGTTAAGTATATTGCTTGTTGTATGCTGACCAACAATTTTTAAATTGGCTACATCTTTTATTAATACTAACAACACAATTTTTTGTAATGACAACATACTAATCAAAGTTTTTAAAAATTGTTTAAAAAAAACATACAATTTTGGGGTAGGCTAACTGTAGGTATATCTGGAAACTGTTAACAAAGCTTTTTATGAAGGCTTAGATGGTCCATGTTTAGTGTTTGTGCTTAAGTCTTACTTGCAGAATCCAGATTAAGGATTTAATGAAAGGCAGTCTGACAGCTTATTCCATTGCTTATACAATGTAATTAAATTGATTTGATGCAATCTTCACTAAAATAATTTTCTTTGAATATTTTCAAGAAATAGTCTGGTTGTTACACACTGAGCAACATTTTTATACCGGTACATCATTGACTTAATAAATACAGAAAATGGACTTCCTTTTTATAAAGTAAAAGGTTAAAAGCAAATAAAATTTTATAAAATATTATTGAAAATAAAAAAGTATTTACACCTTACGCTAACAAGTATGGTCTCATAAGGAATTTTCAATAACTGGTTTTTCTTAGTTCTTCTTCCTTGTTTATGTATAGAACCAAAACCCAATCAAGTCACTGTTGATGTATGAGGTACAACTTCAAATAATAATACTTCTAATAAATTAAGGTATCCGACCCATAATTGAAGTCACCGTTTAATTTTATTTTTAGACGAAGAAATGCAAATTTATTTAATCAATATATTACTAATTAATGATACAAAGTAAATATATTGTTTTACTTTGAGTCAATGTTAACAGTTTTGAGAAAAAAATTTAGTTGCTCAAATAGTAGTTCCGATGTTTGCCGAACATTACCGAGGTCTGCTCCATTGACAAACAATGGACATCCGGGACACCAAATATGATCACGTGGTCAATTATGGGTCGGAAACCTTAAGTAAACTTTTCTTTTATCATGTCATTTTTATCCATTTGTTTTATTGCCATTTCATGCTTAGCTACGGATTTCATAAGCTCTCATTATTAATTCTTCTGAACTTAAATAGATTTGTTGTCTGATCTTCCCAGTAGCCAGGTACAATTTTTTGCTTAGCATTCTCCCCCAACATTATGAGTAACATCAGAATTTGAGGATCTAGAGGGGCAGTATTTTTATTTAATAAATCACAAGAGATGTTTATCACATTCCATATATGGCCTTTAACTCATTTCAACATAAAAGGTTCTTAATGGTATTTTTGTGTAATTAATATGGTCAATGGCATATACCAAGTATTTGAAAGATAATAACTTATCTTTTTTTCTTAGTCTTTTTTTCCGACTCACTACAAACACAAACACAAAATATGGACTATGGTCGTCTACGTTAATGATTAAGGCTCTGAATTGTATAATATACCACCCTATTAAAAATGGTTACTGCAATAAAATTCAATATCTTCATAAGGTCAATCAGGTAATATTTTAATTATTCAAACTCAAAGGGCAGATAGACAGAAGCATATAACTTTAGTTGTGCTGTTTGTTTACATCATTTCCCTCATATCGTTTATATAAATCAATGACAGAATTTCCTTTAAACAAATCTTGCATCAAGAAAATATTTTTCATGTAATTTCCATTTTCAACGGACATAACTCTAAATCAAAACATAAGGGTAAATTGTTGATATAATCATTTGATTAAAATTCATCCTATTCGAATTTAAGTGTATTAGTGCTTGCCTGACATTTTTAAAACTAAATTACAATTTTATGATATAGATAAAATGGATAAGTAATGTATTAGTAATAGTGTAAAAGGACAATTTTCCATATGATTGGGGCAAAACTCTCACACAAATCATCTATGTAGATTTTATTTTACATATGATTGGGGCATAACTCTCACACAAATCATCTATGTAGATTTATTTTACATATGATTGGGGCATAACTCTCACACAAATCATCTATGTAGATTTATTTTACATATGATTGGGGCATAACTCTCACACAAATCATCTATGTAGATTTTATTTTCCATATGATTGGGGCATAACTCTCACACAAATCATCTATGTAGATTTTATTTTACATATGATTGGGGCATAACTCTCACACAAATCATCTATGTAGATTTATTTTACATATGATTGGGGCATAACTCTCACACAAATCATCTATGTAGATTTATTTTACATATGATTGGGGCATAACTCTCACACAAATCATCTATGTAGATTTTATTTTCCATATGATTGGGGCATAACTCTCACACAAATCATCTATGTAGATTTTATTTTACATATGATTGGGGCATAACTCTCACACAAATCATCTATGTAGATTTATTTTACATATGATTGGGGCATAACTCTCACACAAATCATCTATGTAGATTTATTTTACATATGATTGGGGCATAACTCTCACACAAATCATCTATGTAGATTTTATTTTCCATATGATTGGGGCATAACTCTCACACAAATCATCTATTTAGATTTATTTTACATATGATTGGGGCATAACTCTCACACAAATCATCTATGTAGATTTTATTTTCCATATGATTGGGGCATAACTCTCACACAAATCATCTATTTAGATTTTATTTTCCATATGATTGGGGCATAACTCTCACAAAAATCATCTATTTAGATTTTATTTTCCATATGATTGGGGCATAACTCTCACACAAATCATCTATTTAGATTTTATTTTCCATATGATTGGGGCATAACTCTCATAAAAATCATCTATGTAGATTTTATTTTCCATATGATTGGGGCATAACTCTCACAAAAATCATCTATTTAGATTTTATTTTCCATATGATTGGGGCATAACTCTCACACAAATCATCTATGTAGATTTTATTTTCCATATGATTGGGGCATAACTCTCACAAAAATCATCTATGTAGATTTTATTTTCCATATGATTGGGGCATAACTCTCACAAAAATCATCTATTTAGATTTTATTTTCCATATGATTGGGGCATAACTCTCACATAAATCATCTATTTAGATTTATTTTCCATATGATTGGGGCATAACTCTCACAAAAATCATCTATTTAGATTTTATTTTCCATATGATTGGGGCAAAACTCTCACACAAATCATCTATGTAGATTTTATTTTCCATATGATTGGGGCATAACTCTCACAAAAATCATCTATTTAGATTTTATTTTCCATATGATTGGGGCATAACTCTCACATAAATCATCTATTTAGATTTATTTTCCATATGATTGGGGCATAACTCTCACAAAAATCATCTATTTAGATTTTATTTTCCATATGATTGGGGCATAACTCTCACACAAATCATCTATGTAGATTTTATTTTCCATATGATTGGGGCATAACTCTCACAAAAATCATCTATTTAGATTTTATTTTCCATATGATTGGGGCATAACTCTCACAAAAATCATCTATTTAGATTTTATTTTCCATATGATTGGGGCATAACTCTCACAAAAATCATCTATTTAGATTTTATTTTCTATATGATTGGGGCATAACTCTCACAGAAATCATCTATTTAGATTTTATTTTCCATATGATTGGGGCATAACTCTCACACAAATCATCTATGTAGATTTTTATTTTCCATATGATTGGGGCATAACTCTCACAAAAATCATCTATTTAGATTTTATTTCCCATATGATTGGGGCATAACTCTCACACAAATCATCTATATAGATTTTATTTTCCATATGATTGGGGCATAACTCTCACACAAATCATCTATGTAGATTTTTATTTTCCATATGATTGGGGCATAACTCTCACAGAAATCATCTATTTAGATTTTATTTTCCATATGATTGGGGCAAAACTCTCACAAAAATCATCTATTTAGATTTTATTTTCCATTTGATTGGGGCAAAACTCTCACAAAAATCATCTATTTAGATTTTATTTTCCATATGATTGGGGCATAACTCTCACAGAAATCATCTATATAGATTTTATTTTCCATATGATTGGGGCATAACTCTCACAAAAATCATCTATTTAGATTTTATTTTCCATATGATTGGGGCATAACTCTCACACAAATCATCTATGTAGATTTTTATTTTCCATATGATTGGGGCATAACTCTCACAGAAATCATCTATTTAGATTTTATTTTCCATATGATTGGGGCAAAACTCTCACAAAAATCATCTATTTAGATTTTATTTTCTATATGATTGGGGCATAACTCTCACAAAAATCATCTATTTAGATTTTATTTTCCATATGATTGGGGCATAACTCTCACAAAAATCATCTATTTAGATTTTATTTTCTATATGATTGGGGCATAACTCTCACAGAAATCATCTATTTAGATTTTATTTTCCATATGATTGGGGCATAACTCTCACACAAATCATCTATGTAGATTTTTATTTTCCATATGATTGGGGCATAACTCTCACAAAAATCATCTATTTAGATTTTATTTCCCATATGATTGGGGCATAACTCTCACACAAATCATCTATATAGATTTTATTTTCCATATGATTGGGGCATAACTCTCACACAAATCATCTATGTAGATTTTTATTTTCCATATGATTGGGGCATAACTCTCACAGAAATCATCTATTTAGATTTTATTTTCCATATGATTGGGGCAAAACTCTCACAAAAATCATCTATTTAGATTTTATTTTCCATTTGATTGGGGCAAAACTCTCACAAAAATCATCTATTTAGATTTTATTTTCCATATGATTGGGGCATAACTCTCACAGAAATCATCTATATAGATTTTATTTTCCATATGATTGGGGCATAACTCTCACACAAATCATCTATATAGATTTTATTTTCCATATGATTGGGGCATAACTCTCACACAAATCATCTATGTAGATTTTTATTTTCCATATGATTGGGGCATAACTCTCACAGAAATCATCTATTTAGATTTTATTTTCCATATGATTGGGGCAAAACTCTCACAAAAATCATCTATTTAGATTTTATTTTCCATATGATTGGGGCATAACTCTCACACAAATCATCTATTTATGTGGATTTTATTTTCCATATGATTGGGGCATAACTCTCACAGAAATCATCTATTTAGATTTTATTTTCCATATGATTGGGGCAAAACTCTCACAAAAATCATCTATGTAGATTTTATTTTCCATATGATTGGGGCATAACTCTCACAAAAATCATCTATTTAGATTTTATTTTCTATATGATTGGGGCAAAACTCTCACAAAAATCATCTATTTAGATTTTATTTTCCATATGATTGGGGCAAAACTCTCACAAAAATCATCTATGTAGATTTTTATTTTCCATATGATTGGGGCATAACTCTCACAAAAATCATCTATTTAGATTTTATTTTCTATATGATTGGGGCAAAACTCTCACAAAAATCATCTATTTAGATTTTATTTTCCATATGATTGGGGCAAAACTCTCACAAAAATCATCGATGTAGATTTTTATTCTCCATATGATTGGGGCAAAACTCTCACAAAAATCATCTATTTAGATTTTATTTTCCATATGATTGGGGCATAACTCTCACAAAAATCATCTATTTAGATTTTATTTTCTATATGATTTGGGCAAAACTCTCACAAAAATCATCTATTTAGATTTTATTTTCCATATGATTAGGGCAAAACTCTCACAAAAATCATCTATGTAGATTTTTATTTTCCATATGATTGGGGCAAAACTCTCACAAAAATCATCTATTTAGATTTTATTTTCCATATGATTGGGGCAAAACTCTCACAAAAATCATCTATGTAGATTTTTATTTTCCATATGATTGGGGCAAAACTCTCACAAAAATCATCTATGTAGATTTTTATTTTCCATATGATTGGGGCAAAACTCTCACAAAAGTCATCTATGTAGATTTTTATTTTCCATATGATTGGGGCAAAACTCTCACAAAAATCATCTATTTAGATTTTATTTTCCATATGATTGGGGCAAAACTCTCACAAAAATCATCTATGTAGATTTTTATTTTCCATATGATTGGGGCAAAACTCTCACAAAAATCATCTATTTATATTTTATTTTCCATATGATTGGGGCAAAACTCTCACAAAAATCATCTATTTAGATTTTATTTTCCATATGATTGGGGCATAACTCTCACACAAATCATCTATTTATGTGGATTTTATTTTCTATATGATTGGGGCATAACTCTCACAAAAATCATCTATTTTATGTAAATTTTTAAATCTATCCAAGATATCTTTGATATTACAATTTGTTTTAAATTTCATAAAAGTCTGACAAAAAATGTAGGCTTGAGAGCACTTACAAGCCAGACAAGCTGCATGCAGATGGACAAATTTGCTACAATGGGACATCCATAAATTCACAAACATGATGTCTTTATTGATTGGTTATTGTACGCTCATCAATTGCAGCTTAAACATTTATCAAAAGCAATGTTTAAAATAAATTATTTTTGTATAGTTTTGTGTTAATGTTGTTTAATGCCACTTCAAGCGATTTTTCAGGTATATCATGGCTACAAGGGGAAGAAGACAGAGTACCCTATAGAAAACCTCCGACCTTTGGTAGAAACACTGGCTATCCTTGACAATTTAGATGGGAGTCGAGTGCACCCTGCCCGCTGTGAGACCCAAACTGCAATCTCAGTGCTGACAGATCGCATGTTCAGTAGACAAACTAATCTGTGACAATATTGTTTTTAGGGCCATTGTACTCTACTTTTATATCATTGCTCGCTGTCTGTAACTAGACACATCATACAAATAAACAAAAGGGACACAATCCATTTGAAACACATAAAATGTTTGTAAAGGATCTAAATACAACAACTTGCAGTAATTGTTTCTAAATACTTTGTCAGGAACTCTGGAAATAAATAAGAGGGGGTGCAAGATCTTTTCTGTTAATGTGTTTTGGGCATTTTTACAGGTGTGTTAACTGTTATTTTTTAAATAAAGCAACTGTTAACTGTTTTTCAACTATTATTTGTTATGTTTTTTTTTAAATTCACATTGTTGTTAACTGTTATAATGAAAACAAAAAGCCTGTTCGCTGTTAATAGTATTGCCCTTGGATGACATTCTGCTGTTATCTGTTTTTTCGATTTTTTCTCATGTAAATTGCTGTTATCTGTTATCATTATTTTAAATTTACTGTTTACAGTGGATTTGTACTCAATTTATTTGTCATGAAACTAATTTGCATATTAAAAAATATAAAACCATTAAAATTTTAAACCTATATATTTTATATCAAAGCAACAAACATACATTAGGCTATACCTTGTAAGTCAGTACAATACGAGGTACAGATCTACCTTATTAATTAGTAGTAACGGGCACTTTGAACACTTATTTTTGGTAAATGGCAGTTATTTTGGAAATAGGTATTTTGAAAGACCTTCCATGTTTAGTTCCAAATGGTTCAGTGTTTGAAGAAAAGCAGATTTTCCGACAGTAGCACTGGTCAAGTTAGGTGCTTGACAAAGGAGAGAGTTGTCTTTCTTTAGTTTTCTAATAGTTATTAAATGGCAATAATAGATATAGCCATTTTATTTGTCTTGAAAAACTGACTATTTACTGATGCAGCAGCGGAGGGAAATAACAGTGTAAACAAAAAATAAAATACCTATATTAAGGTGTTGTTTACTGTTTGTTTATACTAAACAAATTTTATATTAAGATATTTAAGCTATAATGGAATTTTATAAGTCAATTTGATAAGGTAAGGTGATCACGAGTTTTGTTGAATAAAAAAGCGAAGAATGTGACCAGGGGACACAGATGCCCCCACTAAATGAAGTCCCAAACAGGAAGTAGTTGTCCGACAGGTCTGAAAGTTGCTTAGGATGTACAACTTTTGATACTGAACCAACTTGCCAAATTTCAAATTGTTCTCATGTACGGTTTCTGAGAAAAGCTTGACTGAAATTCTTGTGTACAGACGGACGTATTTACGTACAAATGAAGTCCCAAACAGGAAGTAGTTGTCCGACAGGTCTGAAAGTCGCTTAGGACGTACAACTTGTGGTACTGAACCACCCTGCCAAATTTCAAGTTGTTCTCATGTACATTTTCTGAGAAAAGCTTGATGGAAATTCGTACGGACATATGTACGGAAGTACAGACGTACGGACAGACAGATGGATGGACATGTGTAAAACTTAATGCCCCCTGACATGTCGTCGCGTTGGCATAAAAAACTAACGAAAAGTTATCAGTAAAATTCCAAATTTGACGTTATAAATACACATTTATTTTAATTATGACTTGATCATAGCAGCTGCAGTGAGTTGACCTCTTGTTATTTTTGCAATTTGGGATAAGTATGGAAACACCTGAAGGACTTCTTATTTGCACAATTTTGTCCACAAGAAGATTCATACAATTTGTTTACCAAACTGAAAAAAAATACAAGAATAAAAAATATGGGATTATTATGAGAAGCTTGTCAGACAATTCAGTCCTTATATTATTTCACAAGTCTATTTAAAATTTTTTACTCCCTGGAACTGCAATTTCCAAACTAATGTGATTTGCTTTGTCTTTGATACGGTGAAACACTCAAGATTCCTCTATTGATAAAACTAACTGTTATGACACAACAGAACACATAATCTTTATCTATGGTATTCAAAGGGAATCTAATTTCTGTATTATAACTGTACATTACAAAATATGCTCTTGACCCGAGATTTAACTTGAATGTTGTGGAAAGTACTGCAGCCGAGTTGCTGCCATAGCATTACTGCAGCTAATGTTTGCTCCCTTTACATTACAGCAGCTAATGGTTGCTCCCTTAGCATTATTGCAGCTAATGGTTGATTCCTAAACATTGCTGCAATTAATGGTTTATCACTTAACATTAATACATCTGTGGTTTCTCTCTTAGAATTAATGCAGCTAATTATTGCTCCATTAGAATTACTGCAGCTAATGGTTGCCCCCTTAGCATTATTGCAGCTAATGGTTTCTCCCTTAGAATTATTGCAGCTAATGGTTTCTCTCTTAGCATTATTGCAGCTAATGGTTGCTCACTTAGCATTAATGCAGCTAATGATTGCTCCATTAGAATTACTGAGATAATGGTTTCTCCATTAGCATTATTGTAGCTAATGGTTTCTCCCTTAGCATTATTGCAGCAAATGGTTGCTCCCTTAACATTATGTATCAGGGAAATAGTATTGTCTGTTACATATAATAAAAAATTACTTACGGTGCCATCTTTATCGCTTTGTGAGCAAATCTGAAAAATACAATGGTTCCTTTTCAATATATAGGCAGAAAACAAATATGCATGCAAATATACAAAAAAGCTACATATTTACTTTTTTTTAAGCAGGTACCAATTTTGCCAAGTCAAATGTTTTTTATCAAAAGCAGTATTTCTTGTAAATATTTCTTTTATACCATCCATCAACAGATATTTGTAATCTACACCTTTGGTTGTGACCTAACAGTTCTCTGTGTTATTATGTATGATACTAGCTGTAAATGCCAGATGTTAAACTAAAATTCAAAAAAGTAACACAGCTTGTCTCCACAATAACTTAGCTGAAATATTGAAAGCTGTATTTTATACTTCAAACATTGGTGGTAATATTGTCTTTTTGTTTTCTTTCCCTGTGTGGTTAAAGTAAGTATTAGTTTATTGGGCCTATGTGCACATGTAAAGATGTATCTTATTCTAATGTTACCATGGCAACTTTTTAAACAGCACCATTTTACCAACTCTAAACCGTTAAAGCAATGTCTCCAATGTCTGCAGTCGGTCCACCAAACAATCATCCACCATTTACACAACGTCTGCAGTCGGTACACCAAACAATCATCCACCATTTACACAACGTCTGCAGTCGGTCCACCAAACAATCATCCACCATTTACACAACGTCTGCAGTCGGTCCACCAAACAATCATCCACCATTTACACAACGTCTGCAGTTGATCAACCAAACATCCACCATTTACACAACGTCTGCAGTCGGTCCAACAAAAATCCACCATTTGATCATCAATCATATTGGTAAAAACAGCGAAATGTGAATAACACATCGAATACGCCCTTACAATAAAATGATTATTACAATTAAATTAAATTTTGTAATTATATAAAACTGAAAAAAAAATCGTTTAAATTTTCAAACAATTTCCCCAACAAAAAAAACACATCTGAACTGTACACTTACTTGAAACAAACTGCGAAATATATAGAGATGTGTTCACTGACGTCAGGTTTTCCACGGGTAAGAGGGTCAAAGCGGGGTTATAAGTGCCTAATATTTCATTTTCATACTTAATTATTAGATGGCATATGGAATTTATGAATACAGAAAATAAAAGACAATATTAATGCTGAAATAGAACTATTTTTTTATGATCATATAATTGTATATTATTTTTATTTTCATAACAACTCATACCAAATTAGACGACGTATTGACTTCTACGATAACCTGTTAGGGCGAAAATTGTTCAGAAAGTAGTACTTTAAACAAGCTAGTCCTGTTCAACATGGGATGTATTGAAAACTGCCCAATGGATTTCAATAAATAAACATTTTTCTGAAAGGTGAATATATTGGGACAATTTTGAATCTTAAATTGTATAGATACGGTAAGTTAGACACTACGGCAATCAGGACATTATGCGTTGTTTTCTTTATTTAGTGTTTCTCCTTTCTTTATTTCGTTGTACTAACGACACATATATTCCGTGCTGAAAGTATGACTTCAAGGAAACTATTACTTATCTAACAAGTTTGGGAAGTTGGTTTTGGCTTATTGTAGCTGCTGCAATGAACCTAATCTTTTTTCGAATTCTACAAAAGTAATCTTTGTCATGCAATGAATATATGGCACTCTTCTCATATTCCGTTCTGAGGCTTTCCATATAAACTGACAACCTGGTTTTTCAATCAGCCACCGGGGACGGTTTAACATCTCTGTGGGTCAAGTACCAACTTGAAATTTAAACGAAACATAGTTGCTATAACAATTCTGGAAATATGACAACGCTTGAATGAAATACAATATTATGCGTTTTTGTTTTGTTTGTTTTCATCACCGGGTTAGTTTCTGTCAGGCTTCGAGAGTCTGTCTTAAGTGCTTATCAACAGTTAATCATCTTAATTTGTATGTAGAGAGTATATGCGTGATCGAGTCATTTTTAAAACACGAAAGGCAACTATTAAATTGGAGTACGGTAGAGATCGTCTGTGTGACTTGTCTGATGTCGACTATAAAATTTCGTTAAGGTTAAAAAGTCAAAGTTAAATATGTCTTCTTACATAAATTTCTTGTTTGGAATCGGCGTTTTCACAAAATACCTGTATGCCAATCACAGTGAATAAACCCAGAAGTTTAAATGTAAGAATTTAAATTAAAGATTTTCAGCTAGTCTTAATGAATGAGCATTTTAGAATTCAGCATAAAATTCACGCCATTCCTTTAGTAGGCTGTGTTGAAATAATTTCTGAAAGCAGGGTATGTACTGCCTGGTTATCAAAATATCCTGTGCAAAATGAAAATGCAGGTCCTCATTCTATGGTATGATACTGAATGATAATAATACTGACTTTTACATGGTTTTCTTCCATCTGAGATTTATTTACCATCGAGAGAGTTATAGTAGGATTGCATCTATTTAATCTTTCATTTTCTATTGTCGCCGTGTGTAAAAACAGCGATCATAGGAAAAAGGGGGTGGGGTGGTAGGGATGGGGCATGTGACAGATTTAAATTTAAATTTTAATTGATTTCATCGTGTGTTGTCAAACTCTTGTAATAATACGAGTCGATTTGTGAATTAAAACATTATTAGAGTTAATAGTTGTATGTTGAAAGAGAAATAACCCAGATCTTATAAAACGGTTTGCGTAGTGACTGATTCTGGAATCGAATACACTTAACTTTGCTATATTCAAAACGTGAAAACGTGGTAAATCAATTTGGAATCAGAAAATTAAACCTCAAAAATGACCCTTATGGATCACTGGCAGCAGGCGAACTATTAAGCTGTTATTTGGATATTCTCAAGCGACGGACATAAAATGCGTATCTGCAGGGAAACTAGAGTACCAAGTTTCATAAAAATGCGATGTCATCATCATAAAAACTTCCACGCAAAGATAAACCTCAGTTGGGACGGACGGACGAACTAAAGGACGGAATGAAAAGAAATGTCTCTTCCTTCTTTCTTTTACTGTAATACCTAACAACACAGCCATCCAAGAAAAAAAACAAACTACACATAAACATAGCCTATAGGTAAATAGGATTTATTTACCACTGCTCTTTATGTTACTTGTCCATTCATGTGTCAAATGAATAAATGGTATAAATAATGTTTATTTCATGTTTATACTATACGATAATAAACTACAACTGGAGGCTCCCAGAAGCCTTTAAATTTTTGCAATTCACAGTTTTAGTCCAGCTGTTATAGCTCTTAAGTTACCACTAAAAACAACTTCATAAATTTTGATTAAGGGCAATAGTCCTATGAAATGCCATCAGACAGTTTCTGAAAAAAAGGTTTATAGGCAGTGTTCTTAAGTTTATTTAGTAAAAAGGGTAGTTTTACTCTAGCTGTTACAGACTTTAATTTATAACGCAAAATGATTATTTTGTCCGAATTCGTCATTAAAGGGCAATAACTCCTATAGAGTCGTCTGACAATTTTGGACTCAGAAATTATTTGTAGGCCTTGCTTGCTGATAATTTTTGCAATTTACAGTTTCACACTAGGTACTAGTTTTTAAAGGTAAAAAACAGGTAATTTTGTCTAAAATCGTCATTAAAGGGCAATAACTCGCATAAGGGACATCTGACAAATTCAGACCAATAAAGTGAATTGTAGGACTTATATTGCTGGTAATGTTTGCATTACAGTTATACTATACCTGTTAAAGCTTTTCGGGAAATAATTTTGAAATTTTAGCCAATAAAAATGCATTTATGGCACTGGCTGTCATGTTATATTACTAATAATCTAAAAAAAATTCAATCTAAAAGATAACATTCCCAAGCTTCATTTATGCATAGTTGGTTTAAATGTTTAAAAGTAATGTTCCATGGTGGCATTAGTCTTGTATTTTGGATCAAAACAAAAAACTCAAAATTTTAGTAGAGGACCATCTGAGGTACATTTCTACAATATCAATATTCCTATTTGCCAAGCGGTTTGTAAGGAAACGAATCTAGAAATTTCAGCCAATCAGAATGCATTTGCAGCTCTTGCAGCCATGTTAAATTTCCTATGAAAATTTATTACATTGGCATTGCTGCAATATTTCAATCAATCTGCCAAGCGGGTTGTGCGAACACGATTTTTTTTTTAATTCAGCCAATCAAAACGCACTATTAGCACTGGAACACATGGTAAATTTGCAATTGGCTCGAAAAACTCAAAATAGTAAGATAACTATCCGACCTTCATTTCTTCATAATTTGACCAATCTAATTAAAATTAAATCGTTCACTAGCTCCCCCTTTTTGTTATCGTCGCTCTGACGGCGACAATAACAAAAAGGGGAAGCCAAGTGAAGATATAATTTTAATTAGATTGTAATTTGACTTCATTGTGTGGTACAGTTTGGGAGAAGAAGCTGTTTGTATATTTTTCCAATTAGAGTCCTATGTTAATAGTCCTGCGATGAATTTCCTATCGGCTCGAACAACTCAGTTAAAAAGATAATGATCCAAGATTCACTTCTGCATTATTTGGTTTAATTGTGGGGAACAGTTTTAGAGAATGAGAAGCTGTTTGTATGGTTTCGCATAAGGTCCTATGTAAAGATGTTAAGCTGTGTTCCACGGTGGCAGCCATCTTGGATTTTGGATCGGCACAAAAAACCTGACAATTCTTTTTATCTAGTTTTATAAGTTATAAGGATCAGACAATCTTGACCCTGAAGTCATTTTTGTAGCTCTCATAGAGCTGAACAATTATTTTTAGCAGAGGCAGCCATGTTGGCTGGTCTGTAGATATGATTTATGGAAACTTGGTAGAGGACATTTTACAGATGATGTGGGCAAAGTTTCAAAACAATCCCTCAGTGGTTTTGGAGGATATTTTTAAAGAAAAGTTAAAGACAATGACGACGGACACCAAGTGATGGCAATAGGTCACCTTTCGGGTCAGGTGAACTAAAAATTGTCAATTAAGGGCATTAACTCCTAAAAGGAGTGGTCACACATTTTTTAACCAAACATGTGTTTGAAAGCATTGTCTTGTTGATCATTTAAGTAATTTACAATGTAAATCTAGCTATTATAGTGTTCAAGTTATATTGCAAAAACAGAAAATTTTGTCAAAAGTCGTCATAACTCCCAACAAAAGACTCATTACACAGCTTCAGACTAATGAGAACTTTTGTAGAGCTTAAAGTGCTAACCAATACAAGTTAAAGGTTTTCTCTACAATTGTAATTTTGTAGATACTGACCAAAACATATGTTATATTTTTAGTAACAGTGGCCATCATGGGACTAGGTACCCTAAGGACGATTGTGGCCAAGTTTTAAAAAAATTAGCCAGACGGTTTCAGAGAACATTTTTTTTTAAGTTGACAACAGAAGATTGTGAAAGGTACAATTTATCTGAACATTAAAACTTATATGCACTCATATTCATAAAAGAAACACTGAGAACCAACACTGGACAAAGCATTAATTGGAGTTCTATGGCTCTGATAATTTTTTTTGGCAAAGGAATTCAGAGAGCTCTTGTGGGAACCAATAACACTCCAGTCCAAAGCTGAAAACTTGGTGTAGGGGTAGTGACATGCAGCTGATGGGTAATAACCTACAGCGGACAGGTAGACCTAATTATTCCACCTGGATGTCTGGTCCTAGGGGTACCAATCATCAACTAAAATGAAAGATAAATTTACACAAGAACAGGATTGGGAAGGTTTTATTGACATCAGCAATGACATAATAATGGAATCATTCTGCAAATTCATTACAACAAAGATGGGATACAAATATACAAACAGTTTCAGATATATTTTTCATAATTTTCGTTATTTTTACCTGTAAAATGAGATAAAATTACAAACTAAATGCTTTATTAATCAATATTCACTAAACAAACTACAGCAAAAATTTAATGAAAACCACAAAACTACAAGCCAAGCAGTATCAAGGAGTCGATCTGACAATTTTTAATTCACCTATGCAATACATTAAAGACCACAGAAGTATACAATATAGATATGACCAATTTGGTCTATATTAATCACAGGTAAGCAAAGCACATACAGAAACTGTAGCCACTATTTATAATAAACCCAGATGTAACAAAGTACTGATTTAAAAAAAAAATGTCCATTCATACTTGTTTGGCACAAATACATGTGACAGCCTTGTTGGATTTGCTTGCTTAATATTTTCATAGAAAAAATCTTGTGTTCCAGGCTATAAAACTGCATTCATATTAAAATAATAATAACAATATTTTACCAAGTGTTCCTATTATTAACAAGAATATAACATGTCCAAGAATATTGGACTTTATTGTCAAAACTTTGTACACAATATTCTAGAAGTTACAACAAAGCTTCTGCATAAAAACATGAAAAAAATAACTAAACTCAATTTTTAATGAAAAGTGCACAAGCAGAGCACAAAGTGAACTTGTGACATTAGAGGCAATAAACTGATACAACAAACAATTTATCAAAATTGGGTGACTTTAAATAAATGCATCAGAAATAAGATCATCATGTGTTTCCACTTCATTTAGAGGAGCTATTCATCGATCTGTATATAAAATCTGTATAATATATTTATAGCTTTAACTTTCATATGTTAACATGTAAATGCAATAAAATTATCAAGATACAGGTGACAACCCACTGTGATATTGGCCTTTGTGAACACAAAAGTAAATGATAATCTCATGATAATTAAAAAAAACGACTAAAATAAAATGTGAAATTCGAATTTATTAAAAATTAAATTATATAAAAAAATCTGTTTTACAGGATGGACAGAAAAAAGTTACACAAAAATCTTATTACAATTTAATATAACTGTTTTTGTTTCATTCTAGTTGCATGGTGTTGCTAATGGCAATAAAAAAAAGGGTAGTCACCATCCTGATGAAAGTTATATTTTTTCATTTTCTTTAGAATTAAACATTTTTAAGAGGTATATTTTTTGCCCTAGTGCTTTTCTGCAGCAAAATACTTATATAGTTACAATAAAATATGTAAATATTATTTTGGGGACATATGAAATCATTTCCTCATAATGAAACAATATTTTACATTACACAGCAAGTAAGCTGCAGTTATAGCATGTCATGTGACCAAAAGTAACTAGATATCAGCAGGCCCGCCGACCTCGAGGTCAAGTTCAAAGGTCATCAACCATGGTATGTGACACGTATACCTTGATATTATCTACCTACATACGAAATATCAAAAGTCTACATCAAAAGACAGATAAAAAAGTTATAGCTTCAGACAGACTGATCACAAAATGGCAGGGCCATAATTAATTGATTAAATACAATTATACTTCACTCAGGGGTTGCGACCTATAAGTGTAAATGCTGTGAGGAGTATTTAAATAAATGAACACATTGGCAATTAATTTAATTAATATGTACAATCTAAAATATAGGCCAAGAAAAGCAGTGTCAACTGACACCAAGTGTATGCCTGCTTGAATAAATAACTTCTGCATACTAATTCAGGGTACGAGTTAAGCCTACACCAAACAAACCATCCACTGGCTCTCCTAGAATTAAATGACACTGTTAAATAGAAAATTTATGTGTTTCCAGTTATGAGTTTTATCTGCATAGTCTTTCGAAGGTAACTTTGGATGTCATGCCAAATATAACTGGACACAATATTTCAACACATAGTCTTTCGAAGGTAACTTTGGATGTCATGCCAAATATAACTGGACACAATATTTCAACACATAGTCTTTCGAAGGTAACTTTGGATGTCATGCCAAATATAACTGGACACAATATTTCAACACAAGTACAGATCAAATTTGATGGGTTTTTCCTTTCATATTTTAAGCAATGCATTGTCTAATCCAGATTTCAATAATGGTTGAAATGTATTTCAATTATGTCTTAAGTTGGAAATTAAGAAAAAAGATTTCTAAAAGCAGTTAACTATATCCTTCCTGGAAACACATTCTTTTCAGAGGACATTATAAATATTTACATGCATACTAGTTACTACAAATAAAACCTTTACAAAAATAGGGATCTATTTTTAGAAATAGTAATTTACTGCCTCTAAAAATGATAACAATACAAGAGACATATTTCTAAAATAAATAGGTATATGTTCAAAAATGAAATATATACTCTGGATGATTTCAAAATTCCATGTATAACTTTTTACAAGAAATAAATACTGAACAATTTATTATATGTGTAATATGATGACCAAATCTGGCATAAGGCAAAAAAAAACAACAAATGGTAAATTCATAACTTAGTAATAGGAAATCAAAACACTGAAACCAGTTTCTTCTGCATTTTTAACCTGCAACAATATAATATAATTCAGCCTATGTAGTATTATTACATACCAGACCATGCTGGTTCGTGGTATTACAAAACATAAAGGGCTGAAAGCTTCTATCTGATGCAGACCATTAAGACAGCACTGATTTTTGAGTCTTGTTTAAATATGTTCTTGAATACACAAGATTATTTTGCTGGCTTCTTGACTTATCTCCCCTTTTTAGATCTCTGTAGTGCATTCCAGTGAGTTAATTGCTAAACATCAGAATTAGTCTATATTTTAATTTGTGTGCATTGTTAGACTATATATACACAAAACAATGTTTAGACTCCTTTATTTTACGGCCCTATTCCTCTATAATACATGATTCTTATCACTTCAGACATACTACTGCTGGTTAAGACATTAGCTTTGGTCTGAACAAATCTCTTTATGTAATACAACACTTAAAGCCATCGACTCTTTTTTCTTAATTCAAACATTTAGAGCTGTTACTTGACAATCACTTCAAAGTGAATCAAAAAATTTTCTGTTTGTTTTAACCTGAAACAATTAATCACAGTATACATGTATAAAGGAGTATATATGCTCTTATCATAAGATTTATTTTGCATGGCGAGTCTTGCTGAAATTTAGTGCAGTGTGGGGGGAAAAAAAGGAAGTTCAAGACCAAAACCATTTTAATTACACTAAAAATCTAATAATTAGTGTTTAAAACATTTTACAAATGAATTTATACAGCATTAAATGTTTTATATATTATCATAGTTGTCAACTTTCTCTTTTTCTGTATTTGTATCTTTGACAAAAAATTTATTTGTCAGCAAATCTAAGAAAAAATAAAGGGTATGATAACACAAAGCATTATGTATAATCTATTAGGTGTGTTCTTTTTTTTACCTTATCAGCATTGCTGAAGGTGACTATGGGTTTGCACTCCATTTATCAGACAATCGCACGTTTTTCCAGACCTTTTTTGTGAATGCGAGATATTGAGCTTATATTTGGTATAAATATAAATTTCAATCATCATAAGTTACAAATCAAATTTAAATTTTGTTTCAGTCCACAGATTTTTTTATGTTTTATGGCCATTGGACTTGCAGATAGGTGACTTTATTATAATATCCACACTTCTAATTGGAAAACACATAATATATATACTAAATTGTTTCTAGAGGATATAAAGTACTTCAACAAGACAGTAAATGCTATCTACTAACACACTTATGGTCATTCAGGGATTACACAGTAATTTTACGACAAAAAACAAAAAATCCTTCAAAGACAGAAATGGCTGGATTTCGTTAAACAGGAAGTAGGTGAGCGACAGACGTGAAATCAAATCCCACATTATGGGAGGCCATGCTGATGCTGCATACCAAATTTCAAGAGAATGTGATTAGTAGTTGCTGAGAAAACTGTTACAAATGTTTTTTCCCGGCCCACCAACATTCACCATATTGTAACCCGGATTTTCACTCTGTGAAATCTGGCCAAAAATTATTGTCAATCTTTATAAATAAAAATTAGAGAAGTAAAGGAAACAGAAAAATTTAATAAACAAAACAATGAACAGTTTGAACAATTACAATTATTAACAAGGATTTTAATAAAAAGGTTTATTATAAACATGCGCTGAGTTCTAATCAAGGTGGCAATGTCCCCTTTAAAATTTTTATTGGGAAATAAATTAATGTTTATATCCAATCAAATAACACCATTTCATCAATATTTATTCATTCACCAATGGTATTTCGAGTAGATTCCTTCTGCCATATTAAAGTTGTTATTTGACAATTAGCCAAGAACTTTATTTTCTTTATTTGTTTATACTCTAAACGTTCAATTGATTTTCATATAGAATTTATCATCAAATGAATTGTTTAAAAACAAGTGCATTTCAAAATAAGGATAAAACATTTCAAGTTACATGTATATTATAAAATATATAATATTACCCTGAGAAAAAATAACAAATGAAATGAATTGAAACCTTTTTAAACAAAAAAATATAACAATGAAAAGTCCAATATACTCTGGTCTACATCAATGAGAACTTAGTGAACAGGTAATAAAATCACCGGGAAAATGGTATATTAAGAGTAATTTTGTGTCCCACGTAAATTCCAGTTGAAAGATACAGCTAAGGACCAATGAGCAGCTCTTCAATACTACATATGAACTAGTTTCCTATTATAAACAGTAAATCCAATGATATTATAACAAACTTGATCATTTGCCAATTAATTAACTTCAGGCTAGAGTTACACTATTCGAGTTTATTATTGTATGCAGGTTGTTCACTACAAGACTTATTATGATATTTTAGCGAAGGTTATTCTGGAAAAAAAGTTAAATAATAATGATATGTTACAAAATGCTGCACATACTATATTTTAATAAGCTATCAGAAATAGGGTGCACAAGAGATTGCATACTCAATATTAGAATGTAATATTTGAATTGAAGAAAATAAATCCACTATACTGTGCAGTAAATGACTCCTGGTTTTAAGACACACTGTATAAATAAAGGCATGAAATAAGTAAAAGTTTACATATATAATATGGAGTAGGCATTGCCAAAATGCGAGCAAAGACTATAAAGTCCTTTATTATCAATATTTAATGTGCATTTCATAATTGACATAACTTCCGAACACCCTAAAAGTGCCTCTAAATTCCAGTGGTCACGTGACGTCTTTCTTTTGTAACGGTGATGTCACATGAAATTTAATTTGATTGTCAGTTTTTAAAGATCAATTTAGAGGTTGCAAAAAAATAGTATGAAATTTTTGTTGTTAATTTTAAATATAACATTTATTTTTTATCGATGTCAACTTTATTTTAAAGTCTTTCTTAAAATTATTTTTAGCACTTTTCTTCATTCACTTTGTTACAGTATTTTTTGACTGTATATTTCTCCCGGACGAAAAAAAATCTATATCAGCATTAAGCAGATTTTGATCACATGACACATAATTGTTGTAGAGCTCACCGCTGCGAGCTGTGCTACCATAGTAGATTTCATTAATTAAATTTTATGGTACACACTGAAATTAACGGTAAACAAGTTCAAACTGTAAAATAACAAACAAAATTTTAAAAAGGTCTAAATATGAATACAACAACAATGACCACAGACTGTAATTCAAGTAACAATGTATAGGTAATTCAAGTAACAATTTACAGGTAATTCCAGTAGAATGTACAAAGTAACCATGCAAATGTAATTCTAGTAACAATTTACAGATAATTCCAGTAACAATGCAAATGTAATTCTAGTAACAATTTACAGATAATTCCAGTAACAATGCAAATGTAATTCTAGTAACAATTTACAGGTAATTCTAGTAACAGTGTACATGTAATTCAAGTTACAATGTACAGGTAATTCTACTAACAGTGTACATGTAATTCAAGTAACAATGTATGGGTAATTCAAGTAACAATGTACAGGTAATTAAAGTACATGTAAATAAGAGTTCAGTTGTAACAATGTTAAAAAAAATACATTGTGGGGTATAAAGACATTTTATATTTTTTGGGCAATAATATGCTCAATAAGCATAAAAATATGAAACAGTTATTGTTTGAAGTCAAGTTTTGAACTTCTCTTAGCCCCTGCTCTTTAAAAGGTCATCAGTGTGTTAAAATTCTCGACTGGATTGAATAAAGATCACTGCTTAGTAGTAATATTAAATTTTGGTTTTAAGTGAAACCTGCCAAGTGACCACCTATATATAAAGAAAAACTAATTTATTCTAACTTCACTATCCGACCAAGGTAATTAACATCATTAAGTTGTCTGTGTAGAACGTAAAAAAAATCTCCCCAATTAATCAACTCTAACTTCATAGTACATTTCTTGTTAAAATAACCTGTTTATTAAGACAATCTCTTTAGATCACAATAATTTCAGTTTTCACAGAAGTTAACCTACAATAGATATGACTTGTATGAAATTTAGTTTTAGATGACAATTTCCTACCTAAAGAAAATTAAAAAAAAACATTAAAAGTAACAGCTTTATAAAGTAATTGTGTTAAAAGACATTTGTTATTTCCAAACAAAATTTCTCTGTGTTCTAAGATTACAGATTAAATAGTTACTAAATCTCCAATCAAAGATCAAATAAGATCTCTGCTATCTATGGCTGACCAGTCCAACTCTTCCTTTAACGATAAATTAAACATGGAATATTTGGCATCGTTTGTCACTTCTTTTTCTATTTCTAGAAAAGATGGTAACTCTAGAGCATTCCCTTCCTGAGTGGTGTAGGTCTCTAGTAAAATCAAACCTTTACATCTAAAATATAAGACACGAAGAGATGAATGTATTTAAATATAGTGGCATTATAAAAACAAGAAAATATGTATCAGTGACACCGATAGCAACCCCCCGCCCCATGTATCAAGTTTCAAGAAGATATAAATATGAGAGCTTCAACACAAAGGGGTAGACCTGAGGTTGGACCAATGAATGAACAGACCAAAAATCAGCATTTCCCCCAACTTTGGTTGGTGGGATATATAAATATTCTGATGTCCAAGAATTTTCTCAATGGCTATGACAACAAAGGAAATCTAAAAGTTTCTCTGATAAGGATTTTTTTGGTGCTAGGGCCTGAAATATTATATTCCATCTTGGAATTAAAAAATAGTACTTTTTGGTAAAATAAATTGTAATACAGTTTATTATTAAAATTTTACAGAAGTGTCTGTTTATCCTGTTTTGAAGACAGTGGCATAAAAGTAAATAATATCTTTACTATTATACCACAGTATACTAGTATCTAGTTTAAACTGTCTTTACTAAAAGTCAGTGTGTGGTTTTCAAAATGACATAATATTACCAAGAACAATAATTGATTGTTCAGTAAGAAAAATATATGTAAATGATTCAAGCCATGCATTAAAATGGTTAAAATCTAATTGCAAAACTAAGGGTATATAAAATTAACCCAAAAAACTGCAGACAATTATGAAATTAGTTTATACTCCCTCTGCCTTCCAACCCTTTGGCATTTAAAAAAAAACCTTTAAAAGAACAACTACAAAATGTCTAGCATTAATTTGGAATTACAGTGACAATGGTTACTATACAGAGGTAACCAAGGTGATGTTAACAGAACTTACCCAGTGGGACATGGTTCTTCATACTCATCAAGATGAAAGTAATGATTGTTTAAGAGGAAACATGTCCTCTTTTTAAATATGGTGTAATGCCTGTCATCTTTCTGGGCTAACAATATCTGAAAAAGAATATGTAACATCTGTGTTTATATAATTTGGTATTGTGCAATCAGTTGTTGTTCTATAACATTGTTGTTCATTAAAATTGACTATAAACATGTGTTTTCCATTATTTATTATTATTTAAGCAATACCTTTCTCTATTTAAGGATTGTTTTCAATTGCTGGTTAGATTATTGGATATAGACGACTTTGGGTAAGTTTACGCCAATAAACTGCTTATGTACAGCGTAAACCCACCCAAAGTCGTCTATATCCAATAATCTAACCAACAATTGAAAACAATTCTTATATTTTGAATTCAATATTGTAAAAAGAAATAACAAAAACAATATTTAACAAGTAGTCAAATACTATTTGCAATTAACATTTTTTAGTGACGTCACTTGTTGTTTGCGGAAGAATTCATATTTGATCAACGTCATCAATACATATAATTGTGACGTCAATAACAAGTCACGTGCTGAAATACCAAGTTAGGTTAAACGAAATGGACAATGTTGCTTAGCTATTGAGTATTTAAAAGAAATTAAAAATATTTTTGAATGTCTTTCAATAATTGTTATAAACTTTAAACATATATACTTGAATGGAATAGATATGTGATGATAAAAAAAGAAGATAATTTTACTTTTACAAAGAAAACACACCCCATAATCTCTGCTATTGATAGCCATTCTCAATTCTACACTTTGTTCATTAATCTCTGGTCTACGGATGGTGTGTGTATATGTCCATTGACCTGAAAAAATTCACAGTACAATATTGATACTTTAGAACAACCCTAGCTCGATAAAGAGGATAAAAATAAATGGCTGGATTTAAAATTACTATATAATAGTATTAATTATAGTTTTTTCATTGTCTGCTTTAAACTACACTTTGATTTGAGGATTGTCTTTTTTGACACTCTCCTTGGTTTTCTGAACTTTTCCTTGTTCCCTTTATTGAACTAGGACCAACCAAAGTTGAGTTTATAAGACTCCCTCTGCAATAAAAAAGAGACCTATTTCTATGAGCCGATGCCCATGATGATACCCCTCCCCCTTCTTTAACTTCATACAATATACCACTAATCCAATGTGGGGAGTTGGGGGGGGGGGGTGTAATAAATCCCTAGTTGGCAAACATGAATTAGGTGTAAGAGAGGTCTGAAAATGAATCCTACAACATTGCATGATCATACAAAGCTACTGACAAAACTACAGTATCACTTATCATTGTAAAATGGTCAGAAAGTCAGAAAACAGGAATAGGAGTCGGAGTGGTCTAAAAATGAATCCCACAATACAGCCTGATCATATATATCTACTGACAAAAATTCATATTAGTATTGTATCACTTGCTGAGAAAAATGTGACAAAAAAAGGATCACATAAGAAGAAGACTTCTGTATTAGACTTGCTATAAAACTGATGTTTAATTCTATTCAAAACTTATACAAAAAAAAGTAATTGGTTTGCTTACCTATTTTACATACTAGTAGGTTGACAGAAGTCAATTTCTTTTTTATTGTTATTCAAAAAGACCCACTTATAATGTACAAACTTACATGTACTAAAGAAAGTTTAAAAATTGTTTGTAAAAAACTCTAATGACATTTTTTGGATAAACACAATTTTGTTGAGAAAGTCTGGAAGCATTAAAGAAACAATTTATTTATGTGTAGCATAATTCTGTGAACTCATTTTTTCAGTCATTGAATACCAATTTTTATGGATTTTGTAGGACACACACAAAAAATAAAAATATACAACTGTGCAAAGAAAAATATCACCACATCAAAAAAATGTTTACTTCTATATAATTGCCAGATATTAACCCCAAATTTTTTTTCTGTAATTAGATGGTGTACCATTTTTTTTATTGATATTTGTCATCTTTGCTTGAAAACTATAAAATCTCACAACAAATCATTAAAAATAATGATTTAAAAAAAAATTATGTATATACTAAAATTGATTTCTCCTAAATGAAGAAAATTGATACCTACAGATAAAAATAAATTCAAAATATGACATTGTATATACAGTGCATACAAGTAGAAGCCATGAGCTTACCATTTTGTCCTCTCTTTCGTATTCTGGCCTGCATTTTACGACTAGGAGTTACAAGATAATCATGGGTTACACTAAACTTCTGATGAGCTGGAAATTTCTGTAAAGTAATAATTAAATATTTAAGCAATTTAAAAATGGTATTTAATAATTAAATAACATTAAAACTATTCTAGACATGTTGCTAACTTAATGTAATAAAAAAATAAACAAGACAAAATTGCATATATAATGACAGTAAAGAGATTCTTTAATCTTTGTACAGGTATCTTTCACCAAACTAGATTATGATTTATCAATAATCAGTGTTTTCATTAACTTTTGCAATAGAAGGCAAAAAAATTGGAATAGGGGGAAGAATAACTACGGCGAGGGGTCTTGGGGGCCGCTAAAGGCCCCCAGTGGGTCCAGGGCAACGCCCTGGTAGGGGGACCA
Source organism: Limnoperna fortunei (assembly GCA_944474755.1). Classification (NCBI taxonomy): domain Eukaryota; kingdom Metazoa; phylum Mollusca; class Bivalvia; order Mytilida; family Modiolidae; genus Limnoperna; species Limnoperna fortunei. The sequence continues at coordinate 38,623,255 of OX104121.1, read as the reverse complement.
GGTGGGCAAATCCCCCCGGCTGAAAACGAAAATTAGCAGTTTTGGATCAAGTTGTAAGCCCTCTAGCTGTATCTAAATCATCCTTTTCATTTGTTATATTTTCTGCAAAACTTGATGAATTGTGACATGAATCTTAATTATTTCTTACCAATTTCATAAATTGACAAAAGCCTTGACCAACATACCACAGTCAGGGTCTTTTCGTCTCATTTGAATGAAAACAATGTTTTCACCTAGTTTTCAAACGCACAAGTGATATGAACTGGTTCCCGGGAGTACACAATACCAAAACAAAGACTGACGATCCCGACCTCGTCCGCGAAAATTGCGAACTCCGATTTTTGAAATCGGAAATGGAATAGCCGGCAAAAAATTGGCAATAAGCGGTTGATTTTGCCGGCTGCTGGCTTTTATTGAAAACACTGATAATAAATTCTAAGTATGACTGGTTATATTTTATGTATGTCAATGAACTAGCTATTGTCATTATGCAATGTATTCAAAGGCCAATAAATTGATCTGTAAATCAACATACGCTCCAGTCAATGATTCTTTTGACCAAGAATTTCCTCTTCTTGCTGTTGGTGCTGAGTCGATCACCAGTGTCTATGCCTAACCTGTTACAGACAGCCTACAAAGACAATATCAGATAAAGAAATAAATTTGTTTGTTTGAATGGTGTTTAATGCCACTTTCAGCAATTTTTCAGCTATATCATGGCATCCAGTTTTTATTGGGGGAAGAAGTCAGGGGTACCCAGAGAAAACCCTGACCTTCTGTAGGAAAACTGGCAATCCTTGTCAAAAAAGATTAAGGTAGAGAAAACCTTGCCAACAACCTCAGTGTAGACAGACCATGTGATTAATAGTAGACAAACTACCTTAACCACTGGGCCATATAAATGAAGTACAAAATTCCACCTTTAACCACGTTTACTTGCCTATTAAAATGTTTAAATGGTTTGCATTCTTTTTTTTTTGTTTGGATATAAAATTATAGCATCACACACAAATGCTGATGATAATGAAATATCATCATATATATTATTAAACAAGAGGCCCTCGACAGCCTGCATCACTCATCTGAAATAGACAATGCTACTTTAGATCAAGAGGGTTTAAAATTGTTAAAAGTAACACAACACATCCAGTGGATGTCTGCTTTTGTCACAATCCACAATAACATTTAGCTCAACACATAATTTTGCTATCAAAAGTGAACAGAATAACAATATATACCACAGCTACTAGAACAGAACATAGTTTTACATAACAAACTATTGGAAGTCTGTGACAGATTGCATTTCTTATTTGTACAACCTTTGACAAGAACTCCATCTACCCCTGTCAGAACTCTTTCAACCATTAAATACATAGCAGTTTTAACACCAGCGCAGCGATCGCCTTCCGTTTCTGATGTCAGTATTCAAGCAATTGGTATAATATAATATCACAATGCACGACAGTGCTTGCTATGATGGCAGTAATTACTTACAGAAATCATTCTCATAACTTTATCTTCAAAACCTGTTTGGTTATCTATAACATCAAAATAAGGATGGCCTACCCATGCCTGTAAGAAAAGATACATATAATTATATAAACATCAAAATAAGGATGGCGACCCATGCCTGCAAAAAAATATACATATAATTGTATAAAGAACAAAATACGGAAGGCCGACCCATGCCTGTAATATAATATACATATAATTGTATAAAGAACAAAATACGGAAGGCCGACCCATGCCTGTAATATAATATACATATAATTGTATAAAGAACAAAATACGGAAGGCCGACCCATGCCTGTAATATAATATACATATAATTGTATAAACAATTTTAACATCAGTTAATAATGTCCATTTTGAAACACAGAAGTAAAAGAAAAGAGATGAAGCTCCCAACACACAGGGTTTTCCATATAAGGTCCCGTATCATTTTCAACCCATAAATTTAGATATTCAATAAATAGCACATTGTCGTTAAATTATTGAAATAGAAAAATTGTTCAAAATGTTCCTCACATACAAAGTCTTTGCTGCTGTGGGCACAGTCTAAAGTAGAAATATTTCAACTGGTGAGCCTTTTCTAACACATGTCTGAAATCTTGCCTGGATCAGGAAAACTAACTGTACTCTTGCCAGTACCTCATCTTATAATAAATTTCTGCTTTGCATAATATGTTTATAAAAATTGACAGTTTCAAGTTATTAACAAGCATTCAGTTTTAAGTTCCTCACAAAATATTCCATATACCAGTACTAATATTTCATGTATAAAGCTTGTACACCTTTCACTCCTCATTGTGCTCAAAGATCTGAACACTTCCCCATCGAACTCTACCAACCAGTTATGGGGAAACACTCCTTTAACATTGGCCTTGCCTGCAGGATTTATCTGTGTTACATTAAAATCAAATGTTTTATTTTATGAACTTAACAAATGAATTTCAGGCATGTTTATTTAAGAAATGAATTAAAAGGAATGTTCAATTTTTGAACTGTTATACCATATAACTTTTTATCAAAATTGAAATCATTCCTTAAGTATACTCTCCCCTTGTTATTCAGTTACTTAAAGGTGATAAACTTTCCCACATCTGTAATTTCATATAAAACGTCAAGCCTGCACAGATTTTCTATACACAGTATATACAAACCCCAGCTGTAATTTCATATAAATGTCAAGCCTGCACAGATTTTCTATACACAGTATATACAAACCCCAGCTGTAATTTCATCCAAATGTCTAGCTTGTGCCAAGCTTTCATGTCTGGTCTGATGTCCAGCTACTGTGTAAAAAGGCTCAGCACCATTGGCTGCAGACACCATGTGTATGATCTGGTTATAACGATTGTCTCTCATCTGTACTTCATTCCAATCATTATCTTCTTTCATTTTATTCCAGTCTTCTGGATCCAGATCTAAAATTTTGAAAACTTTCAATTTTTTTTTTGTAAGTGTTAGAATCATCAATGATTGCAATAAGCATGTTTTAAGTGCATGAAGGAGCCATTGCTAGCCCAAACATTCAGGTCAACTGAGGCCTCTCAGCCAGACATCCTGTCAAGTCACATTCCACCTACAGTACAAATCATTACACTTGCAACACCAGACTCCATGTAATTTTTTCAGTGACCTTTAGTAATAAATCATTTAAAAACACATGTAATTTTACCATTCATTACATGTAAAGTATAAAGTAAGATAAGGCAGTATTACATGTGAACAGTAGAAATATTTTATGGCTATCTACATTCTTATCAGTTTTATGGAAGTGGTTTTATAATAAAACTTTCAGTAACCACTTGTTAATGAATCATTAGAAAAGATGAGGTGTACCCTGTAATAGCAGTAGAAAATAATGTTTATAATCTTTAACAGCTGTATGATGTTTATAAAGTTGTGTGCAATTTTAATAGAGAAAATGGGACCAAAATGAAAACAATAAATAAGAATAATCTAAGAAAAGAAATTAATACTTTTACCTGAGTAACATAAAAATACTTAAAAATGCACTAAATTGTATGTTTGAACTTCTTCAAGTTCAATAACATTGACGATTAAAATGAGTACGAAAATAAACAGATGTTCACCTGTTTGCATAAATATGCAAATCTATATTGCACACAAAGTTGTTGATTATCATTGTTTTGATTGCAGTCATAACAAGAAATGATATGGGTTACACCCATATCCAGAGATGTTCGATTTATATGTTATAGGTGTATCCGATTTGGTTTAATAGCTTTTTTTTTTAATTTGTTTTATTTAAAATTTCATCATATGCTGTAAAGGGTTACAAATAGACGATTGTGGAAAGCAAGAAATATCTCAACTTTGAGAAGAGTGCTGTAAAAAAAGCAAGCATTAATTTATACATGTGTGCCCCCTCCCCCCCCCCCCCCCCACCCACCCATACCATATGTGTTTATATTTCAACAGATTATTTTATTTACGTGTTTTCGATATTAACAGATTTACCAAGCATACAGTTAACATAAAATTGATAATTTACATACAACTACATGTACTTTGTTGTTTTGTTGTACATGTACATGTTTTCTAGAACGTTTATTGCCATTATGTATTGAAACGCACTGCCTAAGATATAGAAATGTTTTTCTTCGAGCACCAAAGCAGTTATACAATAATGTAAACAAATTGAATATTAGATTTTTTTAATTAAATGTTTATAGTTTAAAATTTACTGAATAAGCAAAGTATACTTTACAATTAGAGCCACAACTCTCCATCTATGTGTGTACTACGACAGACGCCCAAGAACAATAATAAATTTGATTTAATATCAGCATGTATATAAAATGATTGCTAATTTGTATTTATTAAAGAAATTAATTAAAATTTCTTCCTCTCCGTCATTTTTACACTTCATAAAAGCTCGCAAAAATCATTGTGTTAATATGCGTTTTAATTTGCGCTGTACTTCAAATAAAAAATATTTAACATTTTCGATATAAAATTTTACAAACTGCAGCTCATCTAGAGCTATCGTTCTTAATACTTAAATTGCACTATGAAATAATTATATAAACAAACAGACGGTAAAATCTAATAATAATTGTACACAATTTGAAAGGTGTATTGCCAATTAACAGAATTACGATCACGTGACTTGCTTTTTCGAGAGGTAAAGTGTTGTGAGGTCAAAGGTTAAAAAGTTAATATAATACCTACTGCGTCGGAAAAAGCAAAAGTGTTGGAAAGACAAATGTTTACCGTACAATAACAATACATTGACCTTTTCGAAATATCACATAGTCACGTGGTTCTGTGGAAAAAAAAGGGGGGGGGGGGGGGGGGGTAAGATCGTCAAAAACAATAATTTCTAAAATTATTTTCAACTATTTACACTGTTGATGAACTTATTTGAATGTAACTGAATTGTTTTTCTATTGTATTATTATATACATTTTTCAAAATTTCGTTTAGCTTTTTAAAATTTCTGTTTGTTTAAAGGACTTCATATACGATCTTTATAGAGGTATGTTTAATCTAATTCTATTAGTATCTAAATATAACTTGCTTCTTTAAAATAGTTTAACATAAAAAATTTTAAATCTTGAATTAAATAAAAATCCATACCATTAGTGTTTTTTGTTATAAAGAAATTTATTTTCCCTACCAAAATCTATGACATTTTTCACTTATTTAGAAATCTGATTTCTTAAATAACATGCCTGTTTTAAAATCTTATTTTCTTATACAAATAATAATCTAAATTAGCATTTTAGTGGCTAATTATATTAATCTAAATGGTCTTTCATTTTAACCTTTCATTAAAGTTCAGTGACATAAATGAGCAATTAGCAAATAAACAAGGCACATCTAATTTCCAATTAAAAATTACATCACACAAATATCTCTTACCCCCCCCTTCCCACCACCACGCACCCACACACACACACACGCCTCGTTCTCAGCCAATCTCGTGCGAGAGAGTTTGGGATTTATAAATCGTTAATAATCAAAACACATGGAAATAAAATTTAATGTTCAAGATTGATTCATTTTCTACCTTAATTATGAAATAATCCAGAAATAATTCTGAAAATTATCGATCAAGGCTTTCTGGATTAGTGGTCACAAGCGCGTTAAAAATACTGTTCGGCTAATGATGATGCCAGAGGGGAACTTCATGCATTACGTAATACAACAAAATTTTAAATGCATTATTTTTATCAAATCATCTTGTGAATTCCTATAAAAACAAATACATTCACATTCTATTATGTAAAGATTAGAAACTGCATAAAAATACAAAGCTTAAGTACCCTATAATTTCTGACATAACGAAAGAAATAAAATTGAAAATTATCGATCAAGTCAAATTTATAATCATCTACATTTAATATAAAGATACGAATGCAAAAAAAAGATATGAAGCTTGCTCTATCAATCGTGAAATAATCCAAACAAAACAAAATATATTATGATAAAATTGAACAGAACAAGTCTTTCTAACTTATACATTACGTAATATAACGTAACACAATCTAAAAATGCCTTTTTATTATCAAATTATCTAATAAATTGATAAAAGAAACACATATATATACATTTTATTTTGTAAAGAAAAAAATGCATTAAAAAAAAAATCTAAGCATACCCTATAAATCATGAAATAATCCAAGAAATAAAATTGAAGCGTTGATCCTATCTAGCATCAAAAGCGCATTAATATACAATTTTGTACATCTTTACTTCTTATTAGATCAGGATAAAAAATGTATCTTAAAGCTTGAATGATTTAACAAATACGAAAAACTGTAATTGAAATATTTTCTTTAATTCTTAATTAGCCATTTTATCACTTACAACATGAACTATATTGTAGAGTATGGTTTTTACCTTTTTGCTCAATTTACCCGAAAACAATTATATATCATTAAGAGATAATAAGAAGAGATCGAACATATGAAAATATTAAAATATAATTTGTGGTCTTCTTGTTTTTTTGTCTTTGTCGATTAGTGAAGGCTGACAAAACGGTTTTGTTATAAAAGCTGTTAATTTAACTGTTTAGACCCGAGTATTAATTTCAACAATGATAACAAACAAGATGACATTGCACTATAATTTTTTATTAGCCCAAGAAATAAATAAAACATTCAATATGATTGGTATTTCAAGAAACATAAACTACAAAACCTTTTGAACTGGACATCTGTATCACCAAATTTTTTTGACGGTGGATGGATTGTACATTCATATAAGCATTTTTCCATGATTTTCTAGTCTAAAAAATGGATATGAACAAAAGGTCATTGCAGACTTCATACAATCTTTTATATTTACTAGGTGATGTTACATTTTAAATTGATTTCAAAAAGAGAAGAGTTCATTATACTTAACTAAGTATACAGCTCGTGGGAATGTAACATTTTGTCTAGATAGATGATTCTGGCCAGAAATCTAAAATTACGGTCTGCTGTGGAAGTCACCAATATTTATTATTATTTTTTATTTTAAGCCCCACCCCACCAAGCCTGCCTTGCATGATTTTCATTCTGAGAATGATAAAGTCAAACTTTCTATAATGACAAAAATTTGGGAGTTGGTTAAGAATTTTCTATTTAGATGTCATTTGATTATCTGAAATAATTTGTAAGCATAATGATAATGGAATGTAGCAAAACTGTAAAGATTTGAGATCAAGTTGTTTTAATTTCTTGACAGTCTTACTTGATATTATGCAGGTACAAACTCGGTTGCAGTTTAGCATGTTTAGAGACCTTCAGTTGTTTTTGCAAAAAGAATACACCCAGCATATGTATTCACTCTAATTAGCACAGCTCAGAAGTTGCATTACAGAAATGAATACAAAAACATTGGTGTATGACCAATATTAATCCTGAAACAAAATGCTTCAACTAGGATGCCAATTGTATGTAGCTTCAGGTTCCAGCCATTTGTATTTATGATATTGTGATTTGATGACAGTCTGTTTGGTCACCCACCTCCATTTATTCTCTTTATCGACCCAGTTGACATAAATTTAATCATTGTGCATCTTACAAAACGTCTATTAACTATAATATTTTCTTTAACAAGACATTTTGTTATATCTGAATATATTTTGTGTCTTACTCCATTTCTCTGTAAGTCATTAAAGATGGTGACAATTCTTTGTTTAACCAAATGTAAATTTTACTTCCATTGTGTTTTATTTTGACGCTAAAAGTACTATTTAATTTTTGTTGTATTTTTATATTTCCTTAACATTTCAAAGGTCTTGTCTGACTTGCATCTGTAACCTTATCTGATGAGTTGAACATCCCATCACCCTGGTTCTAATTAGATTTATAAAAATTTGTAACTGAATAGACTATTAAAAGTCAGATAATTGAAACAAACAGAACAACCAACTATTTTATATACATTATATTTATCAATTTTTTATGAGATATTTACCAAAACATTCAACTGACAGTTTTAAGTTTATATGCACTTATTAGATGTGAAATGTATGAAAACTTGGAATACATTACATTTAGTTAAACATATATTAAGGTAAACATTACATGTAATTCCCAAAGCAAATTTTTTTTACCAATAAAAACACTTACATGTAATATTTCATATTACATGTAATACATTTTACATAGAAAGGCAATTACATGTATATTTTTCAAACTGACAATTCCTAATTAGACATAATCAATGATATAGTATGCAAGCAGTACAAAATTTTGGTTTAGTACCAGTTTGCTGATTCCCAGATTGTCCAATATTTTGATTACCAATGTGCTGATTCCTTGATATTTGACCATTTAAAAACAATCTCCCAGGCATATGAATGATTGTAGTTTTATGATATTGATGGGAAAGATGTTAAATTGGTTGATTAAGTTCAGTAACTTAAATGCAATTCTTTTTTAAATTTTCTTTTTGTATATTTAATTTTTCTTAGTAACTAATTATTATCTTTTCATATGAATTCAGAACAAATAACCACACAAGCTGATAATTTATAATTGTAAAAGATCACTAATAGTATTGGTTATTAATTTGCTTAATTTTTCTAAGTATCCATAATTTGTTCTCAAATGAAAATTATCAGCTTACATTGATTTAAAACAAATAACATCATAAGCTCAAAATTTCTAAGTAAAAAATTCTTTTTATGTCAATTAAATTAATAAGAATTATTTAATTTACATAATTTTCATAAACACACATAATTCTCGATATTTATTTGCTAATTGGACGCTGCAATCTGGGAATCCCCAAACTGGAATGCACTCCAACATTCTTAACTGTTTATTATGTATTTTGTTGTCAATGAACTCATGCTTTTATTCATTTCAAAGTTAAACTATTTAATAAGAAACATAAAATAGCAAGCATACTGTCAAATGATCACAGCAGTACAATTACTTTATACTAAATTCAAAAATTGGGATAACTTTCTGCAATCACATCTTCACATAAAGTAGAATATTCATCAACAGGAATGGTATTTGTAGCAAAACTTATTAAAGGCATGGACGAGATGTTTTTTCTTGTAACCTTGGTTTGTAAGTCTATTCCTAAGAAATTAGTGACATTTGCATAAATCAATATACTCATTGAAAGCTCATGCATACCTGATCTAATATATACACCTATGCAAGAGAGGCTGAAATATTGCTGCACAAGTGAGAAAAATTTATAATTTTTAAATTAAAATCATCTTGTTTGTAATATAGCAGATAGGTCATTTATCAGTAGTAAGACCCATTTTTGGTTATGGTTGTATAGCACAATCCATCTTGCAGCACAGTTTCTAAATAAACATTTATTAAAAAAGTGACTGAAATTTTCCAATTAGTTTTTTTTTTTTTGGTTATAAATTGATCATCACAAAGGTCCAACATAACCAGTTAGGTAAATTTTATTTAAGGAGTTAAAAAATGCAGTTAGCTTAACTATTTTTTGTTTTGCACTTACATTGAAAAGTCAATGGTATGTTATTTTACCCATCTTTTAAGCTGCATGAAGCAAATCATTTAGTGAAGGTTAAGCTGAATGCGGATAAGTGGTACCAAAATAGAAATTGTTTAATTTAGTTAGATATTGGGTGTAGGAGTGCTTCAAATTCCGCAGTGCAACTTGAATCCGCAGCCTTAGTGTTGACAGACCACATGATCAATAGAATATGACTGACTACCTTAACCACTCGGCCACCGAGGCCCCTAATGTGTAATGTTTTTTCTATTACAGTTTGTTTTAACGCAAACTTCTATTTAACTAATGTATAAAAGAAAGAAGAACTAGATAATCTGTACCGATATTCACCAAAGCAATGTTCTCTTTGTTACATTAATATTTTGTCTACTCATGTGTTATCAAAGGGCTTAATCATGAACATTCTCATATCATATAAGAATTTCATATTTTGTCCTGCCTGGACAAGTTTAGAGTTAAAACTGAAATGTTTGAGGGAACTACGACTGAAAATGAACTTTATTATTTTGATTTTAGATAGCATGTTATATTGCCTTATAATGTGGTTTTCTATCACTAGTAAAGTTTGAGCTCATTAATAGATATTATTTTTAACTGGAACTGCTGTTTCTAGATTTTATACTTACCAATTCTTACTTATTTTGTAGTTATCTCAGTAAATAAATATTATTTTCAAATAAATTAATTCAGTTTAGTATGTTTTAGTGCAGGATTTTTACAACTGTGGATCTTGTCTATTTTAATAAACAAAAACAAAGGAAGGGGAGGTACCATTTCTTGTTTAAATATTGATATTTTGGATGCCATTTTATCACTTAACTAAAACAGTTGTCTTGTTTGCTTTAACTTAACTTATTTTTAAATTTCTACTGATTCAGATTACTAAACATTATATTGTTTCTTTCTTCAAAAATAGTCACTCCAAAATTGACACAAAATTTCTCACATATGGTAACATACATGGTACCATGCATGAAATCCATTTCTTCAAGGTTGACCTTCACTAAATTATGAATCAGGTGATGCTGTAGTCAAAAGTAGTACTTTATAGCACTAAAGTAGTTCTTAACTTTCACATTGCAAATTTTTCTCATTCTAACTAAATCTGTTTAAATTGATATTTATGTGATGAAAAAACATTTTGAATGTGAAATGACTATTGATTTCCACTGAGTATTAAATTTTGTAAAAAAATTCACAAACACCTGTTTCTACCATTCTGACAACCAAAACTATATTTGTGAAATAATTTTTTAAACATAGTAAAATTTTCTTATTAGACTTAAGTTTTGCCCATTCTGATATTTTAGAGATTACTTAGAAAAGGGGGATTGAACAAATTCACTGCCAGGAAATGTTATAATGGTCAGTTATGTAAATCATTTAGTAAAGGTCAATTAGAACCTACTGACGAACTGTTAACTTGCACCATAAGAACAGCACAGGTGTTAAACCACTTTGATATGAACCATCAGAACATTTGATATCACAACTTTGTTTAGAGAGGTTCATGTTGCTTGTTTGTTGTCTGCTTGTAGTATTTGTTACTGGATGTGTTTTCGATAGCATTCTAGTAGCCTTTTCTTTGTAATTTTGTTCTTTTATAATGCCATTTTACCTCTAGATATACTAGATAATAAGGATTCCAGTTGCCATTTGCATAATTTCAGTATACATTTGTAAATTATCAACAATGATATAAATGGAATTTTAGTTCAACAAAGTATTAACATTAGCTGGGCTCTTTATAATAAAAAGATTTAATCCTGGAATGTTTTCAAATAATATATCTTTTGCATAGTTTGTTACAAAGCAGCCAATCACAGTAGTGTTTTTATCTTTTTAAAGTTCTGAATACATGCCACCAGCTCATCATTGCAAATAGCAGACCCACAGACATCTAAATATTCTATGTTTTAATCTGATGCAACCAACTGCCCCATCAGTATCGAGATGTAATGAGAAACTATCTTTAAAATTCAGTTTGGGCTAATGCCTTCTGTTCCAATTTTAAGTTCTTTGAGAAATTGTAGATGACAAATTGCATCCACACATTGATCACTTATAAATGGGCAGTCATTAATCCACAAAGTTAACAAGATAGGAGTTTCCTAAAGCAGTTAACACAGATTGTCCAATGAATATAATATTATACAGTCCAAGCTGTCTTAAAAAAAAATAAAACCATCTAACTAGTTTTTTTTCTTAATTACAGAAAGAAACAATACTGGTTAATTGGCACAATCTATGCTTCCTTAATTATAAAATTCATTTTAATTTCTCTTTGCTTCAACACCAAGACCTATGTGTATCAAAACCATATAATAATGCTACATTATATATATTTATTACAGTTTTCTCTTTCTATACATGAGCAGAATGCCCTTTTCTAACACTATTTTCAATGATCCTTGTGATGGTTCAATAACAATAACTATCTTGACAAAGATTTTTAAAACAGAAAATAAAAAATGTATACACTTTAGATACACAATTGTTTGTTTAATATCATTTTTGACTTAACAAAGATAATTGTTTATAGGCCAGTGACCAGAAAAGATATTCTGATGTTTTATACATCCTTTATTACTAAATCTTAAAGAACTGTACCTATCAAATTCAGATTGATTGTAAAAATTGTCAATTGATAAAATAAACAGATGTCTTTTAAAGTAACAGTGTCTGTGATTTGATGGTCAAAATATAGGACAACTTCATAATACAGTCTTATATATCTAAAGCTAAAAATCATCAAAATGATGTTGGGGCTTATCAGTATCATTTGGTTACTCTAGTTGTATTACCAATTAAACTGTCAGTCCAATTATAATTTTTGCTGGTGATAAATACCAGATTTTAATAAGTGCATGTTATAACAGGCACTCGTGGACAGAACCCTCTCTTATTGTATTCTCTTGTGAGAAATCTTTATTGCCTTAAAATATATAATGTTCTTTGTTCCATTAATATCTAACAAAAAACCAAGTTTATGACAAGTTCCCTGACAGGCAAATTGTCAGAAATTTAGTTTTTTATTTGTGGAACTATAATATGAAATGCTATCTCTGAAGCTAGTTATAAACAAGTGTGGACTGTGAGCAAGCTCACAAAGGGATACCCCCCGCTTCGCTTCAAGTCCAACTATCTCCCCTGAATAATATCCGACAGCGATGAAAATTCTTCATGCACATCTATATATGATGTTCTTTCTTCATGTAAAGTTTCATCAAAATCTGTCAAGCGGTTTAGGAGAAGAAGCGCTTACAAGGGATGTGGACAGACGGACAGACAGACAGACAGATGGACAGACAGACAGGGTGATTCCTATATACCCCCAAACTAGTTTGCGGGGGGTAAAAAAAAATAATTCAAGCTAAACACATAAAAAAATTGATTTGTTAAAGACGATTTTCCCTAATACAAATTATAGGAATGAAAATTGGACATTGTCGAACACTAAGTAATTTTAACAAACAACAAACAATACAAATAATAAAAACCAAGTGAACTCCATAAACTTCTTCAAGTCTAAAATTACCAAGATCTCATTCAAATGTGTGACAATTTGAAGCTACTGTTTTACAGTCATCTGGTATTTATCACTGGCAAAAATTATAATTGGACTGACAATTTAATTGGTCATACAGCTCCTGTAACCAAATGATACTGATAAGCCCCAACATCATTTTGATGCAGATTTTTAGATTTAGATGTAAGACTGTTTAAACATATTTCTGTAAACAATATTTTGTTCCAAAAAATTATAACAGGTTTGCCCAAACAAAACAATTGGCATTGCAAAAATATGAATTGAATGAAGTTACGATATTGGCAGCTCCTAATAACATAAAAAAACTGCATGTTAAAACGAGTAACAATTTAGAGATATTTGTTTGCTAAAGTGTAAATATAAAGTAATTTTAAACTGTTAATTATATAGAATAACAGCATTATTTAATAGAGACATATTAATGCAGGTTATTGAATGGCCTGCATTGTAAGTTGCTGAAGGAGAGACATATACGGGTTTCTGGCAGCAGAGTTGGAGACGTTAATTCTGGACATTTTTCTTTATAGAATAAAAATAGGGTCCAATTTGATAGAGGACTCTATTGAATATTGCTTATAAGTTTTGCTTTAATTGTTTCCCAGTATCAAAGAAGAAGCCTTCTTAATAATTTTCTCAGGTCTTATGTTTAACAAAGTCCTACTGTGGCAAATCAGATGAGAACAACAATCATTGACTTTGTATAGGACCATACAATGAACATTATATCAAGTTTGGTTTAAACACCAAATTAAAATGTAAAAGTTTACAGACAATGACAGATGTAAAGTGATGAGCTCACTTCACAATTAGGGTTAGGTGAGCTAAAAAAATTTATTAAAGTAGAATATTGATCCTCTTTAATTACCACCCAAATCACACCAACAAGAGTTTAGTGTTAAACCCCAAAAACATCTTTTCAGTTAAGTTTTCAAATAAATAAGGCATTGTGTACAAAGCAGAAGGCTGCTATTCCCAGTTCTAGGTTAAAAATATTACTTGTCACTTACTTAAATTTGCTGCAAATGTTCATATTGTTTGCCATTGTGGCATACAAGCAAAGTCCCATGAAATTTGTGTATAAAGTATAAAACTGATTTGAATTTGTCAATGAACCATTTGACTAGTGCAAACAGGAACATTAGCATCATTGGTTTAATTCACTTGCAGCAATTTTAAAGCTATATCATAGTGTCTAGTTTTTATAGGATTGCCAGTTTTCCTACCGCAGGTGGGGGGTTCTCTCCGGGTACTCCGGCTTCCTCCCCCAATAAAAACTGGACGCCATGAAATAGCTGAAAAAATTGCTGAAAGTGGCGTTAAAACACCATTAAAAAAAAATAGTTTTTATTGGGGTGAAAACCCATAGTACTTACAATCATTGTCAGTTTATGTTGAAATTAAGCACACTTTGCTCGAAGTCGGACTTTAATTCGCAATCTCAACTACTTTAACTACTGTGCCACAATAGTCAAACATACTCCTGTGCCATATACCAACTTCAGATTCTATATGCAAATAAATTTTGTCACTTATCACTGAAGTTCAGCAGAGGAAACTAAAATTTGTTTCATAATTGTCATACAATGCACTTATGTTACATCTGGATAAAGATAATCAAATCTGTCATTCTGTCAGGGGTGGGGTTTGTTTTCTCAGGGTCCCCCAGCTTTCTACCCCAATAAAAACTGGACGCCATGATAAAGCTGAAAAATTGCTGAAAGTGGTGTTAAACAACATTTAAACAAAAAAAACCCCTAACAAATCTGTCATTCTGAAATTCTTTAGTATGTGTTGAACAAATATGTTAAAAGGATTCATGTTACAAATGCATTCTTTTTGTTCTTACTTATTACTCTATTGTATGTGTTAAATAAATGTGTTACTAAAAAAGGTTTCAAGTGCAGCAGCAATTTAGTTTTCCCATTTATTTGATTTACATGTATGTAATTAATTTAATTTGATTTGATTTAAGCCAATTGAATCTTTTGAGAGAGCAACAAGCCAAGAATATGTAAGCCCCCACCCCCATAATGGGGTACAATAATAGTATGTACTGACAAAATAAAACAATACACAAGATATAGACACATCAATTGTCATTGTAAATTGTTTAATTTTTATGCACACCATTATGTAAATATTGAATAGACTGTAAATACTACATGTACATTTATGTGTAAGACTATTGAGGGACTTGCACCTCAATAAGAGAGATTGACAGATTTTACATGAATAAGAATTAAACTGAGGGAAGCTCGAGAAAAAAATGTGTTTTTGAAAGAAAGATGTATCATTAGTAAAAGGTTTTTAAAAAAGTTGTGGGAAAGTATGCTAATTTATAACAATAAGTTAATCTTCCAGATTGTTTGATATACTTATGACAACTTTTACTATTTAAGATTGTAATTGTCACTATAAGAGAGTTTTTCATTCAATTATATGTTCAATTTGATCATTTCATTATAGTTATTCCAAAAAGTAGAATAATATAATATGCTAGGCAACCAAAAAAACTGTTGGTTGTCTTTTCATTTACACATGCAGTTTGGGCAAGATGGGTTATCAACCAACAAATTTATTTAACAAAAGATAATTTAGTTAACTAGCTTCATTATACAACTGACAATGGATAATGTTAAGTTTTCTTGTTCGACAATCAAAATATTTAAAGAGTTCTTTTTTAGGTTTATAAACTTTATTAAGTTAACAATACTAATTTACAGACATGTCATTTTCTTGCCTCAAAGGTTAAACAGTTCCATAGTCTGATTACAGATGGAACAAGTGTGGACTGTAAGCACGCTCACAAAGGGATACCCCCGCTTCGCTTTCAAGTCCAATTCACTCCCCTGAATAATATCCGACGGCAACAAAAAATGCTTCATGCACATCTACATATGATATACTTCCTTCATGTAAAGTTTCATCAAAATCTGTCAAACGGTTTAGGAGAAGTTGCGCTTACGAAGTCTCCTACTAAGTACTATATTTATAAAGTCTTAGTCCAATTATCTCCCCTGAATAATATCCGACACGACGTAAATTCTTCATGCACAACTACATATGATGTACTTCCTTCATGTAAAGTTTCATTAAAATCTGTCAGGCGGTTTAGGAGAAGCGCTTAAAAGGGATGTGCACAGACGGATAGACAGAGAGACAGACAGGGTGATTCCTATATACCCCCAAACAAGTTTGTGGATGGTATAATAAAATAATGATAAGAGACTTTCCTGCACTAAGGAGAAATATATTTTAGCCTGATTTGCCTCAAGTCATACTCATGCTGTCTTTATGTAACTAGATCATACATATAAGAAGGAGATAGCTCAATAATAATTTTTAAAATATAATGTGTTTATGTTTTTTATACTCTGCCTTACAAAGTGGTGAGGTCCGTTTTGATAAGTGTATGTCCATCCGTTGGACTTCCCCATGGTTTCCTCTTGAAAACGTGTCCAAGTATTTGCTTACATTTGCACAGCTGTTAAGTACTATAAAATGAAGATCAAGTGTAATTTTTATCACAATCCCATTTGTAGTTTTTGATTTAGGCCAATTTAGCTTATGTCCCAATACCCGGTAGATGCCCAATTGTATTACATATAACTGACAGTCAAAATTTAATTACCTTATGTGTATAATTCTTTAATTGGCATAGTGTGTCCAGCTTCTATATGTACACTGTATACTAAATATTGTCATCCTACCATGTATGGTTACAGAGGAACTGCCTTAATCCAAAAACTTTAATGTAGGTTGTGAAATTGAGGTCAAGGTCAGGTGGTAGGTGACTGACTGTCAAGTACTCATCATAAGCTACCACTGGACCAAATTTGATGTACTTAGGGTTTAAGCTTACAAAGATACAAAAAATTTATTTATAGCGGACCACATGAAACCTTTCCTGAGTATAAGTTGGTTTTGCTCAGGGTATGTAGATTTTAGGAAGATGAACTGTCCTATTGTTTAAATACAATAGGTATTGTTCTCTCTGCAGTTTGTTCTATTGGAGCTTTAAATTAGTCCGGAGAAATCAATCATCCATTTATTAATTTTCCTATTTCAAAAACAAAATTCCTCCTTATGAAAATACATGAACCTACATTGAATGTAGGGAGGAATTGTTATGCAATTCTGAACCAAAATAAACTGAACAGTATTATTTGATATGTATCGTTTGAAGATAAATTGTCTATACAATGTTTTGAAGAAAAATTTCACAATCTAGTTTACAATGTTTTCAAATAATAAGATTGAAACAGATGAAAAATGAAAAATTTGTCATTAAATTTCACAAAATATCTGCTGAAATTTTTTATGATCTATAGTTACGCTTTCTGTATCATTACTGTACAGGCCCCACCCCACTCCTGGAGAGAGCTGCTCATACTTATATATAAAGCATTAGCATACAAGTTTTATTGAAAGTAAGATTTTACAACAAATATAAACATAAGCTCTGTAGAGCTTTTAGCCGACTATATAGCACTAGTCACCATGCAGGGGCGTAGCTGCCTATACGCGAGTACGCGGCTGAATCCACATTATTTTAAGAACAAAATTGCAATCTATCCCTGTAATCAATAAACTGTCCATTTCAGTTCTAAATAAACCACTTTAGAATTCTCCAAATTGCACCAAATTGCACCATTGTTTTCAAAAATATTCCGGGGTGCATACCCGGACCCCACTAGTTCTTTGTGAATCCACATTGTAACTAGTCTAGCTACGCCCCTGCCATGTATGGTAAGTAGAGGTCATGGGAGCAGTCAGTAATATCCAGTAAAATTCATTGGAAAAGTGTTTGTTTTTTATGGAAAACCAATTTATTTTGTTTTAATGAAAACATATGAGTGCCATCAAGATATGGAATTAAGGGATATGGCAAAAAAATCTATGCATATACAATAGATCAAATAAAATAGAAATTTTTCTTTAGAAGTCGTTTATATTAATTGTTGCAATAACAACTTGCTCTTACTAAGAGGGGGCCTCGGTGGCCGATTGGTTAAGGTAGTTCGTCTACTATTGATCACATGATCGCGGGTTTGATTCTCACTGCGGGCAGGGTGTACTCGACTCCAATCGTAACTGACAAGGATTGCAAGTTTTCCTTTGCAGGTTGGTGTTCTCTCCGTGTTCTCCGACTTCCTACCCCAATAAAAACTGAACGCCATGATAAAGCTGAAAAATTGCTGAAAGTGTCGTTATAATACCATTTAAACAAAAAAATCTTACTAAGAGTGTCACCAGTAAGTATAGCATATATAATTTCATAAGGGTGTTCAATTTTTTTTACATCAAAATTAATCAATGAATGTTTGATTTTTCCTGTCAGATTTAAAGTACCCATTGAATAAACTCCACTGATAACAATATGTATTGTATTTATGTGGTCCTCTATAATACACCATTGGCAAAGCTCATCCTCACAATTCCGGGGTTCATACACATGGACTCAGAACCCTTGACTTTGGATGATGGACCAAACTGTCTTCATAAAAAAGCATATGCCACATTTTTTTTTTAAATTTATAAAAGAAAATATACAAGCTATATTTGCAGAATCTATGCATAAAATACACCCCAACTTCTATTTGCTTAAAGACTGAGATATAGGTAACTACTATAAAAATGTACTAAACTCATGTAAAAGGCAGTTTTTCTCTTTCTATACATAAAAAAATGTCCTATTATCTCAGCATTTTTTCAGCATCCTTAACATGGTTTAATTAGCTTAATCATTTAGGCATTTATTAAGATTTACTTGAATAATCTTAGTTGTGACAGTGTTTGTTTAATATCATTTTTGACAGAACAAAGAAGTGTTTATTGACCAATGACCTTTTCAGATATGTTAATGTTTCAGACATCTTTAACTTGTTCATACTCCATAGTGATACTACAAAACCATTGATAACAAAAACCAAGATGTCTGTTCAAGTGGCAGTAAAAGTAACTAAAAACTGGTTAGAATATGGACAGACTCATATTAAACATTCAGTACAATATTTAGTTTCAAGAACTTTCAACATTTTGTTAATGCAGAATGATCAACATAAAAAATATGTTGTGTATGAAAGAGAAAATAAACTGATGATATTAGTACATTGAAGACTGTAAAAGTAAAAATATGGGGGAATAAAAAATCATGCATGTTATTATAAATGTTGTGTGTGACCTAAAAATGATGGTGGGGAAGGGTTAATGTAATTTGGTAATAATAAACAGTAATCTTGGTGATTTGTGGGACTATAAGACTTAATTATGGGCAAATGTTGTTCAAAATTATGTATTAGATTATCAGTCATTGGACTTCTGCACAGTTCAAAATTGCAACTGTAGCAATGTGAGAAATAAAGAAATTGTTTCTACTAAAAGCAAACCCAAAGTTGGGTAAAATAAACTTTGTTTCAGTAATTGCATTGCATGGGATGGGGCTATTGAGGTCAGTAAGGTATAGTTTGAAAGCTGAAGATATTGATCAGTGTTAAATGAATAGTTCAGTCATTCAATTTTCCATATATACATCTTTAAGCATTATTTAATGCCTCATTACTTAAAAAGGAAATACATGAAAATGATACTTATTTCATGTTAGTTCTTACCATACCATGGAATTGTATGCATGTATATAGGAACATTTGAAATTAATAACAAAAGATGTACAAATGATGTATAATGATTGTCCTGTCAATTTTATTAAATAAAGACAATTTCAGTGTTTTACAGTGTAATATAGTTTAAACTCCAAAACTACATAAGTCTGCTTTGTAAAATTAACTGAGATTTAAAATGTTGGTCTATTTGTCAATTCTGTTTCTGTCATTCCTTGATTGCAGTAACATTTATTCAGAATATTAAAATGACTGTTTGGCATTCTAGTTGACTAATTTCCAAGTTGTAATGGAACAAAAAGCACTTAACTCCACCCCTGTTTTGTTGATATCAAAAAGATGTAATTATTATGAAAATCTTTATTTTACATTCAATACCAATCTTATTAAAATTAAATCTTTCACAAGCTCCCCTTTTTGTTATTGTCCCTTTTAATTTATTATAAATATTCATTATATAATTATATAATATTTAAGGATTAACTACAAAAATTATGTGCAAAACAGAAATTTTGTTATCCCTTGATGGAGAAAAAAAAATTTTTTGTAGTTAATACTTATAAATAAATTCAAACAATAGAATAAACTCAAAAATTTTATTTTTGTAACTGGACATTTTTGAAAAAAGAGCACAACACAAAAACTGTTAGTTTCCCATGGAGTAATATATGACGTCAAATGGCTCCTGTCTCCATGATGATCAAATTGTTTTCCATCCTCTGATAGAAAATATTTTCCAGCCAATCAAAAGTCGGTATTCTCGCAAAATTTATTTATATAACATAAATAATAGATTTAAAAAAAAATCTATTCAACTTTTCAATATTATGGTCTAAATTTTATGTTTAAAAAAAGTAAATTATCCATCTTGTTAATTTTTGCATAAAATGTTAGCATACAGTTGTATTGATAAATTAATCAGGATAGTTAATGAATCGGTGTGATTTATTGGTACTGGTCATTTTTTATTGATCTCACTTCAGCTGATCACTGTACAGGTATTAATTATCAGAAAACTATTTTCCAAAACTTTAGTATCTTGAATAAACATTCAAAATAGAACATTTAAGTGATAATGGCAAAGTTCCGTGTTTTGGTTATCACCTCAGTACCTTAGGTGCTTAAAAGTACTGTGGAACAAAGTTTTAAAGCGACCACCACTGTTAAAGACAGATTCCCTTGCATATTTTTCAACTTCAGTAACACTGAGGAGGGACAAAAAATACAATTAAAAAAGAAACAGTGATGATTAGTTTCAATTTATTTATTCACTATTGCAGAAGAAACTTAATACAGCTGTTAAAGAATATAAACATTATTTTCTACTGCTATTACAGGGTACACCTCATCTTATCTGATGATTCATTAACAAGTGGTTACTGAAAGTTTTATTATAAAACCACTTCCATAAAACTGATAAGAATGTAGATAGCCATAAAATATTTCTACTGTTCACATGTAATACTGCCTTATCTTACTTCAAACTTTACATGTAATGAATGGTACAATTACATGTGTTTTTAAATGATTTATTACTAAAGGTCACTGAAAAAATTACATGGAGTCTGGTGTTGCAAGTGTAATGATTTGTACTGTAACACCTAATTGTACAAGATTTGACCTAAAGGTACATACACAGAATGGCCAAAATATAGATATGCAATAATAGAGGTATGATGTACAATCAAATTTTGGCAATGAAAATGTCTTGTGAGGTGTATCCCTTAACAGAAGGTTCTTTGGTTAAAACACATGTATATTGTTATTGAGGAATCATTTGTTTAGAGAAATGAGGAATCATTTGTTTAGAGAAATTAATGCAAGATATTCTAACAGTACTATTGGTGATTCATTGTTTAGATAGCTAATTGAAGGAAAATCGCTGAAGTTCTAGTGTGGATAAAATACGAGTGGGTGGCCATACTTACAAGCAGAAGCATCCATAATCCCCCGATCACATATAACCAGACAGTTCTGTTGACACGAGTTTGCAAGGTCAAAATATGTGTCTTCTATCTGTTTCATGCACTTTATCAAATTTTCTTGAAATGTATACGCTACATTTAAAGTAGAAAAAAAATAACTTGTCATTACAAGCACTGCAGTTGCTACCTAAGAAAACAGTTGCATAGGAAATTACCTCGCAAATAAATGCCAAGACACAGCATGCTAAGAATACCAGAAGATATTATGATAAAACAGTTTATCCTAATAATATACATCTATAATAGCACGAGATACCTCTGTTAATGTGAAATAAGTGAAGCAAACAATACCTTTTAAGTAAACATTTGATGTGATTTGTTATATACATAATTATTGTGTAATGATTTGATTTGTTTATTTGTTTGAATGGTGTTTAATGCCACTTTGAGAAATTTTCAGCTATTTAATGGCATCCAGTTTTTATTGGGGGAGGAAGCCGGAGTACCCAGAGAAAACCCCTGACCTGCAGTATGAAAACTGGTAATCCTTGTCAATTAAGATTGGAGTAAAGTACAGCCTGCCTGTAGTGAGAATCGAACCCGCAATCTCAGTGTGGACAGACCATGTGATCAATAGTAAACAAACTACCTTAACCCCTCTGCAACCGAGGCCGCCTTGTAATGGTTTGACATAAGAAATATATTAAGATACGGTTGGTCAATCATGCAAAAAAAAAGATGCACTGTATTTGTACTGGTCATCAATAAAATTTCAACAGATAATTCAATTTGTGACGAGAACAGCTTTCTACAGTATACATTGTCTCTAGCAACATTTAATGCAACGTACCTTCTTGACGTGTGAGATTTGTGAATTTCACGCCTCCACTGAAAATAGAAAAGAAGTCTTAACTTAACACTTGCATTTTCTTTGTGAAATATTTTAAGGCATATATTATAGTCCTACCCCTTTAAAGCCCTCTCATCAAAGGCCAAATCCCATAAATATCCCCCTTATTAGAGGCATTTCTTTTTTATAAGGCCATTTTATTTTGCGAGATGAGGAGTGGTCTTTAAAGTAAGGGACTACTGAAATACTAAAATACATATTTCTGTGCAATTAGTTTTTGTCATGTATATATGCCTGATGTTCCTAAACAAAAGAATATTCTTTGAAACATCTTTTTTATTGTTAAATAGATTTTGATACACACAAATATCTGTTTTCTATACCAAGACCTATAAACCTCAAAAGAATTAGCATGTACTGAGTACAGTGCATCTTGTCAGGTAGTAAAATGAAAGAATCTCTATTTGTAAATGTAATAACAGTTTTTCATGTTCAATAAATCACAAAATATCATCTGTAAATGCTTTTAACAAATAATTGCATTATGAATCCATGATAGCTCTTTAATTAACTAATATTATAATAATTAATTTGGGTAAACATCAATAAACTCCGCCTAAAAACCATGAAATAATATTATCAGATAGCATGCATTGTGATGTTTCCTACACTGCTCAGGAATTACTTTTGGGATAGCTCTTGTCTAGACTGGTTCTATTTCAATAGAAAAGACCAAGAAATTAATTTTATTCTTAAATGATTTTCAATGAATACACAAACATTCATTGCAATTTATCATTGCTAAACAGTAATGTACATGCACTTGATAATTTGAATCAAATGTTTCACTTTTAGTATTATTTTCAAATAATCCCCTTATAAATGACTCCTTTTTATGAGAACTTTAGTTCAACATTAAGTAAAGCCTCCAACTTAAAGAAATTTCAATTTCTCAGTAATTGCAGCCATCTTGGCAATAGGTCCTATCAGTTTAGTCGAGACAATCTAAGAATTATCCATTGGTTAAATTTGGTCCAGTGGTTTCACAAGAGAAATTCATCGTAATTTTTTAGTGTCAAAATGTATCAATTCTTCACAAAAACCAGTACTATATAAAGTTCAAACCATTTATAGTTCTGTATCTGTGGTTTACCCTACTTCTTTTATAATAACAGTGTCACCATTGGTCTGAGATTTGAGGTCGGTCATCAAATAATTAAGATTAGAGGCAATAACATCCTGCCCACAGTGAGACTGGAACAGGCAACCTCAGTGTTGACAGACCACGTGATCAATAGTAGACTAACTACCTTAACCACTTTCCCACCCAGGCCCCTCGAATTATTTTGAATTTAGACCCTATAAATGAATAATTCAAGCTGACACAGATTCAAATTAGACCAAAAGTTTCTTAAGGTAAACCCAAAACCTTAACTTCTTTAAATCTAGTTTAGTACATATGTGTTTAATTAATTACTGTGCACAATAAAAGAAAGAAAACACAAGTGCTAAAGAAATTTCTTTATGGTGTTGACTTCATTGTCTTCACAAAAATTAATTATAATGGATGAATTTCCAGTTTCCAAGAGTTACTGTTCCTGATATCATTCAAGGGCAGATAACTGGATTTGACATCAGAATTTTTTTTTGCTGGTTACCTGACCCTCATATAAACAACTCTGCATATGAGGCATGCATCGTTCCATTATATATTTGTGGCTCATAAGCTGAAAAAAAATGTTATGAACACAATATGAATATTATTAAATGTTACTGGTAGGAATTATATCACATGACATTGCTAAGTATGATGTGCTGTACAGCTTTTAATTACAGTCTAAACCATAGAAACTATCCTTTTGCCAACCTTGAACCAGGGTACACTACAATCATCAGGATGGCTTTTTTTTATTCAACCAGTTCAACCTGTAACTGAACACTTAGTCTGTATTGTTTTATTTATTGAATGACATTTGACCCTATTCTTCTGAGGTACACATATTTTTGTGCCTAACTCTGCATATATGTAAGAAAATGATAATCTATTTTAATCCTTATTTAGTAAATAGTTTGTGACATTCTTAATAAGTAAGAACTACAAAATCAAGCTATCTGATTGGTCAAAAGCACCATGTTCTACATTTCAATACCTATTCTTTTCTCCATACTGTATTAGTTTATATATCAATATTTGCATAGATATCTATAGAAGGTAAGGTAAGGTATACACACAAGTAAGATGTAACAATATTAGATGTAAAATCTTACATTTTCAGGAGAAATTGTATTTCTGTTCATTGTGATTGTTTAAATTTCTGAGCCTAAAATTACCATGCAATTCTTAAAATTCAAAAATTGCTTGTATCAGTAATGCAGTTTCCTGACAAAAAATTTAATAAGTTTGTAGTTAGACATTTTCTCCTTTTTTAAAAATTAAAATCTTTTGTACTAAACATCCAAGAAATAGCTGTAAAAAATACTTTCCAAATCCTGATACATTTTTAGTAGGGTCAAAGAAAATTGGTTGGTTGTTTACACTGGCTGAGAGTCCCCTATCCCCCTTTTTAGTTTTACATCTTTATTATCAGCATTTCCACTATATACATGTATACAAAGGGACAACAAGTACATGGTTAGGTCAGAAAACTGCAAATTAGCAACTGTGCATGGAAGAACAGACAATTCTCTATTGAAATTGTAAGATTCTATAAAACTCCAATCAGAAACAATCTCTGTTTATCCAAAAATGAATCACATTCAGACATTAGCAGTGAAACCTTGTAATACATGTTAATATTTCATTCATATATAAAGTGGAACTGTGGAACTGAAAGTGTAAATTAAATAAAGAATTATGAACAACTTTCATAAAATTATCAGATGTTATATCATGATGTAAAATTTTATAGGAAAGGGGGAGGAAGAACGCTATTAGAACCCAGGAAACAAATACCAAGGGAAGGTTTCAGTACCAAAGGTAGACAAGACAAATGAAACATTCAACATGTAACAAGGGTTTACTGTGTCGTGAATTCATCTGTGTACCAACCTCATTAAAACAAGAGCTGTTTCTGGTGCTCTGTACACCTGTAAAGAGAATTGGATAATTCTGTTCCCAGGAAAATAGGAAATCGTTTTAAAGGATATGCCTTCAATATAATGACAATACGTTGTAATAGATTTCTGTCTTAACTGCTTCCATTTCATGTATTGTGACATGTCAATACGATAACAGAAGTGAAGATTAGAAACAATATCACACAGTTTGTTTGTTACTGGTTATGTAAACACTTGTATACATGTGACTCGATAACTAAATATTAGGAAAATTCATAATAAAATGGTTTAAAATCATATTTTGTATATGTATCTTTTTGATTATACACAAAGCATTCTGGGAACTGATTCATGCCTAGGTAACTTTAGATTATCTATCCATGTTAACCCATTGGTCCACACTATTTTTGGTAATAGGTCAGTGAATAAAATAGCTACCAGGTTTCGCCGCAGCAGTGCAATATCGAAAAGATAAGGTTGTAATGAAAAAAAAATTTAGAAAAAGATTGATATTAGCATGATTGTAATAATATAACTTGATTGAAGATAATATTTTCATGGAGAAAAATACCTAGATAAGCAGTTGATGTAAAGTTGAACCATACAACAATTATTATAACATTGGGAGATTGTGAAATGTGTCAACAAATATGTCGCTAAATCCCCTGTTTTGTCTATGGAGAGCTCTGTTGTCCCATACTCTGATCAATATCTAAAACAAGCGTTGAATGTCAGAGGATACTTGGACTAGGTGCCAAAGATGACTTGAGAACATTTGCCCAAGTCTATAGGCTGAGGGCAACAGTTCCTAGGTCATCTCCAGCACAAAGGGTCAATTTATTGTCTCATTGACAAATTCTCACTATACATGTGACAATGTCTTCGCTATAGAATTTGTAAATAATGATTTTGTGTTTCTATAATATTAATTCAAAAATACAAATATTGTGTTTTAATTTCTGCACAAATGACCTGAATACTGACTGTGCGCTTGACAAGGGAAGAACTGCACACTGAATATTAATAAATATTTTATGTCTATAATCCCCTTACTTATGTCATAATGCATAATAAAAGATCAATGTGTTCTTCAACCGGATGTAACAACCACAGATTTTGAAACGGTCTGTTACACACAGAGATATTTACCAGGATTTATATCTTTCATAGGATGTCAAAACTACATTATGAATAAATAATTAAAGAAATGTCAAAGTGAATGCATTGAATATATAATGAATAAGTTCAAAATGCATTAAGAATCTGATTTTTATACACTTTATACTATCAGGTCATCAACTCAACTGGCAGTACCTCCTTTATTTTCTGAGTCTCATTATGAGTTTACTAATACCAACAACCTGACCTACACAGCCAAGTGTTTCGTCTTACCCAAACAGCCAGTCACTGCCTGACCCAAACAAGAACAGTCACCTCCAAACCCACACAGCCAACAGTCACTGCCTTATTCAAACAGGAACAGTCACCTCCAGACCCACACAGCCAACAGTCACTGCCTGATTCAAACAGGAACAGTCACCTCCAGACCCACACAGCCAACAGTCACTGCCTGATTCAAACAGGAACAGTCACCTCCAGACCCACACAGCCAACAGTCAATTCCTTATCCAAACAGGAACAGTCACCTCCAGACCCACACAGCCAACAGTCACTGCCTGATCCAAACAGGAACAGTCACCACCAGACCCACACAGCTAACAGTCACTGCCTGACCCCAACAGGAACAGTCACCTCCAGACCCACACAGCCAACAGTCAATTCCTTATCCAAACAGGAACAGTCACCTCCAGACCCACACAGCCAACAGTCACTGCCTGATCCAAAAAGCCAACAGTAACTGCCCTAACCTAGATTTTCAGAGCATGTTTATAATTAGGCCAAAAAAAATGTGTGTGTTTATACTTCCCTTACTTCCGCCCCAACAAAAAAAAATCTACCTACCTACCTATTTTATACTTCTATGTAACAGGAAACACACATTTTTTTTGGCCTTATTTGTTTACTAAAGCCCCACACAGCCAACAGCCCCTGCCTGACCCTTGCAGCCAACAATCCCTGCCAAACCTGCTAGGTTTTCAGAGCCTGTTTTTAAGTATTATTTTACTTATACCCAACACAGCCAACAATCACCACCTGACCCACACAGCCAACAGTCACCGCCTGACCCACAAAGCCAACAGTCACTGCCTAACTCACACAGCCAAGTCACCGCCTGACCCACACAGCCAACAGTCACTGCCTGACCCACATAGCTGACAGTCACTGCCTAACCCACACACCCAAGTCACCGCCTGACCCACACAGCCAAGTCACCGCCTGACCCACACAGACAACAGTCACCGCCTAACCCACGCAGCCAACAGTCACCACCTGACCCACACAACCAATAGTCACCGCCTGACCCACATAGCTGACAGTCACCGCCTGACCCACAGAGCCAATAGTCACCGCCTGACCCACATAGCTGACAGTCACCGCCTGACCCACACAGCCAACAGTCACAGACTGACATAAACAGCCAACTGTCACCGCCTAACCCACACAGCCAACAGTCACAGCCTGACCCACACAGCCAAGTCACTGCCTGACCCACAAAGACAACAGTCACCGCCTAACCCACACAACCAACAGTCACCGCCTGACCCACACAGACAACAGTCACCGCCTGACCCACACAGACAACAGTCACCGCCTAACCCACACAGACAACAGTCACCGCCTAACCCACACAGCCAACAGTCACCGCCTGACCCACACAGCCAACAGTCAGACTGACACACACAGCCAACAGTCACAGACTGACATACACAGCCAACTGTCACTTCCTAACCAACTTGATTTTAAGAGACTGTTTATCACTATTTGTTTACTAATGTCCTACACAACCAACAGTCACCACATGATGTACTTGTTTATTATAAGCATTTGATTATTAATGCTACCATATCAAACTCTAATAGTTTATCAACTTAATTTTAGAGTATGTTTATGAGTACAATGTACTATTTTTCAAATAAACCCAATAAAAACTAGCATTGCCTCATCACCTTTTACTTTCTTTCTGAAAACCTCAAAATGAACTCACCTAATCTACCAGTGACAGGTTTTTTCTAAATATTACCCTTTCATTATATAGCTCAAGCTTAAATATCTCAAGTTGTTAAACAGATATCTTAAAGCTTCAAACAAACTTTTATTTGGGATTCAAAAACCAGTTATAGTTGTATGTGCATTTTGTTTCATAATACTGAATCTACAGTTAGAATATTGTCTACATTCCATGCAACTTGAATACATAGATAGAAATTTAATGTAGAGAAATATATGGTCTATATTATATCTTACTAAACAAAATTTAAAATACTGTCTACACTCAATGTATTTGACAAGATCATTTTGTCTATTCTATTGTAAATATATACTTGTAAAGAATAAAAATACAAGGTTAACTTTAATAAAAAAATCCTATATAAATGTATATAACAGATGAGAAATCTTTACAGTATTTGCTTATACATGTAAAAGCAAACATTAGCAAATAATGTTGAGATTTGCAGACATTGTTTTGTCATGGTTTTTTAAATTGGTGAAAATGAATGAATGACTTTAAGAATATACACCTGTATCACTTAACACACTTTGATTTTTACCTTCCATCCTAAACTTTCAAAAAAAGTACCAAGTCTGGCCTGACCAGTTGTTTTCCCACCACACGGACCTGAAAGAGAAATCAATACAGATGTACAATACAAATCAATTCTATCTACTTTATATAGATTACTTTCATCAAGAGAAATTGATTACACATGACATTAAAAAGTATTAAACTTAAGTGTCCATTAACAAAGAATTGTTATAAGAACACAAAGCATGACTCCTGCATTATCAAATGAGAGTTCTGATCAATTTGAATTTCTACCTTATGAAAAGACTTTACAAGCAACAATATAAAACTTGTAATAAAATATAAGAAAAATATCCTGTACACATTGACATGTACAACTAAATACTGATTTTTTTTCTTTGTTGAACTGTATACAGGAAAAGTTCTAAGTACTGTATTTTCAGGAC
This sequence comes from Limnoperna fortunei, assembly GCA_944474755.1. Classification (NCBI taxonomy): domain Eukaryota; kingdom Metazoa; phylum Mollusca; class Bivalvia; order Mytilida; family Modiolidae; genus Limnoperna; species Limnoperna fortunei. Next base: position 38,593,687 of record OX104121.1, on the reverse strand, counting down.
CGCCCATCTGTGTGAACTGAAGGTTTTAATTGGAATTTAGGCAATTTGGGAATTCAGTTATTTTTGTAGTAGAATAAAATAAGAATTCAATTTGAACAGAACAACCTCTACAAAATATCTGAATTGAAAAATAAATAAATGACAATTCGGCACCCAATGTTTCTAACTGAAACAAGTAATAGTAATACTCCCTCAAAATACACCTATTTTATGACATGACCATACAAAATTACTGATAAAATTTCAGTATTGTATCATTCATCATTCTAAAAAATGTGACAAAAAATCGATCAAAGACAGAAATAGCCGGATTTCGTTAAACAGGAAGTAGGTGAGCGACAGACCTGAAATCGAATCCCACGTTATGGGAGGCCATGCTGATGCTGCATACCAAATTTGAAGAGAATGTGATTAGTAGTTGCTAAGAAAACTGTTACGAAAATTTTTTCCACGCCTGCCCAACATTTACCACTTTAATACCCGGATTTTCACTCCGTGAAATCCGGCCAAAAATGGTTATGGACAAACACATACCAAAAACAGTATACCTCTAATTCCTATGGGGTAGCGGGGTAAAAATAAAAAGAGATGTCAAAAGTTTTTCAAATTGAAATGGAATTGGGCTTTAGTATTTTTCCAAAAACACATTGCGATAATTCTCGTCTTTGCTGTTTGTTTAAATACATTTTAATATCCCATTTTTTAAATAGATGTATAAAAAAGATAACAAATGTTAATCAAATTTGTATATTCCATTAGAGAATAACTGCAGTTAAATTTTACTGTTGTGTTAAGGGGATGCCGTAAGTGAGGACACTATCCGCCATTTTTTGTGAAAATTTCAAAATAGATTGAACATTTACGGTAAATTTAATAATATTTCTTTCATTATTTCCATAAAATTAAAAATAATATTGAAAGTCTTATACCTATATTATTACTTCAATTTATTAATGGTTGAAATAAAAGTTTTTGCATGAGTTAGGATTGGCAAAAATAATGAAAAAAAATTGTTTAACAAGGGAGGTAATTTTGACCAAAAAATACCATTTTTAGCACTTTTTGACCAGTTTTTTTTCCAATAGATCAAAATTTAACTCAGAAACCCCTATTTTTCCTTCCATCACTAAAATTTTTACCAACTGCTTAATATTATATCAAAAATTCAGAAAATTTCATTGAACAGAATTTTTGTAATCTTGTGTTTTAGTGCTTTTTTATTCTCTTCTCTGTATAATCTATTAGAAAATTTAAAACTTCAATGATCAACCCCTGGAAACTATACAGCGAATTTAAAGAAAATTCATTGACAAATTATTTTCAGTGAAGGTGTCCTGCATCCCCTTAAAATACGGGTACAGCAGATTTCAATCGATACACAATGTCATGTCCAAAAACTATAACAATTTTACTGATGCATTATTAAACTACCAGACACAAGTTAGAATACAAAAATATTGATAATATGACAAAGTCCATCACAATCAATTTACATTAAATAAAATGTGTACATTTACCTTCAAACACAAAAATGTGAACAATTTTTAAATGAATGGGCACCGACTATGCTAAGAAGGATGTAAACCATGTAATTAATTTTTTGAAGTACATGCATATGTATGCTGTTTGTGCCCACTATAATAGTAAAATGTTGTACATGATATAATGAACAATACTTTGATTTTGGAGACTACAGGCTTAAGAGTAACATCATCTTTACATTTCCACTTAGTTTTCACTATAAAGCTATCATTTCCAGTATTATATCCATAATGAATTATTGACAAACTTTTTACAGCAAATGCTCTCCAGTTTAACATTTAAACCATATACGTTACAGGGTACTTTGAATTTTATTTAGTTTGTTTACAACTAGATTACAGCTCATAAACTATCTGATAATGTTGTATTCCGAAGAAAACATATCTGTTACATTTCAAAACAAAAATATTTGATTGAAACATTTGATATGGGCTGTTTCAAAAAATATGACCCCAAGATGTGAAAAAAATGTCAAATTTAAACATGAGCATATCAAGTTTTTGTTCATAATTTCCAAATGTGCATACTTTGAAGTTAATAAATCAAAAAAGAAATTAACGAAAAGGTAAGAAATAAAGTTTTTATAATATTTTATTGAACAAATTTTGAAATATAAACACTCTTAACATTTATACATTTTACTTCAGTTTAACAATGTTATGTTTCATATAACTTGTTGCTTTTTTCTCAAACAATGTAACAAATACTAATGACTTCCTGTGCAAGATTTTGAACAATATGCAATTGTACTTTTTCAAAAAAATTTTTTTTTTCAAGAATTTTTGAAAATTCTTTTTTTTATCTACCTCTTAAAATTGTTATTAAGTCAAAAGTAGTATGTATTTTTGCATATGGCAACACAATTATTAAATTGTAACTATAAGTCATCTATTGAGAAAAAAAATTGCATGATAAAGTTAAATCATTTGAAAATGGTAGGTTGTAGAAAAAGTACTATGTTTAGTCTGATTTTGTTGCACTCCTGACACTCCAGGTTAAAACAAATAAAAGAAGGAAATACATTCTTTGAAAAGTACTGAGGTAATTTTGTGATATTGCTGGTAACAAATTTCATATATCTTAACAGTTTCAATAGGATATTTGAGAAAGAACAAAATTAATATATAAGCTGTTTAAAAAAAATGACCCTAACAGATTATGGTCCTCTAATTTTGTCAAATTAATAGATATATTATTTCTAAATAGTTAAAAATGTATGTCTAGTTGTGGGGAACATGTCTGCAAAAAATCTTGAAGATATATCAGAAAACAAAAAAGTTATGCCAAAAAAACATGCCAAAATTGTCAGGAGTGCAACACTTTTCTGTGACACCTAATTATGTCATTTTATAAAAGGTCACAAAATTGTCAAATCTAGCAATATGTGCATAATTCATTTTTTATTACACAGTTTCATGTGTTAACTAATTGAGAGATATCAAAAGAAAGTATTTTGCATTTTAAAAAGTATGAAAATATTGTTCTGAAAAAACTACCCTGTCATAAGTGCAACACAAATTTAAGCAACGTTTCATCTAGTTCTTAGTAGAAATTTTTTCCTTTTGTTATCAATGATTAAACCAAAATAAAATCATAAATATACCTTTGCTGCATCAGAGCAGTCACAGCAAGATACCCTAAAACTGGTAATCTGATCAGGGACACCAAGTAAAACAGAGCACCCTCAACTGTCAGGAGTGCAACAAATGACATGTTCTTACATTGTAGATAAGTTTTCTTTAAAAGTTCTCTTATTTTGTGTTTTCTCTTTATTTTTCAGCAGAAGCTACACAGAAGCATTGAATAAATATTTCAGATGGATGATAATACCTTTCACATTCATTGTTTAATGTCAGGAGTATAGCAGTTTGTTTCAAATTGAGCTTCAGATTTTATAAAAATTCATATATTGTGTACAATTTAGTTGGCTCTCATATTGATACCAACTGTTTTTATAATCTAAAGACACCATTCCCAATTGTAGTCTTTGTTCCATCCATATGGAGAACCATAATTTTGCAGTATAGTTGCAATCATCTATTCATTTAAATATTGTGTCAGGAGTGCAACATTTACATGGATGACATTTAAAACAGGACATCTTAGATAAATGAACAGATATGTTTTCAACAGTATATTTTTTAATGCCAATTGAAAAATGAACATATAAAACAATTAGCTGTTGGAATATGTCTCTAATTATAAAAAACAGTTGGTATCAATATGAGAGACAACTAAATTGTACACAAAATATGAATTTTTATCAAATTTTAAGCTCATAAACTGCTATTGTAACAATTAATTTTTAAGAAAAGTTTCCTTAACTTAAATTAAAATAATTATAATGAATAAATCTTCATAATATATTTCATATTATGATACAATTGAAGATCAATAAAAAAAACTGCTGCACTCCTGACATTAAAAAAATGTAAAAGGTATTTTTCGGCCTCCGGAAATACTTATTCAATGATTCTGTATAGCTTCTGCTAAAAAGTAAAGAAATACACAAAATAAGTCACATTACAAAGAAAATATATCTAAAAACATGTCATTTGTTGCACTCCTGACAGTTGAGGGTGCTCCGTTTTATTTGTTGTCCCTGTTCAGATTACCAGTTTTAGGGTATATTGTAGTGACTGTTTTGATGCAGCAAAGGTATATTTATGATTTTGTTTTGGTTTAATTATTGAAAACAAAAGGAAAAAATTTCTATCAAGAACTTAATACAAAATAACTTTAATTTGTGTTGCACTCCTGACAGGGTAGATCTTTTTTTCAAAACAATATTTTTATACTTTTTAAAATGCAACATACTTTCTTTTTTCAATAAGTTAACACCTGAAACTTTTTAATAAATAAAGAATTATGCACATATTGCTAGATTTGACAATTTGGTGACCTTTTAAAAAATGACATTTTTTTAAAGTGTCACAAAAAAGTGTTGCACTCCTGACAATTTTGGCATGTTTTTTTGGCATAACTTTTTTGTTTTATGAGATATCTGTAAGATTTTTTGCAGACATGTTCCCCGCAACTAGACATACATTTTTAACTATTAAGAAATAATATATCTATTAATTTGACAAAATTAGAGGACCATGACCTGTTGGGGTCATTTTTTTTGAAACCGCCCATACATTATATTCGTGTATGTATAAACATCCTGTTAAATAACATCATTACACCAAATTTTTGTAGTAACTACAAATGACAGTTGTATATCAGGTAATACAACTAAATTAACACCTGTCCAATTAATTAAGTTAAATAACTGTTGTCCAATTAATAAAGGTAAATTAACGACTTTAGCAATATACCTGCACTATTATTGGCATCATACCTGTTAGTTGGAGAATGTTATAAGCAGGTAAAATAATTAGTCATTGTGGACTTTATTTATTTATTATTTTCAGTTCATAAGGTGCCAATGTGATATGGACAAAATAAAGTTGCAAAAAATCAACAAATTAGAACTGACAATATTGTATTATATTGTACATCTTGTAGAAATGAATATTTTTATACATGTACAGTTGCCATCAAAGGGACTCATTTTATGGCAATTTAAAAAGAGTTTGATGTAAAATTTGTGTTCTGAATGTACATGTACCTATAATATAAGTCCAATACATTATCCTTGTTTTGTCCCTTTGACTTTGAACATAAATGGGCTGAAAACTGTATGAGGAGCTGATGACACAAAATTGGCGGGTACTGCAGATAAAGAATGTCAATGTTGCTAAAAAAAACTAATTTTAACAATCTCCTCAATCCTCCCCCCACCCCCCCAACAAAAAAAATTAGATTCATTATAAACAATAGTAAAATTATAAAACAAGATTTGAAAAAGCTTTTTTACCAAACTTTTTTATCAGGTAGGATTGTAAAATTTACATAAATGATGATTAAAATCCATGCAATTGAAAAATGTAATTTTGTTTATTACATTACTTTAAGACATGATTACAACATGTCTCCCAAGATACAGTTATAAATTAGGTAAACAGTAAGCTATCTAAATGCACATTTATTCACAATCAATAAAATAATCATGATTAATATTGCATTCAATTATGCAGAAAATAAAACCAATTTTTTTCAGCTATATCATGCATATTGCATCCATTTTTTTTTTTTTTTTTTTTTGGTGGGGGGGGGGGTTATTATTATTATTGTTAAGATTATTGTGGGGGTACAAAAGAGCCCATGTAAATTTTATTTAGGGGTACAAATTATTTGTGGTTGATAAGTAGAAAGACAAGTCTTGTGCTTCATTTACTGATTTATGTAAAAATGCTGTTTAAATATGCATTCTTTGTTACAATTAATTTTGTTCTGAAACTTTGGTTTTCTTGGAAATAGTGGTATCATTGTTATTATCATCTGTCTCTGTACGCTTCTTTTTCACATTTGTTGGTGTAATAGGTATACCCACATTTGAAATATTTCAGTAAATGACCTCTTCATCATGGTCGATTACAAAAAGGATAAAAGTAAAATACTTTCTTTGATTGGTTCAATACATTAGCATTATCCAATAACATTAGCAGGTGTCTATGTTTTTAAAGGTAAATCCTCATTGATGATAATAAACCAACAAAAGTGTTGTCTAGTCCGCACTGATGTGCACACCTTATGATTAAATAAGTAATACAAATAAAAATTGCAAAGATTTTGTGTATTTAACTCGTTTTTCATACATTTTATGTGTTTCAAATGGATTACTTTGCCATTTGTTTATTTCCAAGATGGTTTTAATTTAAAGTTATTTCAAAATTTATAAATATATATTTTTTTTAATCATTGTCTATGAGAAATAGATGAGCAGCAATTGAAAGAATATACTTGTTTATACTGTACAATTATATTTTGATTAATTCAGAGCAGATGCTTATTCAGTGCGACCGCAAAAGTGACCAAAGCAATCAAAATCCTCAAAAATTCCATCAGCCAGGGTCTACAGGCTGCTCAAGGCCACAGAAGCTCTGGGGTAAATGGTGCAAACTCCTGCATTCCCAGAATCTACTAGCCTTTCAATCAACGAAAACAATAAAACTAATTTTTTCTTATATCTGAAAAAAGAACCATGAAAGACTTTTTTTTTATTTTCAACTATATAGTTCATAACATTTCCCAAATTGAAAGTGACAACTGTCATAATACTGTTTAAATATAACAGTATCATAAATGATACAAGATGGGAGGACACCGCTGATAATAACATTTTATGAATGAAATTCTAATATATGTCAATGTCATGTAAAACATAAAACCAGAAATGTTGAGTCAGATCCGGATTATTATGGACCTCCGGAATTTACGAAAAAAAAAACATGCACCGCTGAACTGCATTTTTCCAACTGTTTGTTTGTTTGAATATTGTTTAATGCCACTTTCAGCAATTTTTCAGCTATATCATGGCGTCCAGTTTCAGCTGTCGGAGAAAACCCACGACATGGGGTAGGAAAAATGGCAATCCTTGTCAATTTTCCAACTGTGAACATTTCACTTTTGTAATTTAGAATCACACTAGATTTAGTGAAGAAAGTGTAGTCAGAGAAAAAGAATTACAGTTACAAAATTATCGATGGATTCAAGAAGCAATGCCGTAATGTTGAAGAATAATTGTGAACAAGTATGTAGAAGACAAGCAGGCATATTTCAACATGAGTAAGGGGTCAAAATACATATATGTTGTGTAAGACTCATTTGCTCACTTCCTTCGTGACAATTTTTTACTGTTTTCTGGCTATATACTCCCCAAATGATAAGGGTCAAATTCCTGTTATAAAAAGCACCGACTTTGCTTACAAATCATTTGCCCCTTTGGTAGATACTTAACTGGTACCCTTATTCGATAAACAGTATTGGTGGATAATCATTTAACCCATCATGCATTATGATTTCAAACAAGAAGCTTCACCTGGTGTTTGCTAACTTTGTTACTAGGTATCGGGTCCGTTTGCCCTAGATACATGTTCGCCCTAGGTCCGCTCACCTCGAGTCCATTCTCGCCTGGATAGTGGGTCCGTTCGCCCTAACATCTTTATTATACACATCAATTGGTATATGTGAAGTTATGTTTCATGATAAAAAAATGGAGTAAATGGCTTCAACTAATTAATAATGTAATTATTAAATCACTTACCAATTTGTTTCTTTAATCGTTAATAAAATGATTTTAATGATTAAAAGTAATTAAAAATAATCAGCTTGGAGGGAGAAATTTATAAAAGCAATTAGTTTTAGTGTAATAACTAATTTAAGAACATTTTTGAAAAATTGAAATACTTAGCTTGGACGGAGAAATTTGTAAAAGCAATTAGTTTTAATGTAATAATCAATATTAATAATCTGCATTTGGTGTAAGCCTGTGAAAAAAATATCTATGTATTTAATTTATCATCATTATATAAAACATATAAATATATATATCAAAAATAGGGCGAACATGTACTAGGGCGAACGTGTTTTAGGGCGAACGGACCCGTATTCTTGTTACTACCCCTCCCCCTTTTTAGAGCTTTTAAATCCTTGTTGCATGGTCATTATGCTGACAATGTCATAATGTCGACTCATACCGATCTTTTTTTTAAATCCACAATGTCCCAATATTTTAGTACTAGATATAATACCTCATTTTAGTATGCGATGATATGATATTAATTATGATGCGATGTTTAACCACGTGCTCTTCTCTAATCCAAGCTACAATCTTGACAGTTTATTACCTGGAAACGACATCTAAATGATGAAATATATTACCTCCTGTCAAGACGACTTTGTATACTTTATTCTTGTTTTGTCCGACGTCTTGGGACATAATTGCGGAGTCCAGTAGGCTTTTTGTCAGCTGTAAGTGGTAATGACACACATTGGAGAGAAGACGACAGTACCGAAACATCAACAATTATTTATGTTTGTACAAATTACAGATTTATATTTTTTTATAAAACGAACTAAGAATATAGTTGCAAGCAATAAACTGTACGCATAGATGTTTAAAGACACCAGATCGAATATGTATAAACTGACTTTGGGAGTTTTTTACGTCCTACACCGACAACTTAATGCCCTTGGTCGGACGGCGGTAAAATGTATAAACTGGATTTCTATTATGCTTTTATAGATAACGCTACACTATTGTATAATAATATAACTTACATTTAACGGCAAAGGTAAATCGTTTCTTTCATGATAATGTAACCGTGGTGGTTAAAAAAAACACAGCTGAGATCAATAAGTTGTTTTAATTAATAGAACAACAACAAATTAATTAACAATAATTAGTTGAACAGAAATATATATAACACCGCACAATAAAATTCGGAGGTAAAATTACGTCATTTTTATACTAGTCACGTGATCGAAATCTGGTCAACTCAGAATCAATATAGAGGTGTTAAGAGGAATTAAAAGATCGCTGTACACTAATACCAATACACATTTGAAATTGTATTTTATAGCATCATATACAAATATCAACCCTATCACAATATTTAACCCAGGACCGATCTGCTGCCTACTATCAGTTACAATAAAACGTAAATTACGTTAAGCTTCGGTAATTATACGCATAAGTGGTTAACTGTTCAAACCTATACCCCAAATTTTTTTTAATGAAGCATTCTAAAATTGTTGTCGTTCCATTACTGTCATGCTTCGATTAAGCGACTGATTGTTTACATGGCGACTTTCGGGTTCCAGCTACCCTGAGAGCCCTGAGAGTAGTTCCTGGAGATACCGAAGAATTTTCCCCGTTCTCTATCTTGACTACATGATTGGTTTCTTTGTTCATTTTTTTTCTTTTTCGGTCACAGGTTGTGCCTTTACACAAAAAGAACAACACTGGTAAAAAGTAACTATAGACCTGTTAGCATATTACCAGTTGTATCTAAATTCTTTGAACGGGCCATAAATAACCAGCTAATGGAATATTTCAGTGCACATTTTCATCCATACTTATCTGCATTCAGACCTGGATATGGCTGTAATACAATACTGTTAAAAATCCTTGAAGACTGGAAACAGTCATTAGATGAAAACAAATACATTGCGTCAATTTTAATGGATTTAAGTAATGCCTTCGACTGCTTACCCCACAATCTCCTACTACAGAAACTAAAAGCTTATGGTTTATCCCAAAATGCTCTCACTTTGATAAAAAGTTATCTCTCCGACAGACAACAATCAGTAAAACTTGGTACAGCATTGAGTGATTGTCAAAACATCTATAAAGGTGTACCACAGGGTTCGATTCTCGGTTCTGTACTCTTTAACATCTTCATAAACTACATTTTCCTTTTCACACAAAATAGCACACTTTACAACTACGCAGACGACAATACCTCATCATATGCTCATCACAATCTTGACAAAGTCATCAAAAACTGGCAAATAATTGAACCGACTGGGTAAACTCACTATATACCATTCCTATATTCTTTCTAACTTCAATTTTTGTCCTCTCAGTTTGCACTTCTGCAGCAAAAGCAATAAAAGCAAAATAGAAAAAATACAAGAGCGATCACTTCGATTCATATATGATGACTATCACAGCAACTATGAACAACTGCAACAAAAATTAAAAATGCCAACATTAGAGATTAGACGTATAAGAACTATGGCTATTGAAGTTTTCAACATTGTCAACCAACGCAGTCCATCATACTTACACGATTTGATAAATATAAAAAATACTAAATATTCTTTCAGGTATCAAAATTCAGCCATAGTTCCGTCGGTAAAAACAACTACATACGGAATAATATCATTTAGATATACCGCTGCGAAGCTTTGGAACGAGCTGCCAAACCACTTTAGAACGGAAACCTCTTTTAACCAATTTAAAAGTCTCGTCAACTCATGGAATGGCAGCTCGTGCCACTGTTCAGCATGCAAATAACTACTTTTTTCATTGCTGCAAATGCTTATCTGAATCCTCCTCTACTTTGTTGCCTTTCATTTTATTTCATTTTGTTTTGTTTTTAGAACCCCATATTTTATGTGCAAATGTTTACAAATGTAAGTGTATTGTCTTATGTATGTCTTATGTACATTGCAGGTCAACTGTGAATGTATATCTTTATAAATCTATATGTCTAAATGACCTTTAATTTAACATTCCGCTATACAGATGATGTTTTGTCCCTCAACAATGCTAGATTTGGTGACTATTTACATTCAATTTACCCTAGCGAACTTGAAATTAAAGACACCACCAATACACTAAGGTCAGCCTCTTACTTAGACCTACTTCTAGAAATTGACTCAGAAAAACTACAAACTAGACTATACGACAAACGTGATGACTTCAACTTTCCAATTGTCAACTTCCCGTTCATCGACACACCAGCGTATGGTGTGTACATTTCACAACTTATACGTTATTCTAGATCCTGCGATCGGTATTCCGATTTTCTAGACCGATCACTGCTGTTGACAGCTAAACTACTCAAGCAAGGGTTTGTTGCACCTAGGCTGATATTATCTCTTCAGATGTTCTATGGTCGTCACCATGACTTAATTGATCGTTATGGGAAATCAGTGTCTCAAATACGATCTGACATTTTCGCTGAGTCATAGGTAGTGATTCCTATTCCTGGATTTGACTTTTCCCTAGACATGACAATGAGTAACTCGACGGGTGTCTAATTAGAGACAGGCACTGCTTACTCGTCCGGAGCACCTGAGTGCACCCATGGTTTTTATTGGGTTCGGGTTACTCTCTTTCTGTTTTTGTGTTTTTGGTTTTTGTGTTGTGTTTGTCTATATCCGGATTTGTAACTGTCCATGGCTTTTGACTCTTGTTGTTCGGTCGGTTTTCTTTAATATTTTTCTTAAATGTAACTGAGTGTCTTGCATGTAACTGTTTGCCTTATATGTAACTGTGTGTCTCATGTGTATAATTTGTATTGTTTTGTTATATTTATGTCGGTTTTAAAAGCTCACTAGAGCTTGTGTTTTATGTTGTACTGTACCGACTTTAAATAAAGCTTTGAACTTGAACTTGAACTCAGATGGAGCGAACGTGGAATCAGAACCACTTACTTGGGGAAATGCGGTATGATTAAAAAAAATTGGACTGAAGAAGAAAGTAATTTGTTTTTAACCTGACTATGCATTATAGACACCTAGGTGATGATTAAATATGTTTTGTTCTAAGTGTTTGCCTAAACATCGTTAAAGATCACGAAAATCAATGATAATGATGTCATATTGGCGGTGAAAGGAAAAATAAACGGCTTTGTACGAAACTGGTGAAATGTTACAGACTGAGGTCGAATAAAAAGCACAGCCTTATACTGTGTTCCATAATGACACAAAAATATATTTTATAAACATTCTTTTACATTTTTTGAAGTAGTGAGAAAAACCTCCATAAAATTTAGCTTTTACTGCTTTTGAAGACTGGTCCACAAAACGTTACGGACGTCAGATACATATAACTACAATTTGCACAACCCATTTAATATCCGACCCATAATTGAAGTCACCGTTTAATTTTATTTTTAGACCAAGAAATGCAAATTTATTTACTCAATATATTACTAATTAATGATACAAAGTAAATATATTGTTTTACTTTGAGTCAATGTTAACAGTTTTGAGAAAAAAATTTAGTTGCTCAAATAGTAGTTCCGATGTTTGCCGAACATTACCGAGGTCTGCTCCATTGACAAACAATGGACATCCGGGACACCAAATATGATCACGTGGTCAATTATCGGTCGGATACCTTAAATAATGCTTACCGGTCAAGATAACAAATTTGAATAATTTAGATTATTTAAATACGTAGTATATCTTATTCTTATCACAGTATTTCATTTTAATCGCTATTTTTGTTCTCCTGTAGTCGTTACCGTTGTCAAATTAAGTAACGTATGTTCCGGAGATAAGAAATTTCTTAATTCGATATATTCATTCTATTAATTAAAAATCATCGATGTCCAATCTGTTTAAATTTGATGATTAGATCTGGACTAAAAATGTGATTTTTTAAATATTTTTTAATGGTTAGGAAATATAGGATCTTACATTGGTACGAGTGGGTTATCGGATTTCTCCAATCGAGATAGTTAAATTATGGAATTTAAAGTCCCAGCCTTGGCCATAATTTAACTATCGAGATTGGAGAAATCCGATAATCCAAGAGTACTAATGTAAGATTCTGTTTCTCTAATTTTAAAAAGTAGTAAATTTGCGAAATGAAGTACAAATTCTCCCAACCTCAATTTTACGTTCATAACTTGAATACGCGCGGTAAATGGAAGGTGTTTTGTTTATGACGTCATGAGTTCTCATTGTGACGTTATTATTTTTAACCAATCGACTGCTGAGAACAATAAATTCACTAATGACGAGAATTATATTTTCCACACCGGTCAAGCGGTTGAAATATTACGTCAAAATTAGAGAAATATCGTTAGCATTCAAATTATTTCAAAGGGTTAAAAATCCAAATTCCAAAACTTCTAACTCGCATTATGCACTAGTACAAATATCAGAGACATGTAATTATATGTCTCTGCTGATATATATAGACGTCTAAGTATTTTGACATTCATAATATATCTATATGAAGCATCAGAAATACATGGTTAACACCAAATATTTATATAATTTATATATGTCTATAAATTTAAACCCAACACTATTAGAATTAGATTTTAATACTGTGAACTTTCTTTGCCTACTCTAAGCGGGACTCGAACTCATACCGTTGCGACACTGTGGCACCCATTCGCCTTTAGTATGTCCAGGGCTCTAGACACACAGTGGCTCTAAACCACTCGACCAAATCCGCTATATAAAAAATATATATAGCTTCATTAACCGAGGTGAATTGTAGAAACAGACATAGTTCCTGTGTATATGGACTCTGATGTGTACTATAGCGTGTGACGATGGAATTTTCGTAACCATTAATCTGACAGTAATTTAACTCTGGCATTAAGTAAATTATATACAGACGTCTAAGTGTTGTGACAATTTCTGAAGCATCAGAAATACAGGGTTAACACCAAATATTATATACGTCTACAAATTAAGCCCATCAACATTAAAATTAGATTTTACAGCAATTTATTTACTGTGGCAGTATGACAAGTAACTTTGTCATCCTATATAATATATACAAAAATGCCGAGTTCACGGTTCTCTTGGAAAGTTGTTTTCTCTTAACATGTTTCACAAATACAATCGACTCGTGTGTGTGAAAATCTGAAAATGCAAATTGTAGATAGTTTACAATCAAACAGAGTCACAGTTTAATGAAATTAAATACTAATATTTTATGTTTTTATTTGTAATAGTGCCTATATTTTTGGATTGGCTGGTATACGAATTTGTTTGGTACTTTGCCGTACACTACCGGAAAATTTTATTTAAAAAGCCATCTCTAATTTCTTTAGTGTCATAACCCCGGATAAGTAATACATAGGGGTTTTGCGTTTTGGCATGTTCGCCTATGATATTTCATATTATAAGATAAAAGTAAAAAACGCATAATAAAAGTCACGTACTTCGCATTTGTTCACTTTGCTTTTTGCCTTGTGCAAACTGCATAGTTCTCCTGAATTCGTCTTTGAATGTGACAGTAGCCGTGTCTGTCGATCGACTCAATTTCCTTTCCGCCAAACAATTTCATTTTTGACAAGTGCTACTTTTTTCATTGGCGCTGCCTTAACATATTAAAGATTCGTCACAATATTTGTGTTATGATATATACCCTTCCATCATTAAAGCATCATTAAAAAATTATGCTGGGACTAGTATAACTAACTTGATTTATAGGTTCCTGGATGATGATGGGACTAGTATGACTAACTTGATTTATAGGTTCCTGGACGATGCTGGGACTAGTATAACTAACTTGATTTCTAGTATCCTGGATGATGTTGGGACTATTATAACTAACTTGGATTTATAGAATACTGGACGATGCTAAGGATAGTATAACTAACTTGATTTCTAGTATCCTGGATGATGTTTGGACTTGTAACTTGATTTATCTTCCTGGATGATGCTGGGACTAGTATAACTAACTTGATTTATAGGTTTCTGGATGATGTGAAAAAAAGTTCATTACAATGTGCATAAAATTACTCTGGTGATGGTTGATTTGATTAAAATTTTCATCGGCTCCGCTGCCCAAAATCGATCTTGATAAAGCATCCCTTATAACACTGTTCATTCTTTTTTCGACAGTTAACTAAATATGTTCAGGTTGCCTTCTAGCAGAAACCTATAGATCAACTAGTTATACACTAGTCCCAGCTTCTAGCTCTAACAATATGGTCACCAACCTTGTCTCAGTCAGATTTAAAACTCGCGTACTCTTAGCTGGCCATTCCAAATTTTCTTAAATAAAATGTTTATTTATTTTGTGTATCGCAAATGAAACTTTTATTGTGGGTCCAGTACAATACGCAATTAAAAGAACTAATATAAAACAGAGGTTATTATTAAAGACTTCGAACAACAAAAATCCACAGCGTTTTGTTTTAAATTCGCTTTGTGAATTCCATTTCGAAATTTGTATTAATATTTAATACTCATGCGCGAATTACTTGTTGAGAAGAAAAACAAATATTTTGGAGGAAATATATGCACAGTTGACAAATGATCTGGAAAAGCGACCACTAACTAGCCCTTTCCTATAAATATGGCTAGTGCAGGGGGTCGGTCAGATAGGAAGCGCGATGGAGACATGGTTGAAGTAAATAACTGTTCTGTTAGATGGAATAATTTCAGCCCTTTCCTATAAATATGGCTAGTGCAGGGGGTCGGTCAGATAGGAAGCGCGATGGAGACATGGTTGAAGTAAATAACTGTTCTGTTAGATGGAATAATTTCAGTCATGCAACTGAATATGGGCATGCATTCCAGCAGATCTACTCTATAGTTCCCCTTATTATATAGTGTTTGTCTTCTTTCAATAATCTTAATAACACCAATGCTTGGGAAGAAATAAGAAAATTTAATTACTTGTCAATTCCAATATTTTAGTTTTCTTCCCCTGGATTACCTGCTTTTAATATGCCTATGGTCCTTTCCATCAGTGGCAGTGGTGTAAGGCCCTATTGACCTTTTCGAAATCCCATAGTCACATGGTTCTGTGGGGGGTAAGATCGACAGTTTTTATAATGTCGTTTCATCGAACATCGTAGGAAGATCAAAGAAAAAATACACACACATTACAATTTCCAATTGAATTATTTTTACAGGAGTTAAAATTGTTTCAAAAGATTTGCAATTACACATATTCCAAACGGAAAACTAACATTTATGTGCATAAACATTGTTAAGAACTTAATAATATTTTCAGAATTTAAAATAAACAACAACAAATAATGTTAGAAGAGACATATTTTTGCAAAACAATCGATAAAAAATAATTAACTTTTGCGATTTTTTAATTCTAAATAAACTGTTGATGACATTTTTAAAAATTAACTGAATTATTTTTTTTTGTATTCTTATTACATTTTTAAAAATTTCATTTACCTTTTTTAATTTTTGTTAGTTTTCAGGACTTCAGATATGATCCAAGAATGTTTAATTTCGTTCTTTGAGTATCTAAATATAACTTGCATTTTTTAAATAGTTTTACATCAGCATTTTTAAATCTGAAAATAAATAAAAAATATCTATTATAACTTTATTTTTTTTTAAAGAAATTTATTTTCCTTCTATTTGCTATTGCATTTTACCACTGATTTTAATGATTTAGACATCTTTGTTTTTTAACAACATACCTGTTTTAAAAATCTGATTTTCATATTAAAATCATAATCTAAATTTACATTTTTGCATTTAATTATGTCTGTATTTTATTGGTCTTTCATTTTTACCTTTCATCAAAGTTATGTGTCCGGTAATAAATAAGCAATTAACAAATAAACAAGGCACATTTAATATACAATTGCAACACAGAAATATCTCTTACCCCCCCCCCCACCCCCCTTCCCCATGCCCCGTTCTCGGCGAATCTTGTGCGCGATATTTTGGGATTTAGAAATCGTCAATAAGCTCTGGCGTAAATTAAACAAAATCCTGCAATCTAAGCTTCTCTTGGCAGTTATGTGCAAGTTTCAAATAACCTTTATGATAAACCTAAAATAAACTCTTTAGGGAAAGATAAATTTGGAATAAATTTCGTCAATTGTTAAATACTAAACTAAAAGTTACACTCCCGTGCGCTCAGCGTGTTGCTTATATTTGTTTATTATTCCATATTGTACCTTTATAGTGCTAAATTCCAATATGTTCAAATTTAAAATATGACAATCAGATTTATCATGTGCATGAATACTGTCTTTTTTGTATGTTGTATAGAGTCATTACCTGTATATTGGGAGAAGAAGAAGATGAATTGCATATTGTTAATTAGTATTGTTGACAGTCATAGTTTAGCTACAGACGGAAAATGCGAGATAAATGAGTGTGAACTCCGGGGAATTTGAAACACATAAATACACACAAAATAAAATGGTTTTTATTATTAAGTTTTTCTTATTCTGATTCTTTATATATCACAAATTAGAGGAATATTACAAACATTTCTTAAGTATTAGTTAAAGGTATGACAAACAATAATAAACATCACAAGTATCTACCATGCTGTCAAAAGTTGATGTAAAAAAATCTGATGGAATCTCAAGGCAGACAAATTAAAGTATTCATGCACATAAATGATCTTTGTTAAGTGAATCACTTTTAATAAAAAAGTTTCCTACTTTGGTATCGGATTTTGACACAAATGGCAACAGAACTAAGGATAAGCATTATAGTTCTCCATAATTTTTAGAACCCAGAGCAAGCTTTGTATGAGGTTAATATATACAGTTTTAGAAAAAAAAATTCAATTCTGATACAGAACAGAAGTTGGTTACATTTGAAATGCATTTGGGTGTCAGCATGTCTAGCTGGTTGTTTTAAAATAGAAGTCATACATATATACAAAGTGGTGTGCAAATAAATCATAAATTTCTATTTCAGAGTTTGGTTGAAGTATTCAGATGTTTTATCTGCATGGAAAAGTTGAGAGATGCCAGACTGTGTCCACATTGTTCTAAACTTTGTTGTTTTTCCTGTATTAGAGTAAGTGTTGATTGTGTTATTAGGAAATTGATTTTTTATGCTTTCAGATGATTTTCCAACAATTATTAGTAAAAAATCTGCAATTTCCAGTTGTATATTCATGACATTGCATTGGCAAGAAAGTATATATGTAATTCTGCAAAGGAGTAGACATACTAGAAAGAAAAATGCAACAGTCGTATTTTAGGATATTGAAAATTGAATGCATGGCACGTGCTGTAAAAAATGTAAGCTTTCATATATTCCATTTTGAAATAATTATGTTGTTGTTTTCAGAGATGGCTAACAGAACAAAGATCACAGTGTCCACATTGCAGGTATTGAAAGATTTTACTCTGCTCAATTTTTTTTCCATAATTTCGAAGATTTTTAGTTCACTAAGGATGGTGTTGGTTATCTTGACCTTTTCAACAAAACTGGTTGCTAAGAGACAGTTGAATTAATCATTCAATATTTTATCCTACAAGTTGACTATAATTGAGGAGAAACCTAAACTCAGTTGAAAACTCAATCAAAGATTTCAGTATGGAAAAGAAAGAGATTTCCATCAGATTATAATCTGCAAATTTATTAAATCTTGAAAATCTTTCTGTCAGAAGGAAATTCATCCATCTAACCCTCTTCTTCAAGATTGTCAGGGGGTTGGTACCAGCAACTATCTAACTACCTGACCCCTAAGAAACAAGGCAGACAAATTAAAGCTAAATCCCATATTGACCACTACACAACAAATGTTATCTCTAAATCTGTATGCAATAATAACAGGTGTTACCAAGTACCATTTCACACTGACCAATACAGGAATTCATTCTTTGTAAGAACTGTCTTAGGTTTGAACCACCTGGACAGTGATACTGTTACTTCCTCCACTATAGAGGCATTTAAATCTGCCTTGTCCAAGCACGACTTACATAACCATCTCTCTCCCGCTGCAGTTTCACCATTACTGGTATCTAGCAGTGTACTATATACAGACGGACAGATACACATTAGTTTTATCATTTAATTTAAAAAAATAGTTTCTTATACTCAAGTTAAAATTTCTCTTTCATCTTTTACAGGGCATCTTTACACATACATGAATTGGTAAATTGTCGATGGGCAGAGGAGGTCACAAACCAACTGGATTCTTTAAAAGAATGCGCTCCATCACCTACCAAAAAGGAAGAACCGGAAAAGGACAAGTAAAATGCTTTTTTGATTTCATACTGTTTCTAAATTTCAAAATAAATGTTTTCTTTAAATTACTTTTCCAGTGGAAGTGAAAATGTTTGCCCCTTGCTTCATCTTTTTTTCATTGATTTATTGTTTGTTAACTTGTTCTTGTCCTGAATATATCTGAAATACTGCTCTCTGGACATAAAGCAAACATCTAGTACGTTGATCAATCAGTCATTCCAGATGTAGACATCAATGATACTGACTTCCAAACAAATCATTAGGTTCATTCTTATCATTATTTGTGTTCTTTAGAGAATGATCCAATATATTCTACATGTATACCCATGTGTGTTTAACTGTAAACAATGAACATCAACACAGACACCTTTATTGTTTATTAAACATATTTTCCACCTGAGTGATTGATACCTGTGGAGAATTAGAGGAAGCAGGTGAAATATTGATTGCCATTTGTAGGAATGTTAAAATCATGTAAAGGAGATGGAACTGCAAACACTGGTACATGTACAATACACATCGTGATATGTTGAGGATCCCTGTACTACAAAATTTTTTTTTCTCAGATTTAAGACCGCTTCGAGCTTTGTAATAAAATTATCAAAAGGAACTGAATAGAGAATCATTTTATTTTTCATTACAAAGCTTTAATGACAAAGAAAACATTAATTTTAGTTGCGATTGTAATTGAAGCCTAAAATTAATATATAATGCTTCTAACAATTTTTGCCTTTTGTAGATGTGATGAACACCATGGAGAGAAATTAAGTGTGTATTGTTGGACATGTAAACAATGCATTTGTCATCAGTGTGCCCTTTGGGGAGGAACTGTAAGTTCCAGTAGATTTGCTAATACACCAGGGTGATTTATGTGTATCATAGCACAATATTGTTGTGTTAGTAATTTTTAATAGCATCTTTGCCTTGAATATGGCAAAATGTTGACACTTGGTGCTAAACTTCAATAATCATTATCTTTTTTTGGTATGTAGCAGCATATAATATATGTAAATTAAATAAGAACAGACAATTATGTTTTATTTTTCACACCTAAAGTTCATACCATGTGCTAGTTTGGTTTTTGTCTCGTCTGAGACAATAGTCGCTGGAGGCGAGACATATGTATGGGAATCCGGCAGCATAAACACTTGGACATCTTGCTTCATATCTTTGTAAGCCTAAGCCCTAGGTCCATCAAATTTGGTCCAGTGAGACATTTTTCTGTCTCCACACTTGTGTTAATTGTTTGCAAATAATTATTTTTTAACGTGTTGTTACGACAGAAATGGTTTTCTAAGTATAGCAAAACATGAATAAAGATTGTATCCAGCACCAAATCTACATAATTAGAAATAAGTTTTCTAAATAACTTGCAACCTCTTCAGCGAAGTAGTAGTCATATAAACCATGGATCACTGGCATGTCCTCAATAAAAGTTACAAGTTCGAGCAAGATTTGGGCAAGTTGTTTTCATTTCAAATCATAATTGACAAGGTTTGTTAGTTCTTCTAATGAAGGTTGGGGATTATTACAGAGTATTCTGGCTTGCTCTTCCACTAAAAAACTGGACTATCATATACTTGAAAAATGGATGAAGTTCTCATAATTCTCAAACAGGTGAACTACAAATTATCTCTATACCTTAATCTATACAGTAGGTTAATGTATATTGAGTTATGATCTTTTTGACAGTTGTGTTAAGCATATCAGATATAAGCCAATTTTATGTCTTTTGGATGAAAAATGTCTGAAAATGTGTGGAAACATTTATGGATTGGATTGGGCTGCTTTAATACCTCACTGGAAAATACTATGTTTTCATGTAATAGCATTGTCTGAGGGTTAAAATTGGAATATTGTTTTCCTGTAATTAACATTGTCTGAGGGTTAAAATTGGAATATTGCATTTATATTGTTAATATTTGTCTTTGATTTAGATGATATAATTATTTGATTGTATAATTTTCTTTCTTTTAGCATTCTGGTCATACATTTAAACCATTAGATAGTGTTTATGATGAACATGTTAAGAAAATTACAGATGAACTCAATCAGTTAAAGAGACGACATGTGGAGCTGATTAGTTTGGTACAAGATGTGGTATGTGTTGATCTGTGTAAACAAATTCTTTGTTAAATTTTAGATGCCTCATTTTTTGGCAGAGTTGCTCGAAGTGCAAACCTTTGTTATAGTATGGCGAAGTTGGGCGGGTGATTTACCTATTTTCTGTTATCAACTCCTAGCTTTTAACCCAGATCTCTGAAACTTCTGAGAAAGATTGCACATGTATTGAAGTTGTGCATCTGCTATTATAGAATTGTTCAAGGATTTTTTTCCCTAATTTTACAGACTTGGGAACTTTGTCATTCTTCAGAATGATTTTAGAAGAGTGTACCTGTTTTGTGTAATCAACTCCTCCTACATTTTTGTACAAAGACACAAAACCTTCTTTAAACAAATTGTAACCATTCCCCAATTATTAAGGCCTTTGCACCCAGCCATTGTAGACTTTTGCAATTTTTCTCTTCTTTTTGCTTTAAAATGAACAGAACATTTAAATGTACATATGTTTACATTAGTCTTTTATTAAAAAAAATCTTTTAATGTGTTTTTTTAACATAACAAAACTTAAAATGTCTTGTTATTTCTATAACTTTTCTTTAAAAAATGTATTGAATAGTTTATTAATTTATTAAGAATTAAAAAAATGTGCTATTGGCAAAAAATCCTTTAAAAATATATAATAATTGTAGGAAAGAAATATAGAAAGTGTCAAAACAGCAAAAGATGAAAGAGTAAGAGAAATAAGGAATGCAGTAGAACTGATGATAGCCAGGCTAGAATCTCAACTGAAATCCAAACTTCTAACACTAATGGGTAAAGTTTAAATCCTTCTTTATTTTAAAAAAAACTATAATAAATTCAAGGCAGGTATTTAGTCTGTTACATGTAGTTTGTCAACAGTATTTATTTCTTAAGTATAATTTTTTTTAAATAATTAAACCAACTAGAGCAGTCCATGTACAATATGTTTAATATAAAGGCTGCTCCATTAACCACGTAAAGCATCCAACAAACTCTATTCCACAGTGCTGCTATGGATGAGAAGCTAATAATTATTTTTCCTGAATGATGGAATCCTTGAATTACCCGTATAGTTGGTTAATCCAGTTAAGGGCCTTAAGAGGCAGTATATTTATTTAAAGATCTTACGCATATTTTTTGTTAAAAAAACTACTACTTCATATTCTAGACAGTAATGTAAAAAAATAATAAAATATTTCAGGTCAAAGGGGTCATCTAACACAAGAAACAGAGTTATTGGAATCTCTTATACAGAAAGTTAATCAAAAGATGACAACATGTGGCAAAAATGAATTGATCAATATGAGTTCGGAACTCCTTGAAATGTTTAAAGAAGTCCAGCGAAAACCAATGGCTTCCTTTGTTACTGCAGCTGTACCTGCTGATTTTACTAGGTACATATAAAAAATACAATTTCAGATGAAGAATTTTACAGGTATTAAAGATGAAAATATGTATTATTTTGGTATAAATACTACATATGGTGTCAGTAAGCTATCCATATTTTTGGTACTAAAATGATGGGAATTTTAGTCAATACAGGTGACAAATCTAATTTCTTGTGATTAATAAAATGCTAATTTCTGTAATACACATCAGAATGGTAACACATGGATACATCTATATATATTTTTGGGACTAAATTAATGGTACATGTACTTTTAGTGAATACACAAAATATTTTATATCTTTGACCCAATGTAAATAAACATAAAGTTGTTTTAACTTTTTATAGATGTAATTGAGAAAACCATGTAACACTGAAGTTGATTCTTTGTCTTTGGGTTTAATTACTTTAAACTCATTGTATATAGCCAAATCAAAACAATTTTTCTTTTCAAACAAATTGCATAGTATGGCTTGTTTTATGATTATGGGCCACTTTCATAAGTAGAAAACTTGACAAATAACACTTTTATTCTGCAGTGAGATTGTACCACCATACGACACAAGTACATTTGTAATGAAGAACTTTGGTGTGTTACAACAGCGTGCAGATCCAGTGTATAGTCAGCCTTTAAATGTCTCAGGATTGAGTTGGAGACTTAAAGTATATCCTGTAAGCTTGTAGTTCTTTCTTTTATTAATCCTCTACCGATATGATGAAGGTACTTTAGGTTTGCGCTCTGTGTGTCAGTCAGTCACACAGGTTTTCCTATTGTTAATACTTGGAGATGTGAGCTGATATTTGGTATAAGTGTTATTCATCATGAGTTACAGATCAAGTTTGAATTTTGATCATTGTTTTGTATGACATTATGGACTTGGACATGGGATGGGATAAAGGTCTCTTACATTGTTAAAAATGGAATCCAGCTGTTTTTACTTTTTAATATTATATATTAATTATGTAATATTTAAAATCATCATTATTTCATGAAAATTGTAATTATTCTATATAAAATAAAGTGAAATGTATTATATTGTGAAATAAACATAATGATATGTAAATGCTCCTATTAGTATGATATGGTCTCTGTTACAGGACGGTAATGGTGTTGTTAGAGGTAACTACCTGTCTGTGTTCTTAGAGTTGTCAGCTGGTTTGTCAGAAACTTCCAAGTAAGTTTGCCAATTACTTGTCAAAATAGTCAATATTTTTTGCACAAGAGTTGATGCTGGTCCAGCTCCAGATTAGCTTAAAACAAAGACTTGAAATGAGTATTCTCAGCTGTTCAAGTGTGAACAGCATTACAAAGATAGAACAGGAACATTCCTGCATAGTGTCATATCTAACTGCTGACTACTTCATAAGTTAGTTAGCACAGTAAAAAAAACAGATATTATACATTTGGGGAATAAAACAAGTGATTAACCAATTTGGAATTAGACTTTTGTTTTTAATATCCATGATATCCATGTTATTGAGCTTGTTAGCACTAGGGAACATGCTGACTATTGAATGCCAAGCTATAAGTTGGGCTTTTCATTTACCACAACTGCACAAGGAAATTCTTCACAGGTTCACAGTGTCTCATTTTTCACATCTTGTAGTTTATTGTCTTTCTTTTAATTTTCATTTGTAAAATCAATCAACTAAGAATATATTTTTGGTGACTGTTCTGTTATGAACAGTTATTAATAAGGTTATTTTGTATCTGTAGATATGAATACAGAGTAGAAATGGTGCATCAAGCCAGTCGTGATTCTAGTAAAAACATAGTACGAGAATTTGCCTCGGACTTTGAAGTGGGTGAATGCTGGGGCTATAACAGATTTTTCCGATTAGATCTACTTGCTAGTGAGGGATATTTGGATACAGAGACAGATACATTAATACTCAGGTTCCAAGTTAGACCACCAACTTTCTATCAGAAATGTAGAGATCAACATTGGTAAGGTTTAAGAAATTTATAAATTGTCATTTGTATAGAGAAAAAAAATGTCAAAATAGTTGAATGCCTACTGACTCCAATCTGCCAATCATTCTGATTCAGAACTCATTTTTACAATTTTTGTTACCAAATTATTCATTTACATTATGCTTCTTCAAATAAGTTTTGTATATCCTGCCAACTATAGTTGGGGGACATAGATTATCAGTCCTTTCGTCCGTCTGTTCCACAGCAGGATCTCTCTACAAAAGTCTGTAGGGCTGTGCTAAATATTTCACACTTATCAAGAGTGAACTTATCAAAAGGTGGGGGATTACCAATATGTGTCAAGTGGGACATCAGTTTCAAAAAGACACATTTTTTAAAAAGAAATGTGAAAAAATTTGAGATTTCCATGCAAAAGTTTACAAGTTTTGATTCAATTTAGCACTTAGTATAATGTATGCAATATTAGTTATATATCTCAATGAGCTGAAATTTGGATGGTATGCAGATTTATGGCAATTATAATATTAAACCAGCTCAAGAATTTGTCTTCATTTTTTCCTCAGTATTTCAACAAGTTAGCAGCTATTCTTTCTCTAGGGAGTTATTTGTCTGTGTTGGAACTAAAATATTAATGCTGTTCTTTGGTTTTGTACACTATCAACATTTCAGTCAAATTTTATTATACATGTATGTAATGCTACCTTGATATGGAACAACAATAATACTTTTCTTCAAATGACATTTTTTGTACTTTCCTTTGAAAGGATATTACGATGTTGTAATTTTTCATTTTCAGGTACATAAACCAGTTAGAGTTTTATCAGAGCCAGTATATGACTCAGCTGAATGACATGAAAGAGGTTAGTCAATAATTATTATTGTTAGCAGATCTGCAATGTTTACATGTCAAATTGTACTTTTTTAACAATCTGAATGATATTCAGTCTTGGAGTGCCACATTAATTGAACAAAATATGTTCTTGCATTATTAGAAAGAAAAAAATGTTAAAGTTGACAACAATAAGATATGAAAATCATTTTTATCCTGCTTGCGACAAATGTTGAGTTAAACATATAATGGGATTCCAGCAAGGGCATTAACACTTTACATTAGATATATATATCTGTAACCGTAATCCATATGCTTCTTTAATTTTGGTTCTGTGGTAGCTTATGATAATTGGTTGTCAGTGAGTGGTCTGCCACGTGGCCTTGACGTCTGACTGATTTGATTATGTTAAAGTTTTTGGATTACGTCAGTTCCTTATCAACCATTCATTGAAGTATGACAATACTTGGTTACAGTTGAATAGTTTATGACAGTCTGATAGGTGTCTGTAAAGTTGGTCTAATTTGCCATGGGAGAATGAGTGTCCTTTGTGGCTATTAAACAATACTGCCACTGTGGCCACATTGGTTAATACCTTTGTAAATACAAATTCTCAAAAGACGAGATTTGGGAATAAAGTCACATTATCATGGTCCCACATAATCTTGTTCATCTTCAAAAACGAAGTTGAAGTTTACCTTGATCGCCTTTCAGTTGTATTTCCATTTGGTTCAGAAATTATTATGTTTGCCATAGTGTGATGTTTATCATGTTAACACACCATTTTTTAACAAAGATGAATAATAAAAAAAATACAATTTTGGGGAGGATATCAACTCCTTGTGGAAGAAACAATTTCAATCTGTTTTAATACAAGTTGTAGTACAATTTACGTTAAATACATACCATTATTGGTTAGACCAGGGCTCGCATTGGAGGGCGACTCGGGCGAAGAAGTCGCTTTATCGTGGTCCCACTTCGCCCTCGATCATCTTCCAAAGCAAAGTGGAGTCGCCCTATCATTTTTTAGAATCGCCTAATGTCGCCTTTAATATTTTATTCCCATTTTGGTAAGAATCGTTGTATTTTTGATACCGTGTCATGTTTATTATGTTTACGCGCCACAAAGTCAACTGGTACACGTTTAATTTGTATTAAGTATATAAAGCGTAGGTTTAAAATACGACCGAAAACCAGTTCAGTGCAAAAAATATTAAAATTTCCGGAGCAGATATGAATTTGGTACCGGAGATTGCAAATGTACTACGCTGATAGACATGTATGAAATGAGTATTGCAATGACAGAAACGTAGTAAACAAGTATTTTGGCAGTTACTTTAAACAAATTTAAGTGAAATATTTTAAAATACTTTTTATAGTGAATTTGACCATTTTACATAATATATTATGTGTCACAACGATGTAATTTTCTACTTCTAGTTCTTATAGTACTTCATTATAATTCAATCAATTTGTGTACCAATAACAAAGAAACATTTATTTTAATGAACAGTTTTGTGACAGTTCGTTCTTTTTTTATTGTTATGTTTAATACATGTATTTATGAAAATGTGTGAAATAAGTATACTGAATAGTTAATCAAATCTTTGATACTTTATCCTCAATTAATTAAACTGCTAAAAAAAAACATATAACAATAAGAATGCAAATGCCAACACTTATTTAAAAAAAAAACAAAGAAAACAGGACGCTTTTGCAACATAAAATGCAACTTCTCCCTGTTGTCCACCCACTTCTCCCTGTTCTATCCTTACTTCTCCCTGTCAACCACCCAAAAGAGAAGTGACTTCTCCCAATAATTTTGACCCAGCGTGAGCCCTGTAGACAATGTCATTTTCTACTTCATTTTTAATTCAATCAATGTGTACCACTGACAAGGATACATTTAGTTTATTGAACAGTTTTTGGACAGTGAATTCTTTTTCATTGTAATTTTGAATATCTTTGGAAATGTGTGATATTTATTTATGTTATAATAAGATGATAAAAACTGTTCTGGTTTTTCATTGATACTTACTAGTATCACTAATAATTTAAACTGCTTAAAATAAACCTATAAAAATGATAAAAATGCAATAAAACCAAACCTGCACATACTAACACTTACAAAAAATACATAATGACACAATCATGACATATAATGTAAACTACTGCCTGTTGTCCACACATTTCTCTGTTCTATGCCCACTTCTACATGTCAGCTGCAAAAAGAAAAATGACTCGTGTACTAATTTATAGTGGCTAATCGGATCCAAATGTGGCCAATTATTAGCCTCATTGGCTATTGAAAAATGTTGTCTAACTCCAACACAGGGTGTCACCTGACTTCGAATCTCAATTTCACGGTCCAATGGCCATTTTTAGCTCACCTGACCCGAAGGGTCATGTGAGCTATTGCCATCACTTGGCGTCCATCGTCGTCGTCGTCGTTAACTTTTCTTTAAAAATCTTCTCCTCCAAAACCACTGAAGGGATTGCTTTGAAACTTTGCACACATCATCAGTAAAATGTCCTCTGCCAAGTTTGCACAAATCATGGCCTCAGAACAACCAACATGGCCGCCATGGCTAAAAATAGAACAGGGGGGTCAAAATACAGTTTTTGGCTTATAGTTCAAAAAGTATAACGGATACAGGAAAACCGAAGAGACATGCCTTTATCGGCATCAAAAGCTCTACGAAACACTCCATTGGGTCAAAGTTGTATGATGACCCCTTATAGGAGTTATTGCCCTTTAATTGTCGAAATTGATTATTATTGACATTTTTGCCTCAAAATCTTGAAAATTATTAGAACTAGAGAGAAAGTTAGCATTGCTTAATAGTTCTGCTCTATGAGGGCTACAAAAATGACTTAGGGTTAATATTGTCTGATGAACCGTTTAAGAGTTATTCCCCTTGAACTGTTTTTTTTAATCCGTTTTAATTGATTTTTTAAAAATCTTCTCCTCTGAAACCACTGAAAGTACTGCTTTGAAACTTTGTACACATCATCCGTCAAATGTCCTCAACCAAGTTTGCACCAACCATGGCTGCAGATTAACCAACATGGCCGCCATGGCTAAAAATAGAATGGCAAGGGCGGGGGGGGGGGGGGGGGTGGGTAAATTACAGTTTTTGGCTTATATTTAAAAAAGTGTAACAGATACAGGAAAACCAATGAGACATGCCTTCATCTGCATCAAAAGCTCTACGAAACACTCCATTGGGTTGAAGTTGTATGAGGACTCCTTATAGGAGTTATTGCCCTTTACTTGTCAAAATTGATTATTTTTGACATTTTTGCCTCAAAATCTTGAAAATTATTAGAACTAGAGAAAAAGTTATCATTGCTTAATTGTTCTGCTCTATGAGGGCTACAAAAATGACTTAGGGTCAAGATTGTCTGATGAACCGTTTAGGAATTATTCTCCTTGAACATTTTTTTAATCAATTTTACTTGATTTTAAAAAATCTTCTCCTCTTTAACCCATTAAAGGACTGCTTTGAAACATTGCACACATCATCTTTAGGACGTCCTCTACCAAAATTGTGAAAATCATGACACCTGACTACCTACATAGCTACATTGGCTTAAAATAGAAAATGGGGGGGTGGGGAGTCAAGAGAGTTTTCGACTGATAGTTAAAAAAGTATAACAGGTACAGCAAATTTGAAGTGAACCTCCCTTCCTTCTCCCTCTAAGCATCAAAAGCTCCTCCTTATAGGAGTTATATCCCTTAAAAGGTCAAAATTAATGACTTTTGCAGAATTGTTGGGCAATTCCTTATAGCAAAGAAAAGCTGGATAAAAAAGGGTTGTTTGGTTTCAGGTTCAGGTGAGTGATACAGGCTCCTGGGAGCCTCTAGTTAAATTAGAGGAGTACAGTCAAACTTCGGTAGCTCGAACTCGGATGGCTCGAAAACCATCGATTTCTCAAACTGTTTTTAAAGTCCCGTCATTTATTTCTATATAAGTTTGTACAAAAAACCCTGATTTCTCGAAAACTCTTTTATACGTCCCTATGGTTAGTAAATTCATGTAAGTCACCATTAATAACTCGAACTAAAATTATAAGCGTTGGTCATTACAATTAAAAATTATTTACGACTTTTGTTGCCATTTGCGGTTTAATTGATATTAAAAAAACAATTATTAAAGCTAAGATAATTTTAAAAAAACATGTCGGCAATAAATACTGTGGAAATTATTTACTTAATTTAACTGCGAAGGCAGATATACCATGCACAAACTGGTTATTTGCGCATTCAACAGAAGTAAATAAAAACTGATGATGAAAATTATAACACCTAAAATAACTTTATTCGTGTCAAATTCATGAAATAAACATCTACATACATTTAAAACAAATTTTAGTTCCCAAAACAACCATTCCACGTGTAGGAAATAAACGAGCGACATAAAAACAAAAAACTGTCACGGTCCAGAACAGATAAATTTCTGGAAGTTGTCCAAGTTCGGTGACTCGAACTAGCGATAGCTCGAACTATTTTTGGCGACCCCAGGGAGTTCGAGCTATAGAAGTTCTACTATATGTTATTTCCTCAGTAACAATGCACAATAGTATGACAATAATTGGTAAATATATTGCTATCACTTGACCTTAAACTTTATGAATGGATTACAATTTTAAATTATGATTGTATAATTGTGTTTCTTTTTTACAGAGATTACTACTTATTGAAATGTCCAGATCCATAGGAGGTGCCAAAAGAGGAACTTCTGCAGAATCGCCTTTACCTTTAATTGATCCCCATGGTGGAGATAACCCATCTACACAACACCCCATACTGCACCCCAAGCCTCTACATCCTGGTTCAGGATCAGAGATTGAAATAGAACATTCAGACAATGATAATGGAGATGTCACTTCAGATAATGACACAACGGATTCTAATGAGGTACTTTAAGGAACCCTTTGATTTTTAAAAGAATTTTCTATTAAGATCAAAAATTTATTTGAAAAGAAAAAGAGGACACTGAAGACATTTTTTATTCAAGTAATAATTAATGTAGACCCCTCTTATACAATCCTCTCACCAGTGACCATCAGCTTTATTAGGCTAAAATCATGCATTGAGTGTTCGAAGCGTTAAAGTTACCTCTCAAAAACTACCACCCCTCAAATGTGACTAATCACATATTTTTGACACAAGGTACGAAGGACCATTTAAACTGACCAGATGTTTATTTTTGTAATTTAAAATTTGTGTTTTTTTATCGTAAACCAATTCCGAACCAGTTCAACAACCTGTAATCATGTAGAAGAAAGGTTTTAACGCTGGAATAAAAGATATAGGTGTTATATATATATATAACCACAATTTTCATTGACAGGGTCTAAGTGAAGGAGACATTGATGACTTAGAGGATAACCGAATGGTACTTGAGGACCATCTTGTATCCACTGATAATAATGATGAAAATGATATAGATGAGGAGACTATGTGAGTACAGTAGTCCCCCTCTTATACGATCCCTTCGCCCGTGACCACCCGCTTTATCCGGCCAAAACCCTGATGCATTAAGTGTTTCTAACGTAAAATTAACTCTCGCGAACGACCACCCCTCAAATGCGACCAGCGACCACGTTTTTTTGACACAACAACGTAAAATCCCCTTACGAACGACCATTTTCACTGACCGGATGTTTATTTTGGAAGTCTCGAATAGAACGAGATTTGGTTTTATTATCGTAAACCAGTTCGAAAACAGTTCAACAACCGGTAAACAAAATCATGTCGAAATCGTGTGAAAGAAAGGTTTTTAAGCTGGATTAAAGGGGAAAACAAGTAGGATATTGTAGATCAGTTTGATTTCGGCATTACGGAAATCTGGTTTATTACAAGAAGACTGAAATATTCAACAAGGAGATAATAGTACAATGTACCAACATAATCATAAATCAAAATTTACTACAAACGATGTCAAAAACTTGGGTCAAGTTGGGAAACTGGAAACAGAGAAAAACGTGGATTTTTCCAAATTAGACGGAACCTGAATAAACTAAGAAGTGGAACCTGGGCAGACAATAAAAGTGATAAAAACAGACGAAACAGGAACAGAAACATTGACTGTTAAGAAGACTTGGAATTGTTATATTATCATTACACATTTTGAACAGATAAAAACTGCATTATCTTTTTATTTTTATTTATACTGAATAATAAAATACAAATACTTATTTTGTGTGATTCTTGATCACTTCACAGCTTTTGCTGCTAATCAACTGACCAAGCTCTATACACATGTATAAATTGTATCCCCTCAAGAAAGACCACCCCCATTATAAGACCACTTTCATGACTCAGATGGAGTGGTCTTATAAGAGGGGGACTACTGTACTGTACTGTTATCTAATTACCAGGTAGATATTACCTGCAGGT
Organism: Limnoperna fortunei; assembly: GCA_944474755.1. NCBI lineage: Eukaryota > Metazoa > Mollusca > Bivalvia > Mytilida > Modiolidae > Limnoperna > Limnoperna fortunei. The sequence continues at coordinate 38,562,213 of OX104121.1, read as the reverse complement.
GACACTGATAATGATGAAAATGATATAGATGAGTAGACTGTGTGAGTACTGTACTGTTATCTAATTACCAGGTAGATATTACCTGCAGGTGACACTGATAATAATGATGAAAATGATATAGATGAGGAGACTATGTGAGTACTGTACTGTTATCTAATTACCAGGTAGATATTACCTGCAGGTGACACTGATCAAACAACACAACTTTCACAGTCATTTTAAGAACATGACTGGAAGGTCTAATTATATATCTTGTATGAATGTAAACCTCTTGTAGCACTCTTCAGTGCCTTAGTTGCAATAAACTTGTCTTGTCTTATATAAGTATAAATTGATTGTATTGTAGTGTTAATAAAACTACATGTATGTGAAAAACTTTGAAATTAATTTTCATGACTGTTGTTTTCTTTTGTCAAGAATTGATTCCACTTTCCCTTTTTGTCAGATAGTGGGATGTAATAGTTGATCCTCACGTTTATTGCATAATTTCATAGGATTTGCCCCTGGCTGTAATCATGATTTATGGTACTTATTTTCTGAAAAGTGATATGTTTAGCCTGAGTAGTATACACCAGAAATCAATTAGATTTGACTCACTGGTTATAACAACATTGGTGGATATAATACCGTATAAGTGTTTTTTTTTCAAGGTGATTTAATTTTCGCTATATTCAGGGTAAAAGTTGGAACGCAAAAAAAACAACATGCGAAATATTATTAAAGACAAATGATAGAGTTATTCATTTTGATTATGGACCGCTAAAATTGCATTACGCCAAAATAAACTCGCACAGTTTTTTAACACACGCAAAAAAAACCTAATTATACGGTAAATCATTGTGCGTGCCCAAAGTTAGCTCTCTTTTTTCTAAAAAAATATTTATTGTTTTAAATACCACAAAGTTCATGATTATTTTATGAACTCTGTATTTCAAAAGGGTGTCAGGAATAATTTCTATAACATTTTACACAAGGCTGATTATTGTGAATTTTATCTTTTCTGCAGTTGTAAACTTAATTCCATGCTAATGAGGACTATTCCTGTCTTAATAGGTCTCTGGACAATGATGTAGAGAACAGTTTGAGATGGGAAGAAAATGATTTAGACCGACTGGGAGCCCATGGGAGTAGTCACAAGTCTATATCCAATATCACTGGTGCAGAAAACAAGTAATCAATTTTGTGAATGGTTTTATTTGTAATAAATATAGTAAATATCTTTTATCAAACTACAAGTGTTGTGACTAGGGTATGTTACCATCACTGAAATTGATATGACAAATTCAGGATAAAAATATGTTAATTGATATGTCTTGTTTGAAATAGAATTTTCTTAACAACAGATGTATGTGATAAAACTAGACTTCATTAAAGTAAGAAATAATTCAAGTCAGCCATAGATAGGTGGTTCTTATTTACATGGTCTGTTCAATGAACATTAAGGCCAGGTAAATTCGATCTTTAGTTAGGTCCAGTGAAACATGAAATTGTTCTCCATGATATTAAGGGATTTTGGATACATTTTTTTACTTGATTTCACGGAGTGAAAATCTGGGTATTAAAACGTAACAGTTTTCTCAGCAACTACTAATCACATCCTCTTGAAATTTGGTATGCAGCATCAGAATGACCTCCTATAACGTGGGATTCGATTTTAGATCTGTCACTCACCTACTTCCTGTTTATCAAAATCCGGCCATTTCTGTCTTTGATAGATTTTTCTTTATTACTTGGATTAAAAATAACGTGCTGTGCCTATGCTAAAAATATTGAAGCTTTTACTCAGTTTGCTTAAATAAAGTTATCTACAACACTTACAACTGCTAAATTTTGATTGGACTTCAGTCTAATTCACTGTATAATTTGCTGTACTTACCCATATTATTACTGCATTGGAGAAGTTTAGTTTATAAAACAAGACTTGAACATTACAGGACAGAGGATGATGAAGCTTTGATAAGACAGCTGTTGAAGGAAAAGGCTTCTGACACTAGACCATGGTCAGCAGCGTTTGGAGGTATGTCAAGTTCTCCTGTATCTGTTCTTAAATAAATATTCTTTTTGTTAATAATTTCAACTATTTTGATCAATCTATAGTTTTTAATTTGATATGATTGACTTTTTAGGAGTGCCTTTGTGGACGAGTGGTTATGTAAGTTCGTAAACTATTGATCACGTGATCTGTCATTATTGAGATTGGAGGCAGTGTGTACTTGACTCCAATCTTAATTGACAAGGATTGCCAATTTCCTTATGAAGGTCATGGGTTTTCTCCGGGTACTCCAGCTTCCTTCACCAATAAAAACTGGACGCCATGACATGAAAAATTGCTGAAAGTGGGGTTAAACAACATTCAAGCAAACAAACTTTTCAGGACTGTAAATGACTATGAAGTTTGAAATTTAATAAGATGAAGTGCTTGTTTGTTGCATATTAATTCTTTATAATACAGATGGTACTGGTGACAGATTTGGACTGAGTCCTGACTGGTTTGAAAAAGTTCAAGCTGCTCTCCATAAAAAGAAAGAGGACAAAGCCAAAAGTTCCAAGAAAAAAAATAGTCTGTCTACAGATAATGTTCTAGAACACATCCATGCCAGGTTTTCCGAGTTAGCAGCCTCTACACTGGCTGCTGCTAATGCTGCTGTTACCAGTGAAATAGAGGCTAAAGCAATGGTCAAACATGAGAAAAAAGGTTTGAATGTTATTTATTTTTATTGCTTCATTTATACCTGACATCTTCATATGAGATGCAGTCCTGCAGTAATTTTCTGTTGATCATAACCTTACCATTAGAGGTCTGCATCTCTTTTGTGAATTTACCTTAATTCTCCATTTACTGTTATTATAATTTTTTTCTTCCCTCTTACTGTTTACCTACTACATACAACAGGGTACCAGAGGAAACTATGTATGATGTGTTTTACATGTATCAAGAACATGTTGTTAGATGTATTTAAAACTGTCTAGTACTGGTATGAATTTGTTCATATTGTATGCCTATAAATAAACCAAATAAAAGGTTTAAATATCATGTCAAATAAAAAAAACATTTGTTCTTTCTAAAAACTTGAGCTTATTTGGTGATTCTATTGCCATTATTATGACTTTGTACATGTTTTTTACCTACCTACCTACTTTGTGTATATGCTCTATGGTGCAACTATAATTGCAGTCATTAGTGCAGTCAGGGATCTAGAATAAAAATACCTTATTCCTGTAGTTTTGTAATTAGAACTTGTTCTTAATCGCAGATAGAGAACATTTTTCCTAAAATATACCTGTGAACATTTTAAAGGGCTGTTCCAGAATAAGATATGGTGTGGTGGAGGGTGGGTAGTCCAGCCTCCAGAAATGTTTGTTTATTTAACCTTTATGTACAGTTTGTTCGAGTCCTTGTTATTAGAAACAAAACTATTCTACAAAGGCATACACCACTCATACCAAATATTGGTTATTATGCAATATTATGGGATTTCTTTAACATTGTTATTTTGCAGTAGGATAAAGCAAATTCAATAATTACCAAATTTGTGTCACTTTGCAACAGTAGGAAGCACTCCTATTTTTCACTTATACCTATATAAATCCAAATCTTGTTCAAGTTTTTACCAGAAAGTAATTACCCCAAAAATGTATTTTTTACTGTTTAAGGGTGTATTATATTGACTTTTTCTTGATTTTTTTGCCGTAGATAAAAAGTTCAAAATGCCTTTGCCAGTGCCAGAATCAAGCACAAGTGCACATAGTGACAGACAAGAGTTAGTTAGAGTTACAAAAGAAAGTAAACATAAAGATATCCCACCAACCAAAGGCTCTTCTGGTGATGACAGGTTCTCAGTGGTCAAGAGGATAACTGCAGCAATGAATAAACTTGGTCAAGACACTGATGTCAAAAAGGAGGAGAAAAAAGCACCTGTCAAAATGGCTGCTTCCACAGGTATTGTTGAATTAAAATTAGAAGCAAAGAAAATGCCTGTCTCCAGAACAGAGTTTACTCTGTTCTATACCCACTGTGGTCCACAGTCAGGCTTTCCGTATTATAACCTGAAATCCCCCTAACGAGAGTACATCCCCTATCTGCAACCTGGGGACACGCTGGGCATCTCTGTGGGGTGAGCACTGTGTGTCACAGTATGGTCATGAAGAAGACCTTCTGCTGCTTACAAACGAAGACTAATACCAGAAGAGAACATCAAAGCCCTTCAACGTATGGAATTTATTTGTTCTGTTGATACTATACCATTAAGCACTAACATTTATAAGACTGTCAGTAGGTCACAGTGCTTTATCTTAAATATTTTATATTGGTGTGTAACAGCAGCCATGAAAGAAAGTTCACATTAGGTGTAGCTCTAGCATATTTAGTGTATCAATAACGTAATCTATGAGTTGCAGGACTTTTTGGCTGTTTAGGAAACAAACGTCGTTAAAATATGTGAAAAATCTTACTATGACACTGCCATAAAGAGTGTTGATCATTTATGATGTTCATTCGAAGTTTATACTCATTTTACCACTGGTGTGGATATGAAGTGTTTTAGGAACATCATATTAGAATAATTATTATCTCATGCAGAAATACTAAAAAAAAGGGAAAAACACATTATTATCACATTTTATTCTGAAAAACATATCACAATATCTCAAGATTGACAAGGCAGCACTAGGCACCATTATTTGTAATTAATTTGTGAACTTTTGTTTTGTTCATTGAGGTTTAGCTATATTCTATCATCCAGTATTTATTTTGGACAGCCTGAGTAATCTGGTTTTTTTCTGGTATGCTTTAATACTTTTCAGTGTCAATTATATGTAAATGGATGTTGTAAATGAGGACAGTTAAATCTAATGTAGATTTAACTGTCCTCATTTACAACATCCATTTACATGTAACATTTTGTTTATCTTTGTGATTCATTAATGGTTTTTTGCTACACTGATGAAGTAATAGGGGTTTTGGTTGTGTTCTTTTATACATATTTTTATTTACTTCTCTAATCAGTCTTACTAAAAATTTTACAAACAATCATTTTTAAACAGATGCAGTCTATGGATAACACATATTTTTTTACACAGATGAGAAGACCAGAGAAAAAATGCATACAGCTGACTTTGCTCTGGACTACCAATCTTTGTCTAGTACGATTGAAGAGGGGTCATTATCAGATACATCTTTTGATGCCCCACCAGATACTCCAACTTCTGAACCATTCCACCATAGTTCTGCTTCCTTAGTTGTTAAAACTAGGTAAGTAATGTACCGTGAAAAGTCCTCGGACAATAAATCAACATCTTATGTACTCTTTGTTATCTGGAACTAGGTCATAAATAGAGAAACTATGGTGCATTATCTGCCACTATGTAGCAGCATAGTTTTCCACAAAAAGTCGTAAGCGTAAAATACATCGTAAGTGCTGATGTCACAATGGATTTCCTTTTGATCTGCCAACACTTATGATAGATTTTACACTGTGGACAAGGTTATAATACATGTGTAAAATATTCTTATAATGTAATACACAATTGAAAGGGGAATATTAAAGGGAACAACAGCTCACAGTTTCAGTTTGCATCTTACATTCATGGTATACACAGTATAAAGATTTTATGTTGTATGTTTGGGTATACAAAGTATAAAAACTACATTTATTTATGGAAGCCATATTTTAGTTTTGACAAATATTCTTTATTTATCATGGAGGATATGTAGTAATGGTGCTAAAACTATTGAATTTTAATAATTTTAATAATTTGTTAAACTGTCTAAAGCTTATCAATTTATATTTTTTAATGTTAAAGTTTTTTTGTTTTGTTTTGAAAAGAGTTATTTTTTTTAAATTGTAGTCATAGTTCTGAAGATCATAATGGAAATAAAAAGAAGAAAGACTCCAGTGATAAAGCTTCATCTAATGGTAGTAAAGATTTAGGTTTGTTCTCATTTTATCTGTCTCACCTGTTCCAATCACTTTTCATGTGTCAGTCGTGTTCCATCAAACTGTAAAAAGCTTTGTTTCTAATACTCATTATAACCCTGCCTTGAAGAAGAGGGGTGTACTGTTGTACTTTTGTCTGTTACTACATTGGTCCTTCTGTCAATCCGTAACAAACATTTCTGTGACAGTTTTCTAAGCAACTATAGGGTGCAGAAGCCTGATATTTTGCATATTGCTTTATCCTATAGTACCATATGGTGTGTAGTTATTTTATGCTCCATGTTCATCTACTTACTGTTTACTAAATACTTATATTTATACACATAGTTGACTTACAAGCAAGGGTATCACTAATGAGCATTAGCTGACAGTCCACACTTGTTTTCTATCCCAAATCGGAAATTTTAGATGTCAATTTGGATTATTATGCAGTATTACTTTAGTTATTTTCACTGGACTATAAAGACCATAGGGATATTGTCATATTTTGTCTGTCTTCTCAGAATTTAACCCAAACTTGTGCCCAGAGAAAAACAAATTTGACAAAAGTGCTGTTTCTTTATTACCAAACAAGATAATAATAAAGTCATATATTACTGATAGCATCAAAAGTTTGACATCTAAAGCATTTAAATCTACTTAGTAAGTTTGGACTGAATTTGGTATGAATTGTCCTTGAAAGGTCCCTGATTGAAATTAGACCCACTCTACAACCAATATGGTCACTATTACTAGAAATAGATGGCATTTTAATGGCTGATTCTTATTCATTTTTCATCAAAACAAGATCAAATTTGCACATATCCAGAATTTTTTTTTATATTGGTATGCTACAGATTTTACGAAATATGCTAAACGGACTTGGTGTAATCTTCTCTGAAACTGCTGTGTCATTTTAAATCAAACTAACCAAAATATCCTAGATATTCTGACCTCCAACCAAATTAAACACACAACTTTAAATACTTGAAATAGCTGAATATACATTTTTATTATATTTATATTTGGCTGTATGAACCATTGTTAGTTATTAGTACTTGTATGGTTCTCTACCAAACTTTATTTGGAAGTTCCACAATGAATAGTTATTAATACTGAAAATAGTAACTGCTGTATTTTGGTCACATAGACCATCTTAACAAGGACAGGCTCCAGTGAGCCTCTGATGTTTTGTTTTTATCATTTTCTTGTTACTTTCCATTGCTTTGTATGTGTTTAATTTAGTGATAGAGACCTTTATTGTCGTGATAAAATTTAAGTAGTAAAAAGAAGGTAGCTTTATTGGTTTTGCATTCACTGTAATTTTGTTGAACACTTCCGCTGTTGTGTGGTCAATCAGTAAATTCAAAAATATGGAAAGTGACGGGGTATTATTTTATACCCTCCATATGGATATGAGTGTCCGTCCGTTCATCCGTCTGTCTGTGCCTTTGTGGTTTCCAGTTGATAACTTGTTGTAAATGCATTAACAGATTTTGTTTTAACTTTGCACAGTTGATAAGTACTAGAAAGATCAAGTACAATCCAATTTGTAGTTTTTGACTTAAGCCAATTCAAATTTTTGAAAAGGTGGCAACAGATATTGTATAAACTTTGCACAGCTGTTGAGTAATATAAAATTAAGATCAAGTTCATTTTCAGCACAATCCAATTTGTAGTTTTCGACTTTGGCCAATTTTTTTTTTTCAACAGTTTCCAAATTGGCTTTTTTCAAAGGATTACTTGAAAAACAGATTTTGTTAAAACTTTGCTTAGCTCAATCCCATTTGTAGTTTTTGCCAATTTGAAATTAATTTTATATGTAGGTAAAAATTGTCTTCCGAGATGACTGTGTTTCTGTAGTTCAGTAAAATGTGTTCATGAGTAATAAAAACAATCCGACGTGGTCAGTATCATTTATTGTACCAGTAAATGCCCTGGTTTTTTTTCTCCAGTGATCTAGAAATGGAAAAAACGAGAAATAAACTTTGCAATTCATGTATAAGATTATTCAGATAAAACAAATTTTTAGTTTAAGACACACAAAAAACATAAACTTTACAAATTGTAGTTGAATTTGTGTGTAGTAAAAGAATGTTTCAGGGTACCATGAGTAGTTGTGCTCAGCTGATTCAAGTTAATACATGGCTATCTATGACACTCTTTACAGGTTTACCACAGTCATATAGCTTTCTTTCCAAGACATCATGTTAATACATGGCTATCTATGACACTCTTTACAGGTTTACCATGGTCATATAGCTTTCTTTCCAAGACATCAAGTTAATACATGGCTACCTATGACACTTTTTACAGGTTTACCACAGTCATATAGCTTTCTTTCCAAGACATCAAGTCAATACATGGCTATCTATGACACTTTTTACAGGTTTACCATGGTCATATAGCTTTCTTTCCAAGACATCAAGTTAATACATGGCTATCTATGACACTCTTTACATGTTTACCATGGTCATATAGCTTTCTTTCCACTACATCATGTTAATACGTGGCTATCTATGACACTCTTTACAGGTTTACCATGGTCATATAGCTTTCTTTCCAAGACATCAAGTTAATACATGGCTATCTATGACACTCTTTACATGTTTACCATGATCATATAGCTTTCTTTCCACTACATCATGTCAATACATGGCTATCTATGACACTCTTTACAGGTTTACCATGGTCATATAGCTTTCTTTCCAAGACATCAAGTTAATACATGGCTATCTATGACACTCTTTACAGGTTTACCATGATCATATAGCTTTCTTTCCACTACATCAAGTCAATACATGGCTACCTATGACACTTTTTACAGGTTTACCATGGTCATATAGCTTTCTTTCCAAGACATCAAGTCAATACATGGTTATCTATGACACTCTTTACAGGTTTACCATGGTCATATAGCTTTCTTTCCACTACATCAAGTCAATACATGGCTATCTATGACACTCTTTACACGTTTACCATGATCATATAGCTTTCTTTCCACTGCATCATGTTAATACATGGCTATCTATGACACTCTTTACAGGTTTACCATGGTCATATAGCTTTCTTTCCAAGACATCAAGTCAATACATGGCTATCTATGACACTCTTTACAGGTTTACCATGGTCATATAGCTTTCTTTCCAAGACATCAAGTGAATACATGGCTATCTATGACACTCTTTACAGGTTTACCATGGTCATATAGCTTTCTTTCCAAGACATCAAGTTAATACATGGCTATCTATGACACTCTTTACATGTTTACCATGATCATATAGCTTTCTTTCCACTACATCATGTTAATACATGGCTATCTATGACACTCTTTACAGGTTTACCATGGTCATATAGCTTTCTTTCCAAGACATCATGTCAATACATGGCTATCTATGACACTCTTTACAGGTTTACCATGGTCATATAGCTTTCTTTCCACTACATCATGTCAATACATGGCTATCTATGACACTCTTTACAGGTTTACCATGGTCATATAGCTTTCTTTCCACTACATCATGTCAATACATGGCTATCTATGACACTCTTTACAGGTTTACCATGGTCATATAACTTTCTTTCCAAGACATCAAGTTAATACATGGCTATCTATGACACTCTTTACAGGTTTACCATGGTCATATAGCTTTCTTTCCACTACATCAAGTCAATACATGGCTATCTATGACACTCTTTACAGGTTTACCATGGTCATATAGCTTTCTTTCCAAGACATCATGTTAATACATGGCTATCTATGACACTCTTTACAGGTTTACCATGGTCATATAGCTTTCTTTCCACTACATCAAGTCAATACATGGCTACCTATGACACTCTTTACAGGTTTACCATGGTCATATAGCTTTCTTTCCACTACACCAAGTCAATACATGGCTATCTATGACACTCTTTACAGGTTTACCATGGTCATATAGCTTTCTTTCCAAGACATCAAGTTAATACATGGCTACCTATGACACTCTTTACAGGTTTACCATGGTCATATAGCTTTCTTTCCAAGACATCAAGTCAATACATGGCTACCTATGACACTTTTTACAGGTTTACCATGGTCATATAGCTTTCTTTCCAAGACATCAAGTCAATACATGGCTATCTATGACACTCTTTACATGTTTACCATGGTCATATAGCTTTCTTTCCAAGACATCAAGTCAATACATGGCTATCTATGACACTCTTTACAGGTTTACCATGGTCATATAGCTTTCTTTCCAAGACATCAAGTCAATACATGGCTATCTATGACACTCTTTACAGGTTTACCATGGTCATATAGCTTTCTTTCCAAGACATCAAGTGAATACATGGCTATCTATGACACTCTTTACAGGTTTACCATGGTCATATAGCTTTCTTTCCAAGACATCAAGTGAATACATGGCTATCTATGACACTCTTTACAGGTTTACCATGGTCATATAGCTTTCTTTCCAAGACATCAAGTTAATACATGGCTATCTATGACACTCTTTACATGTTTACCATGATCATATAGCTTTCTTTCCACTACATCATGTTAATACATGGCTATCTATGACACTCTTTACAGGTTTACCATGGTCATATAGCTTTCTTTCCAAGACATCATGTCAATACATGGCTATCTATGACACTCTTTACAGGTTTACCATGGTCATATAGCTTTCTTTCCACTACATCATGTCAATACATGGCTATCTATGACACTCTTTACAGGTTTACCATGGTCATATAGCTTTCTTTCCACTACATCATGTCAATACATGGCTATCTATGACACTCTTTACAGGTTTACCATGGTCATATAACTTTCTTTCCAAGACATCAAGTTAATACATGGCTATCTATGACACTCTTTACAGGTTTACCATGGTCATATAGCTTTCTTTCCAAGACATCAAGTCAATACATGGCTATCTATGACACTCTTTACAGGTTTACCATGGTCATATAGCTTTCTTTCCAAGACATCATGTTAATACATGGCTATCTATGACACTCTTTACAGGTTTACCATGGTCATATAGCTTTCTTTCCACTACATCAAGTCAATACATGGCTACCTATGACACTCTTTACAGGTTTACCATGGTCATATAGCTTTCTTTCCACTACACCAAGTCAATACATGGCTATCTATGACACTCTTTACAGGTTTACCATGGTCATATAGCTTTCTTTCCAAGACATCAAGTTAATACATGGCTACCTATGACACTCTTTACAGGTTTACCATGGTCATATAGCTTTCTTTCCAAGACATCAAGTCAATACATGGCTACCTATGACACTTTTTACAGGTTTACCATGGTCATATAGCTTTCTTTCCAAGACATCAAGTCAATACATGGCTATCTATGACACTCTTTACATGTTTACCATGGTCATATAGCTTTCTTTCCAAGACATCAAGTCAATACATGGCTATCTATGACACTCTTTACAGGTTTACCATGGTCATATAGCTTTCTTTCCAAGACATCATGTTAATACATGGCTATCTATGACACTCTTTACAGGTTTACCATGGTCATATAGCTTTCTTTCCAAGACATCAAGTGAATACATGGCTATCTATGACACTCTTTACAGGTTTACCATGGTCATATAGCTTTCTTTCCAAGACATCATGTTAATACATGGCTATCTATGACACTCTTTACAGGTTTACCATGGTCATATAGCTTTCTTTCCACTACATCAAGTCAATACATGGCTACCTATGACACCTTTTACAGGTTTACCATGTTCATATAGCTTTCTTTCCAAGACATCAAGTCAATACATGGCTATCTATGACACTCTTTACAGGTTTACCATGGTCATATAGCTTTCTTTCCAAGACATCAAGTCAATACATGGCTATCTATGACACTCTTTACAGGTTTACCATGGTCATATAGCTTTCTTTCCAAGACATCAAGTCAATACATGGCTATCTATGACACTTTTTACAGGTTTACCATGGTCATATAGCTTTCTTTCCAAGACATCAAGTCAATACATGGCTATCTATGACACTCTTTACAGGTTTACCATGGTCATATAGCTTTCTTTCCAAGACATCAAGTCAATACATGGCTATCTATGACACTCTTTACAGGTTTACCATGGTCATATAGCTTTCTTTCCACTACATCAAGTCAATACATGGCTATCTATGACACTCTTTACACGTTTACCATGATCATATAGCTTTCTTTCCACTGCATCATGTTAATACATGGCTATCTATGACACTCTTTACAGGTTTACCATGGTCATATAGCTTTCTTTCCAAGACATCAAGTCAATACATGGCTATCTATGACACTCTTTACAGGTTTACCATGGTCATATAGCTTTCTTTCCAAGACATCAAGTGAATACATGGCTATCTATGACACTCTTTACAGGTTTACCATGGTCATATAGCTTTCTTTCCAAGACATCAAGTTAATACATGGCTATCTATGACACTCTTTACATGTTTACCATGATCATATAGCTTTCTTTCCACTACATCATGTTAATACATGGCTATCTATGACACTCTTTACAGGTTTACCATGGTCATATAGCTTTCTTTCCAAGACATCATGTCAATACATGGCTATCTATGACACTCTTTACAGGTTTACCATGGTCATATAGCTTTCTTTCCACTACATCATGTCAATACATGGCTATCTATGACACTCTTTACAGGTTTACCATGGTCATATAGCTTTCTTTCCACTACATCATGTCAATACATGGCTATCTATGACACTCTTTACAGGTTTACCATGGTCATATAACTTTCTTTCCAAGACATCAAGTTAATACATGGCTATCTATGACACTCTTTACAGGTTTACCATGGTCATATAGCTTTCTTTCCAAGACATCAAGTCAATACATGGCTATCTATGACACTCTTTACAGGTTTACCATGGTCATATAGCTTTCTTTCCAAGACATCATGTTAATACATGGCTATCTATGACACTCTTTACAGGTTTACCATGGTCATATAGCTTTCTTTCCACTACATCAAGTCAATACATGGCTACCTATGACACTCTTTACAGGTTTACCATGGTCATATAGCTTTCTTTCCACTACACCAAGTCAATACATGGCTATCTATGACACTCTTTACAGGTTTACCATGGTCATATAGCTTTCTTTCCAAGACATCAAGTTAATACATGGCTACCTATGACACTCTTTACAGGTTTACCATGGTCATATAGCTTTCTTTCCAAGACATCAAGTCAATACATGGCTACCTATGACACTTTTTACAGGTTTACCATGGTCATATAGCTTTCTTTCCAAGACATCAAGTCAATACATGGCTATCTATGACACTCTTTACATGTTTACCATGGTCATATAGCTTTCTTTCCAAGACATCAAGTCAATACATGGCTATCTATGACACTCTTTACAGGTTTACCATGGTCATATAGCTTTCTTTCCAAGACATCAAGTCAATACATGGCTATCTATGACACTCTTTACAGGTTTACCATGGTCATATAGCTTTCTTTCCAAGACATCAAGTGAATACATGGCTATCTATGACACTCTTTACAGGTTTACCATGGTCATATAGCTTTCTTTCCAAGACATCATGTTAATACATGGCTATCTATGACACTCTTTACAGGTTTACCATGGTCATATAGCTTTCTTTCCACTACATCAAGTCAATACATGGCTACCTATGACACCTTTTACAGGTTTACCATGTTCATATAGCTTTCTTTCCAAGACATCAAGTCAATACATGGCTATCTATGACACTCTTTACAGGTTTACCATGGTCATATAGCTTTCTTTCCAAGACATCAAGTCAATACATGGCTATCTATGACACTCTTTACAGGTTTACCATGGTCATATAGCTTTCTTTCCAAGACATCAAGTCAATACATGGCTATCTATGACACTTTTTACAGGTTTACCATGGTCATATAGCTTTCTTTCCAAGACATCAAGTCAATACATGGCTATCTATGACACTCTTTACATGTTTACCATGGTCATATAGCTTTCTTTCCAAGACATCAAGTCAATACATGGCTATCTATGACACTCTTTACAGGTTTACCATGGTCATATAGCTTTCTTTCCAAGACATCAAGTCAATACATGGCTATCTATGACACTCTTTACAGGTTTACCATGGTCATATAGCTTTCTTTCCAAGACATCAAGTGAATACATGGCTATCTATGACACTCTTTACAGGTTTACCATGGTCATATAGCTTTCTTTCCAAGACATCATGTTAATACATGGCTATCTATGACACTCTTTACAGGTTTACCATGGTCATATAGCTTTCTTTCCACTACATCAAGTCAATACATGGCTACCTATGACACCTTTTACAGGTTTACCATGTTCATATAGCTTTCTTTCCAAGACATCAAGTCAATACATGGCTATCTATGACACTCTTTACAGGTTTACCATGGTCATATAGCTTTCTTTCCAAGACATCAAGTCAATACATGGCTATCTATGACACTCTTTACAGGTTTACCATGGTCATATAGCTTTCTTTCCAAGACATCAAGTCAATACATGGCTATCTATGACACTTTTTACAGGTTTACCATGGTCATATAGCTTTCTTTCCAAGACATCAAGTCAATACATGGCTATCTATGACACTCTTTACAGGTTTACCATGGTCATATAGCTTTCTTTCCAAGACATCAAGTCAATACATGGCTATCTATGACACTCTTTACAGGTTTACCATGGTCATATAGCTTTCTTTCCAAGACATCAAGTCAATACATGGCTATCTATGACACTCTTTACAGGTTTACCATGGTCATATAGCTTTCTTTCCACTACATCATGTCAATACATGGCTATCTATGACACTTTTTACAGGTTTACCATGGTCATATAGCTTTCTTTCCAAGACATCAAGTCAATACATGGCTATCTATGACACTCTTTACAGGTTTACCATGGTCATATAGCTTTCTTTCCAAGACATCAAGTCAATACATGGCTATCTATGACACTCTTTACAGGTTTACCATGGTCATATAGCTTTCTTTCCAAGACATCAAGTGAATACATGGCTATCTATGACACTCTTTACAGGTTTACCATGGTCATATAGCTTTCTTTCCAAGACATCAAGTCAATACATGGCTATCTATGACACTCTTTACAGGTTTACCATGGTCATATAGCTTTCTTTCCACTACATCAAGTCAATACATGGCTATCTATGACACTCTTTACAGGTTTACCATGGTCATATAGCTTTCTTTCCACTACATCATGTTAATACATGGCTACCTATGACACTCTTTACAGGTTTACCATGATCATATAGCTTTCTTTCCACTACATCAAGTTAATACATGGCTACCTATGACACTCTTTACAGGTTTACCATGGTCATATAGCTTTCTTTCCAAGACATCAAGTCAATACATGGCTATCTATGACACTCTTTACAGGTTTACCATGGTCATATAGCTTTCTTTCCAAGACATCAAGTCAATACATGGCTATCTATGACACTCTTTACAGGTTTACCATGGTCATATAGCTTTCTTTCCACTACATCAAGTGAATACATGGCTACCTATGACACTTTTTACAGGTTTACCATGGTCATATAGCTTTCTTTCCAAGACATCAAGTCAATACATGGCTATCTATGACACTCTTTACAGGTTTACCATGGTCATATAGCTTTCTTTCCACTACATCAAGTCAATACATGGCTATCTATGACACTCTTTACAGGTTTACCATGGTCATATAGCTTTCTTTCCACTACATCATGTTAATACATGGCTACCTATGACACTCTTTACAGGTTTACCATGATCATATAGCTTTCTTTCCACTACATCAAGTCAATACATGGCTACCTATGACACTCTTTACAGGTTTACCATGGTCATATAGCTTTCTTTCCACTACATCATGTTAATACATGGCTATCTATGACACTCTTTACAGGTTTACCATGGTCATATAGCTTTCTTTCCACTACATCATGTTAATACATGGCTATCTATGACACTTTTTACAGGTTTACCATGGTCATATAGCTTTCTTTCCAAGACATCAAGTCAATACATGGCTATCTATGACACTCTTTACAGGTTTACCATGGTCATATAGCTTTCTTTCCACTACATCAAGTCAATACATGGCTATCTATGACACTCTTTACATGTTTACCATGGTCATATAGCTTTCTTTCCACTACATCAAGTCAATACATGGCTACCTATGACACTCTTTACATGTTTACCATGGTCATATAGCTTTCTTTCCTAGACATCATGTTAATACATGGCTATCTATGACACTCTTTACAGGTTTACCATGGTCATATAGCTTTCTTTCCAAGACATCATGTTAATACATGGCTATCTATGACACTCTTTACAGGTTTACCATGGTCATATAGCTTTCTTTCCAAGACATCAAGTGAATACATGGCTATCTATGACACTCTTTACAGGTTTACCATGGTCATATAGCTTTCTTTCCACTACATCATGTTAATACATGGCTATCTATGACACTCTTTACAGGTTTACCATGGTCATATAGCTGTCTTTCCACTACATCAAGTCAATACATGGCTACCTATGACACTCTTTACATGTTTACCATGGTCATATAGCTTTCTTTCCAAGACATCAAGTCAATACATGGCTATCTATGACACTCTTTACAGGTTTACCATGGTCATATAGCTTTCTTTCCAAGACATCAAGTCAATACATGGCTATCTATGACACTTTTTACAGGTTTACCATGGTCATATAGCTTTCTTTCCAAGACATCAAGTCAATACATGGCTATCTATGACACTCTTTACAGGTTTACCATGGTCATATAGCTTTCTTTCCAAGACATCAAGTCAATACATGGCTATCTATGACACTCTTTACAGGTTTACCATGGTCATATAGCTTTCTTTCCAAGACATCAAGTCAATACATGGCTATCTATGACACTCTTTACAGGTTTACCATGGTCATATAGCTTTCTTTCCACTACATCATGTCAATACATGGCTATCTATGACACTTTTTACAGGTTTACCATGGTCATATAGCTTTCTTTCCAAGACATCAAGTCAATACATGGCTATCTATGACACTCTTTACAGGTTTACCATGGTCATATAGCTTTCTTTCCAAGACATCAAGTCAATACATGGCTATCTATGACACTCTTTACAGGTTTACCATGGTCATATAGCTTTCTTTCCAAGACATCAAGTGAATACATGGCTATCTATGACACTCTTTACAGGTTTACCATGGTCATATAGCTTTCTTTCCAAGACATCAAGTCAATACATGGCTATCTATGACACTCTTTACAGGTTTACCATGGTCATATAGCTTTCTTTCCACTACATCAAGTCAATACATGGCTATCTATGACACTCTTTACAGGTTTACCATGGTCATATAGCTTTCTTTCCACTACATCATGTTAATACATGGCTACCTATGACACTCTTTACAGGTTTACCATGATCATATAGCTTTCTTTCCACTACATCAAGTTAATACATGGCTACCTATGACACTCTTTACAGGTTTACCATGGTCATATAGCTTTCTTTCCAAGACATCAAGTCAATACATGGCTATCTATGACACTCTTTACAGGTTTACCATGGTCATATAGCTTTCTTTCCAAGACATCAAGTCAATACATGGCTATCTATGACACTCTTTACAGGTTTACCATGGTCATATAGCTTTCTTTCCACTACATCAAGTGAATACATGGCTACCTATGACACTTTTTACAGGTTTACCATGGTCATATAGCTTTCTTTCCAAGACATCAAGTCAATACATGGCTATCTATGACACTCTTTACAGGTTTACCATGGTCATATAGCTTTCTTTCCACTACATCAAGTCAATACATGGCTATCTATGACACTCTTTACAGGTTTACCATGGTCATATAGCTTTCTTTCCACTACATCATGTTAATACATGGCTACCTATGACACTCTTTACAGGTTTACCATGATCATATAGCTTTCTTTCCACTACATCAAGTCAATACATGGCTACCTATGACACTCTTTACAGGTTTACCATGGTCATATAGCTTTCTTTCCACTACATCATGTTAATACATGGCTATCTATGACACTCTTTACAGGTTTACCATGGTCATATAGCTTTCTTTCCACTACATCATGTTAATACATGGCTATCTATGACACTTTTTACAGGTTTACCATGGTCATATAGCTTTCTTTCCAAGACATCAAGTCAATACATGGCTATCTATGACACTCTTTACAGGTTTACCATGGTCATATAGCTTTCTTTCCACTACATCAAGTCAATACATGGCTATCTATGACACTCTTTACATGTTTACCATGGTCATATAGCTTTCTTTCCACTACATCAAGTCAATACATGGCTACCTATGACACTCTTTACATGTTTACCATGGTCATATAGCTTTCTTTCCTAGACATCATGTTAATACATGGCTATCTATGACACTCTTTACAGGTTTACCATGGTCATATAGCTTTCTTTCCAAGACATCATGTTAATACATGGCTATCTATGACACTCTTTACAGGTTTACCATGGTCATATAGCTTTCTTTCCACTACATCATGTTAATACATGGCTATCTATGACACTCTTTACAGGTTTACCATGGTCATATAGCTGTCTTTCCACTACATCAAGTCAATACATGGCTACCTATGACACTCTTTACATGTTTACCATGGTCATATAGCTTTCTTTCCAAGACATCAAGTCAATACATGGCTATCTATGACACTCTTTACAGGTTTACCATGGTCATATAGCTTTCTTTCCACTACATCAAGTCAATACATGGCTACCTATGACACTCTTTACATGTTTACCATGGTCATATAGCTTTCTTTCCAAGACATCAAGTCAATACATGGCTATCTATGACACTCTTTACAGGTTTACCATGGTCATATAGCTTTCTTTCCACTACATCAAGTGAATACATGGCTACCTATGACACTCTTTACATGTTTACCATGGTCATATAGCTTTCTTTCCAAGACATCATGTGAATACATGGCTATCTATGACACTCTTTACAGGTTTACCATGATCATATAGCTTTCTTTCCACTACATCATGTTAATACATGGCTATCTATGACACTCTTTACAGGTTTACCATGGTCATATAGCTTTCTTTCCAAGACATCAAGTTAATACATGGCTATCTATGACACTTTTTACAGGTTTACCATGGTCATATAGCTTTCTTTCCAAGACATCAAGTTAATACATGGCTATCTATGACACTCTTTACAGGTTTACCATGGTCATATAGCTTTCTTTCCACTACATCAAGTTAATACATGGCTATCTATGACACTCTTTACAGGTTTACCATGGTCATATAGCTTTCTTTCCAAGACATCAAGTTAATACATGGCTATCTATGACACTCTTTACAGGTTTACCATGGTCATATAGCTTTCTTTCCAAGACATCATGTGAATACATGGCTATCTATGACACTCTTTACAGGTTTACCATGATCATATAGCTTTCTTTCCACTACATCATGTTAATACATGGCTATCTATGACACTCTTTACAGGTTTACCATGGTCATATAGCTTTCTTTCCAAGACATCAAGTTAATACATGGCTACCTATGACACTTTTTACAGGTTTACCATGGTCATATAGCTTTCTTTCCAAGACATCAAGTTAATACATGGCTATCTATGACACTCTTTACAGGTTTACCATGGTCATATAGCTTTCTTTCCAAGACATCATGTGAATACATGGCTATCTATGACACTCTTTACAGGTTTACCATGATCATATAGCTTTCTTTCCAAGACATCAAGTTAATACATGGGTATCTATGACACTTTTTACAGGTTTACCATGGTCATATAGCTTTCTTTCCAAGACATCAAGTTAATACATGGCTATCTATGACACTTTTTACAGGTTTACCATGGTCATATAGCTTTCTTTCCAAGACATCAAGTCAATACATAGATATCTATGACACTTTTTACAGGTTTACCATGGTCATATAGCTTTCTTTCCAAGACATCAAGTTAATACATGGCTATCTATGACACTCTTTACAGGTTTACCATGGTCATATAGCTTTCTTTCCAAGACATCAAGTTAATACATGGCTATCTATGACACTTTTTACAGGTTTACCATAGTCATATAGCTTTCTTTCCAAGACATCAAGTTAATACATGGCTATCTATGACACTCTTTACAGGTTTACCATGATCATATAGCTTTCTTTCCACTACATCAAGTTAATACATGGCTATCTATGACACTCTTTACAGGTTTACCATGGTCATATAGCTTTCTTTCCAAGACATCAAGTTAATACATGGCTATCTATGACACTCTTTACAGGTTTACCATGGTCATATAGCTTTCTTTCCAAGATATCATGTGAATACATGGCTATCTATGACACTCTTTACAGGTTTACCATGATCATATAGCTTTCTTTCCACTACATCATGTTAATACATGGCTATCTATGACACTCTTTACAGGTTTACCATGGTCATATAGCTTTCTTTCCAAGACATCAAGTTAATACATGGCTATCTATGACACTTTTTACAGGTTTACCATGGTCATATAGCTTTCTTTCCAAGACATCAAGTTAATACATGGCTATCTATGACACTCTTTACAGGTTTACCATGATCATATAGCTTTCTTTCCACTACATCAAGTTAATACATGGCTATCTATGACACTCTTTACAGGTTTACCATGGTCATATAGCTTTCTTTCCAAGACATCAAGTTAATACATGGCTATCTATGACACTCTTTACATGTTTACCATGATCATATAGCTTTCTTTCCACTACATCATGTTAATACATGGCTATCTATGACACTCTTTACAGGTTTACCATGGTCATATAGCTTTCTTTCCACTACATCATGTCAATACATGGCTATCTATGACACTCTTTACAGGTTTACCATGGTCATATAGCTTTCTTTCCACTACATCATGTCAATACATGGCTATCTATGACACTCTTTACAGGTTTACCATGGTCATATAGCTTTCTTTCCAAGACATCAAGTTAATACATGGCTATCTATGACACTCTTTACAGGTTTACCATGGTCATATAGCTTTCTTTCCAAGACATCAAGTCAATACATGGCTATCTGTGACACTCTTTACAGGTTTACCATGATCATATAGCTTTCTTTCCAAGACATCATGTTAATACATGGCTATCTATGACACTCTTTACAGGTTTACCATGGTCATATAGCTTTCTTTCCACTACATCAAGTCAATACATGGCTACCTATGACACTCTTTACAGGTTTACCATGGTCATATAGCTTTCTTTCCAAGACATCAAGTCAATACATGGCTATCTATGACACTCTTTACAGGTTTACCATGGTCATATAGCTTTCTTTCCACTACATCAAGTCAATACATGGCTATCTATGACACTCTTTACAGGTTTACCATGGTCATATAGCTTTCTTTCCAAGACATCAAGTTAATACATGGCTACCTATGACACTCTTTACAGGTTTACCATGGTCATATAGCTTTCTTTCCAAGACATCAAGTCAATACATGGCTACCTATGACACTTTTTACAGGTTTACCATGGTCATATAGCTTTCTTTCCAAGACATCAAGTCAATACATGGCTATCTATGACACTCTTTACATGTTTACCATGGTCATATAGCTTTCTTTCCAAGACATCAAGTCAATACATGGCTATCTATGACACTCTTTACAGGTTTACCATGGTCATATAGCTTTCTTTCCATGACATCAAGTCAATACATGGCTATCTATGACACTCTTTACAGGTTTACCATGGTCATATAGCTTTCTTTCCAAGACATCGTGTTAATACATGGCTATCTATGACACTCTTTACAGGTTTACCATGGTCATATAGCTTTCTTTCCACTACATCAAGTCAATACATGGCTACCTATGACACTTTTTACAGGTTTACCATGGTCATATAGCTTTCTTTCCAAGACATCAAGTCAATACATGGCTATCTATGACACTCTTTACAGGTTTACCATGGTCATATAGCTTTCTTTCCAAGACATCAAGTCAATACATGGCTATCTATGACACTCTTTACAGGTTTACCATGGTCATATAGCTTTCTTTCCAAGACATCAAGTCAATACATGGCTATCTATGACACTCTTTACAGGTTTACCATGGTCATATAGCTTTCTTTCCAAGACATCAAGTCAATACATGGCTATCTATGACACTCTTTACAGGTTTACCATGGTCATATAGCTTTCTTTCCAAGACATCAAGTCAATACATGGCTATCTATGACACTCTTTACAGGTTTACCATGGTCATATAGCTTTCTTTCCAAGACATCAAGTCAATGCATGGCTATCTATGACACTCTTTACAGGTTTACCATGGTCATATAGCTTTCTTTCCACTACATCAAGTCAATACATGGCTATCTATGACACTCTTTACAGGTTTACCATGGTCATATAGCTTTCTTTCCACTACATCATGTTAATACATGGCTACCTATGACACTCTTTACAGGTTTACCATGATCATATAGCTTTCTTTCCACTACATCAAGTTAATACATGGCTACCTATGACACTCTTTACAGGTTTACCATGGTCATATAGCTTTCTTTCCAAGACATCAAGTCAATACATGGCTATCTATGACACTCTTTACAGGTTTACCATGGTCATATATAGCTTTCTTTCCAAGACATCAAGTCAATACATGGCTATCTATGACACTCTTTACAGGTTTACCATGGTCATATAGCTTTCTTTCCACTACATCAAGTGAATACATGGCTACCTATGACACTTTTTACAGGTTTACCATGGTCATATAGCTTTCTTTCCAAGACATCAAGTCAATACATGGCTATCTATGACACTCTTTACAGGTTTACCATGGTCATATAGCTTTCTTTCCACTACATCAAGTCAATACATGGCTATCTATGACACTCTTTACAGGTTTACCATGGTCATATAGCTTTCTTTCCACTACATCATGTTAATACATGGCTACCTATGACACTCTTTACAGGTTTACCATGATCATATAGCTTTCTTTCCAAGACATCAAGTCAATACATGGCTACCTATGACACTCTTTACAGGTTTACCATGGTCATATAGCTTTCTTTCCACTACATCATGTTAATACATGGCTATCTATGACACTCTTTACAGGTTTACCATGGTCATATAGCTTTCTTTCCACTACATCATGTTAATACATGGCTATCTATGACACTTTTTACAGGTTTACCATGGTCATATAGCTTTCTTTCCAAGACATCAAGTCAATACATGGCTATCTATGACACTCTTTACAGGTTTACCATGGTCATATAGCTTTCTTTCCACTACATCAAGTCAATACATGGCTATCTATGACACTCTTTACATGTTTACCATGGTCATATAGCTTTCTTTCCACTACATCAAGTCAATACATGGCTACCTATGACACTCTTTACATGTTTACCATGGTCATATAGCTTTCTTTCCTAGACATCATGTTAATACATGGCTATCTATGACACTCTTTACAGGTTTACCATGGTCATATAGCTTTCTTTCCAAGACATCATGTTAATACATGGCTATCTATGACACTCTTTACAGGTTTACCATGGTCATATAGCTTTCTTTCCAAGACATCAAGTGAATACATGGCTATCTATGACACTCTTTACAGGTTTACCATGGTCATATAGCTTTCTTTCCACTACATCATGTTAATACATGGCTATCTATGACACTCTTTACAGGTTTACCATGGTCATATAGCTTTCTTTCCACTACATCAAGTCAATACATGGCTACCTATGACACTCTTTACATGTTTACCATGGTCATATAGCTTTCTTTCCAAGACATCAAGTCAATACATGGCTATCTATGACACTCTTTACAGGTTTACCATGGTCATATAGCTTTCTTTCCACTACATCAAGTCAATACATGGCTACCTATGACACTCTTTACATGTTTACCATGGTCATATAGCTTTCTTTCCAAGACATCAAGTCAATACATGGCTATCTATGACACTCTTTACAGGTTTACCATGGTCATATAGCTTTCTTTCCACTACATCAAGTGAATACATGGCTACCTATGACACTCTTTACATGTTTACCATGGTCATATAGCTTTCTTTCCAAGACATCATGTGAATACATGGCTATCTATGACACTCTTTACAGGTTTACCATGATCATATAGCTTTCTTTCCACTACATCATGTTAATACATGGCTATCTATGACACTCTTTACAGGTTTACCATGGTCATATAGCTTTCTTTCCAAGACATCAAGTTAATACATGGCTATCTATGACACTTTTTACAGGTTTACCATGGTCATATAGCTTTCTTTCCAAGACATCAAGTTAATACATGGCTATCTATGACACTCTTTACAGGTTTACCATGGTCATATAGCTTTCTTTCCACTACATCAAGTTAATACATGGCTATCTATGACACTCTTTACAGGTTTACCATGGTCATATAGCTTTCTTTCCAAGACATCAAGTTAATACATGGCTATCTATGACACTCTTTACAGGTTTACCATGGTCATATAGCTTTCTTTCCAAGACATCATGTGAATACATGGCTATCTATGACACTCTTTACAGGTTTACCATGATCATATAGCTTTCTTTCCACTACATCATGTTAATACATGGCTACCTATGACACTTTTTACAGGTTTACCATGGTCATATAGCTTTCTTTCCAAGACATCAAGTTAATACATGGCTATCTATGACACTCTTTACAGGTTTACCATGGTCATATAGCTTTCTTTCCAAGACATCATGTGAATACATGGCTATCTATGACACTCTTTACAGGTTTACCATGATCATATAGCTTTCTTTCCAAGACATCAAGTTAATACATGGGTATCTTACTATCTATGACACTTTTTACAGGTTTACCATGGTCATATAGCTTTCTTTCCAAGACATCAAGTTAATACATGGCTATCTATGACACTTTTTACAGGTTTACCATGGTCATATAGCTTTCTTTCCAAGACATCAAGTTAATACATGGCTATCTATGACACTTTTTACAGGTTTACCATGGTCATATAGCTTTCTTTCCAAGACATCAAGTTAATACATGGCTATCTATGACACTCTTTACAGGTTTACCATGGTCATATAGCTTTCTTTCCAAGACATCAAGTTAATACATGGCTATCTATGACACTTTTTACAGGTTTACCATAGTCATATAGCTTTCTTTCCAAGACATCAAGTTAATACATGGCTATCTATGACACTCTTTACAGGTTTACCATGATCATATAGCTTTCTTTCCACTACATCAAGTTAATACATGGCTATCTATGACACTCTTTACAGGTTTACCATGGTCATATAGCTTTCTTTCCAAGACATCAAGTTAATACATGGCTATCTATGACACTCTTTACAGGTTTACCATGGTCATATAGCTTTCTTTCCAAGACATCATGTGAATACATGGCTATCTATGACACTCTTTACAGGTTTACCATGATCATATAGCTTTCTTTCCACTACATCATGTTAATACATGGCTATCTATGACACTCTTTACAGGTTTACCATGGTCATATAGCTTTCTTTCCAAGACATCAAGTTAATACATGGCTATCTATGACACTTTTTACAGGTTTACCATGGTCATATAGCTTTCTTTCCAAGACATCAAGTTAATACATGGCTATCTATGACACTCTTTACAGGTTTACCATGGTCATATAGCTTTCTTTCCACTACATCAAGTTAATACATGGCTATCTATGACACTCTTTACAGGTTTACCATGGTCATATAGCTTTCTTTCCAAGACATCAAGTTAATACATGGCTATCTATGACACTCTTTACAGGTTTACCATGGTCATATAGCTTTCTTTCCAAGACATCATGTTAATACATGGCTACCTATGACACTCTTTACAGGTTTACCATGGTCATATAGCTTTCTTTCCACTACATCAAGTCAATACATGGCTATCTATGACACTCTTTACAGGTTTACCATGGTCATATAGCTTTCTTTCCAAGACATCATGTTAATACATGGCTACCTATGACACTCTTTACAGGTTTACCATGGTCATATAGCTTTCTTTCCAAGACATCATGTTAATACATGGCTACCTATGACACTCTTTACAGGTTTACCATGGTCATATAGCTTTCTTTCCAAGACATCAAGTTAATACATGGCTACCTATGACACTTTACATGTTTACCATGGTCATATAGCTTTCTTTCCAAGACATCATGTTAATACATGGCTATCTATGACACTCTTTACAGGTTTACCATGGTCATATAGCTTTCTTTCCACTACATCAAGTCAATACATGGCTACCTATGACACTCTTTACAGGTTTACCATAGTCATAGCTTTCTTTCCAAGACATCAAGTGAATACATGGCTATCTATGACACTCTTTACAGGTTTACCATGGTCATATAGCTTTCTTTCCAAGACATCAAGTTAATACATGGCTATCTATGACACTCTTTACAGGTTTACCATGATCATATAGCTTTCTTTCCACTACATCAAGTCAATACATGGCTACCTATGACACTCTTTACAGGTTTACCATGATCATATAGCTTTCTTTCCACTACATCAAGTCAATACATGGCTACCTATGACACTCTTTACAGGTTTACCATAGTCATATAGCTTTCTTTCCAAAACATCATGTTAATACATGGCTATCTATGACACTTTTTACAGGTTTACCATGGTCATATAGCTTTCTTTCCAAGACATCTAACACAGACAAAGAAAAGAAGGAAGTCCCTTCACCGTCGCCATCATCATCCACAGTAGCCTCAGGATCTAAAAATAGTGTCACAGAGACCAAGCCAGATTTGACAAAGCCAGATTCTGGGGAAAATAAAACTACCAATAAAGGAGACAAAGAGCATAATAGTAATGGAGATTCCAAGTTAGTATAACTGTTTAACTAAGAATCTAAACACAAAGTTGTCATTATAAGGATCTATTAAGAATCTAAACACAAAGTTGTCATTATAAGGATCTACTAAGAATCTAAACACAAAGTTGTCATTATAAGGATCTACTAAGAATCTAAACACAAAGTTGTCATTATAAGGATCTATTGTATTGACTCGCAAAGTTGTAATTACAGTAGTATATCCCGAGATATCCCAATGATGCGATTAATCCATGTCATTACACTATTGTATCGGTATGTAGTGTTTGTTTTCAGAATGTCATGGACCTTCTGGTGAAGGCATTACCAGTTGGGTCCATAAAATATAAATACTACTGCAAAAAACTACAAATGTATAAAAGCTATGTTACAGAAAGTTACAATCTTATTCTTTTTTAGTTCACTTTTTAGTTTGATTGTCATGAACTAGAAAGTTTATTTTATTACATCCTCACAAGTCAGGGTTTCTGTGTCCACGAAACCCTGACAAACTTAGCTAGGAAATTCCCAATCGTCAATCCTTCAAAATATCAACCAATGAAATTGCTTGAAAGAAGCAAGTGTTTGGCAGTAGTCATTCTTACTCATTCTTGAGTTGGAAGAAAACATAATGCAACTAATAAATAACGCGGTAATAACAAACTATTAACACTACTGTACAAAATACACTGATTTTCACATGGTCTATACAACACATCTGTTTAGTTTATTTACAATCGACAGCGGGATATCCCCTAACCAAGTCGTGAATGAAAGCGAGCTGTTGATTGGCTACATTAAGGTATGATGTAGCCAATCAAAATAGTGACTTCTAGCCCGGGAATTTTTCCTAGCTAAGTTTGTCAGGGTTTCGTGGACACAGAAACTGTGACTTGTGAGGATGATTTTATTCTAGCTTAATTACTTGTTTAGCACCATTTTTAAATATTTGTCATTCACATCTATACATATTATTTTTAGACCTGATGGTGGTGAAGATTCATCCTCTGTATAGTGTCTGAAAGGAATGTTTTACTTTATATAGACATGATGCAAGTCACAGTTCATGTGTTTTTGCTAGTTTCCAATGAATGACATGTTTAGTTAACTGGGGTCATGTTAATATAAATACATTTGTAGTTATTTATTTGTCACCTTAGAATTAATAGTAACATGTAATTGTTACAAAGACATGATAAAGTTGAAGATAATATTTTATCCATTTCCTTAATTTCCATTTAAAATATGATGGATATAATTAGAATCTCGACCATCTTGACTGTCCAAACTTCCAAAACATTTTGTTTTATTGAAAATAGAAATTTGTACTTTAGAGCTCTAAAGGGGTAGGTGTGATTAGGCCATGATTAGACCCACTTTATAATGACAGACCAAATTAAAACATAAGTTAAATGGTTCTGGCTAGAGCAATTGATGTCACATATTAACTTAAGCTTTGATTATTTTGTAAAATATTAATAAATATTTTCCTGTTTTGATATTCTTTATGCATGCAAGAACCAATTACCAACGATAATATACCACAATATTTATCATTAATTTTGTGTTTTCTGACATGTGCTCTGTATTTTCCAATTAAGATGACAACAAAAAATGTCAGGCCAAACCTGATAATCTAAAGTTGTTTAAAGTTTAAAGTCTAAAGTAATTTGATATGCATTTCATTATGAAATGAGAAACTAAATTTTTGAGGCCATTAAAGGCCTTTACTGCACCTACTCCTTAAATGCTATGAGTATTTAATAAAAATGGCTTATTATTGTTTAACTGTGATGATTATAATTGTCTAGATACATATTTTTCAAAGAAAAGAAACAAAATAATTGCTGCATTTAATATGCAACAAAGAAATATTATTTTAAGACTGTGATCTGCACTTTATGTACCAAATATTCTGTAGAACAGTAGTATTATATGAGTACTTCAGGGTTTATATATATCATACATGTGGTGCATATTTGATCTGTGTTGTTTAGAAATTAGAGAAAATGTTGATTGCAACTCTAATTAAAAATTATTGAAGTTATTTGTACGTTTTGCCATTTATTGCTATAAAAAGACTGTTCTGATTTGCTCTGTATACACACAGACTAGTCATTGTTCATAGAAACATGATTCATCTGTATATAGACTAAGGTTGACGCCATCCCGAGAATCAACCATTTTGCATACATAACCATATAAATAAATTTTGCAAGAATACTGACTTTTGATTGGCTGGAAAATATTTTCTATCAGAGGATGAAAAACAAATTTGATCGTCATGGAGACACGTGCCATTTGGCGTCATATATTACTCCACGGGAAACTAAGTTTTTGTGTTGATCTCTTTTTTTCAAAAATGTCCAGTTACAAAAACAAAAATTGTTGAGTTTATTCTAGTACTTGAATTTATTTATAAGTATTAACTACACAAAATATTTTCTCCATCGAGGGA
Organism: Limnoperna fortunei; assembly: GCA_944474755.1. Lineage (NCBI taxonomy): Eukaryota > Metazoa > Mollusca > Bivalvia > Mytilida > Modiolidae > Limnoperna > Limnoperna fortunei. The sequence goes on along the minus strand of OX104121.1, from coordinate 38,532,774 downwards.
TAACAAAATTTCCGTTGTGCACATTTAATATAATCCGCGTATTGGATTATACAATGTGCAAAACGGAAATTTTGTTATCCCTCGATGGAGAAAATATTTTTTGTAGTTAATCCTTAAATATACAATGTAATTTTGTTTTAATTTGTAAATTGTATCGATAAATGTTTTATTAGCATTCCAAAATGACTTGCACATATTTATGCAGTTTATGTTGACCTCATTGCAGATGTTTTTGTGAAGGTTAGTTAGAGATGTGGTAGTGTTTGTCTTTTGATTTATTTTCAGTTACAAAAAGTATTTCATTATTTTTTTTCATAAAAAAGAGCGACTGTTAGTGTATTTCTATTTCTAAACTCATGTGGGCCAATACATGAAAAACTGCATATGTGAGGGCTATTCCATTTAAGAGTATAAGGTAGGAAGGATGTTCAAAAGTGTATTTCTATGTCTAGTCATGTGGGCCAATACATGAAAAATCAGCAGATGTGAGGGCTATTCCATTTAACAGTATATGGTAGGAAGGGTGTTCAAAAATAGACAAATAACTACCATTATTTATGTGTTTGCTTCATTTAATAGGCTTAGGAGAAAGAAAATCTGCTTCTGCCCCACCATAGAACACTTTATGTGTCCCAGCTGCTTAATTTTGCTTTGAAGAACTTAAATTAGAAAAAAGAGTCATTTTGAACTTAAATGGGGGTGGTCAGTGACTTATCCATAACTCTGTCGTACTTGTTTTAAGTAATTGAATCAAATTTTAATAAATTCATTATTGTGAACTGTTGAGATGCACTAGCTACATGCAAATTTTCTTTAAAAAATTACTTTTTGAATAAATAGAATAATTAAAACCGAAAAAGGTGTGGCATTATAAAGGAATTAAAACCAAACTTGAACACATTTATAATTATTACTTGTTGATTGCAGTTATTGACTCCCAAAACAAACATTTTATGTATATATTTATTGAATATGTGTGGATGAGTGCTTTAAACTACATGTAGTTTGATTTTGTTGAAAACTGATAATACATTTAAATGGATATGTCATAAAAAGATGAACTTGATTTATTCAACATTATTTTTTATTTAAAACATTATAGTATTTCATTATTTGTGTTCCTGTGATTTTGTTTGTAGTATATTTTGTAAGGTACCAGTGCTATATAGTATGTTCAGAACTTTCAGTCCAATTGATTGTGATATTTTTTTTTTTTCAGAATAAAATGTGATTTCTTCCTTTTACTATTTCTGCACGAGATAATAATTGTTCTAATATGACGTGCCTAAAACTCCAGTGGTAAAATGAGTATAAACTCCTTATCAACATCATAAACGATCAACACTCTTTATGGTGAATTTTTGCATATTTTAATGACGGCACAATCAACTGTGTGTCCTAAATGGCTGACAAGACCTGCAGTTAATTTTTGTTTCCTTAAGAATCAAAATAATAAGTAACCTGTGAGCTACTGGTCACTCAATATACCCCCGCTATTAACATCATTGAATTGACAAAGTAGGTGAACAGTGTACTCGCAATATAGGACCACATGGTAAGGTCACATATAAAATTTCAAATGGTTGTGATAAGTAGCTGCTGAGAAAACTTAAGAAAGTTATGTTGCTGATGTACGGACAGGGGTAAAACAGTATACCCAACTCTTCTTTGATGCAAGGGTATAATTAATTAGGGACACAAATATACTAATGTATAAAGGGTTGGCCCTTTATGCCAGCATTTTATTTGGCATAAAGGGCAAATCTGTGCTAAAATTAGTATTCCTGCCCCAAGGAATTATTTCTTAAACATAATTTACTAAATAAAAGATATGATAGATTAATTTCTTCTATTGGTATTTGCAGCATTCAGACTAACCTCAGTAGTCCCCGACTGATAAATTTGAGATCTCTAAACAAAAATTCAGCTTCAAAGTCTATTCTATGGAATATTTTTATGCCCCCGCGACGACATGTCGGGGGGGCATTAAGTTTTACTCATGTCCGTACGAATTTCTGTCAAGCTTTTCTCAGAAACCGTACATGAGAACAATTTGAAATTTGGCAGGGTGGTTCAGTATCACAAGTTGTATGTCCTAAGCGACTTTCAGACCTGTCGGACAACTACTTCCTGTTTGGGACTTCATTTGTACGTACGTACATCCGTCCATACGTACAAATTTCCGTCAAGCTTTTCTCAGAAACCGTACACGAGAACAATTTGAAATTTGGCAGGGTGGTTCAGTATCAAAAGTGGTAAGTCCTAAGCAACTTTCAGACCTATTGGACAACTACTTCCTGTTTGGGACTTTAGCGGGTGCATCTGTGTCCCATGGACACATTCTTCAATTTTTTATTTTATATTACAGTTTACAATAAAGCTTACAAACTTATTAAGCAACATCAACTAACACCAGGAGGGCAGTTATTTTATGACTGTTTAAACACAAGCCTTGAAGGTACCAGTTCAGTTATTAAACAATTTCTTCTCCAAGTAAGACAACTAGTGCTGCTAACGGACATTGCTCGAATATAAAATGTATTAATCTTGTTTTACCTTGGTATTAATAAAATGTATGTTTAGAATCAAATGTACTGATCTATCGAAATGGGAATCTAAGATGCCTTGTTGGGAGAGGTGTGTGCTCTTTGCAAGTAAAATAATATTGTCCATGGTTCTTCAACTTCAATTAAATTTTCTGACCTATTATCTTACCTGCAATCAATGTTGCCAAAGGTGAGACATATCTATGGGTTTGGTTGTGGCTTAAATAGAAATCCAAAAATCGAAATGTGTAAAAAAGTATTTGCTTTTCTAGGACCTAACATCATGATATCATGTATTATAACAACCGTTCGTATCACTAGAATTTAAGAAACAACAACACATCTCGCATAAGTATAGTAAGCTTAGCTTTAATGTAGAAAGTGTCAATTTAAACAGGATCAGTATTTTCTTTGGCAGGAGCCACTTGACAACGGCCTCTTAATTATTTGTGTATAGGGGAAACTTAACATTTTTTGCTCTCACTTGGGCACGTAGTTTCGTTGAGTAATGAGTGACCCCTCAAAACGAGCGAAATAATTTCAGCTATATCACATTAAATTTTTCGGAGTGTCATGTCAGATGAAATTTTTCGCTAATTTAGAAACCCTGAAGGGTACTCAAGGAAACTAACCCATAAAATAGTCCAGAAATGGGCTTTGCACAATCAGCTGAAAAATAGCCAATACATTTAACCAATTATTTATTTATCAATTCTATATGAAATTGCTTTTTATATACAGCTCAAATATCAAAATTCCATTGAATAATAAATCCACTGTCTATGCTACAGTTCGGCGCAGCCAAATATCAAAATAAGAACTAATTTCCTCTCCCTCAGTCAAAAGTCAAAAGTCGGAGCCGTTGTCACTTGCCTTTGTGCAGTAGAACCATGGCATTTTGTTTAAGAGATTGGCTACTCTGAGAGCTCTCGGTTCTTCAGCAAAGTGTCCTTGTTGGATTGCAGATGAGGGAGGCCCTGTTGGTGGTATGTGGATGTTGTTAGGCAATAATACAGAAATAGTGGCATGGACTCGTACTAAATAACATGATTGAAGAGTGCTATGTTAGTTGGGAGAGTTTTTAACATCCTTGGTTGGACTGTGAAGAATGCTATGCTCCTTTAACCTTTTATGGAACTAATAAACAAAGTGCAGGCATACTGTAGCTGCTACAAAAATCTCTGTACCTACCAAATGTATATATTTTGATTGTAAAGTCAAAGTAACCCCGGGGGTTTTCTGCGGGTACTCCGGCTTCCTCCCCCAATAAAAACTGTACACCATGATATAGCTGAAAAATTGCTGAAAATGGCATTAAAACACTCTTCAAACAAACAAACAAAACAAAGTAACCCCAATTGGAATGTTCTTTAATTTGTTCTTGTCATGATTTATAGCTGACTGGAAGTTAAGAATTAATAATGAGACATACCTATAGCTACTCAAAAGCAGCCAAATTTAAACAGTACATTCTTTGGACATAACAGGGGCCTGGGTGGCTGAGTGGTTCAAGTAGTTTGTCTATTGATCACATGGTCTGTCAACACCGAGATTGCGTGTACGAGTCTCATTGCATTCAGGGTGGGCTCAACTCAATCTTAACTGAAAAGGATTGCCAGTTTTCCTACCGAAGGTAGTGGATTTTCTCCGTGTACTCCAGCTTCCTCCCCAATAAAAACTAGATGCCATGATAAAGCTGAAAAATTGTTGAAAGTGGCATTAAACAACATTCAAACAAACAAAACAATCTGGCCATAACATGTTGATGTCGTGTAGTGGAACCATAGTGTTCAATAATGAGACAAAGCAACAACAGGCCAATAATTTGTGATAGTTTATTCCTGATACAAGGTTTGGATAATGTAGAGTATTATATAATAAATGCAACAATAACAGGACAGATCATAAAGTGATCCTAATAACTTAGGTATAATTATAACATAATGGTTATCTACATGACCCCCAGCTAATGAATAGGGACATGGGGGGAATATCTGCAGCACTCAACATATAGTCAGAGCATTCTAAATATAAACTGTACATACTATATGTATTTTGCAGCTAATCTATTTCAAATATATATAATTGTTCTTACCATTGTTTGCAAAACAAAATTGCTACTTTATCCCCTATTATCAGTACGTTAAAAAAAGCTTCTCTGTTGGTCAACAATGACCTACATAATCTATCCTATTCATCGCAGCACTGTAGAAGTATATAGATATGTGTCCAGAACTCTTATGTACAAGATATATTTGTCCTCGGAATTGCTAACATTATTATTTTTAAAACAACAAGCCAAAATTGCAAAAAAAGGTGAAAAATGAATAAAATTAAATTAACTTTTTAATCCTTTAGAAAATACACTTTCTACTAGTAAATAAAAATGGGTACACATTTTCATTTTAACACAAAATTCTAACAACATATAGGTTTATAAAGTATGCCAAACTAAGTGAGACTTCAGAAACTGATTTTTTTTTTGGAAGTCTGAAAGTTAGCACAGTGTCTATATCACATGACATTTAAACTGGGGACAGGACTTTTATGACCTGATTGTCACATAAAAAAAAAAATAATGTCTTAAATGATTCAATTTGAAAATAATTTGTATCGATAATTAATGATGAACATTTGTACAAAAGGTATTCATTTTCATGTTAAAAAATGCTTAATAATGTGACAATCACCAATTAACCTACAAACAGTAGATGTTTTCATATTAAAGTACATGTATCTTAAAATATATCCTACAAATTTCGTCTCTTATCATTGTGTGTTTATAATACAGATAATGACTATGCAAAATTAACGTGCAGATAAAAAATGGTACACATTCAAAACCAAATCAGTTAAATAAATGATTACCAATAAATTGTAGTATACAATTCATTAATGAGGTCCCATAGTGGTATGTAGATTGCACCAATCATTTGCTCAATGCTATGTGAAAATTTACAGAATATATAAAATATACAAAAATACTAAAAATAATTGAAAAAAAAAACATGCAACTAAAAATATTTTTGGTAGAAAGGTTTTTATACAAAATAACAGATTGACCAACACTACCAATGTTTAAGTTTGTATAACATTAATCAGTTAACAAATTTTAACCAAATAGACTCGGACAGAAATTTAAAGCATCTGGAACCATGGCTATCAATTTCAAACAATCAACACCAATTTGCAGCTTGTTCATGTACTTTGTCAATTTCCCCAAAATAGGGGTACCTGTATGAACACGGTTAATACCATAGTTTTGGTAAAGGCTCATAACATACACAGTAAAAAAGAATATTAAACACTAGATGGACCCCAAAAGTAAACAAATTGAAATATTCCTGGGTTATATTTTGAAAATTCATACAGACCCTGATGTGATTAATCCCAGAAAAAACGCACGGGTCTAAATGCACCTTAAAAATAAGTGCTGACAAACATGGCAATGATTTCTTATGGAAATTTATGAGTTATCTCCCATTTTTTGACAGTCTGTTTATTATGTCCAATTTTTTTAAGGTCCATTAAATTATAATTCTGTACAGACCATAATCATTATTAGGAATTATTGTACTTCTCATAAGTTCTAACTACTTTTAAATATAAAATCATGATCAAACATTAATGTTTTTTCTGACCTTGAATCACCTTCTACATGACCTAAAAAATGACCTTCAAAATTCTAGTGTTCATAATTAGAAATGTTAAAAAAAGTAACAAAAAGAAACATTTGCTATGAATAACATAGTGAAATACAGAAAAATGTATGTTTTCTACAACAAATTATAGGTAGTAAACCAACTCAAATTTAGGCACAGGCAAAAGTGGGACAAGGGAGGTCGAGCCCAGATAATTTCTGTCTCAACAATCCCGAATTTATTTACAAGAAAGAATAAAAATTGCACAAAGTGAAAATGGCACAAAAAGTATATAATAAATTCAACACAAAAAACATTAGAATTAAATCATATCTGAAGTCCACAATCCACTGATATGGTATAAGTATCATCAAGAAAATTATTATTGTATGGACAGAAACCAAAATGTGCATAAATCTGACTGATATTGAGGGTCTAATATACAGTTATTCAAACTAACTGAGGAATATAGTGGTTTTATTGGTCTTGAAACATTTACTATTTCTTGAACAGCAGCAGAGGGAAATAGTAGTGTTGAAAGACAAATAAACTGGCTATATCCAGTGATGCTGTTAAAGGAAATCTCCATATGATATATTCTTCCGTAAATGGACGATTTCTGGTACAGATGACCCAGTACAGATAAGCTCACGTGCACACATCTGTACTTGCTGTGTCATCCAATAAAAACGACAGAAACAAGAACGTTGCTATGAAAGCATAATAACGTTTTTGTGTGACGTTCTTGTTTCCGGCATTCTGATTGGACGTCAGAGACAATGGCGTTTAAAACAATTGAGTCTATAGGTTATAGCGATGTAAAAGTTGTTGGTTTACGGAAGAAATAGGTACATACATACGTTTTTGGGAAAGTCTGTGTGATCTTTCACTTGTGATAAAAAATTTTATGTCTTTTTGCTTGTTCCGCTGCGCTCCACTTGCGAAAAGACATAAAATTTCTATCACTCGTGAAAGATCAACCGGTCTTTCCCAAAAACGTATGAAAGAACTTATTATTCTTTATAGTTTATCTTAACTTTCTTATAATACATTCTTTAAATAAAGCAAAAAAAAATTAGCGGTCAACGACTGTATTTAAAAGTTGTGACATAATCTTTATTACCTATTTTGGTAAGTAATACTTTGCAGTGATGTTTGGATGAACTATTACAGGTAGGCAGATTGGTGACATTGATATATTTCTGCTATCTTCACTCAAATTATATGAATATTATCCAACTGACAGATGCAGTGATGGCTGTAATGTACAATATAAGGGAGCTCTATATACATAAACTTAAATATGATCCGGTCACAACAGTGAACATAAAAAAAGAGAAATTCAATTTGTGTTTATAAAATGAACAAGTGTGGACTGTGAGCCCGCTCTCAAAGGGATACCCCCGGCTTCGCTTCCAATTATCTTCTTTTAATGATACACGAGGTCAATAAAAATCCTTCATTCACATCTACATATAATGTACTTCCTTTATGCTAAGTTTCATTAAATTTCATCAAGCGGTTTAGGAGGAGTTGCACTTACAAGGGATGTGGACAGACGTACAGACAGGGTGATTCTTATATACCCTCCCAAACATGTTTGCAGGGGTATAATAAATTGATTGGTCTCGTTTAACTGAAGCTCATTAGGTTCTTTAGCAATTGCTGTTGGTTTTTTTTTTGGCAGACAGTATCATACATTATATTTAATGAAATTCATATTGACCACTGACATGACATCCAGGGCAATGTTGTTAGGTCTATCTACAAAATTTGGTGTTTAAAATTTTTTAGTATGATACCAAGATGGAGGAGTGGAGGAGGATACGTGGTTATGGCAAGCATATTTAAATAAACCATACAACTACGATCGTTTCCACATAAAAAATATATTAATGTTTCACTTAAAAAAACTGTCAAATATACTCTTTAGTAAATCTGGTAAAGGGCATTCCATTTAAAACTAATTGGTGGGGTACAATTTGTGTTTTGTGATATGGGTTGTTGACCTGTTATCAATGATCATAAGCTTTTTAACAGACAAAAAAAGATAAAACGTAACTTAGTGCTATCCTACCTTTCTTATTAATGGAATAGTCCAGAAACTAAATATAAATGAGCATAAATTGATTCCATAACTGTTTACAAGTAATGGCAGATTCCTAAATTATTAAATATAACTTAAAGTGCAGGAAATAAACATAAAAACAATCAATTCCTGTTTACAAAACAACAAACAAAAGCAACAAAGTTACAAACAAGAACAAAAACAATACACCAAATTTTAGAAATTTGTAGTGCTGTAGTGCAGTTGACTTTTCAAACTATGTGTCAGTTTTTATGATCAGGATACATCTTGTGATTATAAAGTGGTGATGGCGGTACATCTGTAATATTTCCACTGACCATTTTTACGGATTTTCTAGGTTTCCAGGTTGTGGGAAACTGACTAACAGAGTGTGACTGTGCTAGAGTTCCATGAAGTTTCAGTTTAGGAAGAAGAGGTTGAGAGGAGTCTAACTTTGATAATGTATTGCTAAGGTCAATTGACTGATGTAGGGCTGCGAGTTCATTTTTTTCAGTGTAACGGAGGTCATAAGATGACTTCAATGGCTTGTTTCTATCTGTCAATGATAAATCTGGCAAGGATTTGCGTACTGTTATTGGAGTTTCACTCAAGTTTCCATGGGAATGTACTGAATATCTGGGCATTGAATTTGATGATGTTTTAGTATATGTCAATTTGTAATTATTCACACTAGGTTTAGTAGTGCCAGTGAAATTCCAGACAATGGGGGACAACTCTCTATGTCGTCTGCTGCGCTTAGTATCTCCTACTGTTTCATTTTGTCCCCTTTCTTTACTTCTATGCTTCCTATGGTGTTTTCTTTTTTGTTCAAATATGGATTTGTTATAATAAGGCTCAGAATGTTTGTTGGTGTTTGGCACATATCCTGAGTACAATGAGCTATCAGATACTACAATGTTTTCTTTGGAATCCTCTATTCTAAGTGAATCTGGTTTCACATCACTGTTGCTTTGTTCTAGTTTTTCCGTTTCAACTGAGAAATCTCGCAGATCTGCAACTGAAATATTATCATAGTGTCTTCTAAACCCTGAAATTGTACTCTGATGACTTTCAAGTTTCAATGGAGATGGAAAAAAATGCTGTCTTTGTTTTTCCAGTGGGCTCTCTATTATGAATACTGGTTCATTACGTTTTAATACGTGTATGGGATTTTTTGGTAAAATATGAGTGCTAATGATTTCATCCCCTTTCTCATTTACACCTGACTCATTTCGTTGCTTATCAATTTCATAGCTTGATATGAAAATAGATTGGTCTCCATCTTTCAAATTGTTACCCATGCGAGTTTTATTTCCATGAGACACATTCCCTGAATGATCCCCTGAATGGTAGTTTGAGCTACCATTGTCTCTGTCTGGTTTGTTCATATTGCTTTCTCTATCACCTGAATCATAGCTGGCATGCTTGTTTAAATCGGGTTTTCCCTGAGTTTCCGATATGCCAAAGTTAAATGTCTGAGGTATTTCAGGAGGACTAATATCATTCTTGAAAAAAACAACTGTAACGGTTATGTTATCACTGGACCCTAAATCTTTTGCAGTGAGGACAAGATATTTGGCTACACCGCTTAAATCTCCATTGGCAGATTGTACATGTTCATAAACTAGTTTGACAACTGAGCTCGGGTCAATTACATCCCATAATCCATCACAAGCCAAAATGAGGTAATCTTCTGTTCCGTCCAAATCAATAACTGTTGTATCAGCATCACTACTGATGAATTTCTTCTGCGCAACATCACCTATAAAATGAAAGTAATCCATTAAACACAAACCGAATTTGCTTACATATTAGTTTTACAATTACAATCGTCTGGTTTACAGAACATTAAGTCTGTAAGGTTTTCTAAATAAATCTAAAAAAAGGTCTTGAAAAATCATTCTCCAAGTCCAGGCTCCAGTGTACATGTCACTCCCTTGTAATAACAGGAAACATGGACTCAGAACCCCAGACTTGAGAGGATATGAAAATTCTACACCAGATTCTCAATTAGAAGACAGTGTTTTTCAAAAAAACTATGTTAATTATAACAGACAAAAACTTGCAAATATCTGAGCTTAACCTAAGGCAGTAAAAAATTCTGTGTCCATAATGTATATGAACACCGTCCAACATTTCCTAAGATGTAATGATTATCATCTTCCCTTAATTTATCAACTATGAACAAATAAAATACATGTTTCAATACAACAGTGAGTAAAAATACCACCTAGTAAATTTTAAAAAGTGTGGACTGTGAGCATGCTCACAAAGGAATACACCCCACTTCGCAGTCAAGTCCAATTATCTCCCCTTAATGATATCCGAGGTCAATAAAAATCCTTCATGCACATCTACATATAATGTACTTCCTTTATGCTAAGTTTAATTAAATTTCATCAAGCGGTTTAGGAGTTGAGCTTACAGGGGATGTGGACAGATGGACAGACAGACAGGGTGATTCCTATATACCCCCCAAACAAATTATGGCAGTATTCTCAACATAAAACAGAACATTTCTTACAGAAAACTGTGAACTTCCTAAAATTTTCAGAAAACCATTTGTTTAAAACACATTAAAATAATGTTATAAAACCTAACAAGATAACATATACTGGAATGTATTACATAAATAAATGCCTCACATCTGTCACTGCCAAGTAAAGAGAAACATCTAAAAAAAATCTAGGTTGTTTCATTGAGTGTAATAGACACACTAATGTCTCACATATCAATTGATCTAAATATAACTGTGAATTCATAAATCATTTGAAAAAATATATGTCAAGTCAAACATACTGAGAGGGTTCCCAGCGCTAGACACAGGAGGAATTCTTGTCAAATTCATTATATGGAAACCCTGACTGTAGACCATAATGTCATGTTTGGAGAATGCCTCACTCCTTGCATGATAAAGACCCTTTTGTATGCTGAAAAAAGCAAGCTCATTGTAGCTGCTACAAAAGGCTTTATTATAGAAAACACATAGCTTTAATGGACTATCCAATGAACAGTTTGGTTTCAACTGGTCCAGTTTTTTCACAGAAGAAGATTCAAATGTACAAGTTCACAGACAACAACAGTATTGCAAAGTGATGACAATAAAAAAACAACAATCTATGTAATGCATGCTTGCCATAATTATGTAAGCTTGATTTATTACATCAAATAAAAAAATCAAACACAAACCAAAAGAAAGAACGAATAATCGTACCATCACTTTTTTTTTTTTGGTGATGGTACCAATTTAGTCCCATTATTCGTAATGTAGCAGAGCGGGAGAGAATCACTCTCTGCACTTTGATGTCCAAAAGAAGTTGCATATACAATCAGACGTGGTCAATCTTGATATCTTTCGACAGTGTCACCATTTTTTTATCGGTTTTGTGTTTAAAATCGATCATTATTGATACATGATGATAGTTATTGCCGTTTTTAATAACCTGCTGTGCATTGTGTATAAATTGACATTCGTGTCTTTTTTTAATTTTGTGAAATTTACATGAAAAACATTGAGAAACCCGAAACTGAATGGTGTGTTGCATCTTGGGTAATACATATGTAAATTACTGGATTCTTACTATGGAATGGTTGTTACAGTATGCAAATTAGCATGTTTATAATAAAATTAGGTCAGAATATCCACATACGGAAAAATGATCAACATAGCATTTTCCACGTGCATCTTCAAAAACGAAAAAAAAAAAAATTCAGTAAAGATTGATTCCCGTTAGTTTCACAATGTCTAAAGCTTCAATAACGTAAAGAAGATGAATATTATGTTTGAATTTTGTATAAATAGACCGAAGTTAGAATTTTTTATTTGTTACATTACAAGCAATAGGACTGAATTCTGCCGTTAGTCCGACAAATCACAAAACTAACCAGATTAAAAGGGCAGTAAAATTTGGCCTAACCAAAAGACTCAAACATTGTATATTGAATAAACCAAGTTCCTTACCACAAGTCAGGATTGCCTTGTACCCAAAGCATTTATATCTAATCTTATTTATCCAAGCGGACAATAGTGTTCACCAAGAATAAGAGAACACAATTCTAGTTACTTTTAAAATAAGTATATTTTCTTCGAAACAGCTATTTTTCAAATATCTTTTCATTAAGTAAAATTTTTCTAAAGAAAAAAATAGTGCATCTAATGGGACAATAAATGACATCCGGCTGCGTTGCATTACTCAAACACTACAAATGGGATTGTGATGAAAAATTGAACTTCATTTTACAGTACTTTAACAGTTATGTTTTCAAGCTATCATCTGTCTAACCACCAGGGCACGGACAGACAGATGGTCACTCATATCCATATGGACGGTATCACATAACACCCTGCCACCTTGTGTGGCGCTGTATAAAAACCAGTATAGAACATTAGAAGCTTATCATTTACAAGTTGTGCATGTTTGGTTTCCTTCTGGAGTAACCTCCCTTTAATACTTTGGTAAGAATTGACAATAAACAATAATGTGAGCCGTGTACCCGTGCTGTACAAGTGAGAACTTTCTCTACACAGACCCATTAGTCAAGCTGTAACATATTTTCATAGTGCTAATACAAGTTGATTAATTTTTCTGTTTATACAAATAAATATTTATTCAAGCATGCATATAAGTAAATGTTATTTAAACTGCTTGAATGCTAATGAACATTAAATTCTCGCTAATACACCATTCTAAACTCCACAACATGTCAACACGCCAAGCAATGATGATGATAGCTATTAATACAAGCAGAATACACTCTCTAACCCCAAGGCATTATACCTATAGCTTTAGAAACCGCTAACATGCCATTTACTCGCCATGTTCCTGACATGTTTAAAACATAACCTCCAAGGTTTTGTATTCGGATTCTTTCATCCTGGAAGATATTTATTTATTAGACAATTATATACAACAGTAAACAACATAGACAGTTCTACAGTATAACATGTCAGAACGAGCCTGCCAAGTCCTTAGGAATATAATATTCCATAGCTGGGTTCAAAGTTTGTTTTGAAAATTCATCAAATTCAGCGTGAAAAAAAAACTTAAGTCATTTTAAAGTTGCTCGAGTCTACTGGTATATATATAAAAATACCAGTATGTCTGAAAAGATTAGCAGCCAAATGTTACCACTTAAAATGTATAGAAAAGGATGGTCTTACAAGACAGATTTCAGATCAATTAAATGTACTATATACAAATTTGTTTATCTGAAAGTAAATGATGCAATTGTATGACAATGACAAGTTTTCAGTACTGACATGCTACTATGTAATCCGATTGGCCAAAAAGTTTAAATCTTTATAGTCTTTCTTGGAAATGAAATAACAAAGTACACATCTTATAAATTTTAAATCGCAAATAATGAACTTGTACTTACAAAAAAACAATTTTAGACAAATTCCAATCATCAAAAAAGATAGGCAATTGGAAAAATACCAAAGATATTCTATAAATAGAACATTTTGACAGAAGACTATAAATGATTCAAATTTTTGGCCATTTTTATATAAAACATGAGACTTAGATTACCTATAGCTCTAGATACTGACAAATTCCCATTAACACGCCATGTACCCATAAATAGAATACATCCTCCTAATGCTTCAATTCGGGCCTGTTCATCCTAAAATACATGGTCAATATGACAGTTTTATTTGATAACACTGTAGATTAATTTAATCAATTTTCAAGGTTTAAGAAGAATCTTTCATAGATATTTTATGTTGTGATTTTAGTAGTTGTTCCTATTAGAAAAGCAGGAAAATTTAATTGTATTTTGCAGAGTATTGGAATTTGGGGTATGCATGTTTCATAAAATTGACATCAATTTTGTAACCTACAGTTATTTATAAATCCACAGTATTTATTTATATTAATAAAATTAATATATGATCATATATTTATTACTTGCATCATGTAAAAAAAAATTAAAAATTAAAAAAAAAACTACTGTGCATTGCCTTGCAAACCAGGTCAATACCGATAACCTAGGATGATACAGAATATAGTTTCAAGGTATAGATACCATATACCAGTAGTAGGTTTTTCACATTTTTAAAGGATATTACAGAAGTATGTCAACATACAGTGGCCTCAATCAAAATTTTACCTCTGATATTTAAAAATGACTCTTTAAATAGCTGACACATTTTCTGTTGATGCTTGTTGCCAGACAACTTTGTTTAAGTTAAAGGGTACCACTCAAAGACAATCAGCACAAAATTGATCAAATTGGCACAATTTTTATGATTGTTTCTTTGGTACGAAGATAATTTTAAAAAGGATCAATGTTTGGATTATTTATTTATTGCCTTCCAAAAAGCACCAAATTAGGCAAAAAGGTAACAACTTTAAAAAGTGTATTTTTAGTAATGTTAACTGCAATTATACAATGGGACTGATTGGGCACTGTGGTATCTAAGCTGATTTTGAATAAATTATTTTAATATTAAAATATGCAAAAAGTACAACCCCATTCGTAGACATATGACAGTTTGAAAAGAGTCCTCACAAGGGTAAAGTTTGGTGGCAGTTAACTAAATAGTAGTGTCAAATGAATTATTCAAGATATTTTTTTCAAGGTAAGGTTATTCGCATATCAGCACAACATCTGATATATTTTTTGTTAACTAATTTGCAATGTTAAGAAATCACTTTATTTCAGTAATTGCATTAAAGTAATTGGCAGGCAGAGAGACTTGATAAATTCAGAAATTAAACAACCATAGATAATTCATATACACATATATTGTAGTTCAGACATGTTAAGCTGGTGTGATTAAAGACATTTAAAGCATAGTGAAAATGCTGTAGTAATAGAGCATTCTCAAAATAGAAAAAAAGGCCTGTCTGTTATTATCATTGTATTGGTCTTGTTTTTATTTATTTTTTTTTTAGATTTCAACATTCATGTAGTTTATTTTATATGTTCCTAACGACTAAAGTCTGATACTAAATAACCATTTTAAAGGATATTTATATAGAGAGAGCTGTATGGGAAATAGATCAAAACAAAACAAAACTGCTTCTGACCACATAATTTTCTCACGGTAATCCTCCCGACTTTTAGACTAAAACCCCATTGTTTTCAATTTTAAATTGTAAAAAAATAAAGTGTACATATGCCTCTTACCTTTTTATGTGTTTGATAATATAATTACAAGTCTTGTAAAACAAAGATTACGAAACCAAATTTATATGGCTCTTCAAGAGGTGTTCCTAATCATAGGAGGCATATTCTCAGAAGTTTACTTGAAATGGCTGAATGGTTACATTATTATATATATGCAAGGTCACTTGGTCCTTTAATGCTGTTAAATTTTAGAAAAATTTTACATGACATACCAAACAGTAATACCTTGTAAAAATATATCAATATGTGCATAAAGTATTAGAAAATGTATGGAAAATAATGAGATATAAAGGATCTAACACCGGTGGGAGGGCAAGACGGGAAAATCTCAGACATCCAATGAAAAGATTTCTGGTCTTCAACGAGGCTCTGCCGAGTTGGAGACCAAAAGAAATCTTTCACGCGGGTGTCTTAGATTTTCCCGTCTTGTGCAACCAATCACTAATTCGTTAAAAAAAAGTCCGGTGCTGTCATGTTTAAAGTTGTCAACAAATAAAGTTATCTACCCTGAACGTAATCTTCAGTGTATAAGTTGTTGCGTCAACGTGTTTGTTTTGACGTGTACCGCTATCAGATTGCGACATAAATTGGTTCATGGAAGCTCAGATATGTTGTTTTCATGTTAATATTTAAAGAGGCCTAGTAAACCAACACAACTAAAGCAGATATTTATGATTTTTCTCAGTGAACTGACAGTTGACGTCACAATACATTTTTACGGGAAAAGGAGCGTGAAATTCTTATCTCACCCACGGGTTGAGATAAGGATATCTCAACCAGCTAAAAATAGGTACCTCGCTGTCTCATTAGTGAGAAAGTAATGGACTGGAAAAAGACAACGCCATAATTAGACAAAACATTTGTATAGCCCTTCCTACTGAAAACTCAGACTACCCTTATAATTTTTGTAAGTCCGTGGTACCATACTGTACAACAGACACTTAATCTCTAGGTTCCCGTTCCACAAAAGGGCATACAACTCGGTCATAAATTGTGTACAATCTATGATCATGAGTCGTACAATGTTTTGTGAATGGGAGCCAAAATAATCTGTTAACACAAAACACAATGATATATAGTTGGTATAACAAATTATGAGACCTCCTTAGCTTTAATTGATAGGGACTTCTGTTTTATACCTAGCTTGTTTTGTGTTAAGGTATCCGGACCACAATTGACCACGTGATCATATTTGGTGTCCCGGATGTCCATTGTATTTCAATGGAGCAGACCTCGGTAATGTTCGGCAAACATCGGAAATACTATTTGAGTAACTAATTTTTTTTGCTCAAAACAGTTAACATTAATTAAAAGTAAAACAATATATTTAATTTGTATCATAAATTAGCAATACCTTTATTTAATAAAGCTGTATTTCTTGGTCGAAAAATAAAATTAAACGGTGACTTCAATTATGGGTCGGATACCTTAAGTTCTCAATTACACAAAAAAATTTAAGATAACACAGCAGAAAACTACCAGAAGTCAATTTTACAAAAAAGTTGTAAGTATAAAATCTATCATAAGCGTTGGAAAATCAAAGAAAAATGTATAGTGATGTCAGCACTTACGATAGATTTTACACTTACAACTTTTTTGTGAAATCGACACTAGGGCTTTATCTTTCCTACCTCTCTCTCTGGTTTGTGTGGGTTCATGACCTTTACTGACTGTCCACTCCGTACAAGTAAAGCCTGTGAATCTCCAAGCCATGCTATGTATAGCTTATTCTTCTCTATGAATGCTAGAACACCTGTTGAACCACTCTTCAATCTCTGAAATAGAGACATCATGTGTATTATCCATTCTTTTATATGCATATAACATCCATAGGAAGTAATCTCTACATTATTTAGCATTCAAATGAAATCTTTAAATATCTATTACTGGTACCTTATCCTGGCTACCTTAATATTTAAAAAGAGAACACATGTAGATTGAATGTCAAATTCGATATAAGATAACAAACCATCTTGGTCCTTTATAACATTAGGAATTTTTTTATAGTATAAGTTATATACGTTCATATCCGTAGATATGGAGATTTTAATGCCTGAAGTGCCCCAAGTACGCCCTGAGAAAGAAAGTTTGATTGGAAATAAGTACAAATATCCCTTTTTTACAAGGTGTAGGGTACTACCTTTGGTAGAACCCTACAGTTCTCGAAAAAAAAAAAGTTTTTTGTTGGATTTTTCAATAGATGTTGAAAAATTAAGTTTTGGAGCTGAATGTCTTGCAGAGACGTCATAATAGTGTGACATAATAGTTCGTCCAAGATTTCATCATCCTGTATATGACGCAAATTAATTACCATTTCTAATATTAATGCATCTTACGGACTATTGTGAAACTAACGGTTAGCCACAATCGGGTATATGACCTAGCAATGCCCAGGGTATATTAGTTTTGTAACGAAGTTTACCGTAATTGACCAATCAAATTCCAGGAATAATACTGATACAGGGATAAGATAATAAATATAAGGAATGTAATTGTATATTCTCTTATGATTGTCCTTTTTTATCTATTTCTTATGTGACTTGTTTTATTCAATGGACAATGATGAGATATGAACAAGAAATATGAAAAATGCATTGTGACATCATTCCCTGACGAAAAAATACTTTGTTTGTTGTATGTGACCAAGCTTGTTTTCTATAAAAAAAGGAAGTAACTCTAAGTAGAAACAGTGAAGGAAATTTCCAAGTGATTTTCCACCTAGCATCAGACTTCAATATGTGACCAATCTAAAATGGTTTAGCAACTTAATATGCAAAGAATATTTTGTTGACTTAACATACGAATTGTTATTCCATAAACCTTCTTCTGATTTCAATAAAAACACACAACTAAGTTTTAACTTGATCAAAGTAGATATTAAATGGCGCCATCTTTGTTTACACTGGTTACACTAAAAGTAGTTCGGTCAACGTCATTTACCCAAAAATACATTTAGTGAAGTTCATTTACTTATCAATAAAAAAAATTCTGTTGAAAACCTCTCCTGCAAGTAATATCAACCAATCAATAAACATATTCCTTAATATGCTAATCATATTAGAATTATATGAATATGCATCTAAACTGTAAAACTGAAATCGGATGACATATACCAGACTGTCAGTATTATTACATAAATGAAAGTTTTTATATTGGCCTAAAAACTACTTTCGGGTCATGATAAATCGCAACAGTACTCACAATTCAATCAAAATATGGTACACATTTGTAACACAAAAATCTTGTCAACAACAATTGACCTGTCTGCAACCAATACATTTGCCACGATAGACGAGGATTTGTTTGTTTTATTTACTTAATAATAAAACAGTTACTGACTGTGATATGCAGTCAGTATTTCTCAACCACATACATGTATATTCACCTAGCCTAGTGTCTATGTGAATATTACTTTTCCTCTGGTTGAGAAAATCCCAAAAGCAACCTATATTAAAGTCGGTAATTATATATTATTCAATACTTTAATTTGCTTTGTAAGCTGAAATCTGATTGGCCAATTCAAACACCGTTAAAATTCAAATAGTTCTATGATGTCATTGCTGTTTTTAATGAAATAATTGTCAAGATTTATAGTTTAAATTAAATTATAAGGACTATTTCAAATTTCTAAACAGGTTATACCATTAAATATGGTTTGAGTCGATTTACATAAACCGCTTCGTGCTTTAGTAAGTGTAAACAGATCCAAACCATATTATATCATATAACCTGTTCAGAAATTTGAAGTATTCCTTAATTAACAATCCACAAACCCAAATTATTGTCCAAATCCAAAAAAAGGTCTGCTACAATAACATGTCACTGGAAATGTATCTCATGCATTTTGGATATGAATATTGCTGGAATATTTTTAAAACGTACTGATAATTTGCTGGTGTGTGAAAACAACATGCATCCTGGTCCGTTTGTAATAATTATTAAATGTAAGAGGGCAGCATATGAACACATTGAGAGTAAATTTTTAAAGTACTCTACATTAGAACAGTGCATCAGATTATGTTACTTTCACATACTTCTCTTGCTGCCTTGGCAATAAATTTCTCATCAGTGGATTTAAAAGCAGCTTTAAGGGCACTTGCTGGGTCTCGAGGGAATGCATCGCTGTGTACAAAGTGGTATGGAATGTGAGCTGCGGCATAATTGGCAGCCTCCACACCAGCATGACCATCAAATACAGCAAAAAATGACTTGTGGTCATCGTCCTGTGGAAAAAATGGTAAAACATCTAAATTTTTATTATATAATTGTACTGAAAACAATACTAAAAGTTTTTAAGCATATAATAAGTATCCTATTAATGGTTAATATGAACATTTAACTGCTTCACCATTTTGATAGTGATCGTTAACACTATAGAAGGTCTGGGGTAAACATGACTGCATTCAATATCACTTTGTTGTGAACATTAAATTTCATTCACAAAGTAGGCCCAACACTGATTCATCTTTTTGGATAACCCCCAGAGGTGACCTCTAAAGAAGTTTAGATAACCCCAGAGGTGACCTCTAAAGAGGTTTGGATAACTCCAGAGGTGACCTCTAAAGAGGTTTTATTATAACAAATGACCGATATAAATTTAAACAAATAATGTACATGTACATGCTAATTTTGAGCTATATTTTTAAGTGTATTGTTTCAAAGAAGCATTGTTACAAGAGATGTTTCCTAATTGTGATTTCCTGGTTTGGTTTAAGCATCCTGGTCTACGATGACTAAGTGTGTGGTAGGAAATGTTGTATGGATGACATCAGAAGTTTCGTCTCAATTGGTTAACCCGTTTCAGAGAAGAAGAATTTAAAAACTTTTCCTGATAGGGTCCTATGTTAAACCAAGTCCTGCAGTGTTGGTCATTTTCAATTTCCAATTGGCATAAAAAACCAAAACTTTATAAAGGACCCTCAAGAATGCTGTTGGTGATCAGTTTTGTTTCAATTTGTTAACCCATTTCAGAGGAAAATCTTTTTAAACTTTTCCAAAAGAGTCATATGTTAAACTAAGTCCTTCAGTGATGGCCATTTGTAAATTTGGATTAGCATAACAAATTAAACTTTATACAGAGGACCATCCAATGAATGCTGGAAACAAGTTTTGCTTCCATTGGGTAGCTGGTTTCAGAGAAGAAGCTCTTTTAAACTTTATTCCATAGGTTCCTGCAGTGGTGGCCATTTTGGATAGGAATAAAAAAACATTAACCTAAACTAGAGTAAAAAAACCTGTGAGCAATGCTCACCATTGATACCCCCAGCTTCACAATTACTTTGAAAATTCAGGTGTTCTTAATTATGAAATTGAAACTTTATCTAATTAAACATGAAGGTGAAATTGCAGATAATACATGTAACCCTCCCCAATCCCCCAAAGAATGGCATCCCCTATGTCAATGACAAAGTCCATGTTTTTCTATGGGAAACCTCCAATAATATTCTGATCAAAATGTTTAATCACGCCGGGTATTCGGACACACAGAACAGGGTGGAACACAAAAGAACGGGTGAGGTGGATGAAAACATCGTGTTCAGGTAGGTGTGTTATTTTCATTCTGAACGTATTGAAATAGGATTAAAGACAGAAATAAGTTAATGCAGCCTTTTGTATGTCCCTGAACTACTAGTACACCAAGTATTGTCTGTTTTTACTGGAGAAATAATCCACAGGAACGTCATGAACACAGAAATTACTTCGGAAAAAGTAGACTTCCAACTTTCGTTGATTGTAACTTCTCGCGAAATGCAAGTTACAAAGTCTTTTTGGTCAATATAGATACCCCAATGCATACTTGATTATCTGTGAAAAGTTGAACTTCTAACTCGACGTAATAAGCACAGTATTCTTCATTATCCAAACATAGTTAGCGAAATTTTGACACAACGGACCGCGGGTGATTCGAGATGAAGAACACTAAGAATGCGGGTGTTGGACACACAGAACAGGGCGTTAACTAGCAATGACCTGGTATTAAAGAAGTGTCTAATCACTATTTTATTTAGTTTTCTGTGTCCAAATGTTGTAGAACACCAGTTTAAGTCATGTTAGTCCTATATCTTTGTTATAGAATACATTTTATATGCACTTTCATATACTAAGTTAACCTCATACTAGTATATTACGGTGGAGACATCGACATATTCTCTGTAGTTAATATATGTGTTTTGTCAAATTCGTGAAGTACCGTACTGCTTATATATTATTTTTATAAATAGTATTATTCAGGCAACATTTGACTCGAACACTTAGAACGCGGGTGTTGCACACACAGAACAGGGTATATGTAAGACCGTCCTGAACAGTTTATCCACTTTCTTTTAGTTTAGATGGAACGACTCCTTCGTGTATTTTAGTTTGATATCTTTTTTGTTTCCCATTGGTTAGTGCAATATAAGTTGTCTGTATTTAAGCGTTTTGGTGCCATGATCAGATGAAAAATGGTCTATAATTGTTTCTAAGCAAGTTCCTTTTACGCCAATAAAAGCATTTATATATATAATATTAGCAGCTTGACTTGACAAAAACCCAATATAAGGACAAGGCTTAGAAACGGAGTATAATGGCGAGGCTCTGCCCAATCTTCCCAGTTTCATGCCGAGTCCTTATATTGTGTTTATGTCAATTCAATATAATGTTTATCCTGCAATCTATCCTAAAATATTTCCTCCTAAAAATTGTTGTAATTGTATCCTTATTAAGCCTATACACATAGTGCACAGTATTTTGGTAATCAACATGATTGACGTAAATTGAGTGATGTTTCAAGAACGATTTCTGCTTTTCAAGGTGAATTTTAAATACAAAAGTAATGCACGTAACAAGTTTAGTAAAACATTATCAACAGAAATAACAACAAGATACTATTTTCAATATCACATAGGTTGTACTGTATTACGTAACTTGTCGATTCGGTGTACAAACTTTTCCTGTATGTTTAATGGCGATCACACATATATACAATATTCGTTCATTGTCATAAAATATACAGTTTATTTGTACTAGCCTTAGAAACAGGTAGGAATGCGATGTTCTACCTGTTTCGCGGCGAGTACAAATAAACTTTATATTTTCCGACAATGTACGAATATTGTTTCTATTCTGCAACCAGAAAATCATTTTATACTAATGAAAAGCATTAAAAGTGCACTTTAACCGATTTTTGACTTGAAATTTTCGGCGCGTAATCATGTGATAGCCTGACGTCACAAACAAATATCGTATTTGACAACATGCCGTAAACCAGAACAGAATACTAAATATCGTTAAAAGTAAGGACAGGGGCACCAGGCGCCGACGTCATTATTTACAATTCTTATATGACGTCCTTCATACGCTTTGGCCCGCTATGACGTCACAACTAGAATTCCGACGTCATATGAAAATAGCAATCGGAACATCTCTCGGCCATTTCCGTCAAGGGTCGGGAAGTAACCGAGGTGATCCGATTTATGAAAATAGCAAAAAATCCGACCGAGCCAAAAGTCAAGGGACAGTTACAAATCCGGATATAGACAAACGCAATACAAAAACCAAAAACACAAAAAACAGAAAGAGAGTAACCCGAACCCAATAAAAACCATGGGTGCACTCAGGTGCTCCGGATCAGTAAGCAGTGTCTGCCTCTAAATAGACACCCGTCGAGTTACTAATTGTCATGCCTAGGGAAAAGTCAAATCCAGGAATAGGAAACACTACCTATGACGCAGTGAAAATGTCAGATCGTATTTGAGACACTGATTTACCATAACGATCAATTAAGTCATGGTGACGACCATAGAACTTCTGAAGAGATAACACCAACCAAGGTACAACAAACCTTTGTTTGAGTAGTGTAGCAGTCAACAGCAGTGATTGGTCAAGAAAATCAGAATACCGATCCCAGGATCTAGAATAACATATAAGTTGTGAAATGTACACACCATACGCTGGAGCTGCTGGAATGTTGCTATCAATAAACGGGAAGTTGAAAATAAGAAAGTTGAAGTCATCACGTTTGTACGGTAGTCTAGTTTGTAGTTTTCCTGAGTCTATTTCTAGAAAAAGGTCTAAGTAAGAGGCTGACCTTAGTGTATTGGTGGTATCTTTAATGTCAAGCTCGCTAGGGTAAATTGAATGTAAATAGTCACCAAATTTAGCATTGTTGAGGGACAAAACATCAGCAAATTAGAGGAATGTTAAATTAAAGGTCTGGGCCAGTGTCTTCTTTCTTCTTCAGTAGGCCTTCTAGGAACTCAGCCTCATAAGAGTACAAAAACGGGTCGGCGAGAAGAGGAGCACAATTATTACCCATTGGAATACCAACAGTCTGTTGAAAAACATGTCAACCAAACATGACGAATATGTTGTCGATCAGAAAATCTAACATATGACAGATTTGGTCTTCAGTATTATATTTAGAGTCATTTATGACGAAGTAAGTTCTGTCATATACGCTCAAACACAATGCAATTTTGTTAAGATTTCTCAATATTTGTTTGCTTAAAAGGTAAGTATATTCAATAAAATTACGAGAATATATGTGTATGTCAATTTTATTTGCTTTAACATACTGCTGTGGGATATCTCTTATTAGTTTCAAAAAAACAAAATTAACACTGAAAGCGTACTTTTAGAGCCGCTGCGAAAAGTTAACTCATTTGTTATACATATTAGAATTGAAATAGATTATTGCAATGGGGATCTATACGAATTAGGACATGGTCAGACCTTATATTTTTCTTCATTTTATACCTCGCTGATAAATATATGGTCTGACCATGTTCTAATTCGCATAGAGCCCGATCGCAATAATCTATTTCTTAAATAAAGCTTTGCTTATTTGTAGTGTCGTATTTGTTTAGTTGAACCGCTAGTTGCAAAATAAATAGACATTCATGGTCTGGATTTGCAGGGTTGCGCCATAATACTTTGAATTTAGCCTGTTTGAAGTGTTTGTTTAGAAGAGAAAAAACACAGATGAAAATAATATATTTATTTATGGATTAAAACAAAAACACTTATTTGCGCTATTGCAACATTCCGAATTGTTTACATTTGGCAAGGAAGGTCAAACAGGTACTTTAAAGTGGGCGTTGCTAAAACTCGTTTTATAGCCAGTGGCAGTGAAACACATACAAAATTTAAGCTGCTCTAATCGAAGGATTGTTCCTCCTCTATAAAAACATTCATGAAAAGAAAATATACGGTTGCTCATTACAATAATACATGTAGAAAGGGGACGAAACAGTTTAAATAAAAAAATATAAGCATTTTCACCCGGTTCGTTGTGTTCTCTAAAGAGCACACACCCGCGGTCCACAGTGTCCTCGCCCGCGGTCCGTTGTGTCAAAATTCCACCAAGTATGTTTAGATAATGAAGAATACTGTGCTTAATACGTCGAATTAGAAGTTCAACTTTTCAAAGATAATCAAGTATTCATTGGGGTATCTATACTGACCATAAAAACTTTGTAACTTGCTTTTCGCGAGGAGTTACAATCAACGAAAGTTGGAAGTCTACTTTTTCCGAAGTAATTTCCGTGTTCATGACGTTCCTGTGGATTATTTCTCCAGTAAAAACAGACAATACTTGGTGTACTAGTAGTTAAGGGACATACAAAAGGCGTTATAAACTTATTTCTGTCTTTAATCGTATTTCAATAAGTTCAGAATGAAAATAACACACTTACCTGAACACGATGCTTTCATCAACCTCACCCGTTCTTTTGTGTTCCACCCTGTTCTGTGTGTCCGAATACCCGGCATGTTAATATCCAATGCACAATGGCAATATGTGACCAAGATTCTGTGTAAGTTTCAACAAATTCCATTCAGTGGTGTAGGAGTTGCAAATAAAAGATGGGTATCCCATTATGTCCATTACAAACTCCATGTTTTTCTATGGGAAACCCCAAATATCATTCCGATCAAAATGTTAAATATCTCCTGCACAATGGCACTATGTGACATGGATTCTACTAAAGTTTCATCAAATTCCATTCAGTGGTGTAGGAGGAGTTGCACATAAGAGATGGGTATCCCCTTATGTCAATGACAGTCCATGTTTTTCTATGGGAAACCCTAAATATCATTCCAATCGAAATGTTATATATCTAGTGCACAATGGCAATATGTGACAACATTCTGTGTAAGTTTCATCAAATTCCATTTAGTGGTGTAGGAGGAGTCGCACATAAGAAATGGGTATCCCCTTAGGTCAATGACAAAGTCCATGTTTTTCTATGGGAAACCCCAAATATCATTCCGATCAAAATGTTAAATATCTCCTGCACAATGGCACTATGAGAAAAAGATTCTGTGTAAGTTTCATCAAATTCCTTTCAGTGGTGTAGGAGGAGTTGCAAATAATAGAAAGTGTAACTGACGGACAGACGGACGGACGGACACCATGAACACTATATACCCCCCGCTTTTCAAGCTGGGGGTATAACAAGGGCCATTCAATGAATGCTGGGGATAATTTTTGTTTTAATTTTGTTTTAAGAGAAGCCTTTTTTAACATTTCCCATAGAGTCCTATGTTAAACTATGTACTGTTGTGGCAGCTATTTTGAATTTCAGATTGGCATACAACATAAAATTTATAGAGAAACATCCCATAAATGCTAGTGATTAGTTTCGTTTTTTGTTCAAAATGGTTAACCGGTTTCAGAGAAGAAGCCTTTTCAAACATTTTCCCATAGGATCCTATGTTAAACTTAGTCCTGCAATAGTGGCCATTTTGGTTTTTGGATCAGAATGAAAAACTTTGTAAAGAACCATCCAATTAACACTGTGACCACGTTGGTTTCAATTGGCCTAGTGGTTTCAGAAAAAAAGATTGAAAAGTTTACAAGCAACGGACGCAAAGTGATGACAATAGCACACATGACCATATTATTACAAAATTAATCAAGTCAAATACTGTACTGCTTGAATTACAAACATATCACGAGCAACTACTGTAAGTCTAGAATTTAAATTCTTTGAAGAAACTAAGATTTTAGTAGATACGAGGTCTTTTCATTTGTGTTTTAACTTCATGAATATAGCATAAATTAAATACTCTAAAAAAAGAAAAAACTTGTACACAACTTTCCTACGTTTATCAGTTCTCTTTAAGCAGTGTGACTCCCTCTGCCAATGTAACAAGTCACCATAACACAGAAGATCTGCTATATAAAGTGTAGTTTTTTAACTGCATTTTACTTACTGTTAGTTCATAAAGCGTATTAAGATGAGGTATTGTGACATGGCGGTCTTCCATCTTTCGTCGTGTATTCTTGATTTCATGGGTACATGTATATAACATGTTCTTTGGAGTAGACAAATCTGGTAAATCATCCTTCCACTTCTTACAGACTTCATGGACACGATTAATTACTCTGCTACACACTTTGTCTGCATCCAACACTATAAAATAAAGTTGTTCCTAGTATTTGGTTGATGACTGATTATATACAAAAGTTTATTAGTTTTGGTTGTTTAAACATTGTTTAACGCCACTTTCAGTAATTTTTCAGCTATATCATGGAGTCCAGTTTTTATTGGGGAGGAAGCCGGAGTACCCGCAGAAAATCACCAACCTTCAGTAGGAACAAGTTTATTGGTTAGTGTGTTTCTGATTACAATCAATAATTGCAAAACTGATTAGTAAAAACAAGACACAAATGTTAATACTTAATATTCTGTAGGAACTGATTGCAGTTTCTCTCTCTCCCATTTTACTAGTATATAAGTATATTTCTATACTTTCTGGAATATCACTCAGTTTTATTTTTTACTCCATAAGTTTAAGAATTTAAAATAGCTAATGTTTTATTAAAAGCAAAGCAACAAAAATAAATAATGCATCAATTATACTGTAACTTTGAAAATATTTATAAAACTTGATTGTGCTGTCAAAAGCATATCCAATAATAATTAGATAAATGTTTTTTTTTTATTTCACTGATTGCCTCACACTAGTAGTTACGTTAAATGAAAACTAGTCGATCTAGCTATCACTGATACCCCCGCTTTGTAAAAATTTCTAACGTTTTTCGTGGACTGTGACCTTGAAATTTGACAGATTTCACCCAAAATCGATAGGCTTCTTACCCACATAATATATAACAATATCCCACAGTTTCATTCAAATCGGATGCAAACATTTTGTGTTATTGTCAGGAAACGTTTTTTTCTAAAAATTTCTAGTTTTTCACGGACTGTGACCTAGAAATTTGACGGATTTCACCCAAAATCGATAGGCTTCTTTTTAACCTGATATATAACAATATCCCAAAGTTTCATTTAAATCACATGCAAACTTTTTGAGTTATTGTCCGGAAACAAGTTTTTTGTTAAAATTTCTAACGTTTTTCGTGGACTGCAAGCTTGAAATTTGACTGATTTCCCCCAAAATTAATAGGCTTCTTACCAACATGATATATAACAAAATCCCAAAGTTTCATTAAAATCGGAAGCAAACTTTTTGAGTTATACTATAGTCCGGAAACAACATTTTTGTTAAAATTCCTAACGTTTTTCGTGGACTGCGACCTTGAAATTTGACGGATTTCCCCCAAAATCGATAGGCTTCTTACCAACCTGATATATAACAATATCCCAAAGTTTCATTTAAAACGGATGTAAAATTTTTGAATTTTCATCCGGAAACCAAGTTTTTCTTAAAATTCCTAACGTTTTTCGTGGACTGCGACCTTGAAATTTGACGGATTTCCCCCAAAATCAATAGCCTTCTTACCAACCTGATATATAACAATATCCCAAAGTTTCTTTCAAATCGGATGTAAACTTTTTGAATTATCATCCGGAAACCAAATGTGGAAGGACGAACGGACGGACGGAAAGACGGACAGACAGAAGGACGGACGGACATGAGGACCACCATATACCCCCGACTCTGTCGAGCTGGGGTATAATTATACCATACTATGCATTGTAATCCTAATCTAATAATCTCACAAAAGCCAATAAGACTTTTATTACATGTACTAGCTACATAGTATGTCCAATATTTATTTTTTATTTCAATTTTTTTTTTAAAATATTAAACATGTTTTCCGGACCCATTTAAAACTCTGTAAAGGTGTTGAATTATAGATGGGAGATAACTGTTACATATTTGTAAATATAACTTTGTACTATTACAAATATAAATTTAATTGGCTTTCCAAAAACACAATAAAATCCAATCTGAGATAGTAGATTTACATCAACATGGCCAAAAATATTATTTTGTACATATGTAAGGTTTCGTTTATTAAAACTGTATCACATTAAAGTTTTGGAAGACTAGTTGGCCCAGTGGTCAAGGTAGTTAGTATTCCACTATTACCGGTAATCAAGTACCTGTCAAAACTGAGGGCAGGGTGTGCTGACTTCAACCTTAATTGACAAGGATTATCAAATTTCCTACAGAAGGTCATGGGCTTTCTCTGGGTACTTTGGCGTCCTAAACCCCCTTCCCAAAAAAAACAAAAAACAAAAAAAATTAATGCCATGATATAGCTAAATAAAAAGAAAAATAACTAAAAGTGGCAAGCTCTAGAAAATTCTAAGGCTTTCCTGTTCACAAGATGGTCTTAGCTGGATTTGGTGCAACTTTTTAGAACTGTGATGATAAAGCTCTTCAATATCTGTATTATTTGTTCTTTCAATCTTTTTGGTTGATAAAATCCAAATCTGGGGTAGTCAATAGTATACACCCTTGGTATCTTTAAAGGCACTTTATTTGTATTGTCAATAAATGTATTACATATCCCACCTATATCCTTGTCTTGAGCAATAATGTCCGATCCCTCATTTTCAATCTCTGCTTTTTCATCTTCTTGTGATAACTGCAACTCAGTTGTATCAATATGGCGAACTGATTCATAGACAAACCTGGAGATGGCTGCAGAAAGTATGTGAGGACATTTACTGAAACAAAAGAATATTTAAATCAACAAGTAATACAGAATTAAACTAAACTGGCTATGGCTAAATAACAGTGTTTGATTAACAAAGTGCTAAGGGCAATGGTCTTACTTATACCAAATGATAGCACCTGGTCCTTTACAATAGTCTGGGACCTTACTAGAACGACTTCCAGAAAGCAACCCCACAGAACTACCCAGCATGTCCCCAGGCATTTTGTAGAATCTGAAAAATGGTAGGCTCATTGTAGCTGCAGAAAAAGGTAAAATTTTCCATCTTTACTCCATACTTTTGCAGTGGCAGTCAAAATTTTGTTCCTATTGGTTCCATCCCTTTTTCCTTGTGGATTTAATGCTTGTATACTTGTTACCTTCCTGAACATGCAATCAATCAATCTATACAATAATAAAGGGTCAGGTTTTGTAATGTTTGTGACATGTTGTTACAGGATAGGGTCTATGTACATGTATTTAATGCATGCTAGTTATACTGAAATAGAGACTGGCTCATTTAACACTGATAACAAAGGTTGATAGCCTGGACTTATTATCTCCCTTACTGTATTAACCTTACAACAATAACAGACTACAAAGTACAGATGAACTTTTTGTTATAACACTCAATACAATTAGCATTTTTGATTTTTCTGTGCATAGCCGATTTCTGGTACAAATGACAAAGTACAGATGATCTCAGACTCATCTGTACTAGTTAATTCTTCCAATCAAAATGCATGAAACAAGGATGTTGTTATGGTTATGTAACATTTTTGTTTTACATTCTTGTGTTGGGTGTTCTGATTGGATGTCAGAGACAATGGAGTCCAAAACACAATGAGTCTATAGGATATCACGATATGAAAGTAGCTAGTACGGAAGAAATAGGTACTTTCATGTGCTTTTGGGCAAGCCCATGTGATCTTCCACTGGTGATAGACATTTATATATTTTTTTGCTTGTTCGGCTGTGTTCCACTTGCAAAAAAAAAATGTAAAATTCACTAATGAAAAATCACCTGGTCTTTCCAAAATTGTATTTAAGAACTTATTATTCTTTGATTGGTCAATCATTACACCCAACAATCAATAGTTCACCTATACAAACAAAAAGAAGAAACAAGTGTGTACATTTGCATTTTGCCCTGGCAATCAGGGCCAATATAGAAAAAAACAGGGCCAATACAGTAATGACACTTCTGGTAATTTATATATAAATAATCATTTTAAATAACAAACACATTGGTAATTTTTCATTTGTAAACTTCACCAGATGCAGACCTGAAGGTAGACCTTCTAGATAACATTGGGGTCAAAGTGCACCCACTATGGCACTTTTAAGGAAGGATTAAGGTCAACATATAGATATTGTTACAGCAAAATATGACATTTTCATACTGAGGGTTTTCCATACTGAACTTCTAGTAAGTCCACGAGAAGCTGCATTGGAAACAGTAGAAATATATTGATCAAAGACAAAATGGTACTAAAATTTACTCAACTGGTTAATAAAAGTGTCTTTAAAAATTTGTTTTCATATTGTACATGTATTATGTCCTCGGGAATCGGTATTGGGCCTAAGATAACTGTGTAATAACTTTGACATAATACAGGTCATAATGAAAACGCCCATTTAATTACACCATATTATTAATATTAAAAGTCATTTACAGCACTGCCTTACTTTCTGTTGAAATAGGCCTTATTTGCAAATGTGTCAAATCTTATAACATATCAACACATGTCATGTCACTGATGAAAAAGTTCTGCTTTTTTTTATTAAACTACCATTTAAATTTTATGTGATTTTGTGTTATCTATATTGAATGGCTGCTACACCCTTTCTAATGATAGCCTTGGAACCTCTTGGGGAAGATAAATACAATTTAACCCCCTTGTTAAGCCTTGACCGTGTTATATAAAAAATTATGTCATAGTTTATCTGATAAGCTTCCTTCCTGCATTGTAGCAAACAGATTTACTCTTCTGATTGTTTTATAACAAATATTGAAAATTTAAAGTCCTTGTACAATCCATGTACTCCTTAGAACTCTCTTTATGTATAGAAAACATTTATTTCATGTAACAAAGGTTGGAAAATGTACAGAGTATGCAGTCATGTATACTGACAGGCACATTTAAGACAAACATGTATACTAGTACAATCATGTCACTGACAGGCACATTTAGGACAAACATGTATACTAGTACAATCCTGTAAACAGAAAGGCACATTTTGCACGAACATGTATACTAGTACAATCCTGTACACAGAAAGGCACATTTTGTACAAACATGTATACTAGTACAATCCTGTACAGTGACAGAAAGGCACATTTTGCACGAACATGTATACTAGTACAATCCTGTACACAGAAAGGCACATTTTGCACGAACATGTATACTAGTACAATCCTGTAAACAGAAAGGCACATTTTGCACGAACATGTATACTAGTACAATCCTGTACACAGAAAGGCACATTTTGCACGAACATGTATACTAGTACAATCATTTCCACAAACATTAAGATTTTGTACAAACAACAATAATAATAGCAACATATATACTTGTACAATGATGAACATAAATACATGTAGATACATTGTGTAACAACATGTATACTAGTACAATCATGTCCACTGACAGGCACATTTTGTACAATTATGTAAACATACATTAGTGTACACATGTACAATCACATACACAGACAGATCACATACAAAAACACATACAGAGGGTCTGTATCTAGTATAAATCTAACAAGTTTACTGACAATAAACCAACAGGGAACAGGAAGTAACAAAATTCTTACTGCCACCTGAGAAAGTATTAAGTATTGTGTATGGATGAAGAGTTAAGCCTGAAGCTTTTGTAAATGTACCAGCTGCAATGACCCTACTATTTTTTTTAATTTACAAAAAGGGTCCTTATCATGCAGGAAGTTTCAGTCTCTCCAAACACTTTGCCCACTATGGTCCTCAGTTAGGTTTTCTTTAATGACCACCCCTACAAGAGCACCTCTACTATTTGCCACCTAGGGAGAACTGGGAGCCCTGTAGGAACTGTCTGTACACATAGAGTCAGGCTATAACATTATCAATCCAGTGCATGTCCAGGCACAATTTTCATGTACTAGTATGTATGCAATTTTGTGTACTTTCTTGTATTTAAGCTTGCCAGTATTTACAAAATTACATGACTTCAAAAATATATATACATGTTAAACATAATAAGAATACTTACTGTAATGGCTGATTACAGATCACTGATAAAGACGAGTGACATAAACCATTTCTATATGCAGGGTACTGGTGATAGTTCACACATTATCCCAGGCCCAATTTTACTGCGATTATAATACAATATTAGTTTTCTGATTTGTCGCCAAAAAAAACGAGTGTACAATTATTTTTTCTAAGATAAATTTAGATTATCCCACAGAGCACGCTTTCCCAGTGGTCAGGTTATAATAAGGAAAGACTGCACTTAAACCATTATAAATGTCATACCATGTTCTTTGCACCTTTGAACAATATACACCTTTTGTAAAAAGAGTAGGCTCATTGCAGCCAGTACAAAATAGTTGAAATACTGCTCACCAAAGGTTAAAGCAATCAATCTTTCACCACTTTAAAACAAAATGGTTTTTCTGATTTTTGACAGGGTATATATAGTCTTGTTTATGGTTTAGTATTTATATACCATGAGCCAAAAAGTTCCTTTCAACATTTGTTTTCTGTTACTGGTTGCATTTTATACACACAAAAATTTAAAAAAAAACTTAACTCAACTTTATTCTATAAATAAAATAAAATAAACTGAAGATTTCCCACACAAATCTGTTAAGCATAAACTGTATTGAATGAAGCATAACAAATCATTCTTCCTGTTACACATGTCAGAAAAGAAATATTTATACATCTGTAAATACTCATTACCAACTGCAGCTATCTGGGAGACCATGCAATTACAGTTCATTCTATACCTGTGAGATAATTAAATAATCTCCTACAAGGTTTTGTGGTGCAGGTGAGAATTTTACACTTCTGCAGGCTTCATGTACCCTACTTTATTTTGGCACTATGCCAGAACAGCAACAAACATGAAACATGGGGGGGGGGGGCATAATTTGAAATATCATTAGTATGTTTTCTGAAAAAAATTAATTTTCAACAATTCTAATGATAAAAGTTATATAAATAGGTATATGTGATACAAAATGTGGCTAAAACATTCCTACCCAAAATTTAATAAAAGTATCCAACAGGAAACAAAAATCTTTGTTTGGCCTAAAGTCTGTTTTAAACTCCCTCTTACCTTCTAACACTGAAGATAATTAATTTTCTTTGTGTTGATATACTTGACAGATAATTCTGTTTTGATAATCCGTCAAGAATCTCTAGATCATTCACCTGCAGAGCATCAAAGACACAGATGATTCACTAATTATCCAACACAATGCATCATTTTCTCTGTTACCTTACACAAGTTTTATGAAACATGTTCATGTACAAGTCATAATGCAAAAACCATGGTAATTAACCAGATTTTAAGTTGGTTGTTAAACTGACTAAAATAGGTGGCACTTTAGTTTAACAAATATTTTGTCAATTAAAGAACCTTTGTGAGCATGATCACATATACCCCATGCTCCCACACATCTAGCAAGTTCCATAAAATTGTGAACAGTAGTTTCTGTTTATAAGCGCAAACAAGTTCTTTCATACACATATTTTGAGAAATTTCTGAGAAGTTAAAAGGAGGAATAACTACTACAAAAAATATTGTATCATATTTCCTGTCGATAAACACAACTACATATGGCGTCCTTCATTCTTCCTAAGTTTCATAAAATTCTGATCAGTAGTTACAGAGTTGTGCTTACAAGAATATAGTGAAAAATATCTAAGTTCAAAACGGGAATAATTACTACAAAAAATATTGTATCATAATTTCCTGTCGATGAGCACAACTACATATACATGTAGTGTCATTCATTTCTACTAAGTTTTATAAAATTCTGATCAGTAGTTAGAGGAGTTGGGCTTAAAAGAATATGTCAATGAAACTTCAAAGGAATGCTTTAAATTCTTATAATATTTACATTTATATCAATAATTTTGGAGGTTGAAATGGAAGCTCTTATTACTGCAAATAACATGTGCATTTGTACCAATAAAAAGGGGCATAATAACAATAATAACTGAGCCAAATTGAAACACTGTCACCATCTATACAATTTTTTGGAGCTTTTGAAGCCATTAAAAACAGTATACGAGGAGATTTATATAAGTTTTATACTAAATCAGAGTACATGTAGTTGTAGTTTACTATAACAAATCAATAATTTAGTCCTATTATATTCTCATTGAAAAAGGTACAGTTGTTGAATAGATGTTTTTGTTTGTTTGATGGTGTTTAACGCCACTTTCAGCAATTTTTCAGCTATATCATGGCGTCCAGTTTTTATTGGGGGAGGAAGCCAGAGTACCCAGAGAACCCCCCCCCCCCTGCGGTAGGAAAACTGGCAATCCTTGTCAATTAAAATTGGAGTCGAGTTCACCCTGCCTGCAGTGAGAATCGAACCCGCAATCTCAGTGTTGACAGACCACTCGGCCACCGATGCCCCTTGTTGAATAGAAGAAATTTGAACTCTTTTACACTGACTGACATCCACAAAAATTGAAATTAGCACAAAAAGTACATGAAGATTGTTAAATTTTGGCATCATACTGTAACAATGTCTTAATTATCTCCCCTGTGACAAGGGCAGAGTCCTTCAGTTTAACAAACCTGAATACCTTTAATCAAAAGTAAAGTTGACTGTGCCAAGTTTGATAGAAATTCAATACTATTAAGCACAATACAAGAGAAGAAACAGGGGTCACCACACTCTAAAAACACTTCTTCCTGGCAAACAGACAGGGAGAAGTGAGGCCATGATAAAATATGATACTAAAAATGTATAAATATTCTTAATACTTATTTTTTTAGCATCAGATTTTAGCAATTCCTCCATATCTCCCCTATCATCTTGTCATATTTTAACAATTCTTAATGATCTCCCCTTTGAAGTGGGTTTTGCCTTCTTTAAACAAACTTAAACCCCCTTCACCTTAAGACAGGAGTTGGAATGAAATTAGAACAATAGTTCCTGAACTTTTTTTTAATTTTGGCATAATTTCTTAATAATTTCTCATCTGAAGGATGTGATTCTTTAAATAAACAAACTTTAAACCCCTTCATTCAAGGATACCTAGTGATACATTGTAAGTTGAAATTGGCATAGAAGTTCTATAGAAAAAGATGAAAATGTTAAATGTATATTATTAAAATGGCAAAAAGGACAGCCAAAAACCTTGGCTCAGTTGAGTTAATAAATACATTGCAAAAATTTAAGAATTAAATAATATTTTGAACTTATATGTGTCTTAATTAGATTCATGTACATATATGGTACTGTCTACCAAATTTAGTAAGACAACTGTTCAATAACTGTGAATTACATCTTAAATTTTAAAAATCATGATGAAAAATATTCTTTCTTTACTTTGAGCTTCTGCAAAGTTCTGTACCAGTATATTGACATAAAAATGTGAAAGTGGGAAAAAATAACTATGTTGACCACATTGGCATATAACCCAATAAATGCTACCATGGAAACCACAGTATTATTTACTGATAATTTGCTGGTCATTTTCAATAGGGACTTTCATTAACTGAAAAAAAGCACAAATGATCCATTGAATACTTGCTTTCCAGTTTTGCATTAACACGAAGACATGTACATATTCCTTCAAAGACTAGCACTTTTGCTGGTTAACTTTTCATTTACAAAAAGCAGCCTTTCCAAATATTTTCTATAGAGTTTTAAGTCCTGCATTGACAGCCATCTTTGATTTTTGATCAAAACTAAACACTAAATGACCACCCAATAAATTCACACAAATAATATGGCTTCAATTAGCTTTGTTAGTTCTGGGAATTTATTTTAACATTTATCCCTTAGTGTCCTATGATAAACTTCAAGTACATGTATGTCTTTAATAACCAACTGATAAACACTACTGTGACTGGGGTTTGGCTTAAGCAGTAAAGAAATTGAAATACCACTCTAGACAAATGATGATAATATTGTAGTTCACCTATAAGCTAATTGATTGATTGATTTAATTAAAAGATTTGATGTTTGCTTTACATCCAGCGAGCAGTATTTCAGCTATAATCAGGATGAGAACAAGTTAACAAACAATAAATCAACAGAAAAAAGGTGTGAGATGGGACATTAGGAACAACATTTTTGACTGCCACTGGGAAAGTAGGGAGTATTGGGTAGGGGCAGAGAATTTAGCCCTTTGTATTGGCTACAATTAGCCCACAGCTTTTCTAAATCTACAAAAGGGATCATTACTGTGCAAGGAGAACGACACTCTCCAAACATGTCACCCACTTTGGTCTGCAGCCAGGCTTTTCGTATTACGTATGAACTGACAACCCAACCAGAGTCTCCCTCATCTGCCACCTGGGGACGCGTTAGGCTAGATTAATTGATCATTCTACACCATTTAAATTATTCAGCCATAGTTTAATAGTAAGAACTTCCTTGTGTACTTAATTAATCATTGTATCTACATGGACATGTATTAATCACATCCTAAAGTGACTGATACAAATACCCTAGCATCCAAATTAAACCTCAAAAAATTGTATTGACAATTTGAACTAGGTTTTAAGTACTTTTGAAATATATCCCAGGTATAATTAGTTTTCTTACATGTACATATACTAGTACATTTTTGTGTCGATTCCCATGAGATTCTCATTTTTGTTTTGTTAAATAAATACTAGCATGATGAAAGTTTTGCAACATCCGGTATCAAAAGGCAGGAAATCAGCTGATAGTGATAAAGATCAGGTTAAATATGTTTCATAAAAATATGAATTATCTTTAAATAAACATATAGGTTTTCTATTCAAGTTCAAAGCTATCGTTAAAACTTTGATACTGTAATCATCCAATATCCTGATACTTAGAGCTGACAAACAGAAAAATTATAAAAGCATCAAAGATATACAAGTCAATGCATGTAGCAGAATATTAATTATTGTTTAGGTTTTTAATTTGAGTAAGACATTGTTTAAGTATGCTTAGTAGTACATCTGAATGTCAAAAAAGCCATTGCATTAGAAAATGGGAGAGGGTTGTACATGTATGGTTTAATAAGCAATCAATTTTTGAGGGTCACAGGAAAAATGAAGCAACAAGTGTGGACTGTGAGCACGCTTACAAAGCAATACACCCCGTTTCGCTTTCAAGTCCAATTATCTCCCCTTAATGATATCCGAGGTCAATAAATATCCTTCATGCACATCTACATATAATGTACTTCCTTTATGCTAAGTTTAATTAAATTTCATCAAGCGGTTTAGGAGGAGTTGCACTTACAAGACTTACAAGGGATGTGCCAAGACGGACAGACAGACAGGGTGATTCATATATACCCCCCCCCCCCCCAAACAAGTTCACATGGGCAGGGGGGGGGGGGGGGGTATAAAGATGGACAGGCCTCAAAATTAAGCTGGCCATAAGAATTCTTTTGCAAGTAATCTTTTAAGTTAACTCCTTAGAGTGTACTAAGGTAATGCCATTACAGAAGCCTAGAAGCCAGCTTAACTTACAAGTTCCAAGAGAACTGCTGAAGTATACTTGTGTGTCAGATGATTTCAACAACAATGTAATGTTCATAAAAACAAGTACTGTTTTCATCACATGATTAATATTAACATCTGGTAAACAATATATCAGCTAAGTTAACAATCTGAAGTCATTCCAAAAATGGTCAATGATAGAGAAAGTTTGTGACAAAAAAAAATTATGGGGAACAATTGATAGGGTAGGAAATGTGTTTAAGATTTTAAGAGCCAGCCACCTTTATATCCTTCATAAGCAGAATTTCATTCTCCCCACTGGGCACCTCACTGTCCCTAGACTTAAACTCCTTATTTTCTTAAGGTCTTATTATAGAAATAGCAATTCCTTTTAAACCTGTTTTGTGTATAAAACATGTATTATTCAGTGTAAGTATACCTGCAGGTAGATGATTATAAATCGGTTTCATGGCTCAATGCAAATGGCTATGAAATAATTATACAAACAACAACAAAATGTATAAACAAGTTAAAAACTGATCATATTTTAGTTTATAATTTCTATACAAATAAATATTTTTAGTACATGTAATTGGCACATGTTATGTCACAATCATTATAACAAATATAAGCCATTTATGGATCCACAGTTGGCAGACAAAAATGTTGTCCAACTTACTAGTACTAGTATATGTCATAACAAATTTTTTGTTGAAGGTCAAATCTGAAACTTTAGTAGAATAAGTTTCAGACATAAATGTTTGTCTATACTGAAATCTACTTAAATCAAAATAATTACTATTTATTAAAATATGTAACAAACTTGCTTTTCTGATGCTTTTAGTTTCTTTCAAAAATTAAAAATTAACAATTGTCTTAGAAATTTCCTTCAATTTGTACAATTGACATATTAAGGACTGATCAATTTAGTTCACAAGTTAATTCACTATATATTTTTATTAATTTTAAGATAACAACAAATTTGGTCTAAAATTGCCATTAAAGGGCAATAACTCATTTTAGGAGTCATTTCAATATTTTGGACTACATCAATGATTTGTAGGTCTAGTCTTGTCTTCATAATTATTGTTTAAAATTTACAAACAAGTTTGACTCTTAGTTTTCCAAGTTACTGTAGTATATTGCAAAAACTTAAAAGGTCAAAATCTTAATTAAGGGGTATTTAAACTCCTACTGCAGGAAGTCATCACACAACTTTGGATTGAGAAATATGTAGATCTTGATGTGCTGATAATTGAGGTTTCTATTGTTTTCTGAGATTTTGATGCTAAGTAACACATGAAGAATTCATACAGCAAAAGTACATGGACTCATCTTCAATTCAATATACCATATTATAACTATAACCAACCAAGGTACTAAAGTGAAAAACTACTCGCCAACCTTAATCCTTCTAGGTCAAGGTCCTGATGAAATTAAACAAAGGATAAACAAAAAATTATTTTACCCATATTATGTATCATTTTTAATCATCTTTAAAATCATATATCATACCAGGAAATGGCGCACAGCACGTTTCTCTAATTTACAAGTGTGGATCAAAGTACTGTCCAGAGAATTACAGGCCTATATCCCTCCCTTATGTATGTTGTTATATTCTAGAACATGTTGTTGTTAATGCCATCATGTAACATGCAGATAAACATAATATCCTTTATCCAATCTAAATGGACTTGAAAAAAAAACCCTCATTTTTATCATTTTTTATGATGTTACAAAAAAGTATGGAAAGTCAGTATAACGATGTTTTGATCACCAATTTTTCAAAAGCCTTCGATACAATCAGTCACATCATTTTGGCCCTCAAACTTCAACAATTGGGAATTCAAGGGAAAAATCAAAGATAAAAGCTTCTTGGCATTTTATTTTCAGTAGCAAAATGTGCAGGTTACTGAGACATAAGGAAAACTAAAAATGTTGCATGAAAAAAGACTTTTCATACATATACATGTAGGTTTTGTAAGGACAAGTTTTTTCTTAAAAAAAACCATGAAAGAATTCGATATTAAGTATTTCATAATAACTTTGCAGCTTGATTTGAAAATTGTGAGCAATCAAATTCTGAAAGAAAAATGGGATACATGGGCACACAAATATAAGGCTATGCAATTCCATTCCTTAATTCTTCTAAATGGACAAACTGAGTAATTTGAAAACCTGAGGAAAATATTAAAATTGTAACAGTAAACTTCAAGTTAAAAAAAAAAAAAACATATGAAAAATGCACATAGTTTTTATAATTTTAAGATAAATGTGTCTAAGTTTACTAAGTGCACAGGTATTTAAAACTTTATTGTAATGGTGAATGTACAGGCTAAAAAAATATAAAAAGAAATCAGTTACATTGTACATTTAATGCAAAAACATAGATTCCAAATGAATGAGGTTATGAGTTCCAAAAATAAAAATGCTCATAAATATTATTATATTACCTACAATGAACTTGCTATTTATGCATTTATTTTGATTACTGGTGATGGGTATTATTAGATCAGACTGGGTCATTGAACATGTATTTGCTGTTCTCTCCTTTATTACATGCATATGAATATCCTACTATATTAACTAATTTGTTATATATTCAAAAATAGTACTAGTATGCAATCTAATCACTGTACTAAATTTAGTATCGGGCCAAACAACATTATAATTGTAGTTCAACATCAGGTTACGGAGTCCCCCTTAATTTCACTTCATGACAGTAAACTTTTATAATACATGTAGTAAATTTTTACAACAAGTGAATTGTTGCTGATATAACACAATGCTACTGGTTTCTCTACGTAATTGGATTGGGTTGAGAGTTAATATATTTTAAATGAGAAGTTGACTGCAAGTGACTTATATGTTTATAATGCAACTTGTTTGAAGTTTATTTGCCTGTTGATGTCTGCAGTGAAAAAAAACCTCATCTTACCGGGTATTAAATAAATGCTACTTTACTCACAGTACTTGTATTTGGTGTCTTAAGGGATAAACAGTGAAATGATAGTGATTAGTCCCAGCTGACTTTCATTCAAATTTTAACAACAAAATGTCAAAGTGTGAATTTTTGGTCTCTTCAGTTGAACTCCAAAGAAAATGGATCAATTTTATAATTACTGGGCACTGAGTACATTGTAGTTCTCACCACCCGATCTTTTGACAGTTTTTGTGAAAAATTGGCATTTTTTAACATAACTTGTTTTGGATGGAAGATAGTGAAATCTATTAAATTAAGCCTTTGCCATTGATTTGAATGTAAAAATAATGTCACAGTCATCAAAGTGGCGAGAACTGCTTCTGTTGTTTTAATAGCAAGATCTACTCTCTGACCAGTACTAGCATATGTCTGAATATGCAAATTTTTGTCAAACAAAAAGTTTGGTCTAAAAAATTTTGACATACCTGACA
This sequence comes from Limnoperna fortunei, assembly GCA_944474755.1. Taxonomy (NCBI): domain Eukaryota; kingdom Metazoa; phylum Mollusca; class Bivalvia; order Mytilida; family Modiolidae; genus Limnoperna; species Limnoperna fortunei. The sequence continues at coordinate 38,491,420 of OX104121.1, read as the reverse complement.
TAATTTTCAACTTTCAAGAAGTCTGCATCATAAAAAATTGTAAATTATATTTCTGATATTTATTTTCCTATAATTTTGCCAAAACCCACTACATTTTAGCCAATTTGCAGTAGCCTGTATATAGAATCCCATGAACAATACGGTCATACTTAAATACGCCTGCATACGCCTGCCGTAATAAATGTACGCCTGCAGTAAAAAAGTGTACGCCTGCCACTATTTGTGACTTATATTTCACCAAGAAATAACTTTAAATAGTAAAACAAATCAGTTTGAACCTTAAAAATGGTATTTTATTTATTTATTATCTTTTTTTAAGCGAATACCTTATGTTAAGTCATGTCCGTATGGACGCGCGTATACGCATGTGCACTGAACAAAATATCTTATATCAAATAAGTTTATGCAATCCCACATTTTGACTATTTATTTATTAATTCATTTATTGTATAATAATTTACTTTTATTGGAATAAAAATGTCATAAAGTCTTCCGACTTATGGTTTACAAGAGTTACGAATTCGTATCTATATGAAATGGCGATAGAAATGTATTTAATGCGCAAGTACATCAATAATATGAAAATTTACTTTTGTAACAATTAAGCAACATAATATATATACAGAATATATAAAACTGAACTTACCCCAATGCTAAATCCAAGTTGACTGATGTACATTAATGTGTAAGAAATGTAATCCAATCATCAAGTCATGCTTGATTTTTACTCACCAATTAACAATTGTTAAATTACCGCTAATCCAATTAATCCAATTAAAATGACAGGTTATGATTTATGTTCAGAAGTGAGATAATTTCAACTTCAAAGGAATTTGATGTAATTAGAATAATTAGGATCTCTGACAGTATAGCGACCACTCTTTTGGGTAACAATTCGGATTTTTTGGCCAGTGGAGACAACAGGGAATGGCAATTGTCTTTTTAATGCCATATCCCTTGGAATTTCAAAAACTGAAAAATTAGCTACTGAATTAAGGTACCGTACATCTATTGAAATTATTTTGAATAGGGCTTTTTACATTGACGACCATAAACACGACAGACTGACTGTTAATTGTTAGTGATACTGTTGATGAATCATTGCAGGCCTGTTCCTTTAACTGCACCCATCGAGCTTTTGTCATTCATGCTGCTGCAAATGTCATTGGCAAATCAATTCGATCTCTTTATCCAGCAGTTAATGGTGTTTTTGAAAATTCTACTGGAATTATAATTAGAACATTTTCACCTAGAAATTCTAAGAGAACAAAAAACCATGTTCATATTCTTTGGTCTACAGTTGCAATTTCATATAGTGAAACATGGGTACCAAATCATTTAAACCTGATATTTTTAATATTTCGGATGATATTCAATTTCCATCTTTTAACCAAACCTATTTTCTGAATAGACTACGCTTGCACGTTATACCATGTTGTCAATTCACCGTTACAATGAATGGCCTGTTATTCCTCAAAACTTTTATTGAAAACTAAAAAAAATACATATTATTCATTCTAAAACTAATTTTACATCATAATACACCATAAAAAATTAATATAATGTATAAATATGATGGCAGGCGTATACTTTTTTTCTGCAGGCGTACTTCTATTACGGCAGGCGTATGCAGGCGTATTTAAGTACTACCCGAACAATAAAAAGACTATAAAAAGACTATACGGTTACTATAAAGTCTAAAGAATTCAGCTTTGATGACCGCATATTCATTATATATATTGATATATTTACAGAAACAATTATAATTATGTCAATAACTATTATCAAAAAAATAAAGTTGCATACTTGAACTTACTATTTTGACAAATAACGAATGCTCCACTCCAAACTTTCGGCTTCCAATTCTTCGAAGGTTAATTGCTTACTGACGAGGTGGAATGGAAGATCTTCAGTCTCCTCTGTCTCAACAATAACATTTGCACAAAAATCTGATAAAAATTTCTTGAAGGATTCTATGTTATTCTCGTACGAGCTTTCCATCATGTATTCGTTGTTTTCGCCATGGATGGGTTTCCTGTGTTGACAAGAATATTTGTGCACATAAGTTAGTGACGTCAGAGAAAGCGGGAAGATTTGGATTGTGCAATACTTTTTTATAGATGTAAAGGATGGTTATTTTTCTAACATGTTCTAAGATACACGTAATATATGAATAAAGGTTAGCCACCTCGAGTTATGCCCCTTAAAATGATCGCCTGGCCTTGGCACTGGATAGTGTCCATCAGTTCTCCTTCTTTCACTAAAAATATATGGTTATCCAACTCCAAGGCCGAAGCCGGTGTGTCTCTTTACCACAGGCAACTACGGGCCACAACAGGCCTACCACAGGCCACCTTTTTATAGCATAATATCACATCGTTTGATATATTATTTTATTGAAATATAGAACCAAATTAGAAAAATAAATATTTAATATCAATATTTGTGGTTTGATTTAATTATATCTGGGTGAGACATTATACCACAGGCCATTGTTTAAAGCCATAAAAATATTTGTGGTTTGATATAATTATATCTAGGTGAGACATTATACCACAGGCCATCGTTTAAAGCCATAGAACCTTATAACAGAATAAACTCTTTTCCCTTTTTGACGAACTCTTAAGCAATATTGATCTTTTTCTTGTAAATCAGATGAAAATTGTCACTCAGTAAGGGGTCATCCATAATTGTCAACATTTTTCACGAGTTTGCAAAGAGCACTATAGGGGGAGGGGGTTTCAATTTCAACATTTTTTCTGTACGTTCTTTAAACTTCCGGTAATGTGAATGTGCAGACTTGCAAAAAATGTTGACATACTCTTTTGGAGGGAGGGAGGGGTTTTTCAAAAAGAGTGCTCTTTGCAAACTTGTGAAAAATGTTGACAATTATGGATGACCCCTAAATGATCTTGATGAAAAACTTTTTCTTAAATAGACGAATCGCACACACCACAGTCATCATAATAGTCACTTTTGTTTGTGTTTCTATGTTCAATGTTATTTGCATTTTGAACCAAAAACCAAGAGTTGGATTTATCACCTGGTGGTGCATTGTCAAAACTAAAACCAAAGTGAGCAGCATACATCAATTATTTATATAAGCTGCATTAGTTGTAAAATTTAGTAATTGAGTAAATATACATATATAATGTAATTTTATGTCTTTCAACTTCATATTTTGTCTAATTTATATATTAATTCTAAAACCACTGTACTTTTCAAACAAAGACATTCACCAATTCATCCCATCAATATTGTGTATTAACGTAACCCTCCCATCCCCGTTTTCGCCCACGTGCTTTACACATTTTCGGAACGACTTGTTGCAAAACGTCTGCAACTCATAGATTCATGTAACTTTTACTAATTCTCTCTGGTGACGTACAACTAAATCCAGGTCCTAATTCTATATATCCATGTGGTTTCTGCCAACTTTCCGTAAATTATGAGCATAAAAGAGCAATCTGCTGCGATGAATGCAGTATATGGTACCACTCACAATGTATCGAGGACAGCATAAATAAAGTTGACATTGAACTACTGCAGCATCCTAGTATAGCATGGTTATGTGCTAAGTGTAATACCCCAAACATAGATAGTTTCACATACCACTCGTACGAATTAGAAATATCTAATAGATTCAGTGTCATCAGTAGTTTACAAACATCTAGTATACCGTCTATAGATTCGAGTTTTAGCCCTACTTTTTTTATAAGCCCAAAACCAAGCAGATATTTGTCATCTATTAGCTCTACATGTGCTGAACCTACCGTTACAATAGCACTGCGACAAAATCATTGAGTATTAACTATGAATTGTCAAAGCATAAGAAATAAATGCACTGATTTTGCAGAATGTATAGAATATTTCAAGCCGGATGTTATTCTCGGTACCGAGTCTTGGCTTCCTAGTGAGCATACAAACGCAGAGATCTTCCCTGAAGGCTACCACAAAAATGTTTATCGCAAGGATAGAAATAAAAACGGTGGCGGCGTTTTTATCGCAATACATGATAACTTTGAGACTTGGGAAGTAGAAAACAGTAACAGTAAATGCGAAACTGTGTGGTCCGAAATGAAAACAAAAACTAAAAACATTGTTTTTTGTGTTTACTATCGCCCCCTAGTGCTGACATAAATTCCCTTGAAGAATTTGACACCTCAATTAAAAATGTTAAAAATAATAGTAAAGAAAAGATTATGATTATTGGTGGTGACTTTAACTTGCCCCATATCAAGTGGTCAAATTTAACGGTTAACACTGGTTCTACCCAAACCAACCAACACCATCGCTTGTTAGAAATAGCAGATGATGCCGGTTTACAACAAATGCAATTAAATGAAACCCGTTAAAAAAAGATAATAATAATCTTGACTTGTATTTTACAAACTATCCTAGTCTAGTAAAATTGTGTGATACAGCTCCAGGTTTATCAGATCATGAAATAGTCGTGACCGATTCTGACATAAAACCAATATATAACAAACCAAAACGGCGTAAAATTTAAAAATATAATAAAGCAGATTGGACGATCATAAACACCAAAATGGAAGACTTGTCATTTAAAATTGTGAACATGAAAGAATCCGTTAACAACAAATGGAATGAACTTAAATCAGGTATTTTAAATATTATGAATGACAAAATACCATCTAAACTATCATCAAAAAAGCAAAGTATGCCTTGGATCTCAACAAGACTAAAGAAAAGTATAAAACGTAAACATTTACTATTTCAAAAAGCTAAACATTCTAATAATCAGGATGACTGGGCACATTACAAACTTCATAAAAGCAAATTACAAAAAGATATTCGAAACGCCCATTGGAAATACATGTACGTAAATGAGTCTTTAAATAATAACTTAATTGAAGGTATTAACAAATCTTTTTGGAAATATGTCAAAGCTAAACGTAATGACAATATTGCGGTAGCTGCTATTAAGAGTAACGGTGTTTTATATCATGATAGTGTAGATAAAGCGGAATTACTAAACAAGCAATTTATATCGGTATTCACAGTGGAAAACCCTGATGATGAACTACCTGACATCACATACAGGAAAAAATTATCCAACAATGTTGGACCCCAAAATAACAGTAGAAGGTGTCCATAAACTTTTATTAAACATTAATACTAAAAAAGCAAGTGGCCCAGACGAAATTCCAAATCATATCCTCAAGTCATGTGCAATAGCATCAATTTTCCAACAAAGTCTTGATATTGGGGAACTCCCAACGGACTGCCAAAATGCAAACATTTCACCAATATTTAAAAAGGGCAATAAACACCAACCAAGTAATTATAGACCAGTTTCGTTAACAAGTGTTTGCTGTAAAACTCTTGAACATATTATATGCAAAAATATATTAAATCATTTTGAGAGATATAAAATTCTTACTCACTTACAACACGGCTTCCGTTGTGGTCATTCGTGTGAGACGCAACTAATAAACACGATGCATGATATAACAAAATCATATGATAATAAAGAACAAATTGATCTTGTGATTCTGGATTTCAGCAAGGCGTTTGACACTGTTCCACACCGTAAACTGGTCCATAAACTTTCACATTACGGAATACGAGGAAATATAAATCTCTGGATAAGAAATTTTCTCATGCACCGACATCAGTGTGTTGTCATCGACGGTATATCCTCGTCTCCTTGTACAGTCGACTCTGGTGTCCCGCAGGGAACTGTGTTGGGCCCTCTTTTATTTTTATGTCACATAAATGTCCTCCCTAACTGTGTTAAGTCCCAAGTCCGATTATTTGCGGATGATTGTTTATTATACAGAACTATAAAATCTTGGAATGATCATTTAAACCTACAACGTGACTTAGATTCACTACAAAAATGGGCAAATACCTAGGGGATGCAGTTTAATGCAACAAAATGCTACGTCATGACAATCCATCGTAAAAAACATCCGTCAATATTTAAATACACTTTAAACCATCATATTTTAGAACAGGTCGATGAAAATCCCTATCTAGGCATAATAATTAATGTAAATCTCAAATGGAGCACACATATATCCAAAATCTGTAATCGAGCAAATAGCATCCTAGGCTTTATTCGTAGAAATCTTAAACACAGTAGTGTATCATTTAAAGAAACAGCCTATACGTCTTTAGTTCGTTCGATACTAGAATACTCATGCACAGTATGGGACCCGTACCTTCAAAAAGATATCATTCTACTAGAAAGTGTGCAGCGTCTGGCTGCCAGACTTGTCAAAAACGATTATAGCAATAAAAGTAGTGTCACCGAAATGATGAACAGCCTAGGTTGGAAGCCGCTAGCTGAACGCCGTAGAGAATTACATCTCACTCTACTTTTTTAAATCTTGAACGACCTGGTAGTGCTACCCACTGACCCACTGGACTTATATCTAAACCCACGTAAACAAAGGAAATCAAACTCAAAAGCATTGAATTATATACATTGTAACACTGATACTTTTAAAAATTCATTTGTACCGAGAACAATTAAAGACTGGAACTCTTTGGCAGATCAGTGTGTTACAGCGAAATCTTTATCTCAATTTAAATCAGAACTATTAACTTTGAATCCAATATCTGCTCAGCGCGACTAACATCAGCACACTCCCCCCCCCACTCAAAGATTAATGCTCAATAGTGAGCCACTTTTGAGTACCATACAGAAACAGAAAAGTTAAATGCTGAATTGAATGTCCTGTTATCCAATTAAAATGATTGTAATAAATGAGATATCGTAAAAGTTAATTACCCATAATGATAACAGTTAATTGAATTACAATTTGTAAAGAGAACTACATGTATTTGTCAAAGTTTAATGAGGAATAAAAATGAAATGAATATTAAAACTTGATATGAATAAATAAATAAATAAATAAATAAATAAATAAATAAATAAATAAATAAATAAATAAATAAATAAATAAATAAATAAATAAATAAATAAATAAAATGAATAATAAAAGAAATATTATGATATAAAGTTCTATGGATTTAAACGTTGGCCTGTGGTATAATTAGCTGGCCTGTGGTACGCAAACACGTTTCACCTAGATATAATTAAATCAAACCACAAATATTGATATTATATTTTTTTTTCTTATATTTTTTTCTATATTTCAATAAAATATATCATACAATGTCATATTATGTTATAAAAATGTGACCTGTGGTGGTCTGTGGTTACCTGTGGTGGCCAGTGGTAAAAAGACGCACCCGTCCGAAGCTTACTTACATATTATTGTCATACAACTTACAAGACACAAAACATGAAACTTTTTTTTAAAGTACCAGAAAATATTACATAGAACTAAACTTATATAGATTCTAGTTATAATTTGCAGTTGGGGCCTCAGTGGCAGAGTGATTAAGCCTTAAGGTAGTTAGCTAATAATATTGATGATTTCGAATTCCCAAAATCTTGTTCACAAGATTCAACGAGAATGAGGCATGGGGTAAGAGATATTACTGTGGTGTAATTGTATATTAAATGTGCCTAGTTTTATTTGTTAATTGCTTATTTAGTACATGACACTTAACTTACAAAATTATATTTAAGAAACGGGTATGTTGTAAAAAAAAAGATGTCTAAATCTTTAAAATCAGTGGTTAAATGCAATACATGTAGTAAATAGAAGGAAAATAAATTTCTATACAATGAAATAAAGTCAAAATAGTTATATTTAGATACTCATAGAACGAAATTAAACATTCCTTGGATCGTATATAAAGTCCTGAAAACTATCGCAAATTAAAAAAGGTATGATTAAATGAAATTTTAGAAAATCTAATAATAATACAAAAAGATAATTAAGTTAATTTAAAAAATGTCAGTTTAAAAAATCCCAAAAGTTAAAAGTTAATTATTTCATATCGATTGTTTTGAAAAAATACGGCTCTTCTAACATATTTTTTGTGTTGATGTTTATTTTAAATTCTGAAAATCTATACTACTAAAATTATAGACCCCTTTTTTTAAGCGCGCATCACAAAACGCAGAGAAATAAAGCGGTATTAACCCATATAAGGTTACATGCAGTTAATGTTGCATATGCAAAATATTTAATTTTTATATCCATTATTGCTTTAAATAATTAGCAATTAACGATTAATTACGTCCGCAAATTTGTACCAGATACGGTCCTCCTTTACATTAAAAAATTTATTTCCGGGGAAACGAAAATCGATAAAGGTGATTATTAAATTATTTCTCTGTGTTTTGTGATGCATGCTTTAAAAAAGGGGTCTTTTTAAAAGTAGTATAGATGATAAACATTTTGGTAAATTTCTGAGAGATGACACAATTCTGTCATAATAACCTACAGTTGTGTTCCTTATATTGCTATCATAAAAGTAACCACCAGAATCAATACTACAGGTTCTAAAAATCCGTCTTTCTAGTATTATTAAGTTCTTAACAATGTGTCTGCACATGAATGTTAGTTTTCCATTTGGAATATGTAATTGCAAATCTTTTAAAACAATTTTAACTGCTGTAAAAATAATTCATTGGAAATTGTAATGTGTAGGTATTTTTTCTTTGATCTTCCCCCCAAACCATGTGACTCTGGGATTTTGAAAAGGTCAATTGATCATGTTATGGTCGGATAATACTGACATTGCAGGTTAGGGTCTCACTGTGGGCAGGGTGTGCTTAACTCCAATCGTGAAGGACAAGGATTACCAGTTTTCCTTCCAAAGGTTGACAGTTTGCAACCTCAGCAAAAACTGGACGCCATAACATACATGTAGCTGAAAAATTGCTGGAAGTGGCCATTAAACATTATGCAAACAAAAACTAATTGCAGCTGCATTCAAGACCTATAGGCTATAGAGCCATCACTGTAAAATCACACAGGTTATTCCACTGATCCACTATTTTAATTTTAAACTTCCAGTGTGTTGTCCTACATTGCTTCATGAGAAGTTTGAACAAGGACCTCAAGTATGTTTTTGTTGGTTCTACACTTGAGTCATGTCATTTCTGTCTCACTGATATTCTAACATTGGTAATCACATGCAAAAGATCATGAAAACCCGATTTGGTATTGTGCTTCCACACTGACAATAGGACACACAAATCAACCTAGGTCAGCCATAAACACTATTGATGCATGTAGGTAAATTGTTACCCTCTAAAAGGCACAATTAGTATGTAATTGGTATGGCCAAAAACAAGCACACCCATTTTGTTCAGTATATTTATCTACCTCTTATCACATAAGGAAACTAGTTGCCAACTCCATAAGCAAAATTTATACAGCAACAATGGCAGTATAGCACAACTTGCTTATTTAAGCATTCAGGATTATTGACATGTTTAAGACATGTTTCACCTATTGGTGTTAGGAGCCTGGGTGGCTAAGGTAGTTTATGTACTACATGTATTAATCACATGGTCTGTCAACACTGAGGTTGCAAGTTCAAATCTCACTCCCAGCAGGGACTGGTGTGCAGGACTCCAATCTTAATTGACAAGGGTTGCCAGTTTTCGTATCGAAGGTCAGGGGTTTTCTCCTGGTACTCTGGCTTCCTTCCCCCAATAAAACTGGATGCCATGATATAGCTGAAAAAATTGCATGGCATTAAACACCAAAACAAACAAACAATTCAATGTGCATTGGTGTCTGGGTTTTGTGTACTGTAATTCATTATTTGTTCTTTATTTGAATATCTTTTGTCTGTTTAAGCAATCATATCCACAAAGGGTCCCAAATAGCAAGTAGCAAAATAGTTGCTCTCAATTCTCTTCAATAATAATTTATGTATGGCTTATACAAGGTGTGAACACACAAAATCGATTTAATAACCCAATAAAAAATAAGAGTAATTCCTTATAATTACATATTACGAAAGTGAAGGGAACTCAAAAAATTTAATTAACAAAACATGAACAAGTTGGAACATTTTTTTAACAAGGTTTTAATGAATGGCATATAAATGCTTAGTCAAAGTGGGTGTGTCCCCATGAATATTTTTTTATTGGAAATTAATCATTTAACACTGTTTCATCAATATTTATTGATTTATAAATACAATACATGTAATAGATTTTATAATTAATTTACCATTAAGGGCTTCTCAAAATTTGATTGGCTAGTCCAAATATTTATGATTCCAATTACTAAGTATTGGGGACAATTTTAAGTTGGTGGGATTTTGTATTTAGCAGCATTGACAATTTGAATGGAGATTTCTACATTATTTGATCGTAGAAGTTTTTACGTTATGGTAATAGTCCAGTTGTTATTATAAACTTGTAAATACTAATAATACCATCATCACAATAGACATTAAAAAACCTAATCATGTTGTGTATTTAATTGCATGGACATAGAAATTCCATGTGAGGTACCTCATTCCCCAGATGAAATGACCAGATGAAGATGCAACACAAGGCCAATTACTTCAATTATGGGGCATGTACATGTATATAACCTTGGTCATATAAAGCCCTGTCATTTTTTAACATTTCACCAAAATCTGTTTTATAAATGAAGGCCATAACCTGTATTTTTACAATGGTTTCCTAAAGGAAATATGTTTTATCTTAAATTCTATTGTCCAAGCTATTTACAGACATGAACAAAACTTGAACCATTAATAGACTAACACCCATGGTACCTTTACTGATGTGTATTTTTATAATGTATGTAATGAAACTATTTTTGTTTTGTTACATTTTCTGAAATTAAAAGTGTTCATAAAGGCCCACTATTAATATTAACCAACTTATTCCTGGCATGACATGGTGCAGTAGTGGCATTGGAGTTTTGAATATGAAAGATTCATTATCTTGGAAGTTCACATTTTAACTTGTGAAACTGAATCTGCGATTACTTTTCTAACTATGATTACTAGGATGAAGAGCAAGAACTGGTTGAAATAATTATGATGACGGAATAATGGGTGATAGTACCATACAGATAGCACGATTGAATTGAACAAGTCCTATGTTGTACAAAATAGACATAAAGTAAAAAGTATGCATTTGATCAAGCTTTTTTTTCATGATATTACTAAACAAAACCATTAAAATATTATTTGTTTTCTTTGTTTGAATGTTGTTTAACGCCATTTTCAGCCATTTTTCAGCTATATTGTGGCGTTTTTGGGGGGGAGCGGGGGAAGCCGGTCAAACGGGGAAACCCACGACCTTTGGTAGGAAAATTGGCAATCCTCGTCAATTAAGATTGGAGTTGAGTGCACCGTGCCTGCAGGGAGACTCCAACCCGGAATATCAGTGTTGACATACCTCATTATTAATAGTAGACGAACTACATTAACCACTCTGCCACTTCATTAAAATAATAAAATAATTTGTAGACTCATTACAATTCATGGGCAATATCAACTAAGATAGACATAAAATTAAGCTGTTTTTTTTTCAATTAAATTTTTACATTTTAATGTTTATTTCTTATGCAGATAGAGATGGCAATGCAGTCACAGCGACCACTTAGCACCTTTCCTATAGCTCCAGTCCATAAAACAAAGTTATGTGCCTCAGGATTCCTAACTGTAGAGGATTTAAAAGATATAAAGCCCACAGCACTGTCCAAAGGTAAACAAATAGAACATACTTGTCTAATCCTAAACTATAAAAAAATAGATCACGTTTGTTTCCCAGACAAAATAGGCAGTATATATGTTAGACTCAGATCGAAGTATGTCCTCAGATCAAAGTCGCTTTCTCAGATCTATGGCAGATGACATCACAGACGAAAGTAACATCTGTGATTAATGGTCGATGACGTCAACAAAATAACTAACTATATTATATTGATGTTTGATGAATATAGATGATGTTGATGAAGTCTCAAATAAACAACTGATTGAATTTCATAAATCATGTGCAATCAAACCTTTTAAAGCTTGAAAAGTTGTATAAGACAAATACACAAAAAAATTTAAATGGATAATATTTTTAAAAGAAAAGAAGGCACAACAAAATAGAAAAAGTTTATACTATAAGTCACAAAGGATTGCCAGTTTTCTTACCGAAGGTCGGGGTTCTCTCCAGGTACTTCGGCTACCTCCCCCAATAAAAGCTGGACGCCATAAAATAGCTGAAAAATTGCTAAAATTGGCGTTAAACTTTATTCAAACAAACAAACAAACTATAAGTCACAAAAACGATGCCTTATTTCATATTGAGAAAAATGTTTATTAATAGATAAAGAGTTAAAAAGATATAAAAAAAAAAAGATTAAGAAATTACTCAGCCTGTAGGGTCGTATAAAAAAAAGCCATGCCAGTTGCCATTAATTTTACATGTACTTGTAGTTTTATTTCGTTTTATTATAAAAATCAGAACGTTTCTTTAAAATTATTAGAATACTATAGACTTGTTTTTGTGATATTGGGGCATGTTATAACATATGCATTTACTTGTTTCACTTCAAGGTAGTAATAACAAGCTATTAACATCATTTGTCAAAATTGATTACAGAATAGATAATTGAATGTTTGCATGCTTAGTGTCCAAATAAAATCATTTCAGCTATAGTTTTTTTAACATAAAGTTTATGACTGTTTGATTTTAGACACTCGTGTAATAAGATCGGGCAAAACATTGACACCAGATTCTACTAATAATGAGGATAGTTTTGTTAATTTCGTTGAATATTTCGCAACTTGAAATACACTTGGGGATTTTTTTAATATAGCTTTTCAGTTGTTTAATTTTATGTAAAATTAATACATCTTGACGACATTCTGTTGTGTCCAACAAATTATGGTTACGTGTAGTTCAATTTAAAGGTAAAGTTGATTCCATTTTGCCTTTGGGTTTATTAATATTGCAGTTTTTGTTTTCATTGAACTTTTTTCATATACAAATTACAATTACATATATATTTCATCCAATCAGAGCAATGCTCTTCATCTGTGGACTGTTATTTGAAATCATGTGGATAAGTATGCAGATACAATTTTTATTTAAAAAAAATTGAACTCTTCATTAGATAATGATTATTCAGTCAAAACTGTTCATGACAACAAAGATTTCGGAATGATTATAAGAACAAAAGATTTTCAGACAAATTCATTGATGTATAAACGAAACCAACTTCCTTATAATTCCACACATTAAGAATAATTTTCATTATCAAGTCGGGGGCAGAGTGGTTAAGGTAGTTACTATTGATCACATGGTCTGTCAACACTGAGGTTGCAGGTTCGAGTCTCACTGCAGGAGGGTGCACTCAACTTCAATCTTAATTGACAAGGATTGCCAGTTTTCCTACTGAAGGTCTGGGGTTTTCTCCGGGTACATCTGCTTCCTCCTGCAATAAAAACTGGACACCATGATATAGCTGAAAAATTGCTGAAAGTGGCGTTAATCAGCATTCAAACAAACAAAAAACATTATCAAGTCTTCTAATTTATTTAAATGAACATGTACTATTTTATTGCAATAAGTATTCGTATACATGTACTAATAAATATATAAAATATATAAAATATATAAATAAAATGAATGATAACAGTCGACCAATAGAAAAATAATGCAAAATTGAATATTGGAATTATTAAGGAAATGAAAGAATACATTTTGAAACAAAATAATTGAATTTTTATAGATGAAAATTTCTGCAAGCATATTGTTATGTATACAAGGACTTAATGAAATGAAACTATAAACAATATGCCGCTTGTAAGACCTTGTAACAATCATTTTATCTTTTCAGAGACAGGGATAGGTTTAGAGGAATGTCTGGAGATAATAAAGCTTGTTAATGAGGACTCCACTAAAAAATCGTCAGTCAAGTCAGCTTATGACATTTTACAGCAGGAACAGACACTGCCACCTATAATAACTTTTTCTCAGCAGATTGATGTGATGTTAGGGGGTGGTGTACCGCTGTGTAAAATTACAGAATTCTGTGGGGCTCCAGGCATTGGAAAGACACAGATGTGGTATAGTACAATTATTTGTGTTTGTGCTTAAGTTTCAATTAATAGTTTACAATTATTATTATTTTATTATTGGCAAAATAAAAATATGCCCAACAATCTAATTCAAATAAATGAAAAATGTTATTGAATGAATTGAATAGAAAGTGTTACCTTGTTCAATATTCACTAAGTCAATTTATTGTCATATTTTAACATCTTAAAATGACACTTTGAATTTAGATATACCATAAATCATTTGTTAAAGTTTGGGGTTGTATGAGCTGTGGCATCGACAACTATAATTATTTTCAAATAGCCTGGTAAACAAATTAAGATATTTTGTAGCTATATTGTGGCAAGTAGGCTCTATGTGAATTAGAACATGGTAACATCTTTATATTTTTCTTGCTCAGTTTAAAATCAATTGGATCATTTCAGTTATTTTTGGCTATGTTCGGAAAGTAATCTAAGAGGTAAGTATATAGATATGGACCAAAAATCAGTCCAAATGGGATACGGTTAGCCTGTATAAGCAGCAACACAATTTTAGCGCAAGGAACACAGCAAATAGCATAGCTGAACTTAATAGTCAGATGGATCATTGTATTGTTTTTCAAACTTAAATTTGCTAGTTAACTGCAAAAAATTCCTTCCCAAAAACTTTGTTTATAATCTGATGTCATCTTAATGATACGCTAATCATTACAGATGAACCAATCAAATTAATGAACTGAAATGTCACAAACGAAGTCATGACATAATAGATTCATTAATGATTGAAAAAGTTCAAAATGGAGATCACTTACCTCTGAGGTCACCTTCCCGACCCTTGACGGAAATGGCTTACAGATATTCCTATTGAGTTTAACACTCTGACTAATATCAGGTCTAACCATGTTTAAATTCATACTGAGACCACTCACAATATCCTGTTTCTGAATTAGTTTATTTTCATGTAATAAAAGTAGCTTAAATAATGATTACAGTATGCAGTTAGCTGTTGATGTTCAGATACCAGAATCGTTTGGAGGTTTGGACGGTGAAGTAGTTTACATTGATACAGAAGGGAGTTTTATTGTTGAGAGACTGGTAGATATCACCACGGCAACCATTCAGCATTGTCATCAAATAGCACAGATGGAATCTGATGAAGGTTTGGTAAAATTTGACACAAGCATACCATATTAATCTATTAAGGCCTCAGTGGCCAAGTGGTTAATGTACTATTGATCACGTGGTCTGTCAACTCTGAGATTGCTTGTCACTGCGGGCAAGGGTGCACTCTACTCCAACCTTAATTGACAAGGATTGCCAGTTTTCCTTCCGAAGGTAGGGTTTTCTCCTGGTATTCCTTCTTCCTACCCAATATAAACTGGACACCATTATATACCTGAAAAATTGCTGAAAGTGGCATTAAACACCATTTAACGATGAAACCTTAATAATATTGGTTTTTCTTGTTTTAATGTCCTTTCATAAACAACAATGTTTCTTCTGCTAATACAACTATTGTTCACACTTCAATCTTAAATACGTCAAGGTTGTAGGTTCAAGTCTGGCTGCAGCATGGTGTACTCAACTGCAATCTTAATTGACAAGGATTGCCAGTTTTCCTACTGAAGGTTGTGGGTGTTCTTCATGTACTCCAGCTTCCTTCCCCAATAAAAACTAGATGCCATGATAAAGCTGAAAAATTGCTGAAAGTGCCATAAACACCATTCAAACAAACAATAAAAACATAAAGCATTTTCCTGTACTTGTGGATGTCATGTGTATATTTTTTTAATTAAAGTCTCCATGAGTTTCTGTTCAGATTTATTCACAAATAAACCAACTTGAATTGTTTTGATGTTTTGTGTAAAAATTTCAGTATGAAAATGATGTTGATGACATCATTAATTACACCTTCCACAAGTTTGTAAGCAGTTACATTTTTATATAGAAATATTGTTTTGTTCATTATATTGTAATCAATTAGCTATGAAATTCATTCCATAAAAGATGCCACGGTGGCCGAGTGGTCAAGGTAGTTCGTCTACTATTGATCACGTGGTCTGTCAACACTAAGATTGCGGGTTCGATTCTCACTGCAGGCAGGGTGTACTCGACTCCAATCTTAATTGACAAGGATTGCCAGTTTTCCTATCGCAGGTCGGGGGTTTTCTCCGGGTACTCCGGCTTCCTCCCTCAATAAAAACAATAAAAACTGGACGCCATGAAATAGCTGAAAAATTGCTGAAAGTGGCGTTAAAACACCATTCAAACAAACAAACATTCCATAAAATCCCATTTTAATTTTAAGTTGACGGATGAGGAAATTGTTCTTTATTCCAGATATTATTATTTGTGCACTGCGATAGTATGTTACTTTTTACTAATAGGTACATAGGGCCAGGTGTAATTTAATTTGAAAATCTCTATGTATTATAATTGAAAATTAACACTTGTCACTATAATAAACAATTTAGTTAGTTATTACTAGATTAGGCAACTTGCCTAATGTCTGGGAATTAAAGCATCAAATGATTTTTTTTTTATGAAATGGATTAATTTTTTCCAGAAACTGAATCTAGTATGACAGATTTTACAATGGAGAAAGTATTATCAAGAGTTCACTATTACAGATGTCATGATTACATAGAACTGTTAGCCACTGTACATCTACTGCCTGACTTCATAAAGGAACACCCCACAGTATGTTACTGCTGAACTTCTTGGTTCCCTTTGACTATAATGGAAGTGGGACTGAAGCAACTGCTTTCATAAATGATGGAGCTATGTTATCTTGGTGTCACTTAGAGCATGACAAAATATTTCATGTTATAAAAGCTTCAATTATATGTGTATTTTTTATAAGTTTTTCTGTCATCATGATACTTGTTTAAAAATCTAAGATTTTTGGTTAAGCTGTTTAACATGCATTGGCAAATACTTAATTAATGGGAAATACTTGGTTCTAGTTAGTCATTGTAGTAACGACGATTGTATATAATGAAATAATTGCAAAAATACCAATTATGATGTACCAGTATATTATAACAGAAGACAGTCAGGGGCATAATCAAAAATGGTTATAAAAAAAATAACGCTTTTCCTTTATTTTCGTTTTCCTTGAAGCATCATAATTTGCGATCGTTTTTATTAATTTCCCGGGCTATTTGGCGATCTCGTTTGCCGCGAGACTTTTCGTCGTGTTTTCATGCGCATGCCCTTTTGTTTACAAGTTGAAAGACACCAGTGCAACAACAAAATATGGGTAAGTTTGTCAATTTTTGACGACTTTCAATGCAAAATGATACATTTTACGAGTTCATTTTAAAGGTGAAGGAAATTTTTGTGAGCTTTGAATATTTTTTTGCATGGAATCGAACATTAGTACTGTTGTTTAGGATTAAATGCAGGCTGGCGCATTGATGTTTTGATGGTACGCAAGGTCTCCAAAGTTTCATGGGGGTAAAAATAAAGTAACGGGAACACGTTATATTTTATTTTTCTCATTTTTCTGGGAGACAACTCTGTCATACTTAGTACTATTTGTAACTTTGTCATGTTTGTGCTGTAAATTGTGAAAATTATTGAGTGTCGGTGAAAAATAAAAAATCAAAATGACCAAGATTAAATTAAATGTCATAGACTATGATCAATTTTGTGAAGCCAAATACGTTAAACTATTAAATAACAAGAACTCTGTTCTTAACATGTTCTTAAATTAGTATTATGCATGCACTGTATGAATGTCTTGGTCATGATGTATTACATTTTGATTCATGACATTTCTCATGTCTGTACATTTAACATTGCATGATGTACAATTTACACTTAATTAAATTTATATTTTACATTCTGACATTTCGTACATGTTAGCCAACATACACATGATACATGTAAGTTAACATTAAGTTCAGGTGTATATAGATTTAAAATCTGTATAATGCTGAATAACTCTGGTTAAGGAGAGAAGGTAGACATTTAACAACTTTTGCAGTTTCTCAGGCCAAGTGTAACATGGCATGACATTATCGTGCTTAATTAATAAATATAATACATGAATGAAAAGTAACTGATTCTGGTTACTTTTTACAGAAAATAACTTAAACAGGTTATATTTTACAATCTGATGTTTTGTACAAATATCTAATTGGCATGGGGTATAAAAATAAGTTTTTTTAAACAACATTTTGGAAGTCCAGGAGCCTGTTACCATTATATGTAAAATCTATGCGTTAAGGAGAGAATGATGTTTAGACATTAATATTTTTGTAGTTTCCCCGGCCATGTGTAACATGGTCTTTCCCTGGCATGACCTTATTCAATACTTATTATACACGATTGAAAAGTAACTTGTTCTGGTTACTTTTTACAGAAAATAACTTAAACAAGTTATATTTTACAATCCGATGTTTTGTACATGACAGCCAACAATAACTGTTAACATTCAGTTCACATGGTTCAACCACACATATATGATAAATCTATGCATTAAGGAGAAAATGACATTTAATTTAAAAATTAATATTTTTGTAGTTTCCAGGCCAATGTAACATGGTCTTTTTCACTGGCATGACCTTATTCAATATTTATTTTACACAAATGAAAAGTAACTTGTTCTGGTTACTTTTTACAGAAAATAACTTAAACAGGTTATATTTTACAATCTGATGTTTTGTACATGACAGCCAGCAATAACTGTTAACATTCAGTTCACATGGTTCAACCACACATATATGATAAATCTATGCATTAAGGAGAAAATGACATTTAATTTAAAAATTAATATTTTTGTAGTTTCCAGGCCACTGTAACATGGTCTTTTTCACTGGCATGACCTTATTCAATATTTATTTTACACAAATGAAAAGTAACTTGTTCTGGTTACTTTTTACAGAAAATAACTTAAACAGGTTATATTTTACAATCTGATGTTTTGTACATGACAGCCAACAATAACTTTTAAAATTCAGTTCAAGAACACATATACAGCTGATATATGTAAAATCTATGCATTAAGGAGAGAATGACATTATTTAGAAATTAATTTTTTTGTAGCTTCCAGGCCAAGTGTAACATGTATAACATGGTTTTTTTCACTGGCATGACCTTATTCAATACTTATTATACACAAATGAAAATTAACTTGTTCTGGTTACTTTTTACAGAAAATAACTTAAACAGGTTATATTTTACGATCCGATGTTTTGTACATGACAGCCAATAATAACTTAACATTCAGGTCAACCACACATATAAGTAAAATCTATGCATTAAGGAGAGAATGACATTTAATTTAGAAATGAAAAAATTTTGTAGTTTCATCTGTTCATAGACCAAATGTAACATGGTCTTTTTCACATGCATGTCCTTTTTCAATATTTATTATACACAAATGAAAAGTAACTTGATCTGGTTACTTTTTACAGAAAATAACTTGAACAGGTTATATTTTACAATCCGATGTTTTGTACATGACAGCCAGCAATAACTGTTAACATTCAGTTCACATGGTTCAACCACACATATATGTAAAATCTATGCATTATGGAGAGAATGACATTTAATTTAGAAATTAAAAATTGTGTTGTTTCATCATGTTCATAGGCCAAGTGTAACATGTTTAACATGGGCTTTTTCACTGGCATGCCCTTATTCAATACTTATTATACACAAATTAAAAGTAACTTGTTCTGGTTACTTTTTACAGAAAATAACTTAAACAAGTTATATTTACAATCCGATGTTTTTGTTCATGACGGCCAACAATAAAACCATTATATTTTAAATGTTAAACTTTACAAATTGTCAATCTTTTTGTTATTAGATATAGACAAGTTAATAATGGATCTAGAAGATATGCATGATATAGATGAACACAGAGATGAGGGTAAGAAAGTTTTTACAATGAAAATAAGTATTAATTTTTAAAATGCATATTTAACCTTAAAACGAATGTCATCTGGTCATTGTTATGTCACCTATATTTTTGTTTATTTCTTGCACATGTTGCTTTTCAGGTAATTCAGATTCCCAAACAAGTCTTGTTACAAGCTCACCCCTTGATTTTCATCAACACCTAAACAAATTGAAGAGCATTTGTAGATTATGTGGGAAAAAAATGAAAAAATCCGAAAAGAAGTATGATGTTCTGCTTTTCAAGGATGAACTCCTTAGAAATTATGGTTTAATGGTTGAACATGAGGATCATCATATTTATTCTAAATTAATCTGCAAAAATGATGTTAGAAAGCTTTACAGGTATAGACACCAGCAGGATCATGAATTAAAAGATATTAATATCCCAGAGTTTACACCACACTCTGAAAATTGCAATTTGTGTAAAATTAACACACCTGGCAGGCCTCAAAAAGATAGAACTGAAATCAAATCACCTTTGATTTGTTGTGAAGAGTTCTCAGTTTTGGACATAGAACATGTAGAAGATAGCGATGAATCTCAAGATGCGGATGAAACTAAACCTGACTAACGGAAAGAAAAAAGGAATCCATTTTATGATCTTTTTGATAAATTAAAGACTTGGTATCATGTTTTGGATAAAAATGATAAATACAACTTCTTTGATAAGTTGTTCCAGTTTATAGAACCAGACATTTCAATGTTTTTCTTTTATATTGGAAAGCAAACTTTTACCCAAAATTAAAGTTGACATAAATAATATTAACCAATTTTACAAGGATGTGACTAGCATGTCAGAATTTGATTTATTCACATGGTTGTCCTCAAGAGATGTTCTTGTTACTTCATTTTTATTTGGCTTATGCAATTGTGAAGGAATCCATGATGTCAAATTAAACAATTAACTTATGTTAAATATTGCATGAGCAATAGAGCAGATTTACATGCTTTGTAGCCCAAATTTGGTATCCCCTCTTTCTTTCTTGCTGAATATTTGCGTATATTCTTTAACAGCAAGTAAAAATGCTGTGGAAATGATAGGAAATTGCACTCCAGCAGGCCATTACAAAACTGTTACTAAATGGCTTATTGACCAAGGATCTGAAGAACAACCTGTCTCAGACATGGATGTGATAAACGTTTTTGACAATGAACAAGTCATTGGAAGAAAAGGTTCAATTAAACCTGGAAACAAATGAAATGTGTCAATAATAACTAACAAAGGTTATGTCCTTTTAAACACTGACTCAAATATCCAAAATGATGTTCGCTATAAGCCGAAACCTATAACACCTAATATGATTACTGATCAGAAAGATCACAAGAAACTTCAGGATGTTGTAAACAAGCTGATAAATGAATCATCAGAGGATCATGAAAGAAACATGTCATTACATTACGAGCAACTCTTTCATTTCGTCACTAATGTTATTTTTTATTGTAAGACAGAGCAAATTAAAGAAGGTCAAAATATTAAGGACAATATAGATGACAAAGTTAAAGAAAAGATTAGAGAAGAGACCAAAGTCAAATGTATGTTATGTGGGTTCCTGAACAATAAGAGAAAAATTGTTTGTGAAGGATGCAAAGAAAGAGAAGGTATTAAGCTCTTTAAAGAGAATCGGAAAAGAAATGCAGAAACATATAAAGAGTCAGACAGCACACCTTCTGGGCCAAAATATGATTGATTGATTGATTGATTAATGGTGTTTAACGCCCGAGCAGCAATATTTCAGCTATATTCAGGCGAGCCAAAATATGTAAAGTTTGTTGCAAAAAAAAAAAAAAATAGATGAAGATGTTACAGACATACAGTTTGTTGAAACCTTATATGACCACATACCAAGCAATCATTCTGAGCCTCATAACATTATTTTAACAGATCCTGTTTATTGTAACCCGAATAGTCTTGATGCCCTGGCACTAGTTCTCAGAAAAATTGGCATAGAAAATAAGATTGAAAGATATGGGGGACAGAGGAAATGGACAATAATCTGTTGTGATGGACTTTCCTACACAATTATTTGAAAACTAATAATTGAAGCAGTTGTTTGCGCTGAACCTAATTGTGGCAAGACCTTTCTGTCCAAAAGTAAACTAGCTATTCAGGCAAAAGAGAAACACAATACAGAGTCCTGCAGATATGTAAATGAATTTGATTGGTTTTATTTGAGAATTGGGGCAGGTCATTATGAAATGAACCTTTTTAAATCATTTTTTGAATTGAACTGGGTTCCTTTCATGGAATCCATATGCGAAAAGATGGGCTTCACCTCATGCCAAGCAATATACCAAAGCATGCAAGGACACGCATAAATCATGGAATCTTTTGTTAGTATTCCATTTTGCCAGTCTTAGAGAATTGGTCACTCCTCATGTCAGGGAGTGTTTATCAGATGGTAGAGAAACAGATGCGAAAGGGTTCTTTAATTATTCTGAAAACGTACATTCTGATGGACAGCATCCAAATTTTTGTTACTTGATGGAACAGGTTTGCCGTTTTTCTCAAGGCATTATTAACTTCCGTGCATCTGTGAGAAGGAATAATAACTTATTATTAAAAAGTTCAAAATTTGTAACCAAAGAATTGTTTCATGGGAGACATCACCCAAAGTATCAACAGATAGAAATGTATGACACTGTCCAAGATGAATTAATGGATGAAGAAGTTAGAAGTGTAAATGACAAATATCCCACCATCACAACCTCAAACAATTTTTCAACAGGTGAGGATTTTGACTTTATTTTAGAAGAGAAGAATAGACAGCTGAAATCTTGGATCCCTAAAGGAATTCCAAATGATATCATTGGAGAACTGTCTGTAGAAACAATGCAATTTTAGAGCAAATTAAAGAAAATGCTATGTTGCTTCTTGGATCAGCACAAACAGAAGGTAAAACTAGGCCTCTGAAATTGGAAGATGCTATAGATGAAATCAGGATGTTGTTCCGAAAAACTGGTTATCTACAAAAGACAAAGTACCACACTTCCTTGTCAGACACTGCCTTGGATGATGATCTTGTCAATTTTGTAAAAAGATCTTCAGAAAAGAGATCTCTTTTCCTCCAGTTGAATTTGCTTGGTGTCACAAATGAGCTCAAAACTTCAAGACACCCAATACCAATTACTCCATCTGAAAGGGCTAAACAGGAATCTATATAAAAAATGAACTTAAAGGATATAAAGGAAATGACAGAAAACTTGCTATATCTATTACGAGATCCAATGCAATATGCCTATCATCAGCAGATGTATAAAGAGGAACTTAAAGGAAAGAAGAAAGAACATTATATTGACTTCCTACAACAATTAAAAGAATCCATTGAACATGACGACCCATCTGGCAATGAACCAGAGATAGACACTACATCTCCGTGAGGTATTCGGCATGCTAGGAGTGCATGAAAAAAGTGAATGTGCAATGATCCTTGACATGTTAATTGCATGTATAGTTTTGAAAATATTATTATAAACATGATAAACATGATATAGGTGTTTAAAGGTGTGTTGACCCCTTTCTTTTCTCACTCTGACTTTTTATATGAAAAACAAAATGGGAATAGTGTTTTGGTTAGCATTGTCAGCTTACCTTCTTAAGCATTTGTACCATTATCACTGATCATGTTGATTATTACCAATTAGCATGATTAGGTACATGTAATTTTTTTTTATTGAACATGAATAAAACTTGTTCATGTTGTTGTAGACATGATATGGACATGTATAATACTATATCAACATATGATTATATATTGTAGTGGTTGTATTAATGATAGTATGGTTAATATGCTTCTATTTAAGATGGGTGATTGGAAGAAGATTTATTGCGTATTTTAATTAAAGGAGGTTGTTGGTAAAATGGATTTCTAAAGATACAAGAATGTCTGGTCATACTTTTTATAATACAAAAATGTAATTAAAAATAAATTTACCAATCTAAGTTAGGTCAGCAATTATTGTTGAAAAAAAGTATTTGAAAAAAACTATGATCATTCTTTAGAAATCTTCAACATGTTCAACTGTTCAATATTGTTCAAGTTCATACAGAGTTATTACTAATATTTTAAGCAGGAAGCAAAATAACTATATGATTAAATTATGTCTTATGTTAAGGCCTGAAATGGCTAAAATTAAAATAGGTTACACTGTTTTATTAATTTTAATTTTAATATTCATGGTGTGTGTAATTACAAATCAAAATATCCTAGACATGCTAGAGTTCTTGTTCCTTAAATATTTGGATTTGGAAAAGAATTTTAAAATGTTTTTAACATGCATTGCAAATTTTTATTTTTAATGTTAAAATTACCACCATGATATTACTCATACTAAATTAGGATTGTTGCATGTTCCAACCTATTTAGCATGTTTAGCAGTCAGTGATTTCCTTACGTTAACTTTCCACCTTTCCACACATCGACAATGGATAAATTTCTTTTATCATGTTTATCATGATGTTTAATATTGACCTTGTCCTCTCTGATAACATGCTAAATGCATGTTTGAATCTTCATGGCCTTCAACCCCTATTGTCGAAGAATGAAGTGTCCATGTCAATGGTTGGCAGGTGGAAATTTAAAAAAAAATCTCCGACAGTAGTGTATTTAAGTTTGAGTTAGTGGTGGATCAATGATGATCAAGGATTTTTAAAAGGGAAGGTCAACTGAATGGCTAAAAGGGGGACATAGATTACATGGATTAGGTATGTCCTGTTATTTTTCTCAAAGAGAGAGGACAGATTAGTCCCTTTGACATGTTTAACATGTTTAAGCATTTGCCACTGTATTTAGTTGAGCAATTTGCTATTTTGTACTTATTAACTATGTTAACATGAGATTTGTGCCACAGGCTGAAAATAACATTTATATTGATATTGACTACCCACTCTTATGAATATGTGAATCAAATCAAGGAATTTTAACTAACACCGCTAAATATTTTTCTTATAACCAACTGCATAATCTCTATACCAATTAGACACAAATTGAGTGAAATATTTTTTCTTAATATCAATAA
The DNA here is from genome assembly GCA_944474755.1 of Limnoperna fortunei. Classification (NCBI taxonomy): domain Eukaryota; kingdom Metazoa; phylum Mollusca; class Bivalvia; order Mytilida; family Modiolidae; genus Limnoperna; species Limnoperna fortunei. The sequence goes on along the minus strand of OX104121.1, from coordinate 38,466,589 downwards.
GGCTAAAGCCTGTTTGAAAATTGATTACTGAAAAATCCTTAGTCGGTTAAGTAAAATTATTGGACTTGATCATGTGTTGATTCACCTATATAAACTGTTCTTGAACTTGATTCGTGTGTTCCTCTGAGTTCTAACCATATTTTCGAAGTTATTTTTACCTATCCAATAGTTGTCAAAATATAAAATCATAACATAACAGTCACACATATTTTATCTATAAAAATCTTTCACATGCACAAAAAGTTTTACTAGTCATGCTAGTCCAGAAGATACACTGTCCTCTTCATTTTTACGTATTAACATGATTAATCTGTCAATTAAATAATTTAAGCATATTACATTAAATGTTATCAGACATGTACTTCATTATCATGATTATCTTGATCAAAGCATGCTTGCAATATTTTATTGTACATTAACAAGCTTTTCCTAGGTTATTGTTCTGACACTCCAAATAACTACTGGTTCATCTTGAGTGCTATTTCTGTAGGTTTATTGAGGTGTACTATATAACTCTAATCAAGGTGGTACCACAACACATGCTACATGTACTACATGTACTAATAACTATGGATAAAAAATTAACTACATTGGTACATACTGTATTCTTCATGTACTTGTTTCAGAAACAGTAGAAAATTCAGATGTTGAGGATGATAATGATGATGATAAACTTCCAATGCTTTCTACATGTTCTAAGAGAAAATCAATCAGGCCAAAGGTTGGAGTAAAAAAACATGTCTCAAATTTAGAAGAAAAAGTGTTAAATGAAATACAAGCACAACGAATGAACAAAAACTAGAAACAGTGCAAAGAATTGACACATGAGCCAGTAGAGGTATTGTTCATTTTGAAGGAAACAAAAAAAAAGGAACCCATATAAGTATTTTGGATATGGAGAAATGTTGAGTGAATTTGAAAAGGGAAAGCCACTGTCCAACTGTAAACCGAAGAAAAGTGCGCTTTCAGTGGATGTCGGTACACCCATTCACTAAATGAGTCCCAAAACCTACAAATTTTCATTCCTAAAACCAGGACAGCTCTCTAAGGAGCAGGCATCAACATTGAAAAACATAGAGCCTACTATATTGGAAACACCATCTAGATTTAAAACATTGGAAACTATCAAAAAGTAAGTGTTTCTTATTTACATTTGTTAACATGGTTTTTGGCCATATTTCATGACATGGCAGGGAATTTTGCAACAGTTTTTTCAGCAACTACTATTACAGCCTCTTAATATTTGGTCTGCAGCATCAGCATGAGATTCCATATGGTGAGATCAATTTGAGGTCTGTCAGTCACCTACTTAAAGTACTTTCTGTTTAAAGAAATCTGCCCATCTTTAACTTGGACAGATTTTTTTTCTTATTTAAACAAAAAAAAAATGCTTGAAATGACTGTTAAGAGAGACAATGGAATTTTTTGTTAAAAGAGGTAACATAGGGATTGTTTCAAAATTCAGTGTTTATTAAATGAATTTGTGTCATGCATTTCTTTATAGTTCTACATTTATAATTATTTTTTATACAAGTTACGCATGAGCAAAAATATGACAAGAATATAATCCTCTGTCATGTCACCTTTTATCACAATAAAATAAATCCTACATTTTTGGTCTGTTGCAGGAATGTTAAAATACCAAAGACCATAAAAGAGAGAAAACAGATGCGGAGGTGAATATTCTTTATCTTTATAATAAATATAAATTGAAGGGAGAGTGCAAGTCTTTTTTCAAGACAGAAAATATTTTTAGGTGAATTGCACAAAAATTATTATTTCCATAATTTAAGCATTATGAATTGCCAAAATATTTTTTTCACAATTCTCTCCATAACGTATCATACATTGTGCATGTTGTGCATATATTTACATGTACCTAAACTGTATGTTGTGTTGACTGACATGTACAAAACATCAGAATGTAAAATATAACCTGTTTAAGTTATTTTTTCTCAAAATTAACCAAAACTAGTTACTTATAATTTTATAAAAATTAAAAAGGTAAAACAGACCACAATCATTGGATATAATTTCAAATTTGTTGTCGAATGTTATATGTATCTATACGATGTATACATTTTTGTCTTCAGACTATATCATCAAAAGAAATTGTTGAAGTCTATGAAGGCAGTCAAGAGGACCAGGTAGATGTAGTTAATAATTTAAGTAAAGTCTGCTATATGTGTGTGACTGCACTGTCTAGCAACAGAGTAGTTGGTACCTTCATCTCTGATCTAATAGTTTAGATGCCTCAATTTTTTTAGAATGATTTTGTGTTTTAAGTTCAAAATAGGTTTTAATTCTAAATGAAAGAACATAAATTGATAAAAAAAACATAGTACATTAAATTTTTGCACAGATAATGTTTCAAGTATTACTATGAAGTACTCTTTTTATTCCAGATTGATCATGAGTACATGGAGAAAGTTCAATCTTCAACATCAAGCAGAGATGAAAAAAAGAAAATTAAATGTGGTCAATTTGTCCTTGTGGATATTCTGGTTGTTAGAAATCTTAAAAAACATGAAAACATTAATGACTACAAGTCATTCGTTGGTCAAGTAAATTATAATATTTTGTACGAAGCAATATCCTTCTCTGATACTTCTGCGTCATTACCTTCTTCCTAAGCAGACTTTTTTTTCTGTACAGTATCTTTTCATCCTGTCATTACAGCAATATGAATTGTAATGTACTATCCTATTTATCAAAGTAATCTTAGTAATAGCATGGATAAGGATTGAGTTGGGTATTCTAGGAAAGGCAATGCATGCAACCCTATGTTTTTGATGTATTGGATAAAAATTTATAATTAAAATTACAACAAAGGTCTAAGCAAACAAATTTAAAACTGTCTGACAGGTATTTTGTCTTTAAATGACTGATCAAGACGCTCTAGCCAAAAGTTGAAGGCCAAATTAGAATATGAAGAAAAGTAACAAGACTATGCAGTAAATGTATTAAACTCAAATAAGACAAATTAATTTGATAAAATTGTATGACTGTTTTTTTTAGGTGATAGAAATCACAGAAACAGATGAAACAAGATTTAAAGTAAAATACATGAAAAATACAAAAACAGAAAATGTAAAAGTTTGGCCGGAAATTGATGAACATTCCTTTGTAACCAAGTGTGATATAAAAATGTTATTGGATGAACCAGACCAAAACTAATGAACAGATCATTAGTTTTTGTCTTTAGTGACATTTAATAAATATTAGTGTTTGTAAATTGTACATTTGATTTTTAGAAATATTTTCAAATTTTGGCAAGATTGCTGTTTTGGAGTCCTTTAATTTCAAAAGATAAACATGGTTAAACAAGATTCAAAGTATATTACATGAAAAACACGAAGAATACAAAAAAAATAAAAGTTTTGCCTGACTTAGATTAACATGAATTTTTAAAAAATCTAATATTAAAAACTAAAGATCTGTTAATTAGTTTAGCTTCTGGTTTATTTAATAACATTTCAATTTTCTGACATTGAGTAATAAATATTTTTTAATAAGTGTGCTTGATTTACATGATTTAGAGAAATTGTCAACATTTTGGCTAGATTGCTGTTTTTTATAGAGTTGCTAATTACTTGGAAATACAACACTATCCTTATTTAAATACTTTATTCATTTTTATGTCCTTTCTGACATAGGTTTGTTAACATAATGAAGAAAATTATTATTATTGATTGCTTGGTCGTATCTTCTAACTCTTTTTTTTCTAACTTTTTTTTTAATTAAAATATTTTATCATCATCATCATCATCCTCATCCTTATCGGGCAAAAAAAAAATTGTTTCTCAGGCCCCTCCCTCATTGTCCCTTTTCATTGCTTTTTCATAAAATAAAAACAAAAATTCATCTACATCATTACTTTTTTAGTGTTTGCAATGTAAAAAGTTGTCTCATCTACTTTTTGGACCAATAATAAAAAAATAAAGTAGAAGCCTCCATCCCTTATCTGTTTTTTAACAAAAAAATGGCCTGAGAATCAAAAATTAATTTTGTATGACCTTAGTGTACATAAGCATCGTTTTGATTAATTTTGTTTTTCTTGTTGTTTTTTTTTTCCTTTATTTTGAAGTAGTCTAGGTTTTTAGCTCACCTGGGACAAAGGCCATGTGAGCATTTGTGTTCTTTATATTATTTAAGTTCACTTATTGCATGTATGTCATGTATGTATAAATTTATTTTTTATTGAAACTACAATCTAGTTATCATTTTTCATAACTGTAATCCATGATGATCATGATTTGGGGGTGTTTATTGAAAATTTCTTTAGAATAAGTAGCTGCTTTCTGTTTCTGGCTTTCACTCTTATTAAAAATTAACCAAACTGTCTCAAGGGCTTTTCACTTAGATCATGTAACAAATCAGCAAGTCCGTAATTGTAAATTTTAAGTCAGGCTTGGGAAATTTTCAAAACAGATTTTAAAAAAAGTTCTATGCAGGTTATGACTATTTTAAATTGTTTTTATATTAACATTTCCATGACAACTGTACTTTTAGCATTGCTATGACAACTGTACTTTTAGCATTGCTATGACAACTGTACTTTTATCATTTCCATGACAACTATACTTTTTATATATTATTTTAAGGTCTTTAATAGTTTAAACTACATGTATATGTATCTCATATGTTTAATCATGTTAATGATAATTTTTGTTTTATATTCATTTCATCATTTTTCATGGTCTTTGTTATCAAATTGCTTTGCCACTTGACTTTTCATATATTATGTTAACATATAAAAATAATGCAGTTTTTTATTTTATTGAGACAATCCTGTTATGATATTGTTTTTTTCTTTTTCCATAAGTATTAAAATATTTGATTAAGATATCTTTACAAAGCTTGAACTGGTTTTAACTATTTTACATAGTCAGCTGTTATTTTAAATGTTCAAATTTAAATCTCCATTTTACATGTTATATACAAATTTTTAATGGTTGTGATTATTGATTATGTTTTGTCAATTTTTGATTTTTTTTTTTTTTTTTTTTTTTTTTTTTTTGGCTTTCGCTATATTAACTGTTCTGTTACGGGTAGTATGATATCTAGTTATATTCATTTTTGATATACTCAGTCATGTTGATCATGTTATGTACTGTAACAATATTTATTTTTTGGGTACTTACTCTCATCATGTTCATGGTTTTATAATTATAAATAAGTTTACTGGTTTTGACGTTTTCTTTATCAAGTTCTATTCTTTTAATAATGTTTTGCAAATTGCTTACCACCAAATCTGTGGAAAATAAGTACATTTACAGTATTTTACTCACTTGTTATATTTTTAATATGTTTTGAAAAAGATGTGATACATATATTCATTCCAATTTTGCGTGTCTTGCTACAAGTTGCAACATGTATGAATGTTGAACTCTTGGCTCTTATGTACACTTGTTATATTGGTTACTATTGCTTACTATCTTTTGGCTTTTATGTACACTTGATAAGATTTTATAAACTTTTAGACAAAATTTAAAGCATATTTTGATGCAAACAATTATGTTGTAATAAAATGATATACTAACATTTTGTGATTTTATTATGAAATTTCTTGAAATATGATGGTGCTTACATAGACAAATTTTTTCAAGGTTTTTACTTTTACGTAATTATCAGACATGTAATTTAAGGTCAGAGGATCCTGTAAAAATTTACTTGCATGTTTAATAAAGTGTTAAAATTTTGCTGGTCTTTTTATGTATGGCATGTTTTAGGTAATCTTCAACTCATGCAATTATTTGATTTAATATAACATTAGAAATTTAATGTTATTTAATTTATACATGTATTGCAAATCCTAAAGGGAGGTAAAACTTTTTAGATTTTACACATAACCCAATGATAATTTTGAGTTACTTCCCTTTTCTTTGAAGAAGAAAAAATAACTTAAAAAGGTTATTTTTTTTCTTGAACCTTCAAAGGGAGGCAACACAAATTGTTACTAAAAAGTAACTCATTTTGGTTATAAAAATTATAACCATTTTTGATTATGCCCCTGACTGGAAGATGTTTGTTATTTACAGGTAAAGCTGGTCATAGTAGACAGTATTGCATTCCATTTCCGACATGATTTTGATGACCTCTCGCTCAGAACCAGACTGTTAACGTCCATGGCACAGAGTTTTATCAAATTAGCTACAGAATATAGACTCGCAGTATGTGTGTTTTAAGCCAATTTATTGTTTTCATAACTTCTTACATAATGTTAGAGGGCCTCAGTGGCCTAGTGTTTAAGGTAGCTATTCAGCTACTATTTATCAATGGGCTGTCAACACTGAGGTTGGTGGGTTTGAGACTTGCTGCAGGCAAAGTGTGCTCGATTCCAATCTTAAATTTGACAAGGATTGCCAGTTTTCCTACAGAAGGTCCGGAGTTTTCTCAGGGTACTCCTGCTTCCTCCCCTTACATTTTATGGAAGGTGGTAGATCAAGAATCATCTCAGAGTTGCAATAGGTATTTGCTTGGTTTTAGAATTTAGGTGTCTAAAAGCAAATCAGATGTTGGTCTGCTGCAAAGAAAAACATACAAGCATAAATAGCTTGTTCCTGCTACTCCTGGCCTAAATTCAGTATACACCTGTAATAATTGAGCCAATTTGAAAATGTGCTTTTAATAAATACAGTTTAAAACAAGTTAGGTTTTAAAAGATAAATTATATTTCAAATAATAAAGTGAGTATGCTTATCTGATATTAAAATTTGAATCTTTGCTGACAGGTTGTGTTGACTAATCAGATGACAACAAAATTTCGACATGGTGAAAGTTCCCAACTGGTTCCAGCTTTAGGAGAGAGTTGGGGGCATGCCAGTACTGTACGAGTAATACTTTACTGGGAAGGTCAACAGAGATATGCCTGGCTATACAAGTCCCCATCTAAAAAAGAGGCAACTGTTCCATATCAAGTCACGGTAACATAGTACTTTTCTTACTTAGTTGAGGTTTGAAGAAGGGACTTCAGTGTTGATCAAAAGAAATCAATATAATTTGCCATCTTTATGCGGTAAAACTTGGATGGCTTGAACACCAGATTTCTCGAAATGCTTTGAGAGGCATTCTTTTTGCAGTCCACACATGTCATCCATTCACATTTAAAGATTTTATTTTCTTTCTTTAAATATAAGTTACAAATCACAAATATGTTGTAAATAGTCAATTTTTCTAATTTTTAATTGTATATAACTTTGCATTCATTGGAAAGAGGTCATAGCAGCAAAAGTTTGTAACTGGCTCTAATATATATTATAAATTTCATAATTTACTTTATGAAAACTCTCAACTGTATATATATGCAAAAAGTTTGCATTGAAGAAATGAATGTTTGTTTCATTAACCTATTTTCAGTTCCTGATAGGGAAGTGCATATCTCAGGTTGTCATTTACAAACAATATGTATGATTACAGTTACCATGGAGACTAATTGTATTCATGTTTTAATTCCATGGACACAGAGACATCTTTAGAAAACTCAAATACCCAAGTCATATATCTAGGTGTTGATAATAGTTAGTTTAATCTTATTAAGAAAGATGTGTTCATAGTGTAAAAGGTGAATTTGTCAGCTTCTCCTACATAAAAATAGATAGATAAAATATCCAAATACATTCAATTTACAACAGACAGCAAACAAAAGAGATGCCATTGACTTACATCAGTGTCCTGCCATTTATGACATCCCCGCTAATGACATTGGACATCAAAATGAAATTTGTCAACTTCTACGTAAATCCAAAAGGAAAACTATAACAACAACTGTAAGGTTCTACAAAAGTATTACACTGCATTTTGCAAAAAACACTAATTTTTCTAAAAATTTTATTAAACTTTCCTTGAAAATGAAAAACCTCAGCCATGCCCAATGCAGTGTTAAACTACTTTAAAAAAAATCTGTCATTTAAGACTAATACTGGTGTTAATATGAGATTTCAACACCTTCAGCATCCTGTACACCCTACTGCTTCGCCTTAGGGCATACTTGGGATAACTTTTAGAGGAACTTTGTTTTGAATGTTCTTACGCGTCAATGTTTGCTAGCGATGTTGGGTATTGCAAGAACATTTCACATGTGAATTATTTGAATTTCTTTTATTGGGAAATTTCTGTATTTCATGGCTGTCAATGTCATAATATTATTTAATCTCTTACAGATGGGTGGCATTAGAGATATTACAGAAAAAACTGAAAATGTTACAGAAGATACTGACACTGAACATCCATCTAAACGACAGAGGGTGACTTGAACATATGGATATTTAGTCATGGAAAGAGACATCAGCAAAAAATAAACCTGTTCTGTTAGTTATCACAGAATGTAAAACAGATGGTTGGATGATAGAACATTTAATTTATGAAATTTGCAAGCTTTATAAAATTCATATGGACTCTTCTAAATGTCTAAAGCATCTGCTTTTAAATGCCATCATGTAAAACCTTTAAGATGTATATATATCTAGATTTGTAAATTTATCAAGTTTTGTAACGTAAACAGCAGAACCTTGTCATCATAAATGGGAAATACTCTAGGTCACTTAAATCTCAGCATCCAATTGAGGTAGTTAAACCAAGCAGATAACGAGAAGTAATTCTCCCTAATTAAGGCCCCAACCAATTAATTGGTGGAAGCCTATGGTAATCAGCTGGGGTGCTTTCCATTATCCGGTACGTACCAGTTGTACCTCCCAAAACTGAAATGGAACGCGACGTACCTATCGGAATGTCTGATTCGTCAATTTTTTGGTTCCAACTTTGTTCCAAGATGGCGGACACAGACACGGAAAATGTGATGTGGAAGTGAATTTTAAGCTTTACACGAAAATAAAAAAAAGAACAACCTTTGACATTGTGAAAATCTATCCAAGGAGTGAAAGAATGAAATTTTAAGACACGTATGGTTATATTTATGGTATATCAATGTATTTTTAAGCGCAGCCATTTTGAAACAAATCGTCTGCCTTGGACGTTCCATTATCCGGAACCGATCCGGACGGTACGTACCGGATAATGGAAAGCAAGCCTAGTCAGTATGTTGTTCTATAATAAAAATGTAAAACACCAATAAAGTTCAGTAGTGAAATTTGGTGTGATTATTAGTTCACTAGTTCATTGCAGTCTGTCAGTCTATCAAGTACATGTTTTCAATACTTTTTTTTTCTAACCACTGAAGTAAGCAAGTAAAACTTTATTTTGATTTGGCATGATAAGAACAATACAACACAGATATAAAACAGATACATTAACAATAAAAGCAAACAAATAATAAAAACAGCATGCAAGAGACATGCAGATTTTGAGCTGATATTTAATATGTGAGTACAACATCATCATGAGTTACAGGTCGAGATCAAATATCGTTCTGGTCAAATGATTTTTGTCTCGCCTGCGACGAAAGTCGCTGGAGGCGAGACATATGTATGGGAATCCGGCGGCGGCGGCGGCGGCGTAAACACTTGACATCTTGCTTCATATCTTTGTAAGCCCAAGCCCTAGGTCCATCAAATTTGGTCCAGAGGTAGCTTATGATGAGTACTTGCCAGTCAGTCACCTGTCACCTGACCTTGACCTCAATTTCACGGTCCAGCGACTACGTTAAAGTTTTTGGGTTACGACAGTTCCTCTGTAACTACGCATGGTAGGATGACAATATTTGGTGTATAGGTTGCTGATGACTAGTACATGACTGTCTGGTAGGTGTCACCTGACCTTGACCTCAATTTCACGGTCCAGCGACTACGTTAAAGTTTTTGGGTTACGACAGTTCCTCTGTAACTAGGCATGGTAGGATGACAATATTTGGTGTATAGGTTGCTGATGACTAGTACATGACTGTCTGGTAGGTGTCACCTGACCTTGACCTCAATTTCACGGTCCAGCGACTACGTTAAAGTTTTGGGGTTACGACAGTTCCTCTGTAACTACGCATGGAAGGATGACAATATTTGGTGTATAGGTTGCTGATGACTAGTACATGACTGTCTGGTAGGTGTCACCTGACCTTGACCTCAATTTCACGGTCCAGTGACTACGTTAAAGTTTTGGGGTTACGACAGTTCCTCTGTAACTATGCATGGTAGGATGACAATATTAGGTGTATAGGTTGCTGATGACTAGTACATGACTGTCTGGTAGGTGTCACCTGACCTTGACCTCAATTTCACGGTCCAGCGACTACGTTAAAGTTTTGGGGTTACGACAGTTCCTCTGTAACTACGCATGGTAGGATGACAATATTTGGTGTATAGGTTGCTGATGACTAGTACATGACTGTCTGGTAGGTGTCACCTGATCTTGACCTCAATTTCACGGTCCAGCGACTGCGTTAAAGTTTTTGGGTTACGATAGTTCCTCTGTAACTACGCATGGTAGGATGACAATATTTGGTATATAGGTTGCTGATTAATAGTACATGACTGTCTGGTAGGTTCCACCTGACCTTGACCTCAATGTCACGGTCCAGCGACTACGTTAAAGTTTTTGTATTAGGACAGTTCCTCTGTAACTATGCATAGTATGGTGACAATATTTGGTATACAGGCCGCTGCTCATAATTAATGCAATTAACGTAATGCTTATGACGAAATTTATTTTCGTTACTGATGCGGAATTCAGGCGAGACGTTTTTCTGTGTCCACACTTGTTTACAAAATTATGTTTTGTTTGTTTGTTTGAATGGTGTTTATCGCCACTTTCAGCCATTTTTCAGCTATATCATGGCATCCGGTTTTTCTTTTGGAGGATATATTTATTTTGGCACTAAAAATATCTTTTGAAAATCTGTTACATTTCTCTTGCAAATTTTGGCCCCAATTATCAGGAAAGAGTTTGGCTTTGAACGAAGTTTCTCATTAAAATACAAAAAATGAAAATAAATATTTATAAAAAAATATTCTGTAATAAATTTTTGGAAAGCCGTAGAAAATTGCCTGAAATCGGATAGTCCCTAAATTTGTAGTTTACTGCCTAAATCAGTATTGTTGGCATTAATGCATTATGAACATATATCCATCCATATTCTGGAAAAAGGTTGAAATCTACAATTTTAAGGAAATTCCCACAACTCCCTTGTCTTTCAAGATAATAACATTTTTGTAAAAACATGAATTCCTAAAAACATCTGATTACACTGATTTTTAGCAACTTCAGCTATGGTCTCAAAAAAACAAGTTGTTTAAAAGCTTGAAAAAAATAATTCAAAATTCATAATTGGATACATTAAAGCAAGGTGCCTGCTGTAACAACATGGAAAACACTAAACATTACTGAATGTCCATTTTTGTCAGAAAAATCTATATTTGAATTTTGTAATCATAGTAAATTGTCATGGATGTACATGTATCTCAGGCCAGTAAATTACAAGCTCCGTCTATTACATTCGTTGCATATGATTACAGATTGTTAAACTTTTAGGTATGAATATTGATTAGGTTATGCAAATGAAGTTTATATTCTCAATGAAGTATATTTATTACATAGACAGCTGTCTATATTTCACTTGTTAATTTAAATGTAAACAGGTCTTGGGACAATGGAAATTCTAATCTGTAGCTTGCTACGACTACGTATCGGGTGATATATTTACTTTATGATATTATTACATAATGATTTCTGTATTGGCCTAGTTATTGGTCCAAGGCTTGCTGTATTGGCAGTACAGGTGGTCAAGGACCAATAACTAGGCCAATACAGAAATCATCACATAATGATATCTTTATTAATTAACTAGTCCAAATCAATCAGGCCAATACAGGTTGGAATCTGGCCAATACAGGTCGATCAGGCCAATACTGATATTGGACTTGTACAGCAAAATATATCAGTTTTACTGTTATCTAAGTGAGTATTATAGCATTTGATTAATAAAGTGTGATATTCTGGCATAACCCCCTCCACCACAGGCAGTATGTGTATAATAATAAATAGTGCCTTTCCATGAACTATAGTGGGTCTTAATAAAAACTATGTCAGTTTTAAAAGCTCATCAAGCTTATGTTATATATGTATGTTGTTTTGATGTATTTTGATGATTATAAATTAAATTTTCAACATACCATTTTTGTTACCACTTTGTTTAATTTAATTTGGTAAGCCTACATTATCCGAGACCATACTGGTAGTTTCCACTGTTCAACCCACAAAGAGGTGCAGCTATAAACAAATGGTGGGTAGGAAGGCCCTCTCTTTGGAGTGTTATTAGGTTATAATACATAGATCGACCATATTTGTAGGGTGCCACACTCCTTGCAGCACGATAAAGACACAGTTTGCAAATTTAGGAAAATCATAGGTTCATCATAGCCCCTACAAAAGGCTAAATTTACCTTTCCTACCCAATATTCATTTTTTTCCAGTCGCAGTACAAATTTTGTTCCTGTTGGTCCATCCCATTTCTCCACTGATTTATTTAACTTCTTGTCCTGGGTATAGCTAAAATATTGCTCTTTTGATGTTAAGCAAACATTAATTTAGTAGCAATTTAGAACTTGCATATACCATGCAAAACATGTACAATGATAACAAATTACAAAATGAACGCAATAAAGAAAAGTAAAACAGAACTACTGTATGTCTTTATAACTGGACATACACAAGGTGTTACTGATAGTTACTGATGTAATTTCTGCTTTGTATGTCAATTGTGGTTGTTTTATTTGTCTATAAATCGGCTCATACTATTGATCTTGTGGTCTGTCTAACACTGAGGTTGCGGGTTCAAGTCTCGCTGCGGGCAGGGTGTACTCAACTCCAATCTTAATTGACAAGGATTGCGTAAGGTCGGGGGTTTTCTCCAGGTACTCTCTCTTCCTCCCCCAATAAAAACTGGATGTCTCACAAAATAACATAGAGTTACACATCATTCAAACAAACAAACAAAAAAAATCTATAAATTGTTTTAGAAGGAATAAACCTACATGTATTTTACTATTGTTCAAATCTTGTAAGGGGTTTTCAGATGTACTGCAGTTGTATTCAGATTATTATCCCATAGATGGCAAGCCAATGTTTTCCCTTGGGTGTCATATTACTATTGAGAAAACTGGTCAGTTTCAGTTATAAGTTCTGTAAAAATTCTTTACATTAGGTCATAACTTGTTAGATTAGTGAAATTTTAACAATCATTTTGTTAAAAAATTTTAACCATCATTTTGTTAAAAATTTGAAAGTAAAATGAAGAACAAAGATTCTTGTAATTTGCTTGTTCTCCCAAATCAGCTATGTACTAGATAAATATTTTAGGTTGGTTTTTGTAGCTCTAGCACAATACTGTTATAAATCAAACACATTATTGTGTCCTTGTTTTGTAATGCTGCATGCTAACCAGTAAGAGACCTCTGGTAAGTCTTCAGTATTAATAATAGACACCACTTGACTTCATATCCATCCAATCCTACAAACCATGACAGTTATCCTGATATGTGCTGGATCTGACAGGCAAATTATGCTTAGGTCAGGCAAAGTATTAAAGTTGTCTGACTCTAAGTCTCAAGATAAGTATAGTAGTGTCAATCACATTGCGTTTGTGTCATTTTTTTTTTATGCCTGACCGCAGGTCGGGCAGAGATTTTCAACTTTCAGGAAGTCTGCCATTCTTGTACTTGTGCCACATGTTAAGATCATTTTTTGCAGAATTAGAATGGTCCAATAACAAGGTCAAGTTTTGTGATTCTAAAAGTAATGTACAGGACCTGTGAAAAATGACTGAAGGTTGCACTACAACATAGGCTTGATGTACACATGCACTAGCAAGTCACACATAACTGCATACACTATTCACAACCAAATGAGATAATGTCTACTTTCATAGGGTTATGAATTCCTCCACAATTTAATAGGTTTAGACATTATGGAATATTACTGAAAGTTTCTGATCATGAAATTGAAAATTTGCGACACTAGATCAAAAGGAAACAGTGCTGAAAGTGGTGTAATCTCTGATGACAACATTGAAAATTTGTGACACTTGATCAAAAGGAAACAGTGCTGAAAGTGGTGTAATCTCTGATCACGACACTGAAAATTTGTGACACTTGATCAAAAGGAAACAGTGCTGAAAGTGGTGTAATCTCTGATCACGACACTGAAAATTTGAGACACTTGATCAAAAGGAAACAGTGCTGAAAGTGCTGTAATCTCTGATCACGACATTGAAAATTTGTGACACTTGATCAAAAGGAAACAGTGCTGAAAGTGGTGTAATCTCTGATCACAACACTGAAAATTTGAGACACTTGATCAAAAGGAAACAGTGCTGAAAGTGGTGTAATCTCTGATCACGACATTGAAAATTTGTGACACTTGATCAAAAGGAAACAGTGCTGAAAGTGGTGTAATCTCTGATGACAACATTGAAAATTTGCGACACTAGATCAAAAGGAAACAGTGCTGAAAGTGGTGTAATCTCTGATGACAAAATTGAAAATTTGTGACACTTGATCAAAAGGAAACAGTGCTGAAAGTGGTGTAATCTCTGATGACAAAATTGAAAATTTGCGACACTTGATCAAAAGGAAACAGTGCTGAAAGTGGTGTAATCTCTGATCGCGACACTGAAAATTTGTGACACTTGATCAAAAGGAAACAGTGCTGAAAGTGGTGTAATCTCTGATGACAAAATTGAAAATTTGTGACACTTGATCAAAAGGAAACTGCTGAAGTGCTGAAAGTGGTGTAATCTCTGATGACAAAATTGAAAATTTGCGACACTTGATCAAAAGGAAACAGTGCTGAAAGTGGTGTAATCTCTGATGACAAAATTGAAAATTTGCGACACTTGATCAAAAGGAAACAGTGCTGAAAGTGGTGTAATCTCTGATCGCGACACTGAAAATTTGTGACACTTGATCAAAAGGAAACAGTGCTGAAAGTGGTGTAATCTCTGATGACAACATTGAAAATTTGTGACACTCGATCAAAAGGAAACAGTGCTGAAAGTGGTGTAATCTCTGATCACGACATTGAAAATTTGTGACACTTGATCAAAAGGAAACTGTGCTGAAAGTGGTGTAATCTCTGATCACGACACTGAAAATTTGCGACACTTGATCAAAAGGAAACAGTGCTGAAAGTGGTGTAATCTCTGATCACGACACTGAAAATTTGCGACACTTGATCAAAAGGAAACAGTGCTGAAAGTGGTGTAATCTCTGATCATGACATTGAAAATTTGCGACACTCGATCAAAAGGAAACAGTGCTGAAAGTGGTGTAATCTCTGATCACAACACTGAAAATTTGAGACACTTGATCAAAAGGAAACAGTGCTGAAAGTGGTGTAATCTCTGATCAAGACACTGAAAATTTGTGACACTAGATCAAAAGGAAATAAGTTATCTCCAATAAATTAACTTATTTGATTTATTGTGTTAATTACAGTTACATATTAAAAACAAGACAATAAGTGAAAGTCAATGATAAATGATATTATTTCTTTTTCCCCTTTGGTGAACCTCGGCCTCCTTTGCCAGACTTTGATCCTTCAGTAACTTCTAACTTTTTGTTCAGACTTTCCTCTGTACTCTTTATTTGTTCTTCCACAGAGGTTTTCATTTTCTTTATCTCCTCCGATAGATAGTTCTGTATCATTGCCCTTAGTTCTTTCCTGGGCTGAGATTCCTCTGTAAAACCAACAAATAAGATAAAAAAGCCTATATAAAACAAGTGTGGACTGTGAGCATGCTCACAAAGGGATACCCCGCTTCGCTTCAAGTCCAATTATTTCCCCTGAATAATATATGACAGCGACCAAAATTCTTCATGCACATCTACATATTATGTACTTCCTTCATGTGAAGTTTCATTAAAATCTGTCAAACGGTTTAAGAGGAGTTGCACTTACGAGGTCTCCCACTGAGTACTATATCTTAAAAGTCTAAGTCCAATTATCTCCCCTGAATAATATCTGACAGCAATGAAAATTCTTCATGCACATCTACATATGATGTACTTCCTTCATGTAAAGTTTCATCAAAATCTGTCAAGCGGTTTAGGAGGAGAAGTGCTTACAAGGGATGTGGACAGACAGACAGGGTGATTCCTATATACCCCCCCCCCCCCCCCCACCCCACAAACAAATGTCCATTTACGTGAAAATAAGTTGTTTTACAAGTATGTTTTAAAAATTGTGCATAATTTCAACAAATATATGACATATATTTTGTAATTTTCAATCTTTCAATTTACCTGGCTCTGGGGTTTTCTGTGGTTCTGTTGGTAATGTTCCATTTTCTCCTTCAATCATCTGTTCAGTGGCTGTTTCATCTTGTGGAGCAGTTTCATCAGCTGGAACAAAATTACAATCTATATTTAATTTTTTCATTCATGAACATTTGATATACAGAGTTGCAGAGTACTAAAAAAAATTTCTCAATCCACAAATCTCCTCTTCATAAGTGTTATTCGTACATTAACATACAATTACACAGATAATGAAAATACTCCATCCTCCCTGTGTTAGATTAAGGGGATGCAGGACACCATCTGCCATTTTTTGTAAAAATTTTGGAAATGGATATCACATTTATGGTAATATTAATATTTTTATTCCTTAAAATCTCTCAATTTTTTTTAAATAAAAATAATAATGAAAGTCTTATACCTATATTATTACTACAACTTATTAATAGTTGAAAAATAAAGTTTTCGAATAAATGAGCTCATTTTAGGCAAAAGTAATAAAAATTAAATTTTAAACAAGGGAGGTAATTTTAAAAAAAATAATTTTTTAGTACCTTTTGACCATTTATTTCAAAAGACACAAAAAATTTAACTCAGAGACCCCTAATTTTCTTTCCATCACTAAAGTGTATACCAATTGCTTGACATTATACCAAAAATTGAGAAAATGTTAATGGACAGAATTTTGTTAATCTATTGTTTTAGTGCTTTTTTATTCTCTTCACTGTATAATCTATAGCTATATGGCAAGTTTAAAGAAAAAAATTATTTTCAGTGTAAGTGTCCTGAACCTCTGAATTGTACAAAAATACAACATAAAGACAAATTTGACTCTCATTCAGATAAAAATCTGAGATTTGACTCTCATTCAGATGAAAATCTGAGATAGTCACCTAACTGATGTTATTTTAATTTTCAAAATTTCTCCACCTTAATTCAAATGTTAAAATCCTGAGGCTTTAATGCAAGTGAAATTCACTTGCCTATGTACCATACAGCAGGAATAATTCTACACAATTTTTTCTTGCATAACTGTCATACGATCAGCAGCAAGGCCCTGGAAATTTTCCTGAGTCATGTCGGACATTTTACCGGTCATCATATAAAAATATTTTGTTTGCTTAAGCTGGGATGTGTATGTGCTTTTCCTTAAAGTCCAGAATAAAGGTCTTTTAAATTTTTTCAAGACCGTGGTAGATATTAGTTGTTGTTTTGTATGGGTTCCTATGATATATGCACCGTGCAAGAAAGGAAATATACGTAGAAAAACATTCTGCTTCCTAAATTTTCTTTATTATAGGATGATATGTTGTCTGTTCAACAGAGTAATAGCAAACAACGTTTTTTATGAACATTCGTGAGACATTTTCATTAACCGGAAGTAGGAAGTTGTTTCAAAATTACAACAAGTTCGGAACAGAATTGAAGTTTATACGATACTCTCCGATGGACCACGTTTTTTACAAGTTATTAAATATTTATTTTTGTTTTCATCTTTTCAATAGAATTTAATTTGAATTGATTTTCCCAAGATTTATATACGTCAGGTACATTGGCGCATGCGTGATGTAAAATTTTGACCACACGTGTTTTTCCATCAAGTCATATTTTCTAAGCAATATAACGTACAACCACTTTGTTCCTATTGTTTCAAAATACTGTTGCCATACCATATTCTATGAAATGGATGAAACAGATCTGTACTCATAAGTAGGTTATCACCTGTTGTGTTAACCATTACGTAATTAACTATGGAACGCCAAATTAACATATATTCAATTAATTAGGTTTAATTCAATTGAAGATAGGTTCAATTCGATTGAAGATAGGTTCAATTCAATTGAAGATATCTATAATTGAATTGAAGATAGGTACAATTGAATTGAAGATATCTTCAATTGTGCTGAATTGTACCTAGGTACAATTGAATTGAAGATAGGTATAATTGAATTGAAGATAGGTATAATTGAATTGAAGATATCTATAATTGAATTGAAGATAGGTATAATTCAATTGAAGATATCTTCAATATTTGAAGATAGGTACAATTAATTGAATATATGTTAATTTGGCGTTCCATAATTAACACTTGACTGGAGTGAATGGTTACTCAATAAACACATGTGTCAGTGACGGGAAATAGCCTTAGGGTTGATTTTTTAATAAAATATTTATATCTAGCGGAAATTAAAGGTATTGAAACCAAAAAGATATTTATATTATTGTCCAAGTTAAATATCACTTTTTTGGATGTCCGATTTGACAAAACTATCTAGCGGAAATTAAAGGTATTGAAACCAACTAAAAGATATTTATATTATTGTCCAAGTTAAATATCACTTTTTTGGATGTCCGATTTGACTAAACTTTAGTCGGACATTTTAATGTAAATGTCGGACATGTCCGGCAAATATGACCGTTTCCAGACCCTTGATCAGCAGTCAACCATTTGAATGGATTACTTCATTGATTATTAAGAATGAAGATATAAAATACATGCACACTGTTTATATATTAAATACAGTTAATCTATGTAACTTTATCATGTAGCATTTTTTTTTATAACATATAGTTTTGCTTATATGAGTAATAATGCCCTAAAAACTACTTGTTTTATAGCATAGTTGTCCAAGGTGACACATATAAAAACAAGTTCAATAAACAAATCAATGATGGGTTACATTTTTATACAAGAAACATTAAAATAAACACTATATAATGCTATTCAAACATTTTTATAACAAATGACATTGCTCCGATGTAATTGAAGAAAGCTGCTACTATAATGTATGTATGTGGATGTATAAATAATTGCTACAAACATCTAGAAATGTTTTTACTGATGAACATTGATAGTGTTAAATTGTTGTGCTAGTGCTTATGTATGAAAAATAGTGTGCAATTTGTTTATTATTGATTAAAAAAGCCATATTGCATATTTTTAAACAAAATCCTTAACTGGATTGTTCATGGAATTAAAAGATTTATGCAAGCACATTGCGGGACTCGTCAAACTTTTATGGCACTTGCCATAAAAATTCTAAGTATCACTGGTTCTTATACTAATAAAAGTCTACACATTTACAAATGCATGACAGATATATGTTAAACATTATAAATTTCCTACTAAGACAACTCTAAAAGCACTTTTTTTTTACTTCATTCTTACATTCATACACCATAGGCAAACTACTTAGTGGGTTTGTTTGTTACTGTTCAGCAAATTTATTGACAAAAGATATGCACTTTTATTTATCTATTAGTTTATCTAAAAATGTTTAAAATAACATATTTAGGGAATAACTGTATAAAATTTGAAGATTTAAGGGCAAAATGAGTTTAATGGCAATGTATATGCAGTGCCAGTACATAAATTACAAATCAACCATTGATGCCAGCAAATCTTCAAATACATTATGGAATATGGTTCTCGTACTATTGCAAAGAAAATCCCACTTAAATTAACATCTGCATTTGGGTAAAGGTCTGACATCCTAAATCACAGAATTAATGCCATTAAAAAATTCACACTGTCTAATCAAAAATCATTATTGCATCCAGTGTTCCATCAGAATAGGATTTATATTTAAGCAAAAATATAGTATCAGCAAATCTGCCATCTTAAAAAACTACTACATGTTTTCTAACAATATCTAGCAAAGAAATAAAATCTACTATAATGATGATACCTGTACCATTGTCCATATATAAAATAGTGTCGCCTTCATCATCGGCTAAAATGGTCAACAAATTGCTAGTACAACTGTACAATGTATGATGAAATTATGAATATTCATGGCATTGTAATTTTATGCACATTCATGGATAGTAATGCATATTCATGGCATATAAATTTTTGTGGTTTATCAAACAATTGAATCACAAGGTAACAGGTGTGTTGGATATAGATAAATAAAACCCAAGAAAAAGGATAAATTGGAAATATTTCTAAAACCAATTGATAAATATACAATTTAACATACTTTTGCAGCATTTTAGACATAAAAATATACTTCCCTGATGCTTATATTGTTATATTTTTGAACCATGACAAGACTAAAACTTAAATGTATTGGATGAGAATCATCTCTTTCAAGTAAATTTTTATTATAATAGTAATTTAAAAAGGAAGCTCATCTTTGCTTTTCAAAAAAAAAAAAACTGGACAACTAGACCATATAATGTCTAATCAAAATTATGCATTGAGCAAAATAGTAAATGACACAAATGATTTTTTGAAGTTGAAAAAAAACCAAAAGGTTATCTACAGAACTAAGGGAGATCACCTACATCTCTCTTCTATTTAAAACATACCTTCTGATGGTGGTGGTGTAACGGGCACACCAACATAAGACAAGGACAAGTCTAGCCTGACCTGGAATTAAAACAGTATTCAATTGTTTGTTTTAATATTTCAGAATATTAATAATAATAAAGTATGGTGTCTTTGAACATCAGATGCAAGCTTGTTTGTTTGTTTAAATGATGCTTCAGCAATTTTTCAGCTATATAGTTGGGTCTAGTTTATATTGGGAGAAGAAGCCTGAGTACATGGAGAAAACCCCCACCTCCTGTAGGGAAACTGGCAATCTTTGTCAATTAAGATTGGAGTCAAGCACACCCTGCCTGCAGTAAAACTTGAACCGGTAAACTCAATGTTGACAGACTACATGATCAATAGTAGACAAACTTCATTAACCACAAGGCCACGGAGTCCCTTAAAAGAGATACAACATACATTGAATAAATTTCAGCATATTTAAGGTACCTGGACCACAATTGACCATGTGATCGTATTTGGTGTCCCAGATGTACATTGTTTTTCAATGAAGCAGACCTCTGTAATGTTCGGCAAACATCAGAAATACTATTTGAGTACTGGGTAAGTAAATTTTTTTTCTCAAAACTGTTAACATTGGCTCAAAGAAAAACCTTATTTAATTTGTATCATTAATGAGCAATAAATTGATTTAATAAAGCTGTATTTCTTGGTCAGAAAATAAAATTAAACGGTAACTTCAATTATGGACCTTAATGTTCTAGAATTAATCAGGATTAATAACTCGGCATCAAATTATTTTTGTCTTTGTTTTTTTAATTTTGAAAATGTTGATTTTGACCGACTCAAGTTTAGTAGAATCGGAAATAATACAACTCTTTGTTGCAAATATTAACATAGCAACCCCTACCTGGATTAATGATGATGTGATTTACTCTACCTTGCTGAACAAGAAGCTAAAAGCTTGTTGATATTGAATAACTCTTACGATAATATTTAAGGTATCCGGACCACAATTGACCACGTGATCATATTTGGTGTCCAGGATGTCCATTGTTTTTAAATGGAGCAGACCTCGGCAATGTTTCGCAAACATCGGAAATGCTATATGAGGAACTAAATTATTTTGCTCAAAACTGTTAACATTAACTCGACGTAAAACAATTTATTACATAATATATATTTTTGCCTTTTTCCTATTGGCCTAAACCAATACACTTGACTTTCCATTTCATATCATATTGGTTTGCTAAAAACTCATTCTACTCAATAAAAAACCATATTGCACTCTCGTGAGAAATTTATGAATGAAAATACCTAGCACGTGCTGTTTCCCCCAACGGAAATACGATAGCCAATCAAATCTTCTTTCTTTAATCCCCTTAACAAATCAAAATTATCGTTCTGACTGATGTTCGGATTATATTGTTTGTGAACAGTGTGACGTTGTAACGTCATCGAGTGAACGTAATGCGGATAGTTCTGGTGCTAATAAGCGAAGATTTGCAGATACTACTAACTTGGAAATTAATGAAATCATTAAGAAAAGAGATGCTGTCAACACTTGCAAATCGAAAGAGCAATTGATTTTTTTTTTCCAAATATTAACGTGAAACGGATATGTCAGTTAGTTTGGAAATGGCGGACCCTCAGGAATTAGACTTAAATCTTTGTAAAATTTATGCAGAAGCAAGGTCTGAGGATGGGACATTATACAAGAAACAATCACTGCAAACATTTCGTCATGGATTATGTCGATATTTTACTGATTTTTGAGAAATAAATATTATGAAAGACAGTCACTTTCGGGAAAAAAAAAAAAACTTGTATATTCCATTTATTGACTCAATAAATTATGTAATAAAACAATTACTGCACTTGAACGAGATCAATATGAGGTTTTATGGAGCAGGGTAGAATAATATTGAACGAGGCAAAGCCTTAAAAGCCATTTTACAATCTCTTATAAAAACAATAAATCAGTTGCAAAAATAAAATATAACAAACTTGTTCTATAAATGGAAAGTAATAGCCAACAGATAAAAGGAGAAATAAACACCCCTTATAATGACATGCATTATGCAGATAAAAAACGATGCAGCACAAGGTTTGCAAATTGCAATTGATATACCTTTACTCAGAAACACTAAGCATTTTTGTATTATATGAAAAAAGGGCAATTTCATATATTATTTTAGAAAATTGGTCTGAATATTTTTAGCAAAGCTGCATTTCTCAAAGCCTGCATTCATTCAAATACAGCAAACATAGCTTATTCATGTTTATGTTGGTGGAAAACAACCGGTATCTTGAACAAACTGGTCTTACCAAAGGTGTAAATGCATATTTATACATTTTGAAATGTCTGAAATATGTGTTGACTGTGTATTCTGTTATCTTTCTCACTTCATCTGCATTAAACAACTCAATACTGTGAGGTGGCCTCTGCAAAAACAGTCATTTAAATAATGATAAATATTAACTGCAAATATCTATCAGTGCCAATAGGTATCTCTATATAAACAGTGGATTGTTTGTTTGAATGATGTTTAATGCCACTTTAAGCAATTTTTCAGCTATATCATGGCATCCAGTTTTTATTGGGGGAGGAAGCCGGAGTACCCAAAGAAAACTACCGATCTTTGGTAGGAGGACTGGCAATCCTTGTCAATTAAGATTGCCCTGCCTGCAGTTAGACTCCAACCCTCAATCTAGTGTTGACAGAACAGGTGATTAATAGTAAATAATTCAATTCATGCTGTAATTTATTTATATTAAGTTCTTTGATTGGATAAAAACACTTGAATGACGTCTTCTCAAATAATTTATATATATCGATATTTCCTCTGAGCGGACTACTTTCAGTATCCAATGTAAACAAGATGGCGTCCTCCTAGCGTATCGTCATGGAGAGGGGACAATGTTTTTTCTGCCCCAGTGATTTCTAATTAAATCGATTGAGATTTCAAATAAAATATATAAATACAATTTTTTTTCCTATCAATATACCGAACCGCGATTCCTTTGGTACTATGTTTTGCATATCCCTACGCTTTCCGGCCTAGTTACGTTTTGATGTCTAGGTGGGTTTCTGTAACTGTTTTTGCTGTTTTGAAAATCGCAACGATTATATCACAGAATTATAAGGATTAAACACTGTGTTTTAGGAAATTATCAATGTGTAAACTCCGGCGACTCCCTCACAAACTTGACATAAAGTCCTTTGGACTTTATTAAGTTTGTGAGTAAGTCGCCGCAGTTTACACATTGATAATTTCCTAAAACCCAGTGTTTAATACTATAATGAACTACCTTAACCACTCAGCCAAAGAGGCCCCAAATATTAACTGCAAATATCTTTCAGTAGGTACCTGTATGTATATGTTTTGTTTAATGAATTATAATGTAAAGCACTTAGAGTAACTTTTAATTACCGGTAGTTAATGTGCTATACAAATAGTGTTAATAATAATAATAATAATAATAATAATAATATAAACAGTGGAAGATTATTGTCCTAATTTTCACTATCCTGCCATAACATATTAGACATAAGTTGCAATTGCTATAGTCTGTAATTAAAAATTCCTTGGGTTACTGTACAATTGCCCTTTAAACAATATATATGTACCAGAAGCAAAAAATTGCTAAATATGTCACCGAAGCTATATCGGTCCAATATATTATCTCTTAATATTTAAAACAAGGATATAAACTTTCTGTGACGTAAACCTTTTAATTCATTTACATTGCTACTACTGGTATTTATGTGCTTCAGACACCAAAACAAACTTTCCAGAATCACTGGATTATTACCGTAAAAGTCTATGGTACCTGTTAACAGCTTTGCTAACAATACTGTAAAAAATGTAAGTGTTTTATTAGGGTGAAAAAATTCACTGTAATAAATAACATATACAAACTTACATTGACTGCATGACATAGGACAAGTTCCTTGAAGTAATTGAATGTTTGGTCTACATTTCCAAAAGGAGTCTCTGTAAATAAAGTAAAGCTGTTTGATTAACAACAAACTTGTCTAACTTGGTTGACACAATAAATAATAATGGCAATTATAATATTCCAGCAGCTCCAGCAAATGGTGTGACTACATTTCATAAATTATACGTTATTCTAGATACGTAATGGGTATTCCAATTTTCTAGATTGCTCACTGCTGTTGACTACCAAACTACTCAAACAAGGGTTTGTTGCACCTAGGTTGTAGTTATCACTTCAGAAGTTCCATGGACGTCACCATGACTGAAATGATCGTTATGGGAAATCAATCTCTCCAATACAATAAGAAATTTTTACTGAGTCATAGGTAGTCTTTTCTATTCCTGAATAAGACTTTTTCATAGACATGATAATGAGTAACTTAATGGGTGTCAAATTAGAGGCACTACTTACTTCTCCTGAGCACCTGAGTGCAGCCATGGTTTTTATTAGGTTCAAGTTACTCTCTTTCCGTTTGTTTTTGGTTTTTGTTATGCTTTGTATATTTGTCTATATCTGGATTATTAATCGTACATTGATTTTCAACCCTAACTTGTTGTTTGGTCAGTTTCACTGATATTTTTTAAACTTACACCTTACTCTCAATGTTAATTTACGTTCAAATGGAAAAGATTATGAAAGTGACCCAATCACTGACAATACCATTTAAATGCCACATATCACAGATACATATTTATACATATTTTAAACTAAGTCTCTGTTCGAATTGAATAAGAGCCCAAAATCATGAATCAAGGACAATATCAGCCCAAACATAGACCACAAATAAAACCTCAACACATCTATTATCAATTATGGTCTAATACATACCAATGCAGACTTCATGAGTCTTTTTTATGATGGAGAAGACAGCTGACATTTTCTCTCTAGAGAAGTTATTGTCCTTGGCAAACTGTATTGTGTAAAAATACAGATCCATAATGACACCTGTCTTGATGTTGGTTCTGAAGTCATCTAGGTGGAATATGTCAGCTAAAACTCTAAAAAAATACAAAATGGTGTAATATGTTAGATAAACTCTTAAAAACTGCAAAATGATGTTATATGTCAGCTCAAACTTTCAAACCAATACCAAAAGGCTAAACTACAAAACAGTACAAACAAGTGGAATATGTCTGCTAAAACTCTACAAAACAATTTAAACAGGTGGATTATGTTAACTTATACTCAACAAAATATTAAAAAATGGTTAAATATGTCTGCTAAAACTCTACAAACAATAAAACAGGTGGAATATGTCAGCTAAAACTCTACAAAAAAATGAAATAAGTCGGCTAAAACTCTACAAAACAATAAAAAAATGAAATATGTCAGCTAAAACTCTACAAAACAATACAAAAAAGAAATATGTCAGCTAAAACTCTACAAAACAATAAAACAGGAGGAATATGTTGGCTAAAACTACAAAACAATACAAAACTTTGTAATATGTTGTTGGCTAAAACTATAAAACACTACAAAAAGTCTGAATATGTTTGCCAAAACTCCACAAAACACTTAAAAAAGAAGGAATATGTTGGTCAAAACAACACAAATAAACAGTTACACTAAGATGGCATGATATGCCAGTCTGAGGATAAGGACAAGAGCTATATACACTTCATGGATGCATTATTCTATCTACAATGAGACATAACCACATCTATGAATATCAACAATGCCCAGAAATTTCAAGAAAATTACCCCCACCCCACCCAACCACCTTCTGTTTCAAAGTAAATAAAATAGAAAAATCAAAATTTTACTAAAAATGAAAGGAAGCTCACATCTATGAAAAAAAAACTTCCCCAAACCTTTTAGAAAACTGATGAAAGCATTTTTGAGTTAGAGTTGAAGAGTAAAAAATCTCCCCCTTTTTAATGACTTTTTAAGTCCTATAACTTAATAAAATAACTCATAATTTTGGGAAAAACTAAATTAAGCTCTATTCTATTAGATTACCACTGCCCCATACTTTCAAGAGAATTCATGAAAATGTTTTTAGTTACAATCTGAAAACTGAAAAATGCCCCCTTTTTTTCTACGAAGTCCCACAATTATATAAAGATAAATCAGAAATTTACCAATAGCATACAGACCATTAGACTAAAATTATTAACAACAGTGTGTGGTTTGAAGAAAAATGCAGAAGGCATTCTCAAGATACAGTTTGAATGTGGATAACGGACGGACATTTGTAAACCTTTATACATCTGTCAATTTTTCAATATTTTTATTCCCTAATATGGTTACAGGTATTTGATATAAATAATGTATATTTTGTATTCAAAAATGATATGGGTAAAAATTTTATCAGACATTAACTTTTTTTTGATGAACTTAAATCCATTTAATACAATTTGTATAAAATATATGATACTGGAAATATGCTTTATTAAGCAGATATGTGAGCAGTCCTGTTTACTGTCTTTATAAGCTAACAAGATAATATAGGTAATTCATTTTAGCAGCTTTATCAAAAACATTGCTGTATAAATATATACAATATTAGTATGTTGTAGAAAAATATAGCTTATATTTGTAGGAGGCTTTGGGATTGAGGAAATGCAAGGCTGTGCTGAGCAATTCCCCTGTCCCATTCCAAATAAAAAATTTAAGAGCTACATTTTTCGACAACACAACAATTCTGTTTTTTATCCACCAAAAACTGATAAATTTCTCTAAGGTTGTAGTATAATAAAAGATATTTATCAATTTTCCAAGGGCAATATTTTGCAACCAGACATGTCAGACTAGTTACCAAACATGTTCATACACACTATAAACTCATTTATAGGCATTTTATTTAATAAACAAATTAACCTGACCCCAAGTGCTGCAATTAAAAATGCTTAAAAAAGTCTGATAATAATTTTGTATTATCTATATTTGAACACCCAAAGGTTTCCTACACATAAAATTGCAATCAAAACTCTTTGGATGGCCAATATTTTTTAAGACTATTTTTCAGTTGATTCTCATGTTATGTTGTTACCAATGTCGACCAATCAGAATAAATATTAATGGGTAAAAAATACATCAAAAAAGTACATGTACAAAAGATACGGGTCAGTTGTATTTGACACCCTGTATTTGTCTACTAAAATAGGGCATGCAGGATAAAATCCAATATTGATAAAAACAGAATTCAGGATAAAATAATAAATGCTAATAACTTACTGTCTAACATGGTCCGAGTTCAGTGACTCGTTGATTCTGTCTACATCATCTACAGTTAAATCTGCCCTGTTAAACAAAATAAGTATTGTTATAATTTCAGTAACATATTTTTAATTATTGGTTGATCTGATCGTGGCACTACTATCACCAATCGAAACTGAACCGAAAGAACTTCACTTGACATTTATCTAGCTGCAGTTCTATTTATAGGCAAGTCGAACTTGAATTGCAGAGTCAAACAAAATAATTAAATTTAGGAGTTTTTTTATAGTCATTCATTTCTACTAAAGCAAACTTATGTTGCAATACCACTTTAATTAATGACTGTCTATATTTTTTTGTATAAAATCAACTTTTAAAAGTACCATATGAACATGTAAAGGTATGTTTTCCATGTCCTTTAGATATAATTAAGTTACTTACAATATCCATGTACAAGTTACATGAGCATTATGAAATGGCTTTCTTTCTGATATTTTAATGTCAGTTTCAAAATAAATTTGGCAAATTTAGGGTTTCCTCCTTTTAAAATAGAGGGTAGCTAGAAATTTTGGTCAATTTTTTTTTGAAACAACAATTTTGTCAGGATTTACTTACCATACATGCAAATAAAAACATTAGGGAAGTTTTTGAAAGTTTGAAAAACCCTTGCTGTCCAATGATGTTTTATAACTGGCATATCTGAAAAGACATTTACTCAAATAACATGCTACCAACAATTTAAAATATCTTACCAAATGCAGACTTTTGCTCTGTGATCTCTTGGCTGAAAGAAACAACATCATTTTAATGAAAATGTAAATAATTTCAATAATAAAAGGATACAAATATATAAATAATAGTACTGTTTAAAATATGAATCTCAAGTTATGTTCTTTTATTTGTTGTTTTTTTTATCACTATAACTGAAAATAAAATGTTACCAAAGATATCAAGATTAATAGAACATAATATGTGTTAAATAATGAGTTGTAAGCCGGTATTATTATAACATTGTGTTTGAAGATGAATCAGACTCAAAGGAATCATGGTGGTCAGTGTCTGTTGCAGTGCCAGTGGGGGCAGGTCATGATGTAAATGTACATTTAATTTTAGTCTGAAAGAGTGTTATAATGCTTTGGACTGTAATAACTTATTATTGTATGTATGTTCATAAATTTGTATAGAAAGTATAGTGCTTTACATGAAGTGTCTTGGAACACAATTACAAACAAGCTTTTATAGATTAAAGGGTGTCTGGTCAATTGGTCCCAAGTGCAAATTGGTCTCAACCAATTCGTCCCATGTCTTTGCCAATTGGTCCCAAAACAGTATATTTTCGAACAAGTTTTGGTTTTGTTTAGAAAAAAATAATAAGTTATTGAAATTTAAGAAGCTTACAATTCAAAACAAATTATAATTGACAAATTTTTGAATTTAATATACACACATTTATAATGAAAGTAATGACAAACATCATAAGAAATATTTGAGTATTGTGCATTCTTTTTAAAATATAAAACTTTTATATTTTAATAATTTTGTCTTATAATAAGGACCATTAGCTTGTGCATATTATTATTACTTTTTTATCCTTTGAAAACACAAGGTTTTCGTTTTAATTTAAAATTCAATGAGCTATAAATGCACTTGATTGTTTTGAATGTATCTATATATAAACATAAAGCAGTTAAATGTTTATCAGAACATTTACTCTTAAACCATACATTTGTATATTTTACACTGTTTTACTATTAAAATTTGTACTTGCTGTCCCTTTTGAAGTCTTACAGAAACAATATCAAGACCCACATGATTGTGACTTCAGCTTGGGAGGTAGGGGTAAAAAATTAATGTCTTATGATAAATCAGTTATTGCAAAACCAATCAAATTTAATCATTAAATTTAAAAAAATACAAGGTGTAACTTAAAAATCACTTTTTTCTACATCATATCCTCTGCATGTGTTATCTGCACCAGACCAGTTCAATTGAAACACCATGCCGAATGCGAGACAACTCGGACCACGGACAATTGGGATGGTGACAACTCAGACCATTATAGGACAAGTCGGACGGTATTATTCATATAAGGTTCGAATTGTCCTATACCTTTTGGTCCGAGTTGTCCTATAATTTATGGTCTGAGAAATCTATATTGTCATGTAAAAATAAAGTTTTTGTTTGTTAATTGATGTTTATTTTATTACCTGTACAGCACTTGACCAGACTGAAGTTTGTTGTTTATGGGAAATTTTCCATGTATCAGAAAAGGAGTGAAAAAAAAAGCTTCAACATATATTTATTTTAAAATAAGGAATTGTGTTATCATTTGAAATCACAGAAGCTTCTTATCCAATTAAGTTTCACTAAATTCACTCCTATTTAAAAACACACAAGCTTGAATTCTTTCAGATCTTAAAATTATTTAATTGTTATTAATTAAACAACATGGTTATACCGATGATCACATTAACTGAAACCACGATTATTACTGATAATTGTAATTGTTTTCTTAATTCTTAAGATTTAATCTTGTTAATTATGTTGCTTTTCTCATGATATATTATTATTATTAACATTCAACGTTTATATAATTAAAAATAATTTACATTCAAGTACAACAATTTCAATTTTCTAGAAAAAATTAAAAAGATATATTGTTAAATATTCTAAACAAGACTAGCGTATTGTAATATTTTAATCACAGTATTCAAAGAAATATTTGTGGTCCGAGCTGTCCTATTTTCTACGGAACAAGTTGTCCGGTTACCACCATGCCTTTACTGTTCAGGCTTTGTGTTGTGGATTATGCAATTCTTGGACACAGAAAATGTTGTACTAGTAAGTTGTATTTATTTATTTATTTATACTTGATTCCATATTTAACATTACTTAACTATATTTATTTTTTAACTTAATGTTGTACTATAAGATTAAGGGACAGAATATCTTATTGATATTTACATGTATTCTTCCATCACTATAAAATTCATGCATTTTTTAGTGTTAATTGCTTTTTAGATTAAAATAACTTAAGACTTGGTCAGCAATGAAACTTTTTTTATTAAAAAAAATGGTAAAAATCATATTATTTTGTCTTCAAAGTTTAACTGTTAATCATTATTGTGCCACTGTTTAATTGGCTAATTAGATTACACGAATACCTAAATTTTTAGCCTTTGAATTTGCTAATTATATGGAAACTTATTTACTTTTATTTAGTCAGTTGTATTATAGTGTTTCAGATGAATATGTTAAGCACTACTTTTTCCTAAAAAAAAATAAATATTATTCAGCCTTAATAATTATCATATAGAATTGTTAATTTCATTTTGTTGTTGTTCAATATCATTATTATATTGTTGTTAAACACTGCTTGTCTGTAAGTTCAATCTGTACTAGATATATGGGGCTTTGGCGTTTTTTTTAATTTCATGTACACATGTTATTACTTTCTTTTTTTTTGCTTTATTTTTGACTATTTTTCAGATTTTCACAATACAACAGACTTTATATGTGCCAATTGTGGGCTGTTTGTGCTCCATTGGTCCGGACAGCAACATTTCTAATTTTAATTTGACATTGGCTACTGGGTTATATGTCAGTGTATGACGACCTGCTATAAATGACTACTTTAGGACATTTCGATTTAATACAGTATTATCATCAAGGAGGTAGACATGTGTCAAAAAGGTACATGCATTCATCGCTGTCTTCAGGTAAGTTCCCATTCAGATACAGTTGGTATCAGAACAGAAACTGACCAGGCCACAGAGATCTGCAACAAGAAGTTGCCAAGCAAAGATTTTTCAGCTATGGGAGAGCTACTCCAAAGAAGGAATCACCACCTTTAATGCTTCATAAGTCAGTTGGACTTTTGGCAGCACCAAAGACTGTCTAAAGACTAATAAGGCACAAAATTTACTATACTTTATGTTGTGCTTTTGTTTTCTACTATGGTATATTTATTATATATTTCTGAATAAAGTTGGAAGTGTGTGACAGTGTTTTGTGTTTTGAGTGAATAACATATACATATATTGAACATTTTCTATAAGTTAAGATGATCGTCAGTGTGGTAGTATTTGTACTGGGTGAAGGAATGTGTGAAAAGTCATATTTGTATGGTGAAAGTAGGTATGATAGTAGCAAATGAGAAAAGTTTATTTTATGCAGAAAGAAAGGCAGTTTGTACGAAAGAATAAAAGGGGAGGAATTAGTGCTTCAAATACATGTATAATAATAGTATAGTGCTGTTAAATAAATCTCAGTAAAGAACCTAAACATGTTATGTTTTCTATTGTTATTATTTTAACACGTCACATGTTAACTAAGTAAGAGCACACATTTTTGAATAAATTCTAAATCAAAGCATAAATACATATCACAATGTTAAAATTATCTCTTAAACGAAATATAAACACATTTAAAAGCATGTTTGGACCAATTGACTTGGGACAAATTGGAATTAGGACCTTGTATCCGACTTGTATCCGATTAAAGTAACCTCGGCAAAACTTCAAGACCTTGCATGCAGTTGCAATTAGAACTACGAAATCGACAGTGTAAATTCACATTTTTGTCATTTTAAATAATTCAGTAAACAATGAAAAACCTGTATCAATTTAGGAATTTCCTGTCCCTGCATATCTTGTGATTGCAATAGCATACTCGATTTACCAATTTCTCTCGAAAGAAGTGCAGTTGCTATGAGAATATAAACTTCCGGCGTATAATAATTTTCATACCGAATTCGGTAAATATCAATTCCGGTCTTTTGTAATTATTTAACATGAATATAAGCGCAGCCTAAATGTCAGTGTCGCACATGGTCTATGACGTTACTCCAGAGCACAATAACAAGGCCTCTATACTCCATTGGTGACGTGACGGCTTTATCTTATGTGTTGGTTACGTCACAAAACTATAATAAAATACAGCGTTTCAGATTGCACCAAAATTTGTCTATTATTTTTGTAGTTATTTAAAATATAAACACTTTAATTTAATCGATGTCAAAATTATTTTTGTCTACTTTTATATTAATTTTAGTGCTCGTCTACCATACTTTATTCGGATAGCTCAGCTACCATCTAAATGACACTCTCCGGCACAGAAAACATAACTCACTGGTTTCCAGATATAAAATCTGCCACACGTCATCGCCCATTTACTGAGGGAATATATCTGTCCTCTACCCGTGACGCTTATAAACAAAGAATGGTGTTTGTAAAATAATACACAAGATCTTATTTAAATATTTTTATTTTTATTTATTTTTATATAGTTATATTTATTTTTACTTATTTTTATATAGTTATATTTATTTTTATTTATTTTTATATAGTTATATTTATATTTATTTATTTTTATATAGTTATATTTATTTTTATTTTTATATAGTTATATTTATTTTTATTTATTTTTATAAAGTTATATTTATTTATATTTATTTTTATATAGTCATATTTCTATACAGTTTTGCATTAAATTACTGTGTTTGTATGCGAAACTCATCAGCCATCAGAGATGTTTCATGGCAGCAAACAAATTGGAAACAGATGGATATTGCTGAAATCCCCGAAATTTGTTCAGATCGTACCGCATGCTCTCTATATGATATAATGAACATTACATGCCAACCTCGAACTTTATCACCACCATATGGTTCTCCGGATGATACAGCTTGTGATAAGATTCCGACATTTAATATTTAATTTATAGTACAGTACACGGTGTTCATTCCAGATCGCGCAGCTGCATGACTTACACATGATGTGTTCATTCCATATATTGCGCATCTCTGACTACCCTTTATGGCACCTCCTTTTCTCATATCACATCCCATTATCATATACTTTTGCGTTTATTCACAATAATAATTGCGTTTAAACGCAGTGAGTTTTAACACAGTGTTGCATTTATTTGCAATAAGTATTGCGTTTAAACGCAATGTTTTGCGTTAATTGGCATTAAGTGTTTCGTTTAATCGCAATAATTTTGCTTTTTTTTTTGTTTTAAAGCGCAATATTTTGCGTTAATTTACTTTAGCACACCTGTAGATTTGTTTAAATGAGGTTTAATTCTACTTCAACATTTTCCCTTTAAATCACGACGGCAGGTTTTTATTGAGATTCCAAGTACCCGGTGAAAACCCCCAGTCCTTTAGCAGAAAAACTGTTAATGTTTGTCAATTAAGATTGGAATCGAGCTAACCCTGCCCGCAATTTGAATACGAATACTGAAATGTCGCTTAAATTTAAAAAAAGATGGCTCCAAATCGAGAAATAGATTACGAAAGTTATAACAAGCGGGATACTATTGTATGCATAGACACGATAACCAGTAAAGAAATCTATAAATCAAAATAATAAATAAATATATGTCTTCAATTGAAATTAGAAAAAAAATGTATTTATAGTATAGAACACATACATTAAGATTAATTTAGTTTGATCCATCCAATCAAAACGTTTTAGGTGTTTATAAATTTCAGTACGTTAATTATACTCTAACATATAACTCATTCTTTAACTGTTTCATGCAATACAATTAATTTGAATATTTAAAATTTGCTAATGTAGAATATTGTTAATATAATAATTTTTTTTAATTAACCACGACAGTCTTCAGTTTATTTCAATACAACCTAATTAAGTAAAAGCTTGGGTGACAAATTAAAAAGGAATGGCTTGGTCTAATCAATACAATTATCTTTCAAGTACTTTTAATTACAATTTAATTATTTGTATACAGACCTTTAACTCAGCAACACCTTGGCAGATTAATCAATCAATCAGATTAAAATCGAGAGTTTAACAGAATTAACTTTGCTCATTTAACTAATTGGGTTACAATAGATAGCTCCTTAATTAATTAAAAGCAGTAAATGGAAGCCAATGTGTTTTTATAACAAATTTTTGGATTACTGATGAGTGTTTTTAATGAGTCGGTATAAATATTAAACTCTGACTTATTTTACTCATTCTCAATCAGTGTTAGTTAAGTCAACGTTTAAGCACATCTTCTTCAAGTAAAACATGGGTATTGATATAACACCAAGGCCAACCAAGATGTCTTTCAAGATTGAAGATTTAGCCAAAAGTAGTAGACAAGAAAGTAATAGCAAATGTGGTGATGCCTTAGTATATAATGTTAATTTTGGCCGAGCCATGGCGAGTATCTTTGTTGAAGAAAATACGCCTGTGAAATGTAAGACAATGGTTGGACCGATCACTAGTACTCCAATATCTGTGTCCTTTTTAACACCAAATAGCGGGAAACAGTCAAAGAGAAAAAGAGACGAAGTTTCTGTCTACACTGAGCAAAGCAGTATTGACTCATCCAACACAACCGACTCATCAGTATCAACAGGATCACCCAGCGATGACGAAAGACCCAGCAAGAAATCGAGGTGTATCTTTACAAGTGTCCAACTCACAGAACTAGAGAAATATTACAAAACCAACAAGTTCATGTCCATTGAGGAGCGACCATTGTTGGCTAAAAGACTCGGACTCAGTGAACAACAGGTCAAGACATGGTTTCAAAATCGTCGTATGAAAGACAAACGTCAACAAAAGGCGCACATGAAGCTGTGGTATCCTACAGGAGCCAAAAATGTTTCTGTTCCTTTGGGAATGCCGTATCATCCAGTTCAAGTACACGGATGTCAGGCAAGCCCCATAACCGGACGCCCTAAGCATCAACAGCAGTTTCCGCAAGTAGCAGCTTCGCAAGGCCCGATGTTTGATTCCATGTCATTCGTGTTTGGATACGGTCCAGTCTCACATATTATGTATCCAGGATACAGTCATCACTGTTATAACGGACTTTCTCCTCAGCCATCACAGTCATATAGAGTCTGATTTGACTTAATAATGTACCGTGTTTTATTGTAACTGTGATATTTTATTTGTTGTGTTTATGAAATTTGTTCTGTTATTCTTATTGATTGTTAATAGTAAACTTTTATAGAAATGTTTTGTTTCTATTTGTAATGTTTTGTTTCGTAATGGTGTTAAACGCCACTTTTTCGGCTATGTCATGTGTCCAATTTTTATTTGGGGAGAAATCCGCAATATTCGGCAAAATCCCCGACCTTCGTCAATCCTTAGTTGTCAATTAAGTTCAATTGAGTCCAGCACATCCTGCCCACAGAAAACCTTAAACGTTCAACACAATGTTGACAGGCCACGTGACCAATGAAGGTGAGACTCTACCTTAACCACTCGGCCACCGTTTCCACCATAGAAAATTAAATATGACTTTTGTTTACTTGATGTTCTAATAATTTATTCGTTCGCAGTTATTACAAAAAGGAAAACAGAATTATGTTACGTTTCGTGTGTTTGTTTGTTTTCACTTACGGACTACGCTTTGAGAGACTGCTACTAGTAATTGGGATTTAAACCTGTAGATAGTGTTGGGGAATCGGAAAATTTTCATAATCGATTATCGGAAATAATCGAAAAGACATAATCGATTAATAATCGGAAAATCTTTTTTAGTGTAAAAATGGCGGTCCTTCTTTTATTTTATAAAATCCAAAATATTCCCAAACCCTGGATTTGGTTTTTCCAGGGTATGAATAAATTTGTCTAGTCTCGTAGTTGTTGTTATTTGGGTCATGATCGACCGCTTCGACCTTGTCATCCATTTTACTATACCCGGAAACGGATCGGACAGGTTAATTACAGAACAAAACTGGACAGAATTGAATTTCCGTATTTCGATCGGCGATGTCTGCGACATCCGATTTTTATTTTGAACATCGATTAGTAAGATCGGCGGGTGAAAAACGACAGTTTATCGATTGTAGGCGATAATCGTTCCATCTCTACCTGTAGATGATTATTTTGAATGATGTTTAACGTCACTTTCAGGAATTTATCAGCTATATCATGTAGTCCAGTTAGTATTGGTGCGGGATCCACTCGATCGGGAAAATTGGAAAAACTTGTCAGTTAAGGTTAAGCTAATCGCGTCTAGCTTACAGTGAGACCAGAACTCTCAACCTTAAAACTGACACGGCAGTGATAAAGAGTAGATAAACCCAAGACCTCTTCACGTGTAGATGAATAGGACCTTGTAATGCCCTCGTCCATAGAATGTTGTTTGTATATTTATACAGTATTTAAAACTAAATACTCATTTATAAGAAATTTTTACATATAATATCATCAAAGATACCAAGGTTAATATAATTTACTACGCCAGACGTTTAGTCTAATCAAGATTCAACAGTGGCGCTCAATACAAAACAATATTTAAAAGCCGTATGATTAGAATGTTGTAGAGCTTTTATCACCAAATCTGTCTAACAGTCTAACAATCCTTGAAAATAGAAAAACCTTGTATTAAAATAATTTTCGAAATTTCAGGGCAGTAAATTTAGACAAGACTATATCACAGAGGGAATCCACGATATTCCTGTCAGCACCGAAGTGTGACTACTGGGCTAGTGATACCCTCGGAGACTAACAGTCCACCAGCAGAGGCATCTACACAGTGGTTGCAAATAAAAATGTCATAAAAGATGCCAATGTTAATAGAATTTACCACGGCAGACGCCTATTTCAACTAATCAAGACTCGTCAGTGGCGCTCAAACCCAAACAATATTTAAAATCCAAATGATAAAGATGTTGTATAGCTTTTATCACCAAAATACCAAAACGTTATACCAAATCTGACCAAGGCTATCTATATACACCTTGAAAATTAAAAAAAACCCTTAGAATTAAACTAATGTTTGAAATTTCCGGGCAGTAAATGTAGACAATTACTAAATCACATTAGAATCCAATATATTCCTGTATGCACCAAAGTGTTACTACTGGCTGGTGATACCCTCGAGGACTAACAGTCCACCAGCAGAGGCATCGACCCAGCGGTTGCAAATAAAATGTCATCAGTCAGTAAAGACGGAAAGTGTGTTTTCTATAGGTAGGTAAATACAAGCACAGTGTATTATACTTATAGTCCGAGAATCCTCTGTAGTAAATCTATACTAACTCACTGTCGCTCGGGATAAAATACGACATAATTTAAGCCAGAGAGAAAGATCTGCTTTGAATTGCAGTGCATTAACCATTTGAGTAGGATACTATATTTTATTTCAGTAAGAAAAATGACTGACCATGACACGGGATAACAGATAAATGTATTTACTTTTTAAAATGCATGATTGTTTTAAATTGTATAATTTGTGTTAACCAGAGGCGTAGCTCAATATACGCCTGCAAATTATAAGTTGCTGGTTCTACATTTGCTTCGAAGGGAAAATGTTTAAAATCCTAACATACAGTCACTTATACAAAAGTTAATGTTACAAATGTATGTACAGTGCACATTTTATGCAGTAATGCATGAGTTTGTGTTCGTAAATGCAATACCGAGGTTAAATAATATTTTTCATTAATGAAGCAGACATTTTTAGATCCAACTTTTTTCTCTAGCAAAGTATAACATTGTTCATGAAAAAGTAAGTAAACCTATGTATCACGTTTGTAGTAAAAAAATCATTCATTTAAAACTTTATATAAAACAACCCCTTGTCACACCTTTTTCTGAATGATTTATTTTATTGTGGTTGAAATCAATGTAAAACAATAAAACTAAGAGAATTTTAAGTACTTAATATTATAATATAATATTATTTAAATTTAATTTCTGGTGTCTCCCGAATGTCCCACATTTAAACATAACATGTAATTACAGGTAAAAAGTTACGATTACTGGACAGTTAATTATTTGGTTTATTCTGTTAACTTATTTGACGGGTATACGCATATAACTTGCTTAACTATTACGGGTCATAATTTAACATTGTTTAAAACCATAAAACTTGACCAAGACATAAGTTTTCAACTGATTCGGTTTCTGATTTGTTGATCATTTCTTTGTATTGTTGTTCAATTTTAGTTCTCATTGTTTCCCATTATGCCTTTCTGCTTATGAGTATATTTCTAGGAACTTGTTTCTATTTTGATGGTGTTATATTCATTTCGACAAACCAGGGACAGTCTATACTACTATAGTATAGACTGTCCCTGGACAAACACAATGTCATGGCATAGTTTTAAGTGCTTAGAATTTGATTTGGAAGGTTTTTCATCTTGAGGTAAATGATTGGCCTTGTGGATTGTAGTTTGGCTCAGTTATTGTGAAACGACCAAAAAAAATCAACAGTATATTGTGCGAATCCTAATCAACTCGTATCTGAACCAACTCGTACCCTACCAACTCGTACCTTTGAATTATTTGGTAGAATGACAGGGATCACCACAGCTCAAAATCCAAGGGTGGTGCGACGATCCATTTCCTTACTCATAATTATTTTAGAGTGACGATTGTTTATTCATGATAGTGTTATCAGTCTTTGTTTTTGTTTTCCCACTTGTGTTTTTGCTACCAGTCACAATATACATGTATTTTTGTATATAAAAACTTCATTGTTTTAGGAATAAAGTCAAACTTTAGTATGGAGCTCAAAATTCAAGGGTGGAGGAATTAACAAATTCAAGAGTGGAGGAGCACCACCCTGAATGAAAAGTGACACAATCTGAAAATTGCTAAAAATTATGTTGAAATAAAATTTTTTTTTTTTTAATATTTATTATCATACTTATTTTATAGCACTTATGCACTAACAAAAACAAAGCAAGCAAACAAAACCATTAAACACTGACAATTTTAAAACTATAAGACATATTTTAAAATCGGCGTTTATGTAACACCAGTCTTTGGTAGTCTAGGCACTATAAACAGTTATATATTATATATATTTTTTTAATATTATAAACAGTTTGCATTTAATTTAGGCGTCTTGTGATGGTCCATTCAACTGCCATCACTGCCACAGAAGGTGGCTGTCGGAAATCTGGCCGTTAGAATACAAATCCCACAACTTGAAAAATTCCGCCTGCGTGTATGTCGGATTGGATCTCTGCTGCCGACTAAGTTTAGATTCTGTAACCATTTTTAGTTGTGTGGGTAAAAGGGCAACTTCTTCTTGTCGTCTTGGATCTATAAGATAAAAAGGCTTCTTCTCATCGCCGGGTCTCTCGGATGCGACGATGCCACCCAGGCTATTTTTTTATATAATTGACCGCAAAATAATTGTAAAGTGTTCGAATTTTCGATATATTTTTATCTGTAGTATAATATACAGTATATATTTTTTTTATTAAGAACTAATTCAGAACATTCTGTACAGAATTACAGATTTAATATATTTCAAATGCAAACGGGTACGAGTTGGAAGTGGTACCGCGGACGGTTGGTAGATGTACGAGTTGGTAGAGGTACGAGTTGGTAGGGTACGAGTTCGTCAAGGTACGAGTTGAACTGCATCCATATTGTGCAAAGATACAGACGGTATAATTTTCCTTAATAATATCACGTCAACAAGGGCGTAGAGCTAGATACAATCTGGATATCTGGATTCACAAAATAACTATATGGGAAATTTTTGAAAACAAATAGTGCATTTTTGAGAGTTCTACTTAATAGGTGGTTTATTAAGTTCTGAAAATGGACAGTTTATTCAGGGACAGTGTATAGATCTCTATATTATAAGTATCAGAGACATAATTACTGGTAATGTCTCTTTAATTATAAGTATATATCGACTTAATTGAACCCTGGTTATTGATTTAATTTTTGTTCAAAATCATGTGGATTCAGCACAGTACTCGTTTAGGTGCTAAGCCCCTGGTGAATAATAATATATTTACATTGTACGAGTTTCGTTTAAAACAAAACTTTGCGTCCCGCCAAAATTCTGGGGGTAGTACCCGCAGTACTTAACGTAATCAGCCGATGTTTGCCGAACTCCTGACTGTAGAACCAGTCAATGCGCAGGCGTGATAATAAAGAGGCTCCCACAGGAGAAACCCGTTTTACTTCACGTATTTTGTATTAAAGTTCCAGTACTTTCTTCAGTTATTATACTTCTTAAATACATTAATTTGTAACAAAACATAGTTAATTTAATATTTTCTTTTTAATTGGTTCAATAAGCAAATTAATCATTAAAATCATTATTGTCACGTGGTTTTTTTAGAGACACGCGGCTTTGCTCACGTGACTCAAAGCACAACTGGAACATCAGACAATGGCGGATGCAAGTCGTATGTAACTTCAAAATTATATACCTAGTTGAAATTGTTTAAAATATGTATTGATGTGATTTCATTAATGTAGCTTTATGACTCTGAAGTTAGCATTACAATTTATATGATTTTTATTATGTTAAAAACTGTCTAATCATTTAAAATTGTGCAACAAAGTCGCAGTCTCCTACCGGCATGATTTGCTCTACTGTACGTTTTGTGCTTGATTTTTAATGACGCAGATAGAATTTTTCATTTTGAGTGTGGACATTTTGTCGTTTTTATTATTAATGTTGCTGAAGTTAGTCCATTTAT
Organism: Limnoperna fortunei; assembly: GCA_944474755.1. Classification (NCBI taxonomy): domain Eukaryota; kingdom Metazoa; phylum Mollusca; class Bivalvia; order Mytilida; family Modiolidae; genus Limnoperna; species Limnoperna fortunei. The sequence continues at coordinate 38,425,536 of OX104121.1, read as the reverse complement.
ACTTCAGTTTCTTTATATAAGCATGCAACTCGTGTTTTCCTAAATTTAAGATTTTTAAACAACGTAAAGGCATGGCCAGACAGGCTCGACTTTACTTGGTGTCAGGTTCGTTCGCCCTTGATGTGGGTCCTACAATTGTTATTATATATGAATTTACGTTTCATGATTAAAAATGACTTCAATTAATTATAAAACCGTAAACTCATTTGTTTCTTTGATCATTCATAAAATGATTTGAATGATTAAAAAAAAAATAATTAGCTTTGATGGAGAAATTTATAAAAGCAATTTAAGTGTATATGCTCATTCACGAACATTAAAAAAAATTAAACAATTATCTAGGATGGAGAAATTTATGAAAGAAATAATTTTTAGTGTAATAATAATTTGTAAATTTTTTCAACAAATTTAGATATGGGGGAATGAACCCAGGGCTCACCATACTGGGCGAAGTGGGCGAAAGTCGCCCTAAGGCGCCCCAAAAGTGAAGTCGAAGTCGCCCTGTAATTACCCTGAAGTCGCCCATTGGTTCACACAAGATACTTGTAAATCTGTTCCAAATACTTCACCCAGTCTACCAATTTATCAGTGGATGTGTAATTCCAATAAAAAACGGCAAACAATATGCGTATTTAACATATTTTTAAACGATTTATGTAATTCAATGTATTACACGCCATTTGTTTATTTACCGGATGTGACTAATTACCGGAAGAAAAGTAATGCACAACGGCCCATAATGAAAAATCATAATTTTTTTGATAAACACTTTTAATTGTTTTCAAACTTCAGTTCTTTCAAGAGTATTTGTACTTTAACAATTTTCTTTGATAAGTATATGAGCTCCACTTGAAAGAATAAAGATGTATAGTAATTATTGACATAATGATAAGTTCTGTAGAAGCAATTCGTTTCAGCACAACTTTGTCCAAGAATTATTTCTGAGTTGAATGTAATGTTATTCTATCTATCTTCTTTTTGGAAATTTGCTCAGATAAATATGGCATGTTCATAACAAACTGTTAGGAATATTATGATACAAGAACTCATGAATGAAGTTTATGTCTACAAATATTCAAATATTTTTGTTATCTATTTTTTATTTGTGCATACCTTGTACGGCTACAAGTGCTGATGTAGATAGAAAAATAGTCCCTATATCTGGCGTTTTTTAATTGATTAATGATAAAGGTTATGTGCTGTTTCATATTGCACATCATGAATAATAATGAAAAAGAAAGAAAAAAAAACTGAATCTAAGTGTGTTATGGGTTTAAAAGACAAGAGAAATAATCCTGGAAATTGATGTAAATAATGAAAAATGTATGTAACTACTGCGAAATTAATTATTTGTACGTTCCCCCTGACTTCTCCCTAGTGTCTCCTGAAGTCTCCCTATCAGGGCCTGACTTCTCCCTGTTTGGCTGCCAGGGAGAAGTCACTTCTCCCTACTTTTTTAGAGTGTGGTGACCCCTGGAACCTATAGTAAACTTTACCATGTCGGTCCGAGTGTTTTGCCTCACAAATAGGAATACTGCTTGCCGCGTTTGGTCGAGTTTATGGTCCTTTTGTATATCTCATATTACAGTTTATTTTCCACAGTTAAACTTTGTTTTGAAATGCGGTTGAATTTTCATTTTGATAAAGTACTTTTCCATAGGAAGTCAGTACCCCAGGTTGGGGGTTTTCGGGTACTCTTGCTTCCTCCCCCAATAAAAACTGGACGTCATTATATAGCTGAAAAATTGCTGAAAGTGGCGTTAAACATCATCAAACAAACAAACATAGGAAGTAGGCCCAGGGCTCGCATTGGAGGGCGACTCGGGCGAAGAAGTCGCCTTATCGTGGTCCCACTTCGCCCTCGATCATCTTAAAAAGCGAAGTGAAGTCGCCCTTTCATTTTTTGGAATCACCTGATGTCACCTTTCAAATTTTATTCCCATTGTGTTAAGAAATCTTCGTTTTTGATACAGCGTCATGTTTATTATGTTTACGCGCCACAAAGTCAGCTGGTACCCTTTTAACTTTTATTTGGTATATAAAGCGTAGGTTTAAAATAGGACCGGAAACCAGTTCAGAGCAAAAATACGTGAAAGTTTCCGTAGCGGATATGAATTTAATGCCGGAGATTGCAAAATATACGATGCTGATAGTGTTGAAATGAGTATTGCAATGATAGAAACGTAGTAAAAAATAGTATTTTGGAATTTATTGTAAACAAATTTAAGTTAAATATGTTTTAAATACTTTTAACAGATTTGCCACAATGATGTAATTTTCTACTTCTAGTTCTAATAGTACTTCATTATAATTCAATCAATTTGTAGACAAATGACAAAGAAACATTTTTTTAATGAACAGTTTTGTGACAGTTGTTACTTTTTTTATTGTTATGTTTAAGACATGTATTTATGAAAATGTGTGATAATAGTTTATCAAATCTTTTACTTTATCCTCAATAAATTGAACTGCTAAAAACATGTAACAATAAAAAAATCAAATGCCAAATTAACACATACTTGTATTAAAAAACAAACAAAATAGGACGCTTTCGCGACATATAATGCAACTTCTCCCTGTTGTCCACCCACTTCTCCCTGTTCTATCCTCACTTCTCCCTGTCAGCCCCACAAAAGAGAAGTGACTTCTCCCTATAATTTTGACCCAGCGTGAGCCCTGAGGCCATTTTTGTTTGTTAAGGGGTCTAATGTTGTTTACATACATTCATATGCTTTCGTAACGTACAACGGTATTCGGGCAAACGGCAAGATTTTTCCTGTCTCAACTGCAGACAACATTGGAATTTACCTAAGGTACACATCCGCTTTATCAAAATAAAAATTCAGTAACATTTCAAAACAATGTTTAACTGTGGAAAATAATTGTTGATTTAAATCACTATAGGGCAAACAGACCTGGATTTGCTTTACTTTCATCGATACAAATAGTCTGTGGAGAAATTATCGTGGGACATCTGAGAGTGCAACTTCAGCAAATTTTCATGATGATTAAAAAATTTGAGCAAGATTAAACAATATCAATTGCTTTATTTTTACCTCATGTTTGACATTTTCTAAAGACCATATGTAAAATTTTAATGGATTTTATGTATAGCTAATAACTAGTAAACTAGAAATATTTATGTTTAATTAATCATGTTAGTCAGGTTAATGCCTAATCATAATATGCTGGTTTTGTTTTATTTCAGAATATAACTATTCAGCTGGTGGAGCGCCCAGGTATGTTAAACATAATAATGGTAGTGATGTCAAATAGCAAATAGATGTTCTGAAACCAGTCTGTGCCCTTAATCACTAAGCATCTTGCCACAATCCAATACAGAGAAAATATATATATAGCAATACAATTTATGTCTCACAGAATGTACAATTTACAAACTTCCCAAAATACATATATCTGTGTTAGCACTACCTCAAAATTTCCATTAGCCAATGTGGCTTATACATCCAAATTTTACTTAGCCACATTTGAAATTTGTTAGCCACAACATTTCAGCAAAATTTGTAAACTGGAATTAAGATCAATTACTGCAATGGGAACCAGTTCGGTATTGAGTAAAATCGAAAACAAATTCGGACAAGGGTAATGTTTTTACGGAATAGACAATTACGCATTGAAATTTCCCGGATATATATCGTTACCGCTCCGAACTTTATCTCAAAGATTTATTTTAGATTTCGACAGTCAACATTTTACTTTCGCTTTCACTTCGCCAACGTGGCGAACGAGAATGAATAACACTTCGCCACATTAAAGTTTAATTCTCATTGGCGACTGTGGCGACCTATTAGCGCTAACACAGTATATAGGAAAGACTTCCATTGGAACCCCACTAAAAATGCATTATTTCGAAAGTAAATAAAAGAATTTGGCACTGGATGGCAGCGACTGGGGAACCCCACAGTGGACAGTCATGCATTGCCAATTGGGCAAGTGTGAGCCATGTGAACTCCATGTATCTTGTGATAGTCTAATGCATTGCATATTTTTTATTGGGGGTTCAATTGAAAGTCTTACCTATATATATAATAAATACACAAGTCTAAAAGATTATGCAACGATAAAAATGACGGTGCTTTTGTCAAAATTATAAAATCAGACTGACCAACAAATGACTTAAGTCATTGAGTGTCAATCTAAATAAATAACAACTAGTGGTAAAAAATAATAAATATAATAGATATTAAAGGTGATTAAAAAAAAATTTTGGTTCATTCCATAGCTTGCTCAAGGATTTAAACAGTTGTTTCCTAAATAAAAACCTGCAAAAGTAGAAACCATTTCTTTGGTGCAAGTTGAAATTGGTGATTACACTGGTACAACTATTGTCAATGAGGATGTCTTGCACCATGAATAGTAAAGGCATAGTGAATACTTCTAGTGGACAGTACGGTATGAAGATTGAACACGTGTACCAAAAAATTTTTCAGCTTCTTCATTGTATGTGTAAATACTAAAGCTACAATAATGATGCTCCATTTTTTTATCTCGGTTCAAAATGTTTACTCAAAGAATTGGACTGATTTGTGTTTTTCTTTGTTTTAGCGAAGTTGTATTTTAGATTTTTTATTTTTATGTTTAGCTATAACTATGGTGGCTATGGTGCAACAACTGCAGACTCCACAGCTCCTTACCAACAATATGGACAACAGGCACAACAGGTTTGCTTCAAATAGAAAGCATAAAATAACCAATAGCAATGCTATTTTTAATGGATTGGCACTTAATGTGATATAATGTTAAAAATGTCAATTTCATTTTTAAGATGTTTCATGCTATGCAGGTAGTTTGTTTTCTGTCTGAATAGTCGGTGTATAAAAATTGAGTTGTATAGTGTGTTTTCATTAATGGAAAACTAATAAAACTACTCAACAGTCATCAGTTTAAATCAATTGAATAGTTTCATCTCAACTTGTACCGCAATGTGGAAAAATAAAAAATGCCTCAACGTTGTTTACAAGACTTGTCTGAGCACAATGTTTTATTGTAAACAGTTCTCATTAATGAAAACACTTTAAGCAATAATTTTGTACTGATTAATTGCAAAAAGGTGTTAGTTTCAAATAAATTGATTTATCATGTTAGTTTTTGTTACGACAGTATTCTGTTGTTCTGCTGTCTTGACATTAAAAAATAATGATTTAGTATATTTGTACCTCTGTCTGTCTTTTGGTTTAAGACAGTATTGACAACTGAAAAGTTACAACATGATTTATCTTGTATTTTGCATTGTCTGAACGTAAATTTGTTAATAAGTATTTGATAATTCAAAATTAAGCTACATGTATTTATGCTAAAAATATTTTATTGTAATTGTAGCCAGCTGGTTACCAGCAAACAGGATATACAGGATATGATGCTAGTGCCTACCCTCAGACTGCACAGCCAGCAGGTACCCAGGCTGCTGGATATGGTCAGGCTGCTACATATGGACAGACAACTGGTATGTTTTCTCATTTTTACATAAGCTAGCTATATATAATGTAGTTACTTTCTAATATGTTGTCAAAAAAAGTCTTGGAAGATTGTTTTATTATATAATCATTCACTTTTTCAACAAAATAAATTATATTGCCTATTCACTACAGCTCTGGTAGAATTGCCATTTCCACCTGTAAACAGCAGTCTGTACACTTTGTCTTGGCTACAATTATGTAGCTCCTTTTTTTTTTAATGGATGGAGCTACAAAGAGGTCCCATTACTCGCAATGGAGCAAGCCGGGAGTGATTCACACCTGGGGGTTTTATGCATATAATAAGCTATTAAACTGTTTCCCTTAATTGCTACATACTTTTTAATGTCTTTGAAGTTTAACTGATATTTCTACAACAGCTAATTCATTACTTTTACACTTTATTTGTAATCATGGCATTGTTGTCAAAATTTGAAGTGCATAATTTCTGAATCGATCTGGTAAAATGATCATCCGGATCAAGATTTTTCCGGATTATTGCATTAGCTTTGATCAAATTTTTACAGATACGATTTTACAATTCTACACTCCACAATTTAAATCATGTCAACAATGCCATGATTACGAAAAAGTGTTAAAATTATTATAACACCCCCCCCCCCCCCGAAAAACTTGTTTGGGTGGGTATATAGGAATCCCCCTGTCTGTCCACATCCCTTGTACAGATTTTGATGAAACTTTACATGAAGGAAGTACATAATATGTTGGCGTGCACGAAGAATTTTCGTCGCTGTCGGATATTATTCAGGTGAGATAATTGGACTTTGACTTTTTAAATATAGTATTCAGTGCGAGACCTTGTAAGCGGGGAGTATCCCTTTGTGAGTGTGCTCACAGTCCACACTTGTTTAGACATCGTAGAAATGTCAGCTGAACAGCGGAGAAAGAAAAAAATATAAATTAGACAAAAATAGCAGTTTGATAGCGCAAAATATGTATAAATGGGAAGAGTATTATAAGTAATGGGACCTCTTTGTAGCTCTGTCCATTAAAAAAAAGGGGGGAGGGTTGTAGCTAACTTGTCTATTCTCTATTGATCCCTTTTTGTGTTAAATTGGTAAATGCCTTTTTTCAATGGAATTTATTTATCTCTAAAGTTTATGAAATAAAATAAGTGGTAGGCACTCTTTTAGCCTACTCCCCGTTTGGACAGGTGGACAGCTATAAGTTTATCAATCTTGTGCTTGCTTCTACTGTGGACAGGTGAAACTATATCAACCTGAGCTGAAGACGGACAGAAACTTGTATTATCACTTTTCTTTTAAAATTTATTATCTATTTAATTGCTTTCTAACCTTGCTTCTGTTCTTCAACCAATATTTATATCAATTTTTTGCAGAAGTTCCATAGTTATGATGCAGTTTAAGTAAATCTGAACATTACATTGAAATGAAATTTTTAGTATATTTCTTTTTACATCTTGAACAGAGAAAGATTTATATGTTTGAGGTAACATTTTCATGGTGGGTAAGTAGGTAAAAACTTTATATAACAGACATTTATAAATGTTTTATCATGAACAGGTTCTCAGGCATACGGTGGAGTCGGGTATGGTCAACCACAATATGGACAGACAGGTAAAGATGGCTGCTTCATCAAACATGGTGGACAGAAGCAATGAATAATTTGTTCTATCTCTATGAAATATTATACAAGAGTCGACATTATCTTAGAGAATTGTTAGTTATGAAGGCTAAGTATCGTTATTTGAAGCATACATGTTTATGAAGTTGAAGCAAACTTCTAAAAGAAAAAAAATTAAAATGTATTTTAATTTTTTTATCAGTAAAAAAAAAATTGGTTTAATAAACGTTTTAGGTTAGAATGTAACCTAGATGACTTTAAATAGCATGAAAATCTTTTAAAATGTCGAACTTTGTATATGTTTTTACAGTTGCAGGTGTAATAAAACAGTCAATCAAAGGGAAATCCTCCATGTTTGTTTCTGCACTTTTAAAGCATATTTTATGGCGTTTTTTTAGATCAGTCTGGATATGGTGTAACACAACAGCAAGATGGTGCTGCTCAATATGGACAACAAGGTAAAAACAAAGTTAATCATGAAAGATTAGAGATTTAAGGGGTCAATTTTGTTTTCAAAATATATTAAATAATATATTTGTATGCCCCCAAGTTGAAAAGTCTGTATTAATTTTTTTAAATCTGATTTTGATAGTTTTAGATTTTTATTTTTCTCATTTTGTTAGCTTTGGATAGTACATATTTTTCTTATTGTGTTAAGTTTGCAAGATACACTCGGTAAAAGATAAATTTTAGTAGGGAATACAAGAACCTTTTGATATCATTATTTCTGTAGTCACTTGTTATTACAATTATAAAGTAGCTTCCTTAAAAATGCTTAAATAACCACAAATTAATTGGTATCCTGAAGTGTTTTATTATAAATGTGTTACAGGGTACCAGTCAAATACCCCTTCATATGGATCATCTGGAGGGTATGGTGGTCAGACAGGAGGTTATGATGGACAGTCCAGTGGATATGGTGGCAGCTCCGATTATGGATCACAAGGTGGATCATATGGTGGAAGTAGTGGGGGAGGCAGTGGTGGTGGCGGTGGAGGATACGGAGGATCAGGTGGCTCTTATGGTGGAGGAGGAGGAGGAGGCTATGGTGGAGGCAGAGGTAGGTTTTTTTATTTACAAAAATTACATTTTGTTATCATTGTTTAAATAGTATTGGGTCATACAATTTCTTCTGTAAGCAACTAATCCATCTTCTGATGAACTGCGAGATTGTGTCATTCGAACATTGTTTTGATGTGTTTTTACAAGCATATTCAAAAAACGGTTATCTTACCATCATGGTCATTTGTTCTAAATAAAAAAAAATTGCATTTCGTCATTATTAGAAAAAAAATATTCACAAAAAATTTGGTATAAAATTTCACTAATCCTAAAGGTTTTGCATCTTTCAATATTCTGCCTTCATTTCACAATTAAAAAAATTAATATGAATATTGGTTTGACTTTTTGTCAGACTATGGAGGAGGTCAAGAGAGTGAAGATAGAGGTGGTAGAGGAAGAGGTATGATAATCAGCCTGTTTGAATCATCAAAACTGTACTTCATTTTCGATTCTTGCTACTGTCATTTTCTTCCTAATACTGACATAAGATATATAAAGTGTAATATCCAGTTGTGTTAGAAAAAAACATCAACCGTTGTTTTAGTAGTGTTGTTCATTGATATCTTAAGATATAAAGAAATCATATTTAGAATATGATACGCAGCCAGATTTGTTTACTTCTTTAATTGTCTTAATTGTAAGATGTCGTAGTGGTTTGTTTCATTGGCTCTTGCTTTTCAGGTGGAGGAGGCAGAGGAGGAGGTGGTAGTAGAGACGGAGGTTATGGCGGAGGAGGAGGAGGAGGGTAGGTCTAATTAATTATTTGCTGCCACCCTTTATAAACTTGAGAACATGCAAGGGTTTTGACAAAATTGGAAAAGATTTCAGTTTACAACATAATTTAATGTAGACATAGCACTGTTTAGGAATAAGAGTAAATAATTGATAAAGGTTATGAAATTGAAACAGACTTCAAGGTTGTACTTAGAAAAAAGGTGCTTTAGATTCAAAAGTTTGCTTAAGGTTTATTAAAAGGTTTGCAAACATTGCCAGTGTAAAAAAAAAACATCTCAATGTGTCAAATATGGTCATTAAGGGTTAAATGAAACTGATGAGTATTGCTATAAAATTACTTGTGTACACAAACAATTTGTATTAAAGAATAATTTGCACCAGACGTTATGTTGAACATGATATATAATTTTGCCATTTCCTAAGATCTTTTCAACAGGTGTTGCCAATGATTGAAGGTTGTAATAACAGTGTACTTTGTTGCAAAATGCATAGAAATGTATGGGTTTCATAAAATTAAAAAGGACTCACTGGAGCTAACAGAAGTGTAAATTAAATTAAAAAAACAGTGTTGGTAACAATGAATCTCTCAGGATATGTTGAGTGGTGATTGTACTCAGGAATGAGTTCACCCAATTTTTTCAGACATGGTGACCTTTACTTGTACATGAACTTGTGCTTTTTTCAAGTTTTCACTAGTATTTTTTTTTCAATTTCAAAATTTTTTACTGGTGCAATTAAATAATAAATAAATGAAAAAATATTTTTGCAGCATTGTAAAATGTAAAGTTTATTATGGACGTTTGTTTGTTCACAAAGACAAAACAAGTTTGAAGATTTTTTATGCTTTTTTTTAATAATTCTTTAGAAACAAATATAATGCAAAGGTATGTGTAATGACTTGCCATTTGAAAAGTATGGACAAATGACAAAACTTAACGTTTCCACCAGTGAGTCCTATATTCTATTAAGGTGTAAAAAAAATTAAATCTAGAAAGTGGCTCTGGTACAGCAAGGGTTTAAAGTATTAGATATAAAAAAAAGGTATTTGTGGAAGGATTATTTCCTTCTGTGTTGGATAGAAAGATTGGTGTCACACAACAATACTCCCTAATATTTGCCCAACCTGCCAAACATTGCAATACAGTTGTACAGTTAGCATTGTTATTGCATGTCTTGGATATCGTCTTGTTCAACAAATGTTAATGGACTCGTAATAGTTTCGATGACTGACAAGTTTTAAATGGTTTAGACACCTGAAATAAGAAGTCTTATACAATGTATGTTATATTAATGCCACCTAAACTAAAACTGATTTATGGTAAAATTACCGACTTGGTTTGGTACATTTTCAATTTAAAAAAAAAACGATTGAACAAGCACCTCAGCTTTATCAAAACAGTTTTAACAATTGAAAAAACTACAAATATTTTGATGAAAAATTGTATTTCCTATATAGTATAAATTATCAATCATCATGTATACATTGAACCATATTGGAAGACAGTGATAAGTAATTGCAATGAACATCAAAATGAAAACTACCTACAATGATAACCAGAATTAAATGGTCAATAAAAGATAAATTGACATTGTGTCGTACAAAGGACTCCTTTAAACTGCAAAAAAAATCATTATTTGTCTGTTAGTAGCCCAAAAATATTTAATTGGCACATATTCATGTTTCATTTTTCCTGTAATATTTGTGCACTTTATAGTTATTTACTTGTATGGTTAGACATCTTGGAATATGAAACATTACAATAATATATGCAAATCTGGTTTATTTAAAAAAAAAAATTGTAAACAATGTAAAAATAGATACCAGAGCCACTGAAATGGGTCAATAATAACTAAAAACAAAAAATACAATTGGTGTTGAGTGACATGATGTATTCAGTGGGTTTATCACACAAAAAAGCTACCCAATTTGTTAGGTTTACTTTAAAAAATTGTGAGAGGTTGGGAGTGTTTTGCAACAGTCTACATATGTCAATACTAAATGTTATGCACCAAAACCATGGAAGGCATGAGATCAACTTGCTGAAGATTCTCCAGTATCGATGGTTCACAACCGTTGGTTGTGGGCTTGATTGATACTGACAACCAAAAATACATTTCAGTGGTCGAGGAGGGTACAGCAAAGGTTTTGGTGGTGGTAAGTTCAAGGTCAAATGTTCTGTACATGACCGTTTATTCAGTATTTACATCATTGTTGCAAGTAGTAGCAACTTGTTTTTCAAGAAAGGGATGTTGCATTAGCATTGCTCCATCTATTTTCTTAATGTAATTTACTTAAGTGGTAAAGGGAACTAATAAAATGAATAAACTTTATAACATTTGTAATTTTTGGCATGTTGGGTAATGCAAAACAATAAATGTTACCAGTATTTTGAAAATTGCAGATAGCTATTTGTAGAAAAAGTTTATTCATTTTGTTTTGTTTTTGTTGTTATGTTGTATTGAACGAGAGAATGATAAATTACAGGGTACCAGATTTCTTTATCTTCATAGTAATACTGTTAATGGCTGTTCCATTTAAATATTGTGTTATCTAGCAAGGACAGTAACCATGCTTTGGTGCAATTTATGCTTTTCCATATTTGTGCATAGATGCAATTCAAAGAGACTTACCTGGTTCCTTTTACGTTTAAATGGAATGGCATTTAACCTGAATATAGAATATTTTCTAAGAGAAACAATTTTTCAAGTGTTTATCGTTCAAAGTAATTATCCTTTTGTTTAAACTTTAAATATATTATGGTAGCTATTGAAATTTTGAAATTTGGTACCTGCTAATGATTTTTTTTATTTTGAATGAAGTAAGGAAGGATAATAGAAAAAGGTTGAGAGTGGTTTGCAAATGGTATTGGTAAAAATCATCTTCAAACATGTTGGGAGCATATAGACTGGAAAAAGGATGTGCATGATCTACCTAAGCAGAATTCTAGCGATAACAACAGGAACATCCAAGTAATACAGTAAAGATGTGGAACTTTGCATGTGAATATTGACTTGAATGTGAACATGTACAGGACGACATGTTTAGAAATGGACTAATTCATAGATCCCTCAGATGTTATACCAAAGGAATAGTTATCAAAATACAAGCCAGTATGAATTATAATGTGCTAAAACAATATGTGGGATAAATACCTTGTTATATGCAACAGGTTTTAAGATTGTAAAGGAAACAATTCATAACTCGTGGAGTATAGAAAACATACCTATGAACAAAATGAAAATTGTTCTTGGTATACATAATCTTAATAATTGCAATAATCAAACACAGGTTGTGATGAAATGTTTGTATATTCACCATATAGGGTGAAAATAATTAGTAATCAAGGAGTTAAGTGGTGGTTTAGTGTAAATCTACAAGGAGTCCAACTAATATGAAAGTATGTACACAAAATATGGCAACTGCAGGGTTAAATGACCTTGTTATAAAATAATTATGGAATTTGTGCATATAATATGGTTCAGTGTTGGCACACTGTTTAATGTTAATAAAAATACTTAGTGCAAGTGTAGACTGAGAAAACAAAAACATTGTGTTAAAAGACGACAGTAATTATAATGGGTATTCACACGATTCTCCAATAAAAAAAGTAGAGAATGTAAAAAAATAGAAAATGAGGGAATTTCTTGTAAAAGCAAATTATGGAATATATTTATGGTGTACAATAAAGGTGTACATGGTAAATGAAGTAAAAAGTATTTAGCTTTGAAATGGCAGTCACATGTGCCATCTGGTATTAGACCCGCAGGAATGCAATGAACACTGAAATCTAGGTTATTGGTCTGAAAAATGGAGCTTATGGTAATAGAAACAAAAGGTTTGAATAAGGAGGGAGAACGGGGAGAGGCCTACACATCATGAATTTATAGCAATCCCAATTGTATTTTATTCCTGTGTGCAAATGAAAATATCTCCATGTATATATTGTTATCTTCATCTGTAATGTGCTTTTTCTCTCAGTAATTAAGAAAGTTATAAATTGGAACATCTTAAATTAAAATGAAGCATTTGTTTTTCAAAGCAACAGCTGGATGACAATACTTTATGCCGGCCTATTTCAGCCATGTCGGATAAATTGTTAAATTATTCTTCCTAGCAAATTTAACTTGAGTAATTGACTGGATTTACAAATAAATTGGAGTTACTTATGCTTTTCCAATTATCACACTATAATTAGTCACAACGTTTTTTAAAACAAAATCATACGACAGTTAAGAAAAATTGGCCTGAAAATAGGTTGGTTTACAGTAAAAGTTGTTTTATGAGGAGCTGAAGTTGTTCGTTTTATTAATAGTAAATAACTGTATGCAAGAACTTCATTCTAATATTGATACTGTTGCTTTGAACAATTACTTAAACCATTAATTTACTTGGATTTGATCGAGATTGTTTCCAGTACTTATCTAAATTTGTTCATAAAAATGGCAAAAATCTTATAATTGTTTTAAAACTTGTTTAAAATGTTGCTTTGTCAAAATGCTGATGGAATTCGATCACTCACACAAAACATCTGTTAAAATGGCTTTAAAAATATGTTCACATTTATAAGAATTGTTACTGTAATAGCATTCCATTTTGAACATGCAAGTCATTTTTTTTTCTTTGCTCTAACTTTGATAAGAGAATTAATGTTCATGTGTCCTGGATATTTAGCACAAAAACTTATAAAATTGACTGTTTTTCTACTTGCATGTTCAAACTGGTTTTCCAATAATTTAATTCTCAGTTTTGTATGTTTGATTCTATATTTCAGGTGACAGAGGTGGAGATAGAGGAGGTAGGTATTGTATATCATACTGAAGTTTCATTGTAACATTTTACCACTAATTGCATATAAATTGTAGTCAAGTTAATAACTTAATGAGCATTTTATCAATATAAAGCATTACAGCACAAGAATTTATTGAAAAAAATTGCTTCTTTAAATGACCTCGGGCATGCACTTTTTTTGGCAGGAAACTCCACCAATTTGTCTACAGATTAAAATCATGGTATTTCAAGTTATCATTGAATGATTCTTAAATCGACCCTTCTAATATTGGTTTTACTTGAACATTGCAGGTGCTGGTGAGATGACTGAGATGGTTGACACTATATTTGTGACTGGACTTAATGAGGAGATAACAGAGGATGCCTTGGTTAATCACTTTGGAAGTATTGGTGTTATCAAGGTAAGTCTTGTCCTATACGTAGGTTGACTACATTTCTGCTTATTGTACATTTGGAACCTTCAAGTACACATTTAAGGCCTTTTACAGTGTAAAGTAAGGGCTGTTTCATGATAACATTTACCGTAATTGGCTATGTATTATAATTTCTGATGTAATAACAACACAATCCAAAGTTCTTGCAAGTGAATCGGTTTATTTAACCTTTTTGGCTTTTTTGTGTACAATACTCCCCCAGACTGGTTTGTTTGGCATTACACAACATACTACTGTAGGGTACACCTAGAAAGCAAAGAAGACAATGGAACTGATTTTAGCATTTAGAGAAGAAAGTTTAAACTACTATTAAATGTCAATTTGAAAGTGCCTTTGAATAGAATTCATATTAAAGTAAATGCTATGTTCTGGCATTATAATAAAAAGATGTATATGGTATTTCTAATTCTATAGATGGACAAGAGAACTGGCAAACCGAAGGTATGGATCTATAAAGACAAAATGTCTGGCAGACCTAAAGGAGAAGCTACCATTACTTATGATGATCCTGCTACAGCACAGGCAGCTATCAATTGGTTTAATGGTATGTATATCATTCCATGGAGTCTTAGTTGTTGCACAGAGAGATAAATGTGATGACCAGATATGTTGTATGTATAAAATTTGTGCTAGACTGAGTTACCAAATGATGTCGATGACAGCAAGTCACACAGAAAAATTGGTTTATTCTACTTTTCTTGAACCCAACATAGCAATATTCAAAAGTATTATCAATTTCAGCTGTTCTTTTCTAAAATACTGTTTATTTAGCAAAAAATGTACAAATTACCTTCTGTTTTATGTTTTTGGTAATGTCCAGATATTGATAATTCTTTATTATACTACAAGAACTTGAAACATATTTCAAATAAGGATTTCAAAATTTTCATTTATCAAAAATGACTTCCAAATTTAAAGCAGAGGATCTATTCAAAACCAAATGTATATTAATATTTTTTCACGCCATTGTTGTGGGTGTTTATCTATGGTAGCTACTAATCAATGCAGCACAAGCTGTAATATTTGGTTAAATATTTGAAGTTGTTAGACCGTACTTCATTCAATAGACTATGGTTGTGAAAGTTGTCTGTTATTTTGTAATGATTTCAGACTAATGTTTCTAAATTCAACTTGCAGAGAAGGATTTTGAAGGAGGTGTTATAAAGGTAGAGATTGCCAGGAGAGTACAGAAGAACTTTGGAGACAGAGGAGGACGAGGCGGTGGCGGTCGTGGAGGTGGTGGCGGAGGAAGAGGTTTGTAGAAATTCTGTCAGTATTTGATAAGATGGATTGTTTGCCATGTTATCACATGGGTATTATAAACAAAGTCCAATGGTATCAATTTTTTTTTTTTGTTGCTTGCACCATTTTTCAAAACTAAGGTGTTTTTCTAATTTTGAAAAATAGGTGAAATCTAATCTGTAAATTTGAATAAGTTTTTCAAAGTTATAATTTAGCTTTGAATGTGTAAAATTCATTTGTTGTTAGGTCATAGTACCTTGTTATGGAGGCCTTAAAATCAGATAATGAGACACGACGTTATGGCAATATGTCGCAAGTGAAAAGGTACTGCTTAGTAAACACTATTGATCCAACATGAAGCTAACAAAATATTTCACCATATATTGTGTTGTGGTTAAAACAAGTTTAAGAGATACATGCATATACATGTACATAATTTGTCTATATTAAATCGCTATTTGACATTTCTGCATGTGTTCTGTTTTTGGCAGGATTTGGAGGAGGTCGTGGTGGTGGCGGTGACAGAGGAGGATTTGACAGAGGAAGTAGAGATGGTGGAGGACGAGGTGATTCCGGTTAACAAATTTTTTACTTTACAGTTATCGTGAAAGGGGGGAGGGGTGGGAACAAGGGTAAACTTACATTTATGCTGTATTATCTGCAAGTAAATTTCTAAGGGCTGTTCCAGGAAACCATACATGGGACAGGTGGAAGGCACTTGAAAATTAGAGGACCCACTTTACAAGTTTTTAACTCCTACCCTATAGAGTTGAATTAAGAAATTAAACAAATAAAATGGAATAAAATTAAAAATAAAACTTATTTTGGAGCTATGAAACAAACATGTGCAACATCCCAAGCAGCAGCCATTGTTATTGTTTGATATTTTCAAATTACCGAAACCACCGGAAGTAAGAAAAAATGAAAAGCATAATTGGGTGTAAGTTTGCATCAGAACATTTTCTAAATTCCATTGCAATTCATTGATTCCACAAGTTTTAATGCTCCCTTGTTGTTTATAAAATTTAAGGAAAACATTGAGAATGTACATATTGTTGATGTTTTTGATTTTATTACAGGTGGAAGTGGTGGCCCATCTAGAGCTGGTGATTGGACTTGTCCAAATAGGTAAAAATAGTTTTTAGATGTCTTAGTCTAGTGTCCACTTGTACTCTTTGGGGCTGAATGGAAAACAGTCATCTACTATTGATCATGTGCCTGTCAACACTGAGATTTTGAAATCAAGCCTTAGGCAGGGTGTGCTGGACCTTAATTGACAAGGATTGCCATTTTTCCTACCCAATAAAAACTGGATGCCAGGGTGTACTGCTGCAAAGCTGTTTTTGTGTAAAACCCAATTTTAATACTTTTATTCATTTGCAAATGTAATATTAGAAATAAATATATGCTTGTAGATAATTAGGGCCCCGCCACAGTGTCCGACGCCCTAATCGTGTCGTGCCTGTAACTTTTTTATCTTTTGATGGTAGGCTTTTAATATTTGGAATGTTGGTAAATAATATAAAGGCGATGTTTCGCATACCATGGTTCTTGACCTGAAGGTCAGATGGGCCCACAGAGATGGTTACCATCTCACTGACATGTAATTTTAAATGAAACCATGCATCAAATTAAAAAAAAAGAATCTGTTCTGTAACACTGTAACGTCATATTGTAAAATTTACATCTCGACAGCAAAGTTAGATGGAATAAAACAGCAAATAGTTACAATTAAAAGAAAAGTGTAATGCGAGACAATGCATGGAGTTTAAAAAATATATGAATAATCTGTTTCTCTCTCTTTTGTAACATCGTGACATCATGTTGTTTAATTTACCAGCATTTCAAAATTAATACTTCAAAATAATAATATTACCAAAAGACAGCAATCTGTAAAATGTAATGTCTATAATAGTTTGTACAAGTAAAAAGAAAATATCTTTTAAACTACCTTTTCATCTATTAAATGTACAAACATTTATTGGAGGACAATTCAGACGTGCATGTGGATTTCTGCTGTGGATGTGTATTTATTTGATTGTAATTTATTTCAGTGACTGTGGCAACAATAATTTTGCTTGGAGAGATAGTTGTAACAGATGTAACACTGCCAGACCAGAAGGTGCAGGAGGAGGAAGTGGTAGCGATGATGGCAGCGAAGGGCGTGGTAGAGGACGTGGAGGATTTGGT
This sequence comes from Limnoperna fortunei, assembly GCA_944474755.1. NCBI lineage: Eukaryota > Metazoa > Mollusca > Bivalvia > Mytilida > Modiolidae > Limnoperna > Limnoperna fortunei. The sequence goes on along the minus strand of OX104121.1, from coordinate 38,408,005 downwards.
GGAGGTCGAGGCCGAGGAGGCGGTGGTGGTGGTCGAGGAGGATTTGGTGGAGATAGAGGAGGAGGAAGAGGTGGTTTTGGTGGTGATAGAGGAGGAGGAAGAGGGGGTTATGGAGGAGATAGAGGAGGCCGTGGTGGTCGAGGTGGCGGTGGAGGATTTGGTGGAAGAGATGGAGGCGGCGGTGGTGGTGGTGGTGGCGGACGTGGAAGATCTGACAGGTAAGATATCCCAGACAATTTAATTTATAAATACATGTTTTGAACAAAAAAAGGTTCCTATTGAAAGATAACAACATCTACCTATGCAGTCTACCATTAAAATGTAGATTTTTCTAATTGATTCTTAATTCCTTTATTAAAAGAATAGTCTTGAACTTGCTGGAATAGTATGCACAAATGTTCTACAATTATTTGTGTTTTTTTTTAGACCTGGCATGGATAGAGGGGACCGAAGGCCTAAGCCATACTAAGCTGATGGTAGCTGTTGACTGGTGTACACATTTATTTGAAGGAGTATCGTCATTTACAGACATTATTGACTTGCACCTGACAATGTCATGCAGGCTTTTTATTGTTTTATATTTTATGATTCATTTCATCCACCATTGTCATTTTATCACAAATACATAGTTTGTTGTCATGTAAACATCATGAGTAAAAAAAAAATTTTATAATAAAAGGTTTTTTTAAATATTATTCCACATGCATTACTAAGCAGACATATATTCGTTGCAGGTTTTGTTTATACAAAATTCCTCCTAAACTACGGACAGTATTGAAACTTGCAAACTTCTACATAAGGAATTCCTAATATATGCACCACCAATTTTTAGCTCGCCTGACCCAAACAGTCAGCATGAGCAATTCTTCCGTAAATCGCCGATTTCTGGTACAGATGACCCAGTACAGATGAGCTCACGCGCACACATCTGTACTTGCTGCATCATTCAATCAAAACACCAGAAACAAGAAGGTTGTAATGGAAGCATAACAACGTTCTTCTATGATGTTCTTGTTTCCGGTGTTCTGATTGGATGTCGGAGACAATGGAGTATAAAACAATGGGGAGTCTATTGGATATAGCAATGTGAAAGTTGTTGGTTTACGGAAGAAATAGGTACTTTCATGCGTTTTTGGGAAAGCCCCTGTGAACTTTCACTCATGCCGCTGCGCTCCACTCGCGAAAAGACGTAAAATTTCTATCACTCGTGAAAGATCAACCGGTCTTTCCCAAAAACGTATGAAAGAACCTATTATTCTCATCACTTGGCATCAATCTTTGTCGTCGTCGGCAGTAAACTTTTCATATTTCCATCTTCTCCAAAACCACTTGGCCAATTGGAAGCAAACCTGGCAGGAATGTTTTTTCTGTGGTTCTTAACAAAGTGTGCTGATAAAATATTAAAGATGGCTGCCAGATCCATTAATGCATTCTGATTGGCTGAATTCCAAAAATCTTCTCATAAAATGCTTGGCAGATTGATTTGAAATATTGCAGAAATGTACCATAGATGGTCTTCAATGAAGTTTGAGTTTTTTGTGCCGATCCTAAATCCAAGATGACATCCATTGCAGGTTTAACATAGGACCATATGGGAAAACACAAAACTTCTCGGAAACTCATCAAACACAATGAAGCCAAATTATTATGGTTAGATAGTAAACATATTATTTTGAGTTTTTTTGAAATTTCCAAAATCATTTTACAAACCGCCTGGCAGATTGATGTGAAATATTGCACAAATTGATCTTGGATGGTCCTCTACAAAGTTTCGAGATTTTTTGTGACATCCTAAATCCAAGATGGCCGCCATGGTGAAAAACAGATTAACATAGAACCCTATGGGAATAACACAAACTAATATGGAACTGTTTCACACAAATATGGCAAATTATGCAGAAATGAAACTTGGATATTTATCTTATTATTTTGAGTAAATTGGAAATTCAACATGGCTGTGCGTTCTGATTTGCTGAACGAAAAAAATCTTGCAAACCTTTGCAGATTCATTTGAAATATTGCAGCAATGTACCTAAGACAGTCCTTTACAAAGTTTTTTGTGCCGTTCCAAATTTAAGATGGCGCCACCGTGGAACACAGCTTAACATAGGACAGTGAGAAAATCCAGATTGTGCAACAAAGATAATGCTTAAAAAAACAACAAAAACTGACAAATTAATAACCAGTTATAACCAATAAAAAACATTAGTGCACTTGTGTGCTCCGGACAAGTAGGCAGTGCCTGCGTTTATTAAGACGCCCACAAAGTAGTTTTGGGAAAAAGTCAAATCCAGGAATATAAAAAGCCACCAGGTCGGAAAAAAATTGATCACATAACGGAAATAGTGGTTGTCAACTGAAATGACCAACTATTTTTTTCTTTCAAAACATCAATCAATTGAATGCTTTATTGCCTTTCTACTTGCAAAACTCCTTTATAATTGCAAGAAAATTTTTATAATTCATCACTTTTATTAGCTCAAATATAAGGAAGGATCACATAAATATTGCCATCACTCGTAGGTGTATTCATAGTCGACTTGTTTTAATCTAAACATGAAACAACTGGGCTATTGGAGACCAAACTAATTTACAATTCTCACTATATAGTAGTGGCCGATTGGTTAAGGTAGTTAGCCTACTATTGATCGACACTAAGATTGTGGGTTTTAGTCTAATTGCAGACGGGTTGCTCTCGACTGCAATCTTTAATTTCTAATTTCCTACTGAAAGTCGGGGGTTTCTCTGGGGACTCCAGCTTCCTCCCCCAATAAAAACTTGATGCCATGATATAGCTGAAAAATTGCTGAAAGTGGCTTTAAGCAACATTCACACAAACAAACAATCATATTACTCTTTACAAGGTCTGTTTTGTCTTCTCTAAAACCAGTCGACCAATAGTGGTCTACTATAAAGTTTGTTCATGAGAATTTGATATTGAAAATGGCATTCACTGTAGGAATTAGTTGAATGTAGTAACCTACCGAAAAAGTTTCAAAAGGCTTCTTTGATGAAAATGGTTACCTCTTTGAAACAAAATTTAATAGCAGTATTCATAAGTGGATGGTCCTCGTATTAAATTGTGTTTTATGCCAAACAGAAGTTTAAAATGGACACCACCTTAGGACTTTGTTTAACCTAGGCCATTATGAGAAAAATGGCTTCTCAGAAACTAATTGAAGCTTTATCGTATCGTTTTGAGGCCAGTTAGTTAAGGTAGTTATCTTCGCTATCAATCACCTGCCTGCCAACACTGATGTTGCAAGTTCGAGTCCAACTGCGGGATGATCAACATAAAAGGTACGGTTTTTCTGATTTGGTTGAAAAAAATTTAATATATACTAAGCGACAGTCAAAATGGATTCAGAAAGAGAAGGTCTTGTGAACGTCAACTCGTTAGTATAATTCATTAACCAGCCAAATCAATTCTAACGGGGAAACAAGTAGATCATATTACTAGACTTCGAAAAGGCCTTTGACAAAGTCCCGATGTATGAACTTCGTAACGGCACAAGAGGGCAAAGAAAGTTTGTGGATCAATTCCTTAATCTCAAACAGAAAGTAGGTAGTGCTAGAAGGAACAAAGTGTGACAAGGATGACGTAATCTTAGGAGTGCCAAAGGGAACAGTGATGGGCCCCTTACAGTTCTTGACATACATCAATGAATTGCCAAACTACACAGATTCAGATGTACGAATCTTTGCTGATGACATTCTTCTTTACATAGAGATCTGTTCCACCGATGACAGCCCGCAATATTATAGGTATTCCACCAAAGAACAAGCCAGTCGTGAAGAATCAAGTTACCCCTTACAAATACTAAAGTACGTTTACCTTTTTGCCGTTTTATTGTCTTTAAGCTTATTCCATGACAAGTTATCATTCCTGGATACTTTGCATCTTCCACTTGTTCATATACCTGTTCATGAAGGGTATATTGTAGAGCTGCTCAAAATCTAAAGCTACATAATGACGTCCAGTTTTTTAATTGGGGGAGGAAGCCGGAGTACCCTGAGAAAACCCCGATCTTTCGATATAGGAAAACTTGTAATCCTTGTTAAGTATGGTTGGAAACGAGCGCACCCTACTCAGTGAGACTCGAACCCGCAATCTCAGTGTTGACACACCACGTGATCGTCAGTAGACTAACTACCTGAACCACCCGGCCACCGACCCCTTGAACCAGTTGTAAGCAACAATAAAGTTGGAGCCATGAACAACAGTTTAACAAATAATATTATATTTTGTCTAAAAATTTAAGAAAAGTTTATTAAAGAAATTGTTTCAGATGTGAACGTGTTAACTGCAAATCAGTTTGTGATTTTTCAAGACCTTCAATGAAAGTGGTCTAGTATTATTATACCCCCGTTAGGGGGTATATAGTGATGGGGATGTCCGTCTCTCCGTTTATCCGTTACACTTTCTCTTATGCGCAACTCCTTATACACTAACGTAAATCGACATTTAGTCGTCAGTTCTTGAATTAATTGTATCTTTATAACTAGATGACGACATTGAGGTATACACTTTTGTATTGCAAAGCACGAAAAAAAAACCATTTGTCCTCTAAATGACACATCATTCGGAATTCTTGGTGTTTCTATTATATGATTAAATAAACGAAAAAGGGTTGTTCTGAGGGCTCCAGGACAAGTCAATAGTTGTGACTAAATCCCTTAACCACTCGGCCACCAATGCCCGTCATGGGATATAAACGTTATACAAGATTGCTATAGAATAGATACGCTAAACTTTTCAACAATCCACACAAAATTGGCTAGGAAGGGCAAATTAATTGATATGGTGTAATGTTCGCTTAATACATGTTGTGACTTATATTCCATATAAAATCAACATGGTGACCTAATGCAGAATTAATTCTTATGTTAATAAATGCCAGAACCATAGGGATCGATAGTTCCCTTAAGTCGTCAATCACTTTCACTGCCCTTTACATCAATAAAATAGAGTGGAAATAACCGTGTGGTCATTACATAATACACTTATGATACATGGTACATATCAATGGATTGATCGATTCCCTTAGTTAGCTCGATTCGTTCCTACGTGCATATCGAATATCAAAACATATCATCACCAGAAGAGAAAAAATACATAGTTTTACTGGTCTTCAACAAACACAAGAATCTGAAATAAGATAATTTCACAAATAGTGCTAGGAATTACTTTTAGGGAAAAATGTTTCTGCTTTAAAATGGACCATCTCCTAACTTTGTCTGACGAATCAATAAACGAGAATTTTGCGATAAAGAAATCCGACGACTTTAAGACTGTGACGACCTAATGTCGATTTAAGTTACTGAATTGAATTTTATAAAGCTTACACAGAATCTTTGTCACATGGTGCCATGGTGACCTGATATTTAACATTTTGATCTGAATGATAATTGGGTTTTCCCATAGAAAAACATGGACTTTGTCGTTGACATAAGGGAAGCGAGGGGAGGGGTATCAATAAGTAAGAATTGCTTAGTTTTTCTAGTTTCATAATGGACTCTTAATAAAACCTCGGTCTCGTCGGGTAATGTATATAACCAGAGGACATTGATGGAGCAATAACTAGTATTATTTTGTAATATAAAAAAATAGCTAACAAACATAATATAATATATATTTGACCTGCATACAGCACGTTCAAATGAACTTCAACGTGGAGACATTCAGAACAACGCTCCTGACAACACACGGAAATGAAGTAGCCTCTCAATATTTCGAAACCGAGTGTTAGCTGCAATAACACGTTACTGTACCACCAGACTTTTTGTGTAAATATTTCTTAGTCATAATGCAATTATTCTCATCCAGAGGACGGATGTGTTGGAAGAATAAAATTAGGACTGTTTACCTGAAACTTGAATATGTTTACGTTAATTTTAATTATTGACTTCGGAAATTCATTTTTATAACGAAAATTTATATTTTGAACAACATATTTTTGAAAAATGATTTTTTCTCTTAAATATTATTCACTGTGAGATTATTCAACAACAAACAATAAAATCCACCATCCCTAGAAATGGTAAGAAAGTTCGTTTTATTCAACGTTCTTACTGACCTTGTTGTATAATTCATTATCTTTTAATAAAGATGTAACGTATCGTATATACATCATATTTTTAATATTTATCCAACTATGGGACTGGCTGGGCAACGAAATGTTGTCATAAAAACGGTATTTGGTTCCAGCAGTAAGTTAGCTTCACTTGCACGAGAAATACACTTTCCTCCAATTGTGAAGTTTTCAAAATGCCAGTTATTGATGTGAGCTAGCGTCGATCCTGTGATTTGATTGTGAAGGGATGTATAAGGTAGATGCTCAACCGTCCAATTAACAAACGAAAATTGTGAGACATAGCCGCTCGCACCTTCGTGAACAATGAAATTAAAAAGTCTCGGAACGCGTCCTTCAATTCTAATATTTCTGAATTCGACGTCAAAAGCGTTTATGTGATTTATCTCCCCTGTTTGGGCCAGAACGGCACTACCGTTGCTTATATGACAGTTATTGCCCTGGAAAGCACACCAATCCGTGTGGATCACATCTATATCGGAAACACGAACATGTTGCATATCTCGATTCCACCAACCTGTCTGGAAGACGGCGGCATTGTGACTTTGCCAGACGACACAGTTTTGGACCGATATGTTGTTCTTGTAGAGCTGTAATAAATGCACACGTAGATAATTTTTATAGTGCTTTTTTCCACGAAACTGTGCTTATGTGACAAAATAATTTAAAAAATACTATTTATCCAACAAACAACAGTATATTTCTTGGAAAGGTAACAATTAAAATGTAGATTTTATTTGTTGGAACTTGTAAATACTTTCGACCACCAATAAAAATGTGTATATATTTAAAGAAACGTGAATCTTTCTTTTAAGTTAGTAATTTGTGGCTAGCGTTCTTGTAGGACAAAAAAGATGCAGCAGATTAGTTCATGACGTATCTGGCTATACAGTTTAGCGCAGACAGATCGTTTGGTTTGGCCCATAGCTCAGACAGATGGTTTGGCTTGGCCCATAGCTCAGACAAATGGTTTGGTTTGGCCCATAGCTCAGACCGATGGTTTGGTTTGGCCCATAGCTCAGACAGATGGTTTGGTTCGGCCCATAGCTGAGACAGATGGTTTGGTTTGGCCCATAGCACTGACAGATGTTTTGGTTTGGCCCATAGCTCAGACAGATGGTTTGGTTCGGCCTATGATCCTTTTAAGTCCATTCAACGTGGAGATATATTACAATTTTTCGAGTGAAGAAACTAAATACCAGTAACCTATCAACTTTACTTACTTTAATTGCATCGTCGTTGACCATGAAAAATGAATCCTGCACTGTGCCGTAATTCCCTACTGAAACACCATCCGTGTTGTAGGTCCACGCACCGACCGTCTTTACTTTCCTGACCGTATTAAAGTTCCCATTCAGCGCTCTCACGAAATATCCCGGGGGATCTACAATGACTAAGTCTTCCACAATATGGTGGGATCCGTTATCCATTTGAATTATAGCATAGCCAAACCGACTGTCGTGTAGTTTGTATTTTTCGCCGGATAATATTCCTCGACCGTATATCTTTACAGGCTGGTGCCCAAATGTTATAAATCCACCATGAACATATGCCCCCGGGGCCAAATAAACTTCTTTTATACTGGCATTAAGCTGTAACTGACCACCCAAGTCCGTCACACCTGCAGAATAATATAACACTCCATGTGTATTTGGTTGAGGAATAGTCGTCTCTGGCGAGTCGGCAAAAATCATAAGTTTGTCTATTATGTCGGAATGGTTAACTCCATTATCATTGTCAAATTCAACAGACATCATTCGAGTGTTTGACGTTACCGTAAACTGTGCCGTCTTTGGTCCGGTTCGTTTACAGTCATACCCATAATGAGTTGGTCTCACAATACAGTTATGGAAATCTTTTAGCGTTTGTATCTCGACTGTTACAGGATTCCCGATGAACGCAAATGATGTCCACGAAACAGAACGGTTTGGTCGAACGTAGTGTTGTTCTTGAGCTCGGTGTTCCGCACGGTTTATATAGGTGAAACATTGGTGTCTAGACTGACCTTGCAGGACATGAATTTTGAACTTGTCCGATGGCGAGATTTGCTCCGGATGTGGATATACTGTTAATTCGGCGGAAAGAAATTTTTCTAATCTTAGTAGAACTAGAATAGAACACACAAAACACGCATACTTAAAATATGCCATCATACATCGATTCTGACTTCTAAATTATGTTAGGTGTCTTAAAATGTTAAGATAAGCTTCTTATCAATAGTGAAGTCTAATGAATGTATTATTTCATGTCAATATTGAACACTTGCATATGAGTATTGGCTTGAGAAAAACACAGTAACTCAGGATGAGGCTTAGATACGAGCCCTTTTCCGTTTCGTACTATGCACAATTTTGCTTATTCTACTGGTCAGCGAGTAGTTCTCGTAAATTTACGAATGTATAATTCACGTATAATTCTTACATGGTATCAGATTGGAGACGTCCGGCATCCAGTTCACAAACCTTTCCTCCGTGTCAATAAGGTTAAGAATATACCGGGTAACAATCTACTTTAACCAATTGTTAGCAAAAATAATTTAGCGTTGCTGATTTCTGATCCACCGGCATAAGAAAAAAAAACAAGGAGCTACTCTTTGTGAGCTAACTGACAATATAAGCATTTGAGTTGCATAAATAAGACGATTGCAGGACAAAGTTATATTTGCAGTTTATAAGTATATATTGGTGGTCAATAGCAATCAACTATTGATCTCGGTGTGGATGTACTGAAAAATAAACTCGAAATTTGACACCGTACTTCTTATCAGGCACTTAACCACAGAAACAATTGGTACAAACTTAACATATTTAGTTACAATTTGTGAGTCTTTAATGAATTCGTTGAGGGAGCCCTCGGTGTCCGAGTGGTTAAGGTAGTTCGTCTACTATTGATCACGTGGTCTGTCAACACTGAGATTGCGGGTTCGATTCTCACTGCAGACAGGGTGTAATTGACAAGGATTGCCAGTTTTCCTACCGCAGGTCGGGGGTTCTCTCCGGATTCTTCAGCTGCCCTCCCCAATAAAAACTGGACGCTATGATACAGCTGAAAAATTGCTGAAAGTGGCGTTAAAACACAGCATTCAACAAAACATAATTCGCCAAACTCAACCGAATATATACAGTATTTATCCATTACCAACAAACACTTACGATAGCCTATGCGTCGTGCAGCAATTTTATTCAAAATAGAATTCAATTCCGCGAACATCACAGGTCCATTTGCTGTATATGACAGTCTACAAGAAAAAAAAGGAATGCAATTAAAACAAATACAATGATGCAAATTAACTTAAATTAAATTTGCTCGAAGTTTGCTGCACTGAATACGAGCGTCGAATTACCAGCTATGGCACTAACTTTTAACAACTTTTTAATTTTTAACAATTTTTTAAAATAATTTTTTCCCGCCTATATTCAGCATAAACAGTCCTATGAACATCTTACCACAAGATGTAAACATAGAGTAATAATCCATCTATCATTTGCACATTTAGTTTTAATATCAATGTATAGTGTGCATTAACAGCTTATTGGGTTGCAAAACAAGTCCAAAACAACTGGCAAAAGTCAGTGTTTGATAATTCGTACCTGTGGGTAACGCTGTACACTACTGATGTGTTTATAGATCGTATTTTAAAAGTGTCCATAGTTGATTAATCTTTTATGATAACAGCAACATCATTCCAATTTCTCATAGGAGATAAAACTGTTAAATAATAATTTTTTTGGCGACGGACCGTTGAACGTATTAATGGGTACTAGTTACGGCTAAACCAACAGCTCTAGGGCGCTTCCCAGGTGGCGAATAGGCCGAAAGCCCTGATTGGCTACCAGGTTGTAATAAAAAGCATAGCGACATGCCTATATTATGAGTAAAACACTTTAAGAAGAAAAAATATGTACATGTGATCAATTTTACTGTCAGAGGCCATGAGGGTCTTTGGTTTGATTGATTTGATTGATTGGGTATTAACTTAACTCGAGTCTATACTAATCATTCAATCTCCATTTCATAAAGACATTTACAACCAAAACTATATAATTCTGCCTACTAGCCCGCCATATTCGATGGACGCCGGAATTTTATTGCGTATCTAAATCTTACAAAACTATTTTGTATATACACAAAGTTTGTGACCTTAAGAAAGTTCCCCCCCGTGCCAACGGCCAAGGCACGCCCAGGAAAAACCAGATGTTCTCTGGAAACCTGTGTTTTCTAGCAAAAATACCTTTGATAGACCTCTCATAGGGACAACTTGCGTTGATTTTATATGTGTTGAACTTTCTTTACAAAAATATAAACACCAAACATTACATAATGTAAACATATAATGTCAATATACACAAGAAGTTTGATTTTTACTGCCTGAAAGACGGCTAGAAAGTGAACCAAACTAAAATACCCGCGCAAAAATATAAGTTTGCATGTGCTTTAAGAACGAAAAACCGGTCTGAATAAGAAAACATCACAGCTCAAATCAGTACCTGCTTAATGTACATATCGTCGAAATACACTGTAGGGAAATGCAATTGTTTCACCTTTAGAAATTAACACCTCATTGATCTGTCTGTATTGATCAGTCCTGCTCTTTTGTATATATACAAGTAAGTGGTCATTGTGTATTTTTACATCTTTGCAAAATAAAGAACTTATTTCATCGTAACTTTAAAACACGCAAAACAAAACAGTACTATCGTTAAATCCCGAACAACCAGCAAATCGTTCAGTCTGTCTGCAAACAATTTGCAAAGATCTTTTTTGTGCTTTATAGGACGAGCAACCGTTTTAGCAGATTCCTGGGGGAAAAAAATTATTGGTTGTGTCTGCTTAATTAGACATCGCAAGTACCCATTTGAGACTGTAAATAACTGAATTTATAGTGCTACAAGTAGCTCCTGAATCTAATAAAAAAGTAATGTATAATGGTATACGTATAGGCTGTGAAGGAAAAGCTTTAAAACCTTGCTTTGTTATAAAAATTTCCTAACGTTTAAAGGAATAGTAGTAAGCTTTTGCAGTATTGTCACTTTTAGAGTTAATCAGACAAGTCCACATTTTGTCTGATAAATTATCAAAATCGGATCCATCGATCACTCATGACTTTCGTACATCTTCTTTCACTCAACTTTATTATTAATTTAAATAAATTAATAAAGGACATAGGTTATAGGAACCTGAGATTGTTGATATATATCTTTTGTAGTATCATTTATGTTGTTATGTTTTATTGGATATTTGCGGTGTTATGTAAATTCATATATATATATATCGGAAAATATTTTGTAAGCAGATAGCTTATACGTTTAATCGAGATGCTTATATATCTAGTTAGAGCTTTTGTATTTTTATACCTATATAGCCAATATTAACTGATATAGACAATTTGGATCCTGAGTACAATCAGGTAACGAACAGACAAAACACGCTACTGCCGCTCGGTGATATAAAATAAGGCACGACACGTTACAATACCTTGTTTCATACATAAGTCTACACATAATTATTCTTAATTTGTTTTCATTATTTACCAATTTGTACCAAAACGAAGCCATTCTTAACTGGACTCTTATTTCGAGTGTAAATTGACCAAACTCCCCATAAACAATAAAATTAGGAGTTGAGTTTGTAACAACTAGTATCCTTTTACATAACCTAAGATGTATGATTCAATAATGCTAAGGTTTTCATAGCCCCATATTTCTGAGCAGTATATAATTATTTTTCATTAATTGAATCATTAGATTTAATTGCAAGTAAACAATTTCTAATAAACTTATAAAAAATGGCATAGATATTTTAGCTTGATCTATACGTTTATTTTTGTTTCAACAAAATTTCCATTACATTTAAAAACAACACTAAGAAACGTAAAACAATCAACAAGAAGTTCATTATTTAAATATATGTCATTTTCTGTTTTCTTGAATACCTTTTACTGAAAAAAATAACTGTTTGTTTTGTTAACATTTATTTGGTTTCCACAGCGTACAATATTGAGAAAAATAAGAGACTTGCATTTTTTCATTGTTCAGCCAGGATAGCTGTATCGTCTGCATATACAATTACAAATAACTCAAAAATATGTTTAGGTCTTCCATGTATTTTTGCTTAACATGCTTTAAATGGTTTGATCCTAGAGTTCGAAAATAATCCTCTAAATCGTTAAGAAAGATTGTATACATATTATATATGATTAACTTTAAAGCATGTAATTTTTAAGTCCAGATCTAGATGGTGGGTAAAATGCTTTTTAAAAATATATAAATATACGAAATATTTTTACCAGAGGAAAAATAAATATTGACGAGGGAATGACGTACAAAATATTGTCGATAGTAGATTAACATGCTCGAAATACAGATTGACTCTCAGATAAGAATGGAGTCTCCTTTGTAAAGACATTAAGTCTCGAGTTAGAGTTAAAGTTTGAAGTAAAGAGCTTTCTTAAACAGCTGATTAGAGTAATTTCCGTGTAACTGTCAAGGTCTGAAGAACAACCTTTATTTGTGTAGATGAGTTTAATTATTAAGACAGTCCATGCTTCAGGAATAAGACCAGTATCAAGTACAATATAAAATATCTTACAATAAACTGATACCAAAAGGGAGAGTTGAATTTTAAAATACCATCATTTCCGGGTGCTTTCTTATTCTTTAGACCAGAAATGTTTCCTTTAACGAAACCAAAACAGGTTTATTTAAAATATGGTCTAATATAGGATTGCTGCAAGTATCATCTTTGTTTACATGTAAATCGTCTGTATTCTCTTCAAAGTAATTTATTATCATGAAATAATTATAAAATGTATTTATTTGTTCATCAGGATCAGATTTTTTAAAGCCCGAGTATTTTCTTAAGATTTTCCAAAATCCTTTTGTATCGTTCTTAGATATTACTCTTAGTTCTTGTGAGTTTATCTTTATACCTTAGATAGCTAAAATTCAATGTTTTTCGATATTCCTTTACCGTATTATTAAATAACAACTTATTCTGGGATGATTTACCTTGTTAAAGAGGGTAGGAGCGTTATAGAATTCATCCCTTTTTATCTCTACAGGGTTTGTCAAACCAAGGTTTGTTTCCATTTCTTGAGCTTAATTTTATTGTTCTACTTGACCCAACCCCAAAGGTAGTTTCAGCGGTTTTAAAATTAAATTGCCAAGGTCACTAACTAAATTGTTTACCTGTTGTAAGGTAAACGTATTGGTATTAATTTCATTGAATAACTGATGTGCAATGTACATAACATCTGGATTATCTGACAATGCGTGAAGAAAGACATTGGACTTTTTATTGTCCCGTTTAATGTAAGTATCAGATATTTTACATGATTAATTTCAATATGGGGAATTATAAAGAAAATGAATGCTTTTGTGCACATCTGAAAATATTAGATTAAAATCTTTGATCATAAATTGACATAACAATTTCTCGACTTTGAAGTTCCTTCATCTTTGGGTACACATTTTGTATCCTTGTATTTTATTCTGATTTACCGTATATTGTGGTTTCAATTTAAGTTTTCTGGTACAATTTTTCTCACGAAAAAGTGAATTCATGGTCTTTATATTTTGTAAATCTTGCTTTAATGTTTCTTGGTTTCCCATCTTGTCTTTTTTGAGTCGATGCACATTTTGATGCACAAATTCGCGTCCTAGATATCAAGAATATTTGTCATAAAGTCTTTAATAACAGCTTCTGTATCTTCTCCATCTGGCAAGTTTTGCTAAGTTATTACGAAAAAGCGGTTGTACTTTACTGAATGACTTTGCATTCTTTTAAATTTTGGTTATTTATGTCAATATCTCTTTACTGATGTTAAATCCTGGCTATTCGGTCGGGTATTTCATGGTGGTGACTCTCTTCTCAATCTAAGATTTTACTGTGGTTATTCTGGGAAATTTAACAGGTTATATTCCTTCTTTTTATACTTTTGATGCTCCTATCTATGGATGTGAAACGCTAGTCTATTTTTGTGTCTATTTTGGCAAATTGTTCTTCAAACATAGAGCTAAACCATTCTTTTTAAAATTGGTTCTGGATAACATTTCTGGTGAGCACATATGAGCAAGAGGTGGAAGTGGAGGTAAAGATTGGCACACTTGTGGTTCCTGCATGGGTGGTGGCCCTACATCAGTAACATCCTTTGGTGAGGGCCATCAACATGCCTAAAACATCAATGGTTAATGAGTGAGGTATGAAAAGGGAGATAACTCTATTAAATGACGTCAGTTTTTTCCTTAGAGATGTGAAAAAGACGCGTTTTGAACTGGCAAACATTTTTAAATGCAAAATATCTTTTACGCTTTCTAAGGAGTGGCGATGCCTATCAAATGTCCTTGTATAATCTTTTAATGTCAAAGGTTAATAAGGTCTATGATGAAGACCACAGTTCTCTATTACTATTATTTAATGCGTTAAGTATGAAATCAATTGTCTTAAAAGGAGGTAACTCCTTTTACATGAAGTCTGATCCTTGGTCTCTCACTGGAAAAAGTTGGGTTTTCATAAGGTCAAAATTTTTCCAAATTCGGTATGAATCTATCTTTTACTTGTTCAAAGGGGGTACATGTAGCGATAACAATCTAACAAAGTCTAGAGCGCAACACTGACCCTTGACCTTGTGTCTCTTTTTAAGGCCAATGGTCATGAGTTTTTAGTGAAGATCACAGGTCTGTATCTTTTTTGCCTCTTTAGATTTAGTTGCATGTCACTTGATACTTTTCCCTCGGAAATAACTCCTACAATGTTTCTCCCGATACCCATTATCAATCTGTTGAGCAAGGATACAAAACACGTGTTCATACATGTTTTGTGTCGCTATCTATTATGGTTTGTGATGAGTAACAATAATAAATTTTGTGGTAAAATACCATATAGGAACAAATGGCTCGGTCAGATAGGATGAACTGCGGAAACAGTTCAATGATAAAGGTACAAAATATGGTTGGTTATAATTATTTCCATTGTAGCAACTTTTTGAGCACACCTCATCCTGACGAATGTGTGTCCAGTTTGCCTTCCCATTCTAAGTTGTGTTGGATAAAATATGCACATAACATTTATTGGGTCACCCCTTTTGAAGGTTGAATGTGTGAAATGTAATTGTTTTCCAAAGCAGGGTACTCAATTTCTTTGCAGCATGTTGCGAAGTAACAACTGCAAACTAAAAGACACACAAATTCACGTTTAGCTGTAATGCAACAAATGTAATCTAGACCTTTAACATCATAGGCTTTAGGTAAAGTTGAAAGATTACCTTATAAATAAGTCCGGTTTTAGTTACTTCTAGTTAACATTTTCTTGCAGTCAGAAAAGGAGCACATTTCTGAAAGCGATATGTAATAAAGTGTCGCTGTTACTCACTGACCATGTTGCTTCATTGCTACATCTTTTACTGTTGAAAAGTGTTTGTGCATACAATGTTTTCGGTGTCGTGGAAAATCCTCTGTTAAGAAAAGGGTGAACTCCAAAAGCGTAATGTCTAATACAACTAACAAATTTTAACAACAAAAATTCAAATATCAGTTACAAAAGGTAATGTCAAATTTTGTAGCATTATCTCGTTGACCTCGATCATATTTATAAATAAAGTAAATTTTTCTTGCTAAATAAACAAAAACAGAAGTAAAAATAATAAAAAGTCAAAATATAGGACGTTTATGGACCTAAATAAATGACCTTTATTGCCGACCTTTGTTCTTTGAATATTATTAATGAAAACTATGAACATATAAAAATAGAGCACTTCCTTTACATTAAAAAGGAAAAAAATAAAAATATATATGAACTTTTACACTGTGACCTTGACCGTGCTATAAGTAAAAAATGAACTTGTGATGTGGTTTATTACAATAAATGTCATTGATCCATGTGAGACAACTTTTACATTCTTAAAATAAGTTTAAGACCTTAAAGTAAAGGTATCCACATTTTGGTCGTTGTATCATTTTACTATCTCTTATAGTTAAGATCTGCACACAACATAATGTCAATCTAACTTTAATAAGATTAACATAATTCAAAAATCATAATGTGAACTTGCCCTTCAAAACCGTTTCAATATCAAGGTAAATTATAACCAATTATGAAGATCGTGTCTCGTTATTTTTATAGCTACTGGGATATCACTATTTACAAGAAATAATCAGGGGTTGATTAATTTTTCAAAAAGTCAATAAAGTATATGGCAAATAACGACTTAACAAAATGTTATTTTAATCAAAGTTTCACTTTATGATTAAAGGAAATCTTCACACAACATAATGTCAAAGGTTATAATGTGACTTTGCCCTTGAGATTTTTTCAAAACTTGTTAATGCTGACCAATAATGAAGATCCCAAGCATTTTTAAATATTGTTCACGAGTTCGGGGGTTAGGAATGGTGGATTTCAAATGATCAGGTTTGAAAAGGCTATGTCGTATCTCCTTAAAATACAACAAAAGTTGCTGTCCTACATCGGATTTTTTTATAAAAAATTTGGTGACCAAACTAGTGAATAATTGTTTAGTTACAATTCAGTATTTATGTTTGTTAGACATATTGTGCGATTACAGTATATTGGTTTTGAATTAAAACGTCAGAAATTTTGTTTTGTTTTTTTCACTAATGATAATGTTACAAAAAACTTGCAGTCTTATCAGTCCTGAAAATAACAAAACTTGTAGTCCCATACTTATGCCAGCATCAAAAAGTTAATGTATTATTGCATTTTGAACCGGTCTTACCACCCCAATAAATATTGGCCGGTCCCTAACTCATACAAGGAGCTAAAACCTTCCTTCGCGTTACAGAGTGTTGTGATCCATCACTTACAATGTTTGAGCTTTTTTCATTACAACATCTTTTAACATTTCAAAATTTTTCTGCACACAGCTGTTTTTGTAACATGGGAACTAAGTCCATTAAGAAAAATTGTTCGTTTCGCCAGGGTAAACTGCCAAAGCCTAATGTCGATCTGATGCAGGGTATAAAATGTCTTTACGAGATTTCGCAAAACAAAACTTATATTATGAAGAGAAAACTTGTGGTAATAATAATAAGAAGCATTAGCGCTTTTCGCTGAGAAGAACTACTATATGGTATTCCCATTATAAGTTAGTAATGCTTTAATAATCAGTAGAAAATAGTAGAATACGGTCTGCCAATTATACACGAAAAAACCTTTCAGGTACTAGTCATAGGATGATTGCAACTCGTATTAGTAATGAGTTAACGACTGTTTTGTTCACTGATTGGTGGAAACAAACAAAATCACTTACTAACAATGAGTATCAAGAACAACTCGTATTTAGTTTGGATTATCGTCATCAAATGAAAAGATTTTCGAAAATGTTGACACCAATACATATATCGCTAAAATGCGAAATCAATACAAGCTAATTGGTTAAAATGTATATTATGTCACTTCAGTTGCACATTTAGAGATAAAAGGATGAATGCGTTGAATTTCAATATGCTAATAAACGCTAATATCTAAAACAAAATACTTCTTTTTTTAGGTTTGAAGACTGGATTGACATCTAACAATGTTAAGAAAACATAAGTTAAGAGGTTATATAAAAAGCAATGACTGGTGCTGTTTGAAAGGATTTTATCCACTACATAACTGTTTAAAAAAATTAAAATCAGGTTCCGAGAATTGTTATAAAAGGCTGTGTGTGCAAAAACTAATAACAGTTAAGATGGAATACAAACGACTTTGAGCTTTCTTCGCAAGATATAAATATCAGATTCGCCATTACTCGGCTTATATATAGGTCTTACTGATATGTTTTAATGTTAACAGTTTATTTAATAGCTTTCAAGACAAAAGACCAAATCGTTAAAAAAGTGGATTTCACAGGACAATAAGTACTGACAATTTTGTGGATGTTTAAATTCGTAGATATTGTCTTGTTATCTTTTTGATGTTTACAATTTCTTTGTATCTAAGCTTATTATACTTTTAATTTAATAGTATAAATTTAACAAAATCTAATATAAAATGGTGAAAGAGCAATAACTGCTTAAGGTGTCGATTTACAATTACAGTAATGTTTGAATTTTGTGCACTTTGTCTTGATCGTCTTTTGGGCCGTTTACAGTTTCTTTCGACCTATTATTGTTTTTAAGATACTATTAAAATGCCAAACATAAATTGAAAAATACAGTAATTAAAGGGCGCAAACTTCTATAATACGTATAATATCGACAACTAGTATGTTGACTTATTTTTCTATCAAAAGACTTTTGAAGATACCCGTCCACATAATGTTTATATAGCTGTTCCGAGCTTGTAGTTTATGTCCTCGCTCGTATTTTTCATTTTTCGTTTTTCGTTAAATATTGTCGATTTGTTTTTCATCCTTTTATCGAACATCTGAAGTGCACGTGTTTTGTTTTGGTTTATATAAGTTGTCTCTATCTTTTATTTAATATATTATAATGGCAAAGAAATACACACATATGCAAAACAACGAATGTAGTCATCATTTAAAGAGTGCGTGGACGGTTTTTTACCACAGGAATAAATGAATAAATGATTATAGTGTTTAAAGTGTTGATCATTTTACCTTTGAGGCTTTTTTGATGTCCGTTATTATTTAAAAGATAAGCAAGTCACTTTGTTCCTACTTTGATTTGCTGTCAACTATTCTCTTGCAGACCCAAAAGTAGATTTAGGCCAAGATTTATTTTAATTTGACTTTAAGGTATCATTGGAGAAAACTAACTTTAAGTTTTCTAGTTTGTACCTCATCTGTGGCGCATCTGAGCTGAAATTACTGACAAGTAGATGTATTTTTTCTGGTACTGAAAAGCGAGCTCCGATTTGTGAAACAAAGAAGAAATAAATACTCGTCTTCACTAAGGTCAGCCTCTTACTAAAACCTACTACTAAAAATAGACTAAGGAAAACTACAAACTAGACTCTACGACAAACGTGATGACTTCAACTTTCCAATTGTGAACTTCCCGTTCATCGACAGCAACATCTCAGCAGCTCCAGCGTTTGTACATTTCACAGCTTATATGTTATTCTAGATCCTGCGATCGGTATTCCGATTTTCTAGACGGATCACTGCTTTTGACTGCAAAACTACTCAATCAAGGGTTTGTTGCACCTAGGTTGATGTCATCTCTCCAGAAGCTCTGTTGTCGTCACCATGACTTAATTGATCGTTATGGGAAATCAGTGACAATCAGACATTTTCGCTGAGTCATAGGTAGTGATTCCTATTCCTGGATTTGACTTTTCCCAAGACATGACCATGAGTAACTCGACGGGTATCTAGGCACTGCTTACTCGTCTGGAGCACCTGAGTGCACCCATTGTTTTTTTTTTTTGCTTCGGGTTACTCTCTTTCTGTTTTTTGTGTTTTTGGTGTTGCATTTGTCCAAATCCGGATTTATAACTGTCCCTTGACTTTTAGCTCTTGTTGTTTGGTCGGTTTTGTTTGATATTTTTCCTGTTACAAAATGTTCGTAAATTTAAAGGACGTTTTTCGATCACTATTTGGTTAGGGCACTTTACTCATTTTATGTCTTAAATTAAAGTTGTACACACCAAAATTTTGTTCGAATTTCATTCAGTAAAATTCCGAGGTATCTCAACATGAATCTGAAGGACAAATTAATATGAAGATTTCAATATATAATTAATATAAATATATTTGGTCCACTCGAAACTAGACGCCGTTCTGCAGCTGAAAAATGACTAAAACTGACCTTAAACCTCATTCAAACAAAGTGAGGAAAATTCAAACTTTTCAAAAGTCTTTACCAGAAACAAATTAATAGAAAGTTTAAGAGTTGTATGTTTAAGTTAATGTTATACAAATAAGGTTCATAAATTAATCCTCGTATAAACAGAAATAATTTGGTAATGTTATGTAATAATTCTAAATTTTTTAAAATGTATTCGAACACTACAGTTCCCGAACATGAATAGTGCACATTTTTGACGGGGATTTTGTATAAGAATACATATTTTTAAATCTGGCTTGCCAGTACTAAATTATGTTTTCGTCTGAATGCTTTTTCAAACCGTGTTGATACATTTTTATAACCAGTGAAATACATGTACATGTAATTGGAAAGAAATAGGTTTTTACAACTTTATGTTGTCTGTTGCTTTGTGTGTAAATTATTATGTTGATTCGTTGCCCTGTCGTTGAGTAATATTTAATAAATCAAATACAATGTATTTATGATCTGACTAAAACAGTCACTAAAACTTAGTATTCATTAATATCTTTCAAGGGCGTAGCTGCCTATAGGCGAGTACGCGGCTGAAACCACATAATTTTGACAACAACAAAAAATGCAATCTATCCCTGTAATAAATATTTAATACATGTATATTTTCATCACCATAGAACTTTCCAAAATGTACCGAAATGTACCATTGATTTCACAATTTGCCTGGAAGGCATTCCCAGGAACCCAGAAATTTTGATTAAACCTTCAATTATAAGTTTTAGTCCAATAATTGAAAACAGGTCCAAATTTAAGTCATTGAAGTCCTATAAAACTACAAGAACTGATTTATAACTGGAATACACGATAAAAGATTGCAGATTTTGAAAGATACTGTACGGATTTCAACTTTGAAAAGAATACAATAAAGCTTTGGATTTGAATCAGGAGCATAATTCTGCAAAAATTTCAAGTTCGAAATTTTTTTAACTAAGGTACCTTAATGAATGACGCCGCTCTTATATAACCGTAAAAAGGTAACTAGTCTTCTGCATTTATAAATATATCTTTGAATATCCAATGTTCGTGGCCGTCAACACAAATTATTTTCCTCAGAAATGTATTCATTAGTAAAACAAAAGTTATTTTTAAATGTAAAGAATCAATATTTCAAAGCTATCCAGGATTTTAGAATTTCCAAGAAGTTGAGATTATTAACGACATATGAATAGGAAAACTATTTTTCAAATGTTTTGGTATTAACTTATCTTTTTATATTTAATAACTTAATACTTGGTTTTCCACAGCAACAATTAATCTATCGTGTAATTATGTGCATCATAAGAAAGATTCTGCATACACATTTTGTTTTCGATGTCACATTCTGTTGTGTATACATATACATCGTATTAACATTGTATTATATAATTAATTTTTTTTCTCGTTTCAGCATTAAGTGTGCTTTCGATTTTCATGTGTTTTGTGGTGATAGGTGGCAGTTACTGGATGACACGTAATACTTATATAAATATGTATCTGCCGCTAGGTTTGGCATTACCGGTGAACATAAAAATAAAACAAAAAGAGATGAACCTTTACAAGTGAAACGTCAAGACAATGTATGTCAAGACATATCTTATGAAACAGGAATGATACGAAATTCATCTCTTCAAAAGCAAATACAATATTCGACGTCTATATTATTAAAAGAAAATAAAACAAATGAAGTTACCTTACACAAAACTCAAACTGCGACTAATAAAACGTATGTGTGTGTTGAATGGAATTTGGGGCGGCTTGATAATAAACTATTTATTTATGCATTGTTGTATGGAATTGCAAAGAAAACTAGCACTACTTTTGTCATTGAAGAAAATGCTGAAATAAGAAAATATTTCAAATACCTTAAAGCAGAAATAATACCCAAAAACAGTGTTATTTGTAAAAATGTAACCTACGTTTATGAAAGGCAATATTGTTGTTCATTTGACCCTGGCTTTTATAACTTTCCAAAGAACAGAAACATACAGCAAAAAACGTACTTGCAGTCGTACTATTACTTTAAAGATGTAGAAGATGAAATTCGGGAACAATTTATTTTCAAAGATGAAATTGTTAAAAAAGCGCGCCAAAGAATGCTGAAAGCGCTTAGCGACTACGGACATAACCAGTCGAACTCAGAAATCGTGGGTATTCATGTGCGAATGGGAGATAAACTTGAGCAAGGGCCGGTCAAGCAAGGAAATGCAGTTGCTTCCAAAGAATTCTACAATCGCTCAATGAAATATTTCCGCACGAAACTGAAAAATCCCGTATTTCTTATTATTATGTCTTGGCATAAGAAAGAAGACATCAAGTGTGTCAAACAACACGTGGTAGGAAATGATGTAGTGTTAATAGGGTCAAATCCGTTAGAGGTGGATCTGTGCGCAATGACCCTGTGCAATCATTCGATTATGAGCATCGGCACGTTTGGGTGGTGGGGGGCATGGTTGTGTAACGGCATGACAATTTATTGTAAGGATTTTGCAGCTAAAGGAAGCAAGCTAGAAACTCAGTATAGTAAAGATTTGAAAGTCTATTTCCCACCGAATTGGATAGGAATGTAACACAGTTTAACAGTTAGTAAAACAATTACTAGATTGAAAAGCATAAGTATTAACAAATAGTTTTGTTTTTCATGCTTATACATGTAACTTTTTATTGCAAGAACATTGGTGTATCTATGTGCGATAAATATAAATATAATACTAAATATGTATATTATTATTTTGTGTTGGATCGTCATGTTTATCGATCCGATACTAAATAAGTGTACTGGTTTCAAATTATGACGTTGGCTGTTGTAACGTTGCAAATAACATAACTTCATCACTATGCAATAAAATTCCGCTGAGGAAGGCCGTGAGACCGAAACGTTCGGAAAATTTAACAGAGTTAAATTAAATAAATATATTTATATTTATATATGAGCCGTCTCTTGAGAAAAGGTACAAAAACTTCGTGACGTTGTTATCGAGAAAACGTCCTCGGAATGAACGTTATGATTTTACCGTTGTTCAGTTGCGAGTTGTTTTTTGCAGATGACGGTCTATTCATGAAAAACTTGACAATGGGTTGTCAAAACTTTTCAAAAGTTTGGAAAAAGATTATTTAAATATGGATTTATTACTGTGTAATATTTAAAAAAAACTTACGATATTTTTAATTCCATACAAAAGAGTTTACCACAGGTCAATAATCAGTACGTCAGTCACTGGAAACCCGCCTTTGAAGAATTGAACGATTTCCAGATGCAAGCCTGGTATTTTCAGAAATTTGTCATTTATTTGACGAATATGTACAGAGTGAAATGTTTATTTTATCATCCTTGTACTATGTAGTCGTATCCCGTGCTCAAGTGAAAGTGAAAGTACTATTTACGGAATCACCACCCTTCATGTACAACATTTCTAAAAATATCTCGAATCAATAAAAGATCGAATTGTTTCTTTTATTATGATCGGATTTGCTATTTGCAGTTTATAAACCTTTATTTTAACAAAACAATTATAGAATAATGGGAAAAAAGTCTTTAAACGCGTTAACAATCTTTTGAAAAATTATTTTTTCACACATACACAGGAATTTGAACCCATATTATTTCGGGCGATTCATATTTTTGCAATGGTTAACGAAACATTTTCTAGGACGGAAACACTTTCGTAACTTCCCGTGCACACACGCACACACAATACTTATTAAAATTGACTTGGGCATTTATCGACAACACATAAACTATCTGATTTTAAAATGTTCTTTTTTGTTTGCCCTGTAAGCCAAAATTAGTTTTACATCTCCCACCGCCCCCCCAAAATCAATTAATGAAATCAGTAAAAGTGATAAAATAAAATAAAGTAAGAAGTCATATACATTGATTATGAAATTAAGTCGAATTATTTGAAGTACATCATTTCAATGAGGTGCATTTCAGTGAAATTGTTTACTTATTTACGCTGTTGATAAAACTTTACATCCTCCCAAGTCTGCTCAGGGGTTCTGAGTAAACAATTCACACTACGGAAAAACTACGTCTGCTTTCAACTGAATTAAATACTGAATCTGATAATAGGTCTATTTAAAGTAATGGTGGTGTTTTGACAATGACTTAAATGATGTAGAAGGGGCCTTTTACTAAGGGTTGTTGTTCAAGTAAGCCCCATGAATGCTTGAATCAATTGATTGAAAGGAAATAAAAGATTTTTCTAGTTCTAGTTATGGAATCCTTATCGTACGAAAATAATAAATATTTTGATAAGACGGAAAGTAAAAGAAAGAGGAGAAGTAGTGCCGACCCACTCCAAAAAGCGTTCGACAGCAGAGGATTCTCGGAGTTGAGGAAAAAGTGCTCATAAACTTTTAAAAGCCGTTCAGTATGCAACGAATGTTTTAAACTTTGTTTTGACATTGTTGAAAAGTGTTTCCGAAATTTAAAAATGCATATGGATGAAAATGGTGCTGTTCCTCGTGAACATGAAAATGTCAGTGTTACACCAAAACTAATTTTTTTAATAGACTATGCAAATGAATTCGGACTACCCCAACCTGCAGCTCCACGAGGACGCGATGAAGACCCTCCGATATTTCTTTCTTCGTCCGCAACTATTTTAAATTAAATTTTACATAGAGTTTTAGGTGTATCCTCTTTTAGAGATATTTGAAAAAAATGTTGTCCACAAATCAAAATAGCTGGACCAAAAGATGATGTAAGTGAAAAGTGTGAAAAATTAAAACAGTCAACATTTAAATGATTTGTGACAGAAAACAGATAATACACAAATAATACAAAAATGTGACAAAATAACAAGCATATGAGACTCCCGTACTCATTTCCAATGACTGTTTTATGAAGGAGGAAAGACTATGAATTTGCCAAAAAGTTGTGGGGTTTACTTTTTTTTTAAACATTCAAGGTCGGGATTTTGGGCTAAAACATTGAAATGTGTTAATAAAGGGTCTCTATAATTTTTATTTTTATTCAAAGTGTAAACAAAAATGAACTTCATCGTCACTTTTAATTGGCAACAGTAGTTACACATACCGAGTTCCCGAGGAACCCACTTATAAATCCCTTTCTTTCTTCCCTTTATTCGAGGATATGATCAGACAAATCTAATGTTTGTTATAAGTTATAAGCAACTGATTGTGTATCCTACCGACTCTTTTAAAACATCGAAATTCAAGCAAAATCCTTTAATTTTTATGTGTTACTATGTAGCTGACTCTTGCCTACTATGTACAGAACATATGGGGTCACCACGTGACGTCAATCATCAAATCAAAAACGCAGGTATTTACATTCACGTGCGTAGTGTATTAATAGTATGTATCCAAAATAGGAGCTACAATACTGTATAGTATTCCTTTTATTATACACTTGAGGGCTTGGGTTCAGGGAAGATCCAGGGTGGTGATGATCGCATACACATACATGTAGCAACTACATGTATGTATTTACATCCATACTGAGTCTCATTTTAATATGTTACCACGTTATATGTGGCCTGTATTTAATTGTTGTTTGACAGATGGGTCAAATGTACATGTTATATCAATGTTAGATCATGCACTCTCTACTTTTGGTTACGGTGCGAAGGAATGAGGCATGCCTCACGTGCATGCATGCAGGTAATTGCGCAGGTAAAAATTTGGAACTGCTAATTGCTAACAGAGACTCTGTTGCTAAACATCGGAACCCGCTTAAAATCAGGTACCGTAGTAATTTAACAGTAATCCATAATACGTACAATGTCACCGCTGATAAAGTTAGTAAAATTGTTTTTTGTTTGTTTGAATGGTGTTTTAACGCATCTTTCAGAAATTTTTCTGCTATATCGTGGCGACCAGTTTTTATTGGGGGAGGAAGCCGGAGAGAATCCCCGACCTGCGGTCGGAAAACTGGCAATCCTTGTCAATTAAGATTGGAGTCGAGTGCATCCTGAATGCAGTGAGAATCAAACCCGCAATCTCAGTGTACAGACTACGTGATCAATAGTAGAAAAACTACCTTAACCACTCGGCCACCGTATCAGCGAATTTATTGGGTCATAAATTACCAATACACTCAGTAACAACAAACTGGGATTAATCGGTCAGAAGCTTATGTAACGAATATATAGAGAGATTTTGTATTTTAAACAGACATTGTAATAGCATAACGTCCTGTGCGCTTATTTGATACTTGCCGTGATAAAGCCTGCATCAAAACTAAATTTTCAATATTTCGTATGTATATCATAAAAAGCACGAAGCTTATTTTTATTCGAATACACCATTAACAAATTCTTTTAATGCGATTTTCGATCTGCATTTTAAAAGTTAAACTATGTTATTAATGATTTTATTGTATTTGTTTTGTTTTTGACGATTTTTCATTATAATTGATTTCTTGATCTATTAGGTCGAATTTCACTGCCGTTATAATCCGAAGTTAATTTTGTGATTTGTCGGATTAACGGCAGAATTCAGTCCTATTGCTCGTAATGTAGCAAATAAAAAATTCTACCTTAGGTCTATTTATGCAAAATTCAAACATAATATTCATCTTCTTTACGTTATAAAAGCTTCAGACATTGCGAATATAACGGGAAACGATATTTATTGAAGAAATGTATTTTTCGTCTTTGAAGATGCACGTGGAAAATGCTATGTTGATCATTTTTCCGTATATGGATAATGTGACCTAAGTTTAGAAAAATCATGCTAATTTGCATACTGTAACAACCAATCCGTAGTAACAATCCAGTCATTTACATATACTTTTCCCAAGATGCAACACACCATTCAGTTTTGGGTTTCTGAATGTTTTTCGTGTCGACACGAATGTCAATTAATACACAGCGCACAGCGGGTTATAAAAAACTTCAATAACTACCTTTACGTATCAATAATGATCGATCTTAAACACGACATCGATAAAAAAAATGATGACACTGTTGAAATATATCAAGATTGACCATGGCGGATTATATATGCAATTTCTTTTTGACATCAAAGTGACGGAAGGGAGAGATTCACTCCCACTCTGCTACATTACGAGTAATGGGACTAAATTCGTACCCTCGCCAAAAAAAAAAAAAAAACGAACGCGAGGGTACGATTATTCGTTCTATTGATCTATGTGATCCGGCTTGCATTTTACTCTTTGAATTCAGAACATCAGCTTGTGTCGCGAAAACAAGAAAAGGTAACCAATTTTAATTGTTTTATTGCCAAACAATAATAATTGCAAAATAATTTATTTTTTAACGATCGAATCGACAATTCAGAACGATCAAATCAAAACGATACTATTTCCGTGTCAATTAAAAACTTGTTTGTAATAGGTTGTATAAAAAGACCTTCAAAGACCAACTTTGTGTTTCAGAGTTTGTGGACGAGGTATGTATTCGCGAAAACTTTCCGACGTCAGACTCTATTTTTTGACGTTTTTTGTATTTATCTGCCCAATTTCAAACGTGAATATTTTCCTTATTATTAAAGATACCAACAAACGGAAAAGCGTATATAAATCAGCAGGACTTAAGCTATAATAAAATGTTAAAATCTGAATTTCGGTAAAAAATGAGTTTTTGTACCTTTTCTCATGAGACGGCTCATATATATATATATGAACTGAAGAAATCATCTTGAATTCATAGTTGAGAGTGAGATGTAGTAAACTGGCATGTTATATGTACTAAATTAATAGATAGATGTACTAATATCAAGCGTTTAAATGTACTAAGTTGACTTTAGATGTACCAAGTAGAGTGCAAAAAATTCGAGTGATAGAAATGTATCAAGTGGAGTGATAGAAAAGTTCGAAGTCGAGGGATAGAAATTCGTGTGTAAGGTGTACGAAAGCCAAGAATTAGATGAAGCACGGTCGAAGTAATAGCTACAAACTGTCAATATAGATGCCCATGCAATTAGTGGATGGTTTTTCCGTTGACAAAAAGGAGTGCCAACACTTTTTTTTAAATGTGACTGAAGAAAGAAAATGCTTTAAAATATTCTTAAACGCTGTTTTGATAATTTATTTATTTGCAACCAAATTTTGTTTGGCTTTATACAATATTCATTAAAATTAAACGCTTTTACATCACTCAGTGTTATTCAATTTTTGAAAATTCCATATTTCCAAAACAAAAGTTTATTTTCTATCTAACTACAGAAGTGGCTGGACAATGAAATGTCGTCATAACAACGGTACTTGGATCCAGACGTAAATTGGCTTCATTTGCTTTTGAAATACATTTTCCTTCAAT
This sequence comes from Limnoperna fortunei, assembly GCA_944474755.1. NCBI lineage: Eukaryota > Metazoa > Mollusca > Bivalvia > Mytilida > Modiolidae > Limnoperna > Limnoperna fortunei. Next base: position 38,379,943 of record OX104121.1, on the reverse strand, counting down.
TTTGAAGTTTTCAAAACGCCAATTATTGATATTGACCATTCTCGTCCCATTAATTTGGCTATGAAAGGATGTATACGGAACCTGCTCAACAGTCCAGTTAACGAACGAAAATGTTCAGACATTTCCGGTCGAACCTTTGCGAACAATGAAATTAAAAAGTCTTTGAACACGTCCTTCTATTCGAATATTCCTGAATTCCACGTCAGACGCCTCAATATGTTGTAGATTCGCACCACTGTCTGATATTGCTAGAACTGCATTATTTTGGCTTAGATGGCGACAGTTTCGTGGTTTAAAGGCGCACCAATCCGCGTGAATGACATCTATGTCGGAAACACGAACATGTTGGATATATCGGGTTTTCCCCCAGCCTGTCTGGAAGACTGCGCCATTTTGACTTTGCCAGACGACACAGTTTTGGACTATTATGTTGTTATAATAAATCTGCAATGAAAATATTTTGTTGTGTTTATATTTTTTTAGTTAAATTGTTTTAGACAAACTCACCCTAAAATACTATACAGTACAAGGACAGAATATTTTTCTTTATAAAATTGTAACGGTAGAGCATGAAATAACGGGATGTCACCACCGGGGATCGAACCCGGGATCTCAGTATTGCCAGCCAGCCCTCTAACCAAGTGAGCTAAAGAAGTACTCCTTTAGCTCAGTCGATTTTAACTGGCTATATACCTACTACCTGCTAGAACGCAGATAGGCCTCCTGTTACACTCTTCCCCCCTTACAAAGAATCATCGTACTCATGATGATTCACAACAAACCCGACAAATCCTCCATGTGGGTTTTTCAGTTGGGCGCCAAATGTAACGGTAGAGCATGAAATAACGGGATGTCACCACCGGGGATCGAACCCGGGATCTCAGTATTGCCAGCCAGCCCTCTAACCAAGTGAGCTAAAGAAGTACTCCTTTAGCTCAGTCGATTTTAACTGGCTATATACCTACTACCTGCTAGAACGCAGATAGGCCTCCTGTTACAAAATAATAAAACTTCATCTGACAACTGCTTTTGACGAATATTTTATTATTCCCTTTTATATTTAATAAAACTTTTACTTAATGTTAGTTATATGTGTACATCAATTGTTCTGTTAAAAATTAGAATCAATTAATTCTTTGTACTATTTTAAATTGTAAACTGATAAATTTTCCGCAAATCTAATTTAGACAGGTATTTTGCCGTATTGATCGGTTTCATCGAATAACAACGATAGAAATCTCGATTTCCGGTAATATAATTCCCAATTTTGTTATTTAAGTATACTTAACTGCGATGATCTGTATGATACCCAACCTTTTTCATTGATAAACCAACTTGGACGGTACATTATGCCGGGATGACAGAGATTTAAAATCGGTAAAATCTGGTGTAACATCATTTATTTTGAATTGCCTGTACCAAGTCAGAACATTTTTCGTAGTTTTTTCTCGAGTTTGCCGGTTTATAAGATTTTCTTTTTCACAGCTTCGTTGGTGTTCAGTATATTGTTATTACCTTCATTTATCAATGTTTTATGTAGTTATTGAATGACTTCATTGATAAAATACGAAGACTACTAATGACAACTTGGTCTAACTTTTAGGTTTAATGAAATACGTTTAGGTATGGTTGTCCTAAGAAAGCAGAATTAATTCGACATATAGCGTTTTCCATTTGCGTTCAATATTTAGTTCAGTTCATTAACAATTAAAAGCAAAGACCATATTTGAATGCTTGCCTTCTACGGGTGTGAGTATGGCGACATTCGATGGTTTCAGAACTTTTGTTGGTACAGTTGCTCAGTTGCTCGCGAAATTTTTAATAGTATAATTGACTAAATGACTCCATTTCAAACCCACTGGCAAAAACCTTTTTTTCATATACACAAAAAGCACATATGTCAGGGTTGCAGTTTTAGTTGAAACAGTGTGGATGCAGAAAATTTGAGCGAGCGGTCTAGGGCCGCCCTATTACCAGTGGGTCCAGGTCAAAGCTCAACCTAAAATTGCTTTTTTTTTCTTTTTTCTTTACTGTGTGAAAACGATATGGAGAAAAACGTAACAAAAATTTACTGGTAGATTTGACTGTTTTTTTCCATACACTCTTGATCTTAAGATACAGAATTTTACACAAACGCTTTAACTTTATAATTTTAACATTCTTGTTGTATTCAGGAAAAGTCGTCTTTTTTAGTTTCATCTTTTGACATAAAAACTTCCGATTATCGTTACAATAATTGTGAAGAATAACAAATTACCAAATACATATACTTCTGCTTCAACTTACCTTAATAGCATCGTTGTTTACCATGAAAAAAGAATCCGTCACCATGCCGTTTTTCCCTACCACAACACCATCCGTATTGTAGGTCCACGCACCGACTGTCTTTACTTTTCCAACAATATTATAGTTCCCATTAGCTCTGATAAAGAATCTAGGAGGATCTAAAATGGTTAAGCCCTCTATAGTATGATTTGATCCTGTATCCATTTGTATAACAGCAAACTTAAACTGACGGGTCCTAAATTTATATTTTTCGCCAGATAATATTCCGCGTCCATAAATTTTGACTGGCTGGCGACTAGTTGTTATAAATCCACCATGAACATAAGCACCTGGAGCCAAATAGACTTCTCTGATTCTAGCATTAAGCTGTAATTGACCACCCAAGTCCGTCACACCTGTAGGATAATACAACACACCACTTGCATTGGGTTGCGGTACTGTCGTCTCTGGTGAATCAGCGAAAATCAGAAGTTTGTCAGCTATGTCTCTATTCATAGATCCATAGTCAAAGTCAAATTCAACTGACATCATTCGAGTATTTGACGTTACCGTAAACTGTGCCGTCTTCGGTCCTGTTTTTTCACAGTTATACCCATAATGAGATGGTTTTATAATACACTTGTGGAAATCTTTTTGCGTTTGTATTTCGACTGTTACTGGATTCCCGATGAAAGCAAATGACGACCAAGAAACAGAACGGTTGCGATGAATGTAGTCTTTTCCTTTACGACTAAGTTCTGCTGCTCGGTGGTCAGGTTTATATACGTAAAACACTGATGTCTGGACTGGTCTTGTTGGACATAAACTCTAAACTTGTGTTTAACGCCACTTTCAGCAATTTTTCAGCTATATCATGGCGTCCAGTTTTTATTGGGGAGGAAGCCGGAGTACCCGGAGAAAACCCCCGACCTGCGGTAGGAAAACTGGCAATTTTTGTCAATTCAGATTGGAGTCGAGTATACCCTGCCTGCAGTGAGAATCGAACCCGCAATCTCAGTGTTGACAGACCACGTGATCAATAGAAGACGAACAACCTTTTTTTATCTTTATTATATAATTTACATCTATTTACAGTTATCACAGTCACAAAATGCAAATTATTATCCATCATTCCAGCTCTATCGTAAATTCTCAATGTTTAATACATTATTTTTAATACACGTGGGGCCTCGGTGGCCGAGTGGTCAAGGTAGTTCGTTTACTATTGATCACGTGGTCTGTCAACACTGAGATTGCGGGTTCGATTCCCACTGCAGGCAGGGTGTACTCGACTCCAATCTTAATTGACAAGGATTGCCAGTTTTCCTACCGCAGGTCGGGGGTTCTCTCCGGGTACTCCGGCTTCCTCCCCCAATAAAAACTGGACGCCATGAAATAGCTGAAAAATTGCTGAAAGTGGCGTTAAAACACCATTCAAACAAACAAACAAACATTCAGAAACATATTTTATTAACCACTCCGATTGTGGTATAATGTTGTCTTATATCTAGCAGTATATACCAGAACATTGAGTCTCTGTTTTATTATGTCACCTAACCGGAAGAAAACCAATAAAATGTACGAACAGTTACTGACAATAACCGATGTTATGTCAATTTATATCCATTTTGGCAAGAGACATTGTTAACCAGGCATACAAGGGATAGATCATATACACGCACTATTATAATTTTCTGGAGATCTTTAAATAGGCATACAGTGAATGATATCATATGCAAGTTTCTAAATGCATAAAAGTGATTTATCCTACTAATTAAAACTAAATGTATGTTTAAGCTGAATTTTTAGGATAATCTTATTAAAACTATTAACCAGTGCTCAGTGTAGTCCGTTTTCTAAACTTTACATTACTCAGCTATCCACTGTCGTAAGCAAAAAAAAAATTATTTCAGGTTGTATAAACGAGTTATTCACAACATCCAGAAATAACATATTAGGCGTCATTATTTAAATAGAATCCAGTTATTCTCCTTTATTATCTGTTGCAATTAACGATTTATTTTTTGTATCCTTCATTTATTTTAAATCTGACATTGTCCGTGTATATAATAATGTTATTACATGTTAAAAAGTCTAAGAAATCGGTAAACACGCGAACCAACACTTAAAAAGAAATCAACTTCAACAACTGTCCTGACTTTGTACATGCATTTCAAGAGAAATGGTGGGTTAAACCGGATTTTAAGGCATGCCAAACCTTTCGCTTCTGTTACTTTGTTGTTTAATTTGGTGCGTTGCTACAAAGTTTGATAGTATACACCACTAGTCAGTAACAGGTGCATCCAATCATCATTTCGGCACAATCGCTATGTACTGAATTAAAAAATTACAAAAGTCATCAACAAAAGACGGTTTCTATTGTAAAACTTATTGAAAGCGAGGCTTTTTTGTAACATTGGTTTATATAAGTATATCCCGCGAAGAAATTGGTTACGTTTGCAATATTCAGTACACACACTGCAAGCCTTTGCATAACTGATCAATTGAGAAATATAGACACCATATGCACGAGAGGCAGGAATATTGCTGCACAAAGAGAGGAAATTTTATTATTTAAAAATTAAAATCGTGCAGGCTATTGTAAATTATTGTGCTGCGATGACCACTGGCGTCATATTCGAGATGCAAGTATAAAATTCGTGTAGAGGAAGCTGTTTCTGGAGTTTTCTTCATGTTGTGTAGAATATAAACGGAAGTCATTATCAAATTGAGGGTTGTTAATTAAAAGGACATCTTTTACGTAAAATTAAAAGACTTATATTCTGCGTTTGCTTTCTCTTTGTCTTGAATAAGACGTTGAAAAAAATTAGGTTTCAAAGGAATACAGGAACAAAAGGCAATTAGTAAGGCACAGTTTGTACTCGTTGGAATTTCACCTAGCTGCTAAAAATACATCTCCGTAAATACAAATATTTTGTCAATTAGAAAATCTAGTATACTATAAACATGTCCCCCGTTGTACTATAAATTTCCTTTTCATGCTTAAGTTGAAAAAATATTTATATGATGTAACATAACAAAATATGTGGAAGTAGATGATTAATGTATAATGTTTTAAGACATGTGTAACAACCCACTTTGTAATAACAACGCACTTTATAATAATATTTGAAAAAGTTAAATTAAAGTTGTCAAACTGTATGCATAACACTGTATGGCTATTTAAGTCATAAATTATTATAAAACTATTCGGGAGCTTTTATTCAGACTTTTTTACAAAGTGCGTTTTGTTGACTAACGCAGTTCGTAATACATTGTAAATATGTAATAACGCACTTTGTAATAAAATAAGAAAAAATTACGATACGATTGGAGGAGTGTGTAAGTACCATTATTTGGTAATCCAAGGACTGAAAATGACTTATTAGTTAACTAGATATCGTTGAGATGGTACCCATCTCTGTGGGCCCCTCCGACCTTGACGTCAAGGTCAAAGGTTATCAACCATGGTATGCGACACATCGCCTTGATATTATCTACCCACATTCCAAATATATCAAAAACCTACCTCAAAAGATAAAAAAGTTACAGCTCGGACATGAATCTGTCGTTCAGAAAGCAATAATGTGACCTTAAAGTCAAAGTTTAAGGTCATGGTCAACAACCATGGTATGCGACACATCGCCTTGATATTATCTACCCACATTCCAAATATCAAAGACCTACCTCAAAAGATAAAAAAGTTACAACCCGGACATGAATTTGTCATTCAGAAAGCAATAATGTGACCTTAAGGTCAACGTTTAATGTCAAAGGTGATCAGCCACGGTATGCGACACATCGCCTTGACATTATCCAACCACATTCCAAATATCAAAAGCCTACCCCAAAAGATAAAAAAATTACAGCCCGGACACGATTAGACGGACGGACGGACAGACTATAGGGCGTCCGCCACAAAGTGGCGGTACCCTAATTATTTACCAAAAATATTGGTTGGGGGAGTTTTTTACGTCCTACACCGACAACTTAATGCCCTTGGTCGGACTGTTACCAAAAATATTCGGGAATTTTAAAAACTCAGACTTTTTTTACAAAGTGCGTTTGGTTGACTAACGCAGTTCGTAATACATTTTTAATATGTAATAACGCACTTTGTAATAAAATAAGAAAAATTTACGATACGACTGGAGGAGTGTGTAAGTACCATTATTTGGCAATCCATGGACTGAAAATGACTTATTGAAATTACGAAAGTAAAAACTACTTGATTTTGTTTACAAATTACCTTGTGTTTCTTAACGCACATCGTAATAAATTGTGAAAGTGTAATAACGCACTTTGTACAAATATTACAAAAAAGTTGTAACGAAAAGTTTTGTTAGCATCATATGGAAATAGAAAGATAGATAAATTGCATGCAATCAAGTGAGCGATATAGAGAAAAAAACATCAAAAAGTAAATAGAATCATATAGCTACTTCCTTAATTGTCTGGAGTAAACGCACCAATACTAAATGCCAACCCCCCCTTGGAAAAAATTGTTTGAGAGCATTTTTTCATTATTGTATATTTTACCTTGTTATTACGAAAATTCAGTAGAAAAAATGTAGATACGATAACCTGTCCATGTTTTATAGTATGCCTCTGTTGTTAAGTTGTTACAAATCGTCCTTGACTTTTGCTACGGGAAGTTTACATAATAAGTCAGCCATTTTTGTTTCTAAAGGGACATTACGATGTTTACATATGTTCGTCTGCTTTCGTGACGTTCAATGGTATTCGGACAAACCGCGAGACTTTTCCCGCCTTAACTGCAGACGACATCACCCGAAGGATTTCGAGTAGACAACAAGCAATTGTTCCTAAAGTACACTTCCGTTCCAATTGAGGTCAAATTTTAGTATGGAAAATCGCCATTTCAAAATTTAAAACCTGCCATATTTCAAAACGCTGAATATCTCGAGGAAATAATTATTGATTTCAAAAAGTAGTATTCTTGATCTACAAAAGGAGCATAAGCTGAACCATACGCGGTAAGCCAGCCGTTTTCATTTTTCACGCAAAAATCCCTCTCCACAATACGTCAACACTTAGTATTAGGTTGTTTTGGTCCCCCACTGAAAAACGTAGACAGGAATCCGTCTGTCCGACTTAGTAAAAAAATATAAATTAACTACAACAGTAATGTTACAAGATATGTATGGAATCATGATAACTTTTTAAAAAAGTGAAAATTAAAAAGAGGATATATAATATATATGCATAACACAAAATCGCAATAAAAATTCAACTTTAGCTTGATATACAATGCAATGTATGGCTTTTTTAAGACAAAATGAATTTGTAGTTTTATTTTCTGGAGTTAAAACTATGCTTTATTCAAAGGCGAAGCCAGGCTGAGTCCATCCAATTATCGCGTAACTTATGCATGATTACAATTTAAAAGAGCTTGAAATTTTTTTTACTATACTTGTAAGTAGCCATTTTGAATTATAAACTTAAATATGAAATACAATGTTAGACATCGCATTTATCTACATTTCCTGCGTGAGATGTACGGCCAAATAAAGTAATATGGAGTAGGCATTGCCAAAATGCGAGCACAGACCATATAGTCTTTTATTATATAATGTGCATTTCATAATTGACGTTACTTCCGAACACCCTAAATTTGCCTCTAAATTCCAGTGGTCACGTGACGTCTTTCTTTGTAATGGTGACGTCACATGAAATGTAATTTGATTGTTAACCTGGTCCCCTGGTGCAATATTTTTCATTTAAGCAAGCTTCACTTTCAAATATAACCCCAGGTCACCACCAGTTTACTACCCAGTTTGATTGGTTGTTTAAACCGCCATGTTTTACTAACTTTTTGCGCGATGAGTATACAATTTAAATAAAGTAACAACCTGCTGCTTGTTTTACGTCTTTCGAGTTACACTGACTAATCTCTGTAGAGGTATTTCCACATTCGAGACATAAATCTATAAAAGCATTCTTTTGATAAACTGTATTTTTATTTGAGTTTGAAATAACGTCCAGACGCCGGACGTGACGTCATAATGCTTTGTATTGGAATTACGTCAGTTACAGTTAACACTGACGTAAATTTTAAGGCACTCCGAATGTTGTAAACCGGTCAAAATTTTGACCGGATTCATTGCTGGTGACCTGACTGTATATTCGAACCGGAAGTCCGCTTACGGTATTGAGAATATTTAGTCAGGAGCCCAGACTAATTTGATTGTCAGTTTTTAAAGATCGATTTAGAGATTGCAAAAATAGTATGAAATTTTTGTTGTTATTTTTAAATATAACATTAACTTTTTATCGTTATCAAATTTATTTTTAAATCTTTCTTTAAAATTAAATTTAGTGCTACTTCATTCACTTTGTTCCAGTTTTTTGACGATATCAACTTCCGGACGAAAAAAATCAATATCAGCATTAAGCAGATTTTGATCACGTGATTTCATTTTGATCACGTGACACGTAATTGCCGTAGAGCTTACCGCTCTTCGCGGGCAGCTTTGCTGCCCCGCTGCGAGCTGTGCTCGCTATTATAATTATTGATTCCACTGACAATATAAATGCACTATGTTTTGTCCACAGTCCAGGTGTAAAAGTATTTAAACTAATTTAAAGTTGAGGAAATCTCAAATTTGAGATGTCTTATGAAACCCGGACCTGGATTAGAGTTATTTATTATTTTCATGAACAAACACAATAACATTTTTTTAACATCGGGAGATTTTGTGTCATAGCAGACTCAGAGCCGTGTCGTAAAATCCGCCGTTTTGTCTATGTCTTCTTTCGAACATCCTACACAACAATCAGTCTACAAAGCGTTGGACGCCAGAAGATACTGGGCAGCACCACTAGTCCGACGCCCCATTGGTCCGACACCACATTAGTCCGACACCCCATTAGTCCGACACCCCATTAGTCCGATAATCCATTGGTCCGACGCTCCCATTGGTCCAACGCCCCATTGGTCCGACACTCCATTAGTCCGACACCCCATTGGTCCGACAACCCATTAGTCCGAAACACCATTGGTCTGACACCCCATTAGTCCGACACCCCAATAATCCGCGACGCCCAAAATAGTTCGACACTCAATTTGTCGATTATCGCATTTAAAAAAATACTTTCTCAAACCATGAGCGAAGTTTGGTTAGTGCACAGATTTACTGTTGGGCATTTCTAGCTGATTTCGTAGTTGAACTTTTTTTGCAAAACCTCGTCAGAAATACTAGGCGCTGTTTTACTAATTATTTCCAATTTTGTATAATTTTTTTATCAGTTATTATTTCCTGATATCACAAAACATTTATATCAATATATTATTTTTTGATATGCAAAAAATAAGGAATAAATAGTAAAACGGCACCTTAAACACAAACATGTCGGAAACTAGAACATAATACTTATTGTTTTAAGCAAAGACAAGGGTACCAAGATAGTTTATTAGGATACAAGCCGAATACAGAAAATAGGTATTAATATAACCTTTATTATGTACAGGGATTACAGGATACATATTTTTTTCGGAAGGGGGGGGGGAGTTATAAACCCCCAAACTTCGGGAGGAAAGATGGTGTGATTGTCAATTAAGCTGGAGTCGAGCACGCCTTGCTCACAACCTCAGTGTTGACATAGTAGATGATTAACCATTTAAATATACTATAATTGCACTGAAAAGCATCAGACTATATAAAAATACTAATTTATTATTTTACAAGTAGCTTTTGTTCAATGAAAGATTTATGCCTTAAACGAAAAATATTGCTTGCACTATAAATAACAATGTTTGGATTTTCGTCCTCGAAATTGAAAACACTAGTCTGCGTAATGGCACGACAATCTGATCGCCAGCATCGGCAGTATATTGCATCATTCCTCTTTGTTTTTCCGATATTGAAACCCTCGTGGATCAAGACCTTTCCGCCGCTGTTTCCTGCCACTATGTATGGCGTCTCGAATTCTTGTGGCGCAGAAGTAACAAATCACATTGTGGTGTGTATAGAAAGGCATGTGATAACTGTATATTCCCAACACATTATTATTTTCATGCATTAAAGCAAACCTTATGACTCAGTAGATTGTCAATATTTCTATTTTTCAACAGAACTAAATTATATGGTTTCAAGAATGTTTAGTTTTAATTATTACAGTTTGTACACTGGCTTTCGCATAAATTCTTTAACAAAAACCGACTGTTGCATAAGTTTGAATTACATACTAGGTAGGCTTCGCATCGTGCCAACATACGTTATTTGTTCATTATGTAAATAAATATACGTTAAGGGACCGACCATTTTACTTGCAAGGGGGGGGGGGGCCTTGGTTTTTTCCTAAAAAAATATTTTGAAAATGATTTTTGATGAAAAAAATATTTTGGAAGCAGAGGGTAAGAAAAAAAATATTCTGAAGAAGGATTTCTGCCATATAAAATAATGCTAAAAATGAAAAAAATATTCAGTCGCGACGCCTTCAAAAAATATTTTTTCTGACCAAAACAAAAAACCAAGGCCCCCCTTTAAGTTAAATGGTCCGTCCCTAACAAAAGAAGATTGTATATTATAAAGTGTATATAAACTGTTCATTCCTATTAGGGGAAATATATTTTATTTTCCATTTCAATTAGATATATGGTGATGAAACTATTGCTTTTACGAGTATCAAAGACAACAAACATTGTTCATTAAATCGAAAACTCTTTTGCTGCATATAACCAGAAACATAGCAGATGGATATAGTATAGTTTTTTGCTAATTCGAAAGTTAAATGATTAGTAGGAATAGCTTGTGCAGTAAGATTTTGATCAAACTTATAAAAATAATATTATGTAACTACTTAATGTTAACGTTCACTCCATTATGTTTTTTTTTTTAAATTATTGTTGGTCATATTCAAGGAACCATAAGTGAAATTCCGCTTTTAATTTTTGCAGGAACAAAATGCCGCATTCGGATTTGTTTGACACAAATGTTTCTGTTTTAAAAATAATTCATGAGGGGTATGATGTTGTATTAATTTACACATGGGCTGGGACTTTATATTCGATTCTTTTTTTTTACCGACGGAGCGATACCGAAGTAGAAAATATGAATATAAAAAACCATCTCATGTGTAAGTGAATACAACATTATACCCAGTATGAATTATGACAATTCTAATATGACAAAATCCTGTGTTTTCCTATTCAATCGGACCCTATAGGCAATCATTTTCTAGTCGCCATTTTCATGATGAAACATTTTTTGTCAAGAAAATCCTTTCAAAATATTTTACCATAACGTTCACTCTAAAGTCTGATTTATTGGCCATTATTTTAATCAGAACTTCAAAATTCAGCCGTTACTATTGTGGCGTCTCTTTGCGCGTGCGCGAAGTGGGGATATATCGGGTATTTTCCCCGTATCAGTATTATTCCTTGGATTTGATTAGTCAGTTACACGTTTTTACAAAACCAATATACCCTGGTGTTGCTAACCGTTAGTTGCACAATTTTATACGGAAATATGCACAAAAATGTATACCTGTAATTTTCCTTTACACACACTTGTTTATTACCGGTATTTTAAGCCATATTGTCTTACCGGTCCGCTATTTTGGAGTGTAAAACGTTGGTGCATGCTTTATTTTGGTGTGTTTGATTTTGGCTCTTTCACCGAAAGCGCCAAGTAAGCCAAAATAAAACTACAACCAAAAATAACCTGATTTTACGGTAGTACGTAAGATGCGTTTATATTAGAAATGGTAATTGGTTAAATTAGAAATAAGAAAAGTCAGCTAACTTGCCCGACGGGCAAGTCAATTCCAATATTTGGTTGCCCTTCCTTATTTTTACTTGCCATACACTCCGACAGCTCCCTTCCGACGCACCAAGCATATGCACGGTGCTTATACAGTCAGGGGTCTGGGTCCAGAAGCTGGGATAAATTCTCCTGCATTCTAGGCTTTTCTGGACAGATATATTTTTTCAAATTTCCAATTACCCTTTTTAAACCAAAAATTTAACTTTCTAGGGAAACAGGAATGTAAAATTCAAAATAAATAAACTTGGTCAATTGTTAAATACTAACCATTCTCTTCAATGCAACACCTCTTTACAGTATAAGTATAATAGGTTATTTCTAGTGAATTAAATTGCACTTATTCAAGAACTTTCCTTTTTAATTTTTTTTAAATGTAACAAATTTTATTAAAAATTAAATTTTTGTAAGACTGGAATAAATAATTTTTTGCATATACTTATCTACCAAATAAGTATTGTAAAAAAATGTGTGAAATAACAAGATATCTTGACCGTGGGGTGTTGACAATCACAATCGTAATTTAATATTAATTAGAAGTTTCTTTTAATTAATAGGTAGGTAGGTAAGGTAGGTAAGTAAATTTTATTTAAAGTCGGCACATATATATACAGATAAACAAGACAAACATGAGCTCTGAAGAGCTCTTTATACCGACTGATATTATAAAACAAAAACAATACATATTATTAACATAATAAAATCAGCACACATATAACATCAAGAGAGACATACACTTCAAATACACAAAGCATCAACATGATCAAAGCAATTTGACAGCACTAAAACACTATGAGAGGCATTAAATATAAGCAGTTGAAACTTGGCATTAAAAGAAGCGAGTATAAGTAAAATATTACAGAGCAAATATTTTAATTTATCATGATGTGCAAGCACTAAAAAATAAGCACACAATGGTAAAGCATATAAGCAGATAAAAGCAAAAGTTGTTTAAGCTTTAGCATTAAAAAGCAAATACATGTAAAAGAAACTAAAATTCATGCATACATGTTCAAAGTAAAACCTTTTTAAGACAGAGCAGTAAATTATGCAACAAAACTAGCATAGCTGTAATCGATAAAAGCATTTAAAACAGGTTTGAAGACTTCTGCTATGAGGCGACAGGACATGATCTCCTAAAGGCACTGCAATGACATGTTTCCGAGAAACACCAATTCGAAACAAAATTTTTGAAGGTTCCAAAAGTAGATAGGCTTCTTGCCTGATCTGGCAGGGTGTTCCACAGCCTTGCCGCCTCATAGCCGAAACTCTTCTTACCATACCTTGTTGTTTTCGGTCGGGGAATATCCGCTATGTTATTGTACCTAAAATTATAAGAATTCTGTTTTATTTTGACAATGTCATGGAGGAGAGCTGGACTAGATTTATTCAAGATTTTGTAGGTCTCTAGTGCCATGGTCCTCATTCTACGGACTTTTAATGATGGGAGTTTGGATAGTTCAAGTAAATGATTGTAATTGTTAGTGTAGTCGTCATAAATGAAACGGAGGGCGCGTTCTTGTATTTTTTCAATTTTTTTGGTGTTTTTTTCTGTGCAAAAGTGCCATGTGAGTGGGCAGTAGCTTAAATTGGAGAGTATAAATGAGTGATATATGGTCAGTTTAGCTAAGCGGCTGAGGTTGGATCCAATTCTCTTGAGTACGTTTAGTTGGCGCGCTGCTTTTTGACAGATATTTGATATGTGTGTATTAAAATCAAGTTTGAAATCAAATGTTATCCATAGGAGTTTTATCTCATCATCACAGCTGATTTTGTTGCCATTTAGATCAAAAATGATGTTCTGTTTATGGGTTTTGTTGCCTAGTGCTATTGCTTGGAATTTGTCAGGGTTTGCCTGCATTTTATTTACAGTAAACCATGACACTAGAGATCTACTATCTTCTTCAAGTGATGAAATGACCGTTTCTAATGAAGTACTCGTTTTTGATAATGTGTTGTCGTCAGCATAATTATAGAGATCACAATGTTTTACAAAAAGAAAAATATCGTTTACAAAAATATTGAAAAGTATTGGCCCAAGGATTGATCCTTGTGGTACACCTTTATATATTTCTAGCATAGTACTTGAAAATTGACCTAATTTTACACATTGTTTTCTGTCAGATAGGTAGCTTTTTATTAAATTTAGAGATGGACCATTTATTCCATAGTTACTAAGTTTGAGAAGTAAGAGATCATGTGGTAGACAGTCGAAAGCTTTGCTGAGATCCATCAGGATAGCAGCAAGGTATTAAATAAATCATTACTGTAAATTTATATTTCGTATAAACAACATACTGCATAATGCACTAAACATATAAAAAAATCGCATGTCTGAAATGGCCGGGTTGCAAAACATGTGCCTTAATAAATGGGGAATGGTTTACAAATTGTACGAAGAAGGTTTTGGTTCTGTGAAGGATGAGTTGATTATGGCGTCTTCACATGTTCTGAAAAAAATGACCAAGTTCCGAAGTCTGGAAAATTTGGAAAACAATCCTTGAACATTTCCATAATAGCAGTTGCAGAACTTCAATACATGTGCAATCTTTCTGTGAAGTTTCAGAGATCGAGTTTGAATACTGTAGAAGATGATTACAAAACATAGATATCGTATTTTGCCCTCGTGACCACCTTACTTCACCGTATACTATAACCCAACCCGGGTTTGCATTTCGTGAGACCTGGCCAAAATCATTTTTAAAATAAAAACTTCATCTAATATCATAATTATTCAATTATTAGCCTAGTAATTAACTAGTTTATAATTTCGGTATTTCCGTTTTTATGGTCCTATTTGGCAATAGTTTGTTTTTGGTTATTGTCCGTTTTAGTTACAGTATGAAACGTCTATCGGCGATTCTACTGATATTTGTAATTTTATAATCCGAGAATCCAGAATCCTCTGCCGTGCAACGCCTTTTTAGACTTTGATAGGGGCAACGGCAAAGGATAAAAGGACAAGATTAAAGAGATGGGTCAAATTTTGGCGATACACAATCGGTACTTTTGACGATTTCAAGTACCCGTAGTTTTACTTCCGTCAAAATATTCCTTCAAAACTTCAAACTATGATTGAGATTTCTACCGAGGCAATTTCAAAGTAACCGAGGAATTAACAAAATTTTTATTGTAAGATCCATATATTTGTTAACTGAAAACCAATTTCACAAATATTTTGTAAAACATGTTCTGATTGGTAAACTGTGTATAACCAACCAATAAAAAATTGCATTATAAATTACAGCACAAAGATACGACGACTTATTTGTGCCAAACAACAAATAGAAAAAAAATCTTATTCGTTTGAACGGTTTATTAAATCGTTACAAAGATTGTTGTAACGATTTAATAAATCGTTGAAACGATTTAATAAACCGTTCAAACGAAATAAGAATTTTTGTTTCTATTTGTTGTTTGGCGCAAATAAGCCGTCGTACGAAGAGGCTCCGAAATTGTCCACATTACGAAAAAAAAAATGCCGATGCTCACGAAATAAGTAACTGGACGATAAAATTATGTTATAATGGCATAATATTTTCAACTCTTGCGGTGGACAACCTTGTAATGAAACTTACTTGCCTTCAGCAGATTTTACTTGCCTTCGGCGAGCGGGAGAGCGAACCGTTTGCGTCATATACAGAATGATAAATACACAAATTAATACATTATGTGTAGGTACAACTACCTGTATCACGTCGAGACAGTTGTGTAGCATCGAGTTGTGATGCGGAATGTATGCAATAGCCGAGACAAGATACAGGTAGTTGTACCTTCACTTTATTGTATGGTATAAGTTTATCTAAAGTTAAGAAGTATAAAAAATTTAAAAGTTTTAAATTACAAAATTTTTATATTCAACGAAGCATTCTGACATAAAACAACCACGTCACACTATTATGACGACTCTGTAAGACATTCAGCGCCAAAACTTAATCTTTCAACATCTGTTTCAATCCGACACGAAACTGGTTTTATTTCCAAAACTGTAGGGTTCTATCAAAGGAAGTACCCTACACCTTGTAAAAAACGTTATTTTTACCAAATTTCCATCACATGCAGTTTCTTCGATAATGAAGAAAACGTTGCGTTGACGTCCGCCATTGTGCTGACAATGTACATAAAAATCCATCATTACAAGCTAAAACCGGGGATAAATTCGTTCATATCCGTAGATATGGAGATTTTAACACCTTCAGCACCCTTGTACAACTTTCAGTTTCGCCCGAGGACGTACTTGGGTCACTTCAGGTGTTAAAATTTCCATATCTATGGATGCAAACGTATATAATTAAGAATGTATCGTTTGACGTTATAAGGAACAATGAATAGGTTAATGAATTTAGACGATTTTCGACGATGCGTAGGTTAGATTAGCTATTGCCATCAGTTTGCGTCCGTTGACGTTACAATTGTCGCTGTCTTATAATTTTTTACGTAGTCGTATACCACATGGCTAACTGAAACCAAACTTGGTCACAATGCTCATTGGTCTATGTTTAATGAAGGATTCTATGTGAAGAATGTTAATTACATTCTTCTTAAACTTCAAGGCTGAACAAATATATCTACCGATCTTACCCCCTCCCCCCTCCCGGACTACGTGACTATTTGATTTCGAAAAGGTCAATTGTATATTTATTTGATAGTCTTCTACAAATTTTGTTTTTTTTTCATAAAAAATCCAAGATGGCTGTCCTCGCAGGGCTTTATTTAGTACGATAATCCTCTGCCGTCATTTTTTAGAATTTGATATGAGCGGGGTCCAAAAATGCGTTGGGTGGTCGGACTAGGCTTTATTAAACATAGACACCTATGGCAATTTTTATAGGCTTCTTTTCTGAAACTGGCGAACCAATAGAAACAACACTTGTCAGCAATATTTATTTAAGGTACTTTACAACTTTTATATTTGTATTCCAATAAGAAATTTTTAATAATTACCACCACCGCAGGACATAGTTTAATATAGGAAAATATGAGGAAAAAATGCATGCACATTTTATTTTTAAATTGCTAAGTGTCGAACTATTACGGTTTTTGACAATGGGGTGTCGGACTATTGGGGCGTCGGACCAATGGGATGTCGGACTAATGTGGCGTCGGACTAAAAGGAATATCGGGGCGACCCCACCATAAAATACTAAAAAAGTTGTGTTGTAATACAACATTTTCTGTCTGCCAGACCATAAAAGACTAAAAATAATTTTGTTGTATTATGTATGTAGTAAATTGACCTTCAGAAAATACGAAGTACTGATGACCCACTGTACCTAATTGTTAAATATTTTCCACAAGCACAAATTTTAATTTACGATTAACCGTTTGACAAATGCGTGTAAATAAAATTGTTTGCTTAAAGAATATGCAGAATTTATTGGCAATCGTCCATGAATAGTTAATCATACATTATTTGATAGTTCAATATACACTAATAAATATTTTAGAAGGAAATCTTACGAACGATCGCGATCTAAAACCTAAGCCTTTTCAACACTTGATGCAACAAAAATCAATACAAGCATAACCAGAGGCTCTTAAGAGCCTGTATCGCTCACCTGATTTTATAGGAAATGAAGATGGCATTTCCCTGATGTTAAAGTTAGTCCTGTAATTTTCAATAAACTTTAATTAGGACCATCCAAACAATATTACTAGAAAGCTTTGTTTCATTGGTTAACCGGTTGTATAGAGAAGATTTTTTTTATTTGCCCATAGGGTCCTATGTTAAACTAAGTCCTGCGATAGCGGCCATTTTGAATTTCCAATTGCCATAAAAACATAAACTTTATAGAGGACCATCCAAACAATATTGCTAGTAAGTTTTTGTTTCCATTGATTAACCGGTTTCAGAGAAGAAGCCTTTTAAAACTTTTTCCCATAGGGTCCTATGTTAAACTAAGTCCTGCGGTAGAGGCCATTTTGAATTTCCAGTTGCCATAAAAAACATAAACTTTATAGAGGACCATCCAAACAATATTGCTAGTAAGTTTTGTTTTGATTGGTTAAACGGTTTCAGAGAAGAAGCCCTTTTAAACTTTTTTCTCATAGGGTTGAATGTTAAACCAAGTCCTGCGGTGGCGGCCATTTTGAATTTCCGATTGGGATAAAAAAACATTAACTTTATAGAGGACCATCCAAACAATATTGCTAGTAAGTTTTGTTTCCATTGGTTGACCGGTTTCAGAAAAGAAGCCTTTCAAACTTTTTCCCATAGGGTCCTATGTTAAATTAAGTCCTGCGGTGGCAGCCATTTTGAATTTCCAATTGCCATAAAAAACACAAACTTTATAGAGGACCATCTAAACAATATTGCTAGTAAGTTTTTGTTTCCATTGATTAACCGGTTTCAGAGAAGAAGCCTTTTAAAACTTTTTCCCATAGAGTTCTATGTTAAACTAAGTCCTGCGGTGGCGGCCATTTTGAATTTCCAATTCCCATCAAAAACACAAACTTTATAGAGGACCATCCAAACAATATTGCTAGTAAGTTTTGTTTTGATTGGTTAAACGGTTTCAGAGAAGAAGCCCTTTTAAACTTTTTTCCCATAGGGTCCTATGTTAAACTAAGTCTTGAGGTGGCGGCCATATTGGTTTACCAATCAAAATAAAAAACACAAACTTTGTAAAGGTCCATCCAATGAACATTATGGCCAAGTTTGGTTTCAATTGGCCAAGTGGTTTCAGAGAAGAAGATTAAAATGTAAAAAGTTTACAGACGCCGACGACGACGACGACGACGACGCCGACGGACGCAAAGTGATAACAATAGCTCACATGACCCTTTGGGTCAGGTGAGCTAAAAATGACAGGGTTAACCAGTTTATTCACATTAGACATATATCCCGCTTACTCCGTGGGCAAAGCATCGACATCACGTGACACGTGCTTTGATCTTTAACTTTCTAAAATTTTACATCAATGTCAAGTTAGAATTGTTTGTAGAAGCAATCGTTGCATCGTTAGATATAACTTATATTGCACACCACCTAATTCTACGTCGTACTTCATTTTATTTAGACGGATATCTTAGAAAATTGAAGTGTTATAATACAACACAGCTTAAGGAGGGGGTGGACAGGGGGTACCTTTCTCCCTCCCCTCAGCTCCTTTCTCCCTCCCTCTACTCCTTTCTCCCTCCCCTCTTTACACTTCTCCCTCTTTAAAACCCTATAGCGATAGAAAAGATCACTAAATTTTGACTCAAAACTGATATAAATTTGGGACATAAAGCATATAAACGACTTTTACAAACAAAGCATGACTCATGACACATTATCAAATGAATTTAATTGGTGTATCATACCCTTTGGTAAAAAAATATGAGGATCATAAACTGTGACCGGTATTTTTATGAAATCATGACACTGAAACCTAATAGCAATCATACAGCCAGACCTGTAGTCCACATAGACCCATAGTCCACCCAAACTTGTAGTCCACACAGATGTCTAGTCCATACAACCTATAGTCCATACAACCTATAGTCCACACAGACCTATGGTCCATACAGACTTATTTTCCACATAGATTTATAATCCACTTACATTTCTAGTACACCAACCCCCTCGTATACGTATTCCACACAGACCTAAATGTTCAGAAAATAATATAGTGTATTCATATAACTACAATTCGTCGTTGTTTTTATGGTCTCTTGTTAACTGTCTCGTTGTAGTTTGAAAAAGAAACACAAAAGAAATTCTTTAACAATAGGGCAATCTTGTATTTTTAAACTTTTAGAAAAATGTGTTTACTATCATGTAAGATTAGCATTATTCTACACTTAATTTACAGGGAGGATTTAATAGGTTTACATTTAGAGTAAAATTTTGATTAGTTAAAAATTAATTCATGATTAGGTCTAGATTTCTCAAAACAAAACTCAAATCAATTCTCAGACTTTTGAGTTAGTTCTTATACCACAGCAACATAAAAATTCTCGAAGTTCTGATCGATTTAAAAGGGAATTTAAACTGAAAAAATGGTGCTTATAAATGTAATGAAAAAGGGATTATTTGCTGCTGTAACATAAATTGCCTGATTATTTGTGCTATTTACAGTTTTACTATTGCTGCTATAGTTTTTTTTTTATTTAAAAGGAGAAAACTGATATTTCATAAATTGTCATTCAAGGGAAATAACTCCAAAAAAGAAGTCATTTGACAATCTTGGACCAAACGAGTTATTTGTAGCCCTTGTCCAATCTAATTAAAGTTAAATCTTTCACTTGCTCCCCATTTTTGTTATTGGTAGCTGCGTAGTAACACGCTGCGACCATAGCAAAAAGGGGGGGAGCAAGTGAAAGATAAACGCAGCGACCAATAACAAAAAGGGGGAGCAAGTGAAAGATTTAATTTTAATTAGAGTGGCCCTTGCCTTACAGATCATTTTTGCAGTTTAGAGTATCACTCTGATTTTGGGCAATAGTATGGTTTAGTAAGGCGGGCAGGGGAAATGGGGCATCTATTTTTATCAACTCCTCCTACAGTTTTCAACCCAGATCTCTGAAACTTCACATAACGATTGCACATGTATTGAATTTGTTGCACCTGCTATTATGGAAGTGTTCCAGCATGTTCCTAATTTTCCAGACGTTGGAACTTGGTCATTTTTGAGCAGATTTACAGAAGACAGTAAATATATTGTGTAATTAACTCCTACAGTTTCAGTCTAGAACTCTAAATTTCACAGAAAGATTGAAAATGTATTGAAGTTGTACACCTGTTATTATTGTTCGAGGATTTTTTTCCTTATTTTCAGACTTGGGAACTTTGCGATTTTGTTAAGTGTTGAATTGTTTAATTATGTATTCCTTTATAAAAACTTAATGGTAAGTATGAGAATAATTCATTGAGAAATTTATAAGTTTTAAGTTACAAAGCAAACACTGAAAATTTCAAGAAAAATTATGAGTAAATTACATATAATACTATAAGGAGTAACTGGACAATTTTTTGACAATTAAATTGTTTGTAGGCCATGTCCTTCTGTTTATTTTTGCAATTGACAGTTTTACTCTAGCTCTAAATTTATAAGGCAAATACTTATATTTTATTAACAAAATTGTTATTAAAGGGCAAAAAGACCTGTAAGGATTCGTCTGACAATTTTGGACCAAATGCGTTTTTTAAAGGCATTGTCTTGCAATTTACAGTTTCACTCTAGCCATTATTAAAGGGCAAAAACTCCTTTAAGAATTTGTCAGACAATTTAGACCAACATAGTGATTTGTATTGTCTGGCTGATCATTTTTGCAATTTACTATATCAATCTGCTGTTTTATTTTTCAAGTTATACGGTCAAAACTGACAATTTTCTAAAAAAAAATCGTAACTTAATGTCCATAACTCCTACAGGCAGTTAAACAACTTCTGAAATTAAAAAAGATTGAATGTGCTGATCATTTTAATGTAACGGGTTTTTTTCTGTAGCTATATAACATTGTGAGATATTGGCCAAAACATGTGTTGACCCTTGTTCTTCAACTTGCGCTTGTGAAAAATAGTTCAGATTAGGGGCGCTCTCAGATACATAAACCAGTGTACTGTATTACTTTTCTATAAATCGTGAATCTTTTGTACTGATCCTAAAACCAAGATGGCCACAACACTGGAACATAGAACTCCAGAGGCACTAAAAATAGCTGGTTTCAGAAACTATTTCACTTATTTAAATCAAATTATGCAGAACTAATATAAGGGTAATTTTCTCCCATTGTAAAATGCATTGTGGCTACTAGAGCCATTGATGTTCTGATTGGCGGAAATTAAAATGAATCTTGCTCTGAAAATCTGAGTAGCAAACATAATTGATACTGTATAAATTTTAAGATTTTGGCGCAGATCCTAAATTCAAGATGGCCACAAATTTTGTGTCATGTTCATGTCGATTAAACTAAAGTTTTTGTAATGAGTAATGTGAGCATTACAGGCTTTCCATGTGTAGAAATAATTTTTTTTACAAGTGTAATTATGAATGACTAAGACTTACCGCAGGTTGTTGGGTCTTTTTTAGTTTCCGATACTAGTAAATATTTTTTGGTTCGGAGACCTTTAATGGATGACGAAAGTATTTGTGGATCAAAACGAACTATATCCGTCTTTTGGGTAACCAATATACTTGAATAATTAGAAACTAAAAATATTTAACCAAGATTTCCCCCATAAATCGTGTTGTAAATTGTAACAAGAAAAGCAAGACCAGGCCTTTGGACATTCAGAGCTTTTAGTTCCTTGTTTTCCTGAAATTTCCCATTAGTGTTAGGTACCCAAAATCTAGTATGGTGACGTAATCATTACTCTGAATTACTGTGAAGAACGGGATATACCTATAAAAGATGCCGTATTTTAATGTTTTTTATTTGTATAAAACTGTTAAATTAAAAAA
This sequence comes from Limnoperna fortunei, assembly GCA_944474755.1. Classification (NCBI taxonomy): domain Eukaryota; kingdom Metazoa; phylum Mollusca; class Bivalvia; order Mytilida; family Modiolidae; genus Limnoperna; species Limnoperna fortunei. The sequence continues at coordinate 38,357,505 of OX104121.1, read as the reverse complement.
AAAACACTTTTTCAAGAATGCGTTTTTCTTAATTTCAAATTTTGCCCCTTTTCAATTTGTTTTCTTGTATTGTGAAAGCGCTATACATTCAACCATGTCTAGTAACGTTTGTTATGAACTCATTTGTGTAATTTGTTACCGATTTATTACGACTTTCGTCGTATTTGCCGCACTTTGAATTCACACTGAAAAATATAATATCATTTTAGATATGCGTTTTTTTTTCCATGAATTTTTAGAGTACAACATATATTTTTGTCAGATTTACACGAGTTAATTTATCTATTTCTATAGTCGTTTCGTTAGCGCGACATTTTTTTAACGATGTTATTATAAACAAAGTTGCATGAACATATTATAAATATTCGATAAGGAAAATATGAACGCGCAAAATGTATGTGTGCGAATTTAAATACAATTTGAGCAATAAATGGTTATTTATTGTAGACATAGACATACAAATCTAGATATTAAACTCTCTTTTAAGGTGCACGACGTAATTTTTAACCTAACGTCTAAAAAGCTCAAATGACGCTACGTTTAGAGGCCCCAATAACGTGCGCTACGTCTTATTGAAATTGTTACAATTTTCAATGTAAAAGAATTAACAAAACTTCATTTGTTTTTAAATCTACCGGTATTATGTACTACATGCAATAAAACACTATCAGTGCAAACTGCGCTTTGATTAATATTTGTTTTACATACATGGATCAAACTCATGGACGCAAAGCTAAAACTAGGTACTCTAAGTGGTGTCAGAGGAGAAGATTGTTTATAAAGTTAACAACGGACAGATAACAGATGACGGACACCTAGTCAATAAGTGATCACAATATAGAAAAGGGACAGACATACGCTTTAGGACAAACCTTACTGCATACTAGCATAGTAAAAATTCTGATCATTTGGATGCAATTTATCTCTTTACTGGAGCTTTATGAAAATAATTTTAGTCTTTTTAAATTACATCAATGAATTGGCACTTATTAAATGATTTTCAGGTACGAATTAAGAACATATTTGTAAAAGTACTGCCTCCCTCTTTTTTTTTATTTTTTCCTTTCTCCCTCCCCCTTTATCCTTTCTCCCTCCCCTCACCTCCTTTCTCCCTCCCCTCAGCTCCTTTCTCCCTCCCCTCTACTCCTTTCTCCATCCCCCTCTCTCCCTGTCTCTCACTACCCTGTCCACCCTCTCCTTAAGAATGAGGCAAAAATACGATTTGAAGCCCCAAGAAGCAGAGCATTATGAAATGCTTATCCAGTTAGTAAAGGGTCATTACAACAAACCGGTGAGGGATCAAACAAGATCAGAAAATACTGTTATGGTTCTTTTCTGGCGAAACAAAAAGAATTTACACGTACGTAAATTAATTAAAACAAAGAGATGTGCTTTTTTTTCGGAAAACGGAGAGTTTTAACGAAGGCTGAATTTAGAAGGAAAGTTAAAGAACAGGTGCTTTTGTCAAAAGGAGGTGGAGCAAGAACTATAGCGTATTCCTTAAAAAGGAATTTTTCGGGATGCAGTGAGAGAGAGGTTTTAAAAGTTTTTAAGACCAACAAAGATCATGCTTTGACACAAGCGCAGTTTAAAAACAGAGCTCCAATTAAGCCCATAACTGCCAATTCTGTTTTTGAAAGAATCCATGTAGATTTGATAAATATGCGGACCGATGCAGTGGCAGTAAGAGATCTTAAATACAACTACATACTTACAGCTGTAGATGTATTTTCTAGGTTTTTTTTTTGCGACCTTTACAAAACAAGTCAGCTAAGTGCGTCGCAGAAGCTCTACAAGACATTTTTGAAGTTCATGAATACCCAACCATAATTCAAATGGATAACGGAACGGAGTTCAAAGGCAGAGTTAAGAGACTTTTAATGCATAGAAATATAAAAATAATTAAAGGGAGACCTTACCACCCCCAATCCCAAGGTAAAGTTGAGAGGGCTAATCGTATAGTTCGACAAAAGATTCGCTATGATATAATGAAAAAGCGGAAAAGAGGATACAACTGGTCGAATCCTTGCAAAGTGTTGCAAGTGCAATAAACAACCAACCGAAAGAGGTATTGGCATACCAGACACCCTTTGTTGTGTACTTCGGACGTTCAAACAGTGGTGCTGATCGAGTTCGAAATCAAGCAAGGCTGGCAAGTGAGCGTTGTGCAGCAAGGGAGATGACAAAGTTCAGCCGGTTAAACGGATGTTCTATTTATATACCTAATGACAAAGTTCTAATCAAATATCCACCTACAAAGAAAAGAGTCCCGACAAAATATTCTGTACTGGTGTGCATCATTCTTCAAAGAAACAAGTCCTATTCTAGATATTACGTAAAGTTTACATCGCCTGAAGGAAAACAAATGAAACTGTGGGTAAATGTGGAATTTATAACCAGTCAAACCACTGAAAAAGAGAAAAAGAGAAGGGAATGGTCAACTCGTGTTTTCAAAAAGAAACAGAGGAAAGCTCTTCACAGACAAAACTACTACATTCCATTGAATAAAGAAATCGCCAGTAACTTTGAGAAGAATAGGTCAAAGAATGATTTGGGTGGTTCGTACAACGAAAGGACTGACAATCAATCAAACGAAGATCTTTCAGCTGCAGAAAAATCAGATTTCTTTTTTGAAGACAATAGAAACATTGTTATCGCTTTTAATCCTACTAAATAGGGAAAATGTCTATTCGATGCTATAGCTAATCAAATTTCTAAAATTGGACTTCACCGGACTGGCAATCAGTTGCGCACTGTTGCTGTTACGCACATCACAGAAAATAGGGAAGAATATTTAGATTTCGTCCAATGTAATATAAACACTTATTTAAGAAGAATGTCCATAAATTGTAGGTATGGGGATCATTGGACGCTCCAAGCATTTTCGATAGAATTCTTTTGTCAATTTTTGATTATTTCAGCCGAAGGTTTCCGTGCGGGATCCGGGTGGCCAAAAGAATAGACCGCAGTCGCGCTAGCTTGTCGTAAAAGGCGACTAAATAGCTCCCAGTACCCTGACCGGCGTGTCAGGTCGGTTTGCCTAAAGACCGACTGGGGTGTGTGCCCCAAGTGGTTGAATGGGGTACCCCTGGCAAGCTGGGGTTGTCAGGCCATAATACGGAAAACCTGTCCGCAAACCATATTAGTGCACCGTGTTGGGAAAAATGCCACGTTCCTCGCACGTTTAAGAACGCTGCTGTAGTATTCGCTATGAGTAGGGATTTCGATCCCGCTACAGGAGGCTGAATTGCCTGACCCTATCCATCCTCCCATTTGCCAGTGGCAATCTAAAATCCGTTACCCCTATTTTTCCTTGTGTCCCATCCCATTTTCATTCATCATCATTTCATGTTCATTTTATCATCCATTTCATGTTCATCGCCTGAATATAGCTGAAATAATGCTGCTCGGGCGTTAAACACCATTAATCAATCAATCAATCGATTACAACAACTTGATATCGGCAACTGGCACCTATGCTGATAATCTTCCCCTTTTGACATTAGGATACTACCCAGAAAATAGAGGTGAACATTATGTCAGCGTTAAAGTTGAACCTGGCCTCTTGCATGCTTTAATAAACCGCGTTAAAATTCAAGGTTGTCACCATGCCAACAATTCTCGAACAAATAATGTCAAAGACTGTACGTACGAGGAAACTCGTACTTACAATTCTGATGCTACAACTGAAGACTACACTTGGGAAAATAATCTAGACACTAACAATAATGGAAATTGTAAAGGTACTCAAAAAATTATGGAAGAAGCTGACGAGAGCGATGCACAACCACCAGATGAAGGTGAAAGTTGGAAACATGGAAATGGAGATCAAGTTAAGACATCAACAGACGAAGAAGAAACGGTTAATGATTCTCATTCACAAGTTGAAGGAGAAGATGACGTTGAAGTTGAACTGGGCTTCAGTGAGAATGGAGAATCGGAAGGATCAAACCAAGATATGCAAGCCTTGCCAAGTCTTGTCCTGGAAAAGATAATAAGAGATTGTGTACTTCTCTTTCCAGAAATGTTGTTTACATTACAACATGTTTCTGTGTTTTTCAGAGAGGTTATAGCAAGAATAGGATATCCCTCACTTTATCTTGACTCAACAATGATGCCAGAAGTCCCAGATGTCATCAGTGTAAGAAGGTTGATCAGAACATTTGGGAGAAATAGTGGGTTAATGATCAGTGTTCGAGATACTTTAAGAGGCTTTGGTGGCTCTTGGGTTAATGCATGGTTGGACCTCCGTCCAAAATAAAACGGCTGGTTTGATGTTATAGAAGTATATTGGCGGATGGAATAAATTCCAATGCCACCTACTACATTTCCATTTCTTCACCAGAAGAATCCACTAAGGGATACTGTTATTGTTGGTCAGCGTACACTTTATGAAATATTTTTGTCGAATTTTCATCATTTTCGACTCTTAATAGCATGATTTTGTGTAACCTTGACACTTGTATTGTATAGTTGAATGATTATGGTATATTGTTTGTATTTTGAAGAAACTTTGACAGTTTGAGTTCAATCACGTGTTGCCTTGTTTTTTTCTTTCTCAAAACATTGAAATATCATTTGAATCATTTATAAAGAGATTTTTAGTACCAATATTGTTTCTTAAAATTTACAGATATTCTATTTGTTTGTCAAAAGACAGTTTTAGCTCATCCATGTGTGGACGGTTACTTTCGTTTTTACAACATTTATAAAGTGTAAATATTTTTATATATTGTTGTGTAATCATTTATTTACATTAACATTTTATAGTCTAGTAATACTATGTAAGTCAGGTTTCGGGATGTTTTGATATCCTGTAAATTCCCCTACTTCACATACTAACTGAAGTAACGGTTGGATTTGAAGTTCCTTAATTTTACAGTTATGATTTAATTTTGTAGATACGGAGACATCGTATTTTACATCTTATCAAGTCATGATTTATTGATCCTTTTCGCTCGTTTTTCATCGGTCATTTATACAAAGTACGATTCCTGAAAAGATTCTTGGTCCTTATTGAAAAATTTTCGTCTCTACTAAATACACCAAATTATGTTCTATGTGTATCTGTAACACCGCCTCGTTTGTGTGCCCCTGTCACAACAAAAGTCTCCATCGGGTCAAAGTTGTCAGTCAACCCCTTATAGGGATTATGGCCCTTTAAAGGTAAAAAATAGCGTTTTTTTCATGTGCTTTTTCGTTTATAACAACATGTTTTTAGATAGATAAAAAGCTATTTTATACTTGATGGTAACATGCTTAATTAAATGGTGGCAACCAAAAAAAAATTAAAACAAACAGCCATTTTGAAGATGGCCGCCCTTTTTCTGCAAAATTTTCAAAGTGTCGTATTTTAACAAAATCTGCTTTATCAGGTTTACATAGTATGCAGAGTTGAGTGGTAAAGATGAAATGTTTTATGAGCGTCGGATCGTAACCCTTGGCTAGCGAAGATGGGATGAAACAATCTGACGGTGGTATTAAATACCATTCAAAAAAAGAAACATGATGTATCTAATTTAGTGTTTCAGCTATTGTGTTATGAAAGAATACAATGCAAAATGTATCATTCCTCACTATATGTATATATATATCTAACAAAAAATATACACCATTGCAGGCCAAATATGTATCTTGAGGTTAAGGAAAGACCTCCAAGTATTGGGGATGTACAGGCATCCTATAATCATGTCTTAGATCCATACTTTTTAAATTTGCAAAAAGATAAAACAGACTTTCCCCGTACTATTATGTATATGCCTCTGAAATGGTGTGGATATGCTCACCAGAGATATTTGACAAAGTTTGAAGACCTTCATATAAACCAAAGTCCGGAATACACTGGGAATTTTTCTTCAATTTTGGCAGTTTCATGCACCACAAACCTCCGAAGTAAGTACATATATAATTTTATACATAAAATAAAATTATAATGTAATTTATGTTAAAAGTAACCTAACTTTACCACCCCTTTAGACTCTTTTAAAAATTCATTTAAATTTATAAATAAAACTTTTTTTTCAAAACTACACATATAATCAAATATGAGAAAACAAATGCTTTCACTGTTTGCTGGATCTTCTTCTTTAAAAAAAAGGGTCAAATTTTCCCAATAATATGTCTGTTGAAAAAATTTATAAATGAAAGCGTTTGTGAATTTTATCATACCATAAATAGGCATACTTTAATAACAATGTGATAGAAATAAACGTTTGAGTATTTTAACTGACACAGAGTATCAGAACCTAATTGTAGCGGAGATAATATCTAATTGTGAAATTGCTTTACTTATTAAACCAAGCTATTAACCTCGGTGTCCATTTTCATTCCATTAAATAGTATCATACATAGTTTGTTCTTAATATTTAATTCATAATCACATATATGTATAGATGAAGAGTAAAATCACATAAGCCATGCAAGATTCAGAGAGCCAGTTACGCCTACTATTTTGCACTGAAGCATACAGTATGGGAGCTGACCCTTCCAAAGTGAAAAATGTTATTCATATTGGTCCTCCTAAAAACATTGAAAGTAGGTTTTTAAAATAATTGTTTTTAAACAAAGTACACTACAACTCTTGAGACTTATTCTATTCATTTACATGTATATACCAATATTCACCATAGTTAATATATAGTGAACATAAGTCTTTAATATCTGCTTTTCTAATGGATTTTACTTTCAAAGTCTCATAACATGCAAAAGATGCAGCATATGTCCACTCAACACCGAAGAAAAGGTTTTGCACACTCTAACTTTGAACTGCCAAATCAACCTAAACTGTTATTTATATTTTTACACATAAACCTGCTTGACTTGATACCACATGTTCAGTAATTTTTCTGTGTATTATTTGCATAAAAAAAACAATTTTTGTTTTCCTCCTAATGATGTATGCCAAGAGTTCTCAACATTTAAGTTCCATTGAGCTACAAAGTAATCCAATTTTAGACATGGTAATAAGTATGATTCATGCTGGAAGAGAATACACATTTTCAGTTATACCAACAGACAAGGAAAAGCAACACTTTTGATGCAACACATTTTCATATAATTTATTAACTGTGTTTTTCTTTTTAAGCTTACATTCAAGAGATTGGTCGGTGTGGAAGAAATGGTGAAAGATGTAGTGCTACTTTATATTTTAATAAATCAGACATAGCACACAATGTAAATCACTTGCAAGAAGAAATGAAAAGATACTGCTGTTTGACATCATGTCGTAGGGAATTTTTGATGAAATACTTTGGTTTTGAAATTAATCCTGCACGCTCTTTTCATAACTGTTGTGATAATTGCAGAAAAACATGTGATTGTAATTGTGATATTTGTTCTGTTTCACAAAAAAAGGAGATTGCATTAGAAGGTTGTAATGCTAAACTACAAGCCTGTTGTTTAAGCTCTTTAAAAAAGTATTTTGCCTTTGAAAACTCACTTTTTACAGAATCATTAATACCTGAAGCATTTACTGGTCTTTCTCAGTAGTTTGCTGTTACTCTTGCAAACAATTGTAAAAGATATTCTAATTTGCAATTATTACAAGAGGATTTTTCACTTCTTAAAGAAAATTATGCAAACAATATTGCTGGTATTTTAAGAACTGAAACTAGCAGATTTGAGTCTTTAAAAAGTACTAATTATCAACTGTTTATAATTGAGCAATAAAATTTTAAATTTCTTATAGATTACACAGAGAAGAGAATACAAAAGCACTAAAATAAAAGCTTACACAAATTCCTGTCCAATGAAATTTTCTGAATTGTTGATAAAATGTCAATCAATAGGAATATATTTTAGTGATGGAAAGAAAAATAGGGCTTTCAGAGTCAAATTTTTGTTTCTTGGCAAATAACTGGTCAAAAAGTGCTAAAAATGGTAGTTTTTGTCAAATTGCCTCCCTTGTTAGAAATTTTGCCAATACCGAACTCATTTATGTGCAGCTTTTTCTTTCAATCATTCATAAATTAAAGTAATAATATAGGTATAAGACTTTTATTATTATTTAAAATTTGTTATCATATTTAAACACTTAACTATTTTCCATTGCTCTATTTTATAACCTCTTTTTATTAACCATTCAGAAATCATTCAGTTGTTGGACCGTAAATGTAGACAGAGTTGATATATTTTTAATAACCAAAGTAAACAATTTACTTAGCAACATTGTCATGCCTATGACTAATTTTGTTGTTGCTTTTATTCACCAGTTACATAATTAATATGAACGATGACAATTAATAAGCAAAAATAAATTAATACCTAATTAATCTGTGTTATTTACATATCTTTAACTCCCAAAACAGATTGCAGTCTCCTGTATTAGGTACAGCTTGTACATAAAAAAATGTAGAGCATTTAGAATAGTAAAAATGTTGGCTGTCGAAATTGGCTTCTTATATTTTCAATTGGTCTATTTACACACTAAAGTTTTCTTTATGATTATAAAACCAGGTTTCAAATTTCTGTCCATCAAACCTATTTAGTTGTGACTTAGGTATAGTCTTGAATTCTTGATATTCTCTACTTTCCTGATGGAAAAAAGGTCTAACTTGTCTTAAATCATCCATAATTTTAATTTCATCTAATGTAGAGTCTTCTACTCTATGTTTTTTTATCTTACTAATGTTTGGGCAGATTTATCAAAATTTTCTGCAATTGAAACTATACCAGGAATGGCAGAAGATCTATTTTGAATATTCTCCACAGTTTTATTTGAAAACATGTGTTTAACTTGCTTTTTTCATCAGTATAGAAACATTGCCGTGAATCCTTTTTGTCATTGTTGAATATATTTCACCTATGTAAATTCACCATTTTAAATTGAATAAGACAGTGAAGTCAACATATAATAGGATTATTTAAGGAATACTTCAAATTTCTGAACATGTTATACGATATAATATGGTTTGGGTCTGTTTACTCCTAATAAACCATGAAGCGGTATGAATGGTGTAAACAGACCCAAACCATATTATATTGTATAACTTGTTCAGAAATTCGAAATATTCCTTATAATTTAATTTTAACTATAAATTTAAGCAATTTGTACGGTGAAAACGTTGATGACGTCATGGAACTATTTGAATTTTAACAATGTAAGAATAGGTCATAGGTCATGCAAGTTATATCTTATGATAGGGGTTGCTCGATTTGAATTAACCAATCAGATTTCAGCTTACAAATGAAAGCAAATTAAATTATTGCATTTTATCGGGCAATCAGCGTTTTATTAGACAAATTATACTGGGTGTCAACAGACCTGTATTTTTGTACATAATTTTTTTGTGACTATATTTTTTAGTAATGCCCATATGAATTCTGAATGGTCTACATAAGTAACAACATCAAATCATAATCAAATGAAAATTTATAAATAAAAAAAAATCTTTAAATTGAGTTTAAGAAGCCCATTGTCTAAATTCTGTTGACTTAATTTGGGACATTTACCAATAAAAAACCAATTTAAATTTATACATTTACATTTACATGTGTTTGAAATGCATTCAACTATTGCATTCTTCAAACAAGAAATGTCAGCAATGGTGCTAGCTATATTCTTTATATTTCTTGTGGAGCTAACAAGTTTAAGCTTCATGCTATCCAGGAGAGATAATTTTTGAAAGCAATAAATATCAGCTTTAACTGGTTTTCTTTTGACAATCTTTTTCCTTTTCTTTGTCTTTTTCTCCAACATAGAATATGTGTGTTCATTTGTTGATGCAAATTTTGTATATTCATTTGATTCTGAATTGGAGTCATGTTCCTATTTAAACAAAATAAGCAACAACATAAAAACCTTCAAATATCAATAGTTGGTAGGGTATTTCAGAGGTATTGTTAAAGATATTATATTTTATCTAAAATTAAGTAAGTATTTCGTCAAAATCTAGAAAAATTAGCGATTGATACAACCTATGAATCACCTATGAGATACAAAACCTTGTATCAGCACAAGATGTACTTTTGTCTGAACTACTTCTTGACGTCACAATGAATGATATAACCAATGATTTAGTGAATAACTTTCATTCTATGAATGAGATCTAACGTCACAATAATATGTGACATGACATGTTTATATGGTTCATGTGCATGTGTAACTATTAAAATTTCTAAATCTCTATATTCCTTATTTTCTTACTTAATTCCCATTTTCACGAGAGCATGATTCTGGTGAAAAGTTACATTTTATTTTTTTCCTAAATAATTTATGAGGCCTGTTTGCATTTCATTATACATTTTACCAATTTTAGGAATTAAACATTGCAGAAAAACAACTTTACCCACAGACTGGTAATTTAAAGTACCTGCTCTAAAGAACAGATAACTCTGTTAATTGAAGATAAATCTTGTTTACAGCAAGTAGTGTCCAGTTACATCATTTATTATTTTATAATATATTTGTACATAGGTGTGGTCCAGTTGTGTATAAGGAAGTGTGCAAATCTTGTTCCATGCACATTATGTCCTTTGGTAGAGCTCTTAGCATTTGGGTTTGATTGCTCCAATTTATATTTTGCAGGCGAATAGGATCAGTTATTTCCCTTAGTTGGATAGGTGTTTACAACTTATGAACAGGTTTGAAGAAACATCAATGTTTATTTTGGACATTAAGCAAAGATTCAATCAATCTAAATTTTAAAATATTATTATTTTAGTTATTTTATAATAGTTTAATTGGGATTAAAAAAAATATTGCTTATTATTAAAAAATGAAAATCTTGACCAGTTGAGAAATTGAATTTGTTATTGAACTGCAGAAAACAAAAACATGTGAATATTATTACTTTCACAACATAGTTTAATGTATTTATCTGCAATACAAATTATTGTTAATGCCAAGAGTATCAGGACATAATCTGGGTGTAACAGGTACAGAAGTATCTGTTAGCTTTAAACCCAGTCCCCAATCATGTATATCAAATAACTTGTATTGCAGAATATACAAAAAACTACTAAATTAGTAGTGCATGTATAAAAATGACTTTATTTGGAAGTGATTTGAAATGGCAAAAATAACAAGAAGCCTATTACGATTATTTTGGAATGTGCAAAATAGATATTGTGAAAATTTTTTGCTCCTTTTTCTAGTATATCTGTAATGGTCAATATCATATAGCATCTACTTGTCCTTGTTTCATGTGCATACTCTAGCAGTAATGTCAACAGCTCATAAAGGTGGGCTAAATTTATGTATACAATTCTTCTTGTCTGCTATTTTTAAACCTACATGTAAATTCTGCTCTATAACTTTTGTAGCATGAACTGCTGCTTGATCTTCTTCCTACAGATAAGTAATTGTTTCTCTTTTAAATTTATATTGTTTCATTACTTGCACTAAAAAATAATAGGATCCTTCACAAGTGACATTTTGATTACTAATGTAGGGGAAATAACTCAAAATTTAATTAGATTCAAGTGCAAAACATATATAATTATAAAATTGTATAAGATGTATATTTTCACTTTTATTCTTATGTGCTCTGCTGCATAATTTAAGGATGTAGACTCTCACCAGTAAATTTCGCAAGTAGGATAAAGCATTATCATCATTTTCCTGCGGGCAATCGGCTTCACTCTCTGTTTCTTTAATCTTTTCCCATGCAAATGAATCTCTGCATTAAAAAGAAACATTCAATGATCATGTCAGATATGATTTCTGTTTAGTATGTCTAATATCATTAGACAGTATACTCATTCTGTTGGCATTTTGCTAAATTCTCACTCCCTACCTAATACAATGTACTTCTTCAATTAAATTTTTTTTTGTTTCTGTTTGTCCATGCTTTTTCATAATTTTCTTTTTGCAAACTTGCACTAGTCCTGAAAGTAGCTAAAATATTGCTTTATGGACACTAAGTCAAACTTTCATCCAGGCAATCATGTCATTCAATTAAAATATGATAAGGTCCATATTCCTCATACATTAATCATGAAACAATATGTGTCAAACAGATCAAACTTATAGTAATTGAACCCTTTTTATATGTCACTTGAACAAATTAATTAGCAGTGATCTCTAACAGATAAATGGAAGCAAGTAAGAGATTTTAATATTATAAGATGTATCAATGGCAAAATGTGAATATGATTACCTTGGACCAATTGAAATTTCTGTTTGAACTTCTTTTGATTCTGTTGTTCTATTTGAATTTTTAACATTATGATGTTCTTCATGTCTTGCATAAATACGTTGACATGACTTGGCTAAAAGAAATGTAAGTTAAAATTACACAAACACAATGAATTAGATGTTGCGTCTATATTCTGATTTACATACATGTACTATTATTAAGACTTGTATATAATGTACATGTATGCTGTAGTATCATTTGCTTTGGTTGCCTTGATGCAATTCATTTCAAATAATTTTTTTGAAAACCTAGCTGTGTCACTCACCTTTGTATTAATAGATTTTTAGCAACAGATCCTGAATTTCATCTAAAAGAAATAAGGATTTATCATTTTGGCCATGTTTGAAGCCAAAATTGCTTTAACTCTATATACTTTGAAAAAATCCTGTCCATTATAGTTTAAGAGGAAACACAACTGAAACTGTTAAACAATCAATTAATGATTCTTCTTGGAAGTATCGTTCAAAGTCTGATCAGTCAAAAAAGGGTATATGCATCCTCACAAGTCAGGGTTTCTGTGTCCTCATGTATCCACGAAACCCTGACAAACTTAGCTAGGAAATTCCTGGCTTGAAGTCACTATTTTGATTGGCTACATCATACTGGCATGTAGCCAATCAAAAGCTCGCTTTTATTCACGAGTTGGTTAGGGGATAATCCCGATGTCGATTGTAAATAAACTCAAGAGATGTGTTGCAAAGACCATGTGAAAATAAGTGTATTTTATAGAGTTGCGTTAATAGTTTGTTATTACTGCGTTATTTATTAGTTGAGTTATGTTTTCTTCCCACTCAAGAATGAGAAAGAATGACTACTGACAAACACTTGCTTCTTTCAAACATTTTCATTGGTTGATATTTTGAAGGTTTGATGTCATGTGAAAATCTTCTAGCCTGTGAATTTCCTACCTAAGTTTGTCAGGGTTTCATGGACACAGAAACCCTGACTTATAGGGATGGGGTATATGTAAATGACATATTAATATCAGCAATATCACATTCTATTAGGGTAGTAGTTTTGAAGAAGGATACAATATCAGCCACTCAGAAACTATGTTTGTCATGATGGCAGCCATGTTATTTGTCTGATTATGGCTAAATAATGATTGCTTGTACAGGACCTCATAGTCATCATGTGCTACAATGAGCCTACTCTTTTTTTAAATATACAAAAGGGGTCTTTATCGTGAAAGGAGCGTGGCACTCTCCCACTTCGGTCCGCGGTCAGGCTTTCCGTTTTATGACCTGACAACCCCCCCCCCCCCCAACGAGAGGGTCTCCCGTATCCGCCACCCGGGGACGCGCTGGGTTGCTCTGTGGGTCGAGCACTGGGAACCCTCTTAAAGATATGTGAAAATGCTTTTGACTGAAGTAATCTTTACTTTAACAGTGCTTGTAAAATAATGCTGTAATAATTTAGCAAATATATAAAAAACTGGTTTGCTGGTCTTATTTAGGTTTAATTACCTGATCTGTTTCTAGCAGACTTTATCAGTAAAGCTTCAGAACATTCTTTCCAGTTGACATTTTCTTTGCCACCCTTCTGTTTAACATAGTTTACCAAAATTTAAAGTTCAGCAAACTCCCATGCTGGTTTCTTGTTCTGTACAAGGTATATACAGTTGAGACAGATTATAGAATCACAAAAGACTAATCATTTTACATGTTTGGATTTTAAATTGGTTGCCATAAATTTGGCAAGATAGGCTAACCTTCAGAGCACCCAATTTCACTATAAGATTTTGCTCACTATTTGTATTTGTTTACTGTTTTGTTTTTCATGTTCAGCTTTTGAGTACTGTTTTGGATATATCTATTATTATATGTGTCTTAATATGCATATATCTTTGGCATTAAGGAACTGTACACAGTAACTAATTGTAAAATATATACCTAAATAAGTCACTCATTCATTTCAACCAAAACAATTATGAAATATGTTTTTTTCCCCAATTCTTATTTATTGATATTTAAACAATCAGTAATTAGACATCATGATTTGTACTAAAAAATCTACTGTATTATATTTTTTTTTCAATTCTTTGTTCATAAATTCAAATATATTATCTTTACTAGACTTTTTAATATTAATAAGAGCAATAGTTCACAACAACTGAACAAGGCATGTAAGACTGGGGTTACTTAATTAAATACACACTTTAAACTAATTTATCGAGATTAAATTCAATAACACTATGCAAACCGCAAGTTAATATGTTCGATCTCTTCTTATTATCTCTAATGATACATAATTGTTTTCGGGTAAATTGAGCAAAAAGGTAAAAACTATACTCTACAATATAGTTCATGTTGTAAGTGATAAAATGGCTAATTTAATGCTAAAGAAAATATTTCAATTACAATTTTTCGTATTTGTTAAATCCTCCTAGCTTTAAAATACATTTTTCTGTCCTAATCTAATAAGGAATAGTAAAGATGAACAAAATTGTATATTAATGCGCTTTTGACCTCGCTAGATAGGATCATCGATTCAATTTTATTTCTTGGATTATTTCACGATTTATAGGGTATGCTTGGTATTTTTTTTAATGCATTCTTATCTTTACAAAATAAAATGTATATATCGGTGATTCTTTTATTAATTAGTTAGATAATTTGATAATAAAAAGGCATTTTTAGATTTTGTTACGTTATATTACGTAATGTATATTGTTAGAAAGACTTGTTCAGTTCAATTTTATCATTATATTTGTTTGTTTGGATTATTTCATGCTTGATAGAGCGAGCTTCATATCTTTTTTGCATTCAATCTTTACTTAAAAATGTAGATGATTATAAATTTGACTTTATCGATAATTTTCAATTTTATTTCTTTGTTATGTCAGAATTTCTAGGGTACTTAAGCCTTGTAGTTTTTATGCAGTTTCTAATCTTCACATAATAGAATGTGAATGTATTTGTTTTTATGGGAAATCATCAGATGATTTGATAAAAATACTGCATTTTAAAATTTTGTAGTATTACGTAATGCATGATAGATAATTTTCATATGTTCGATCTCTTCTTATTATCTCTTAATGATATATAATTGTTTCGGGTAAATTGAGATAGATTATAGAATCACAAAAGACTGATCATTTTACATGTTTGGATTTTAAATTGGTTGCCATAAATTTTGGCAAGATACGCTAACCTTCAGAGCACCCAATTTCACTATAAGATTTTGCTCACTATTTGTATTTGTTTACTGTTTTGTTTTTCATGTTCAGCTTTTGAGTACTGTTTTGGATATATCTTTTATTATATGTGGGGTGCGTCTTTTTACCACAGAATACTACAGAACACCACAGAATACCACAGAACACCACAGAACTCGATAAAATATCGTTTTTTCTTTCATAAAATTAACTGAAATATTATTTTATGTGTAATTATTGGTTATTTGATATAATTACGTCTGAAAACCACATATTTATTCAACGTTGTGTCTCGTCGTATGCGGATGAAGTTTTCGATGAAAACGGCGATAGCACAGAACACCACAGAACTCTATAAAATATCCTCTTTTATTGAATAAACTAAATATAATAATATTTTGTGTGAAATTATGACTTATTGGATAAATTATGTATGAACACCATATATTTGTTCAATATTACGTCTCGTCGTACCCGGATGAAGTTTCGCTAAATACGGAGATACCACAGAACACCACAGAACTCGATAAAATATCCTTTTTTATTGATAAAACGAATATAAAAAGTTATATGCACGTAAAAATGTCTTATTGTATAAAAAAATAGCTCTTTAAACCTCAAATTTGTTCCTAGATTTGTTCATCCTCATGTCTTGTTGAGAGATCAGTTGACGTTTTTCATGAAAAAGGCAGGACCACAGAACACCACAGAACTTTACGTAACACTTTATTGAATTCAAAGAGCTATTTTAAATGTTTATATGTGGTAATATGCTGAAAATATAGTTATTGTTATGCACAATATATAAAAAGAAATATTTCTTTCGTGATTAACGCTCATGACGACCCACATTAAACTTGAATAGAGTTGTACTTCATTGGGGATTCCGAGTTGTGTGTGTGTCTATGTTTGTGTTTTTTCTCTTAAAGGGCTACCTTCTTGAAGTCATCTGTTATAGTACTGTAGAAGATCCTAGTTGAGAAATTTAATATTTAAAACAAGGAAGTTCCAGTTCAAAAACATATTTATTAATATTATAAGTTGTTTAAAATAAATGTTTCTTTTAAATAATTTTCATCATAGTCATCAAACAATAAAACACGCTTGTTAATTAATAAAGCGCTGTCACGGAGAAACCTTACCAAAATTGATTTATGGCCCGGGCACTACACTTATAAACCGCCCCTTATAAACCCATGGGGGATTATTTAGAATGGTGCTACTAATTAACATCAATGAAGATCAAACTCAGCACGGATGTATAACTGTGAAATGTTTTTTTTAATTTGTTAAGAATAGAATACTCTAATAGATTTCTTAAAAATAAAAAAAAAACATCAGAACATGTATATCATTCTTATCTTATAATTTACAAAATATTTTACATAAAAATACATAGTTAAAACTAACAACAAATATAATACAATTCCACATTGAAATGTATATAACTGAGTTACTTTTCTATTTTCAAATTCAAATTAATTATGTAAGGCCTTAGTAATGTATATATATATATGTAATTTTTTTTTCGTCTGTCAGATGAGATGTAAAACTGGTGCCTCGTGTACAGTATTCCATAAACTGGCACGTTAAAGACCACATTGGCAGTATTCGATAAGAGAAGGCGCACGCGCCGCTGCCATGGCACGTCCCGTACTTGCTGCTAGTGTCTCGGTTCTCTAGCTGGATGCAGCTTGATAGAAAAATCTACTTCCACTAAGTCTTTTCGGTTGCGGTATTTCTGACTAATTTTGTCATTTCACTCATAGTATTTATGGCCTATTAATCCACAAAAATACAAATAAATAGTTTTAAAAAAAATTCAATAAAATCCATTAGGCAATAAGTCCGTGCGAGACCGTTTTACGGTAGTCAAGGACGTTAAAAACCCCCATAAGTAAGTTAAATTGTTAAAGAAGTAAAATTTTAACTTCGTATAGAATTTCCCTTTTGCTCGACTGTTGTATTGTTTGTAAATTTAAATAATAAAACAAGCACATAAAATATATTAGAATAATACTATTTAAATGTTCTATTTTACGTATAAGCCTATTTTTTTTATTTAAAACACTACTTTGTATATTTTTTGTTCGTAATCAAACGACCTTCAATGAATTTTGTTTGTTTGTTTGTTTGTTTTTCTCACTTTTTGAATTACCAAACAAAATAATGGTTATGTCTGTATATTCATTTTTTGTATTTTTTTCTTCTTTAACTTCTCAAGAAAACCTGTTAAATCTTAGTAGCATGTGACATATTAGCTTCATGTAAATTCGGCTTTCGCTTTTTGTTTATTCATTTTTATATTTTACTTAACAATTAAATACACACTTTAAACTAATTTATCGAGATTAAATTCAATAACACTATGCAAACCGCAAGTTAATATGTTCGATCTCTTCTTATTATCTCTAATGATACATAATTGTTTTCGGGTAAATTGAGCAAAAAGGTAAAAACCAAACTCTACAATATAGTTCATGTTGTAAGTGATAAAATGGCTAATTTAATATTTAAGAAAATATTTCAATTACAGTTTTTCGTATTTGTTAAATCCTTCAAGCTTTAAAATACTTTTTATCCTGATCTAATAAGAAGAAGTAAAGATGTACAAAATTGTATATTAATGCCCTTTTGACCTCGCTAGATAGAATCATGGCCTCAATTTTATTTCTTGGATTATTTCATGATTTATAGGGTATTCTTAGTATTTTTTTAATGCATTCTTATCTTTACAAAATAAAATGTATATATCGGTGTTTCTTTTATCAATTAATTAGAAAATTTGATAATAAAAAGGCATTTTTAGATTGTGTTACGTTATCTTACGTAATGTATATGTTAGAAAGACTTGTTCGGTTCAATTTTATCTCAATATATTTTGTTTTGAAAGCTATATGAAATTTTGAAAAATAATAATACAATAGAAAAACTAAAAGCTAAATGAAATTTTGAAAAATGTATATAAAAATACAATAGAAAAACAATTCAGTTACATTCCAATAAAGGTCATCAACAGCTGTAATAGTTGAAAATAATTCTAGAAGTTAATAATCTCATAAATTGTTTTGCAAAAACAGAGGCATATAATTACATATCTCTGGCAAAAATAAGACTCTTCTATATATTTTTTTATATTTCACAGTCTGAAAATATTATTAAGTATAATAAAGTTGTTCCAAAATAAAACAAAACCAATTTTGATCCTGCAGACGACGAAATCTGTTTGGGGTTGTTCAAGTTCGTCTATGAAGAAGTCCGAGACTTACCAAAAGCATATTAATTGAACGATGGCAGACGATGCCTGATCCATATAATACAACAAGAAATGATATGGGTTACACCCATATCCAGAGATGTTCGATTTATATGTTATAGGTGTATCCGATTTGGTTTAATAGCTTTTTTTTTAAATTTGTTTTATTTAAAATTTCATCATATGCTGTAAAGGGTTACAAATATAGAAGATTGTGGAAAGCAAGAAACAATCATCTTGGTTATAATATCTCAACTTTGAGAAGAGTCCTGTAAAAAAGCAAGCTTTAATTTATACACGTGTGCCCCACCCCCACCCCCTCCATACCATATGTGTTTTTATATTTCAACAGATTATTTTATTTACGTGTTTTCGATATTAACAGATTTACCAAGCATACAGTTAACATAAAATTGATAATTTACATACAACTACATATACTTTGTAGTTTTGTTGTACATGTACATGTATTACAGAACGTTTATTGCCATTATGTATTGAAACCCACTGCCTAAGATATAGAAATGTTTTTCTGCGAGCACCAAAGCAGTTATACAATAATATAAACAAATTGAATATTAAATTTGTTTTAATTAAATGTTTATAGTTTAAAATTTACTGAATAAGCAAAGTATATACTTTAGAGAGCAACAACTCTCTATCTATGTGTGTACTACGACGGACGCACAAGAACAATAATACATTTGATTTAATATCACCATGTATATAAAATGATTGCTAATTTGTATTTATTAAAGAAATTAATTAAAATTTCTTCCTCTTCGTCTTTTTTACACTTCATAAAAGCCCGCAAAAATCTAGCGTGTTAATACATGTAATATGCGCTTTAATTTGCCCTGTACTTCAAATAAACAAGAAAGATATGGGTTAAACCTTTATTCGAACGTAACTGAATTTTTTTCTGTTGCATTATTATATATATAACTTGCTTCGTTAAAATATCTTAACATCAAATTTTTTAAATCTTGAATTAAATAAAAATCTATATCTTTTGTGCTTTTTTATTATTGAGAAATTTCTTTTCCCTACTAATTTCTACCACATTTTTCACTGATTCAGACATCAATTTTTTTAAATAACATGCCTGTTTGAAAATCTAATTTTGTATATATAGTTTCTTCTCACACAGCCAATAATACAATTGGTACAGAGAAAGTAACAAATAAACAAACAAAACAACAGGCTATATACAATATATATCAAAATCATAATCTAATTTAGCCATTTTAGCGGCTTATTATGCGAGTCTGATTGGTCTTTCATTTTTACCTTTCATCAAAGTTCAGTGTCAGGTAATAAATAATCAATTAGCAAATAAACAAGGCACATCTAATATACAATTACATCACAGAAATATCTCTGCCCCCTCCCTAAAACCACCACTACCACACACGAATCGTTCACGAGAGTTTGGGATTTCGAAACCGTCAATAAACAAAACCCAGGGAAATTAAATTTAATGTTCAAGATGACTAATTTTCTGCGTAAAAGTTCCATTTTCTACCTTATAAATTATGAAATAATCCAGAAATAAGTTTTCTGGATGAGTGGTGACAAGCGCGTTAAACAAAATCTAAACATGCACTTTTATTGTCAAATTATCTAAGTAACTAATAAAAGAAACCGAAAAATGTACACTTTATCATGTTAAAATAAGAATGCATAAAAAATTACGAAGCTTGACATATAAATCACGAAATAATCCAAGAAATACAATTGAAGCGATGCAATACATTACGTAATATAACATAACACAATTTTTAAATGCCTTTTTCTTATCAAATCAAATAACTAATTAATAAAAGAAACTAAAGTTTATACATTTTATTATGTCAAGAATAGAATGCATTAATAAAAATACTAGGCTTACCCTATAGATAGTAAAATAATACAAAAATAAAAATTGAGGCGGATCTGTTCATATTACCGAGATACTTGTAATATGCAATTATGTACATCTTTACTTCTTATTAGATCAGGACAAAAAAAAACGTATTTTAAAGCTTGAAGGATTTAACAAATACGAAAAACTGAAATTGAAATGTTTTCTTTAATATTAAATTTGCCATTTTATCACTTACAACATGAACTATATTGTAGAGTATGGTTTTTACCTTTCTGCTCAATTTACCCGAAAACAATTATATATCATAAAGAGTTAATAAGAAGAGATCGAACATATGAAAATAATTAACATTTTCGATATAAAATTTTACAAACTGCAGCTCATCTAGAGCTATCGTTCATAATACTTAAATTGCACTATGAAATAATTATATAAACAAACAGACGGTAAAATCTAATAAAAATTGTACACAATTTGAAAGGTGTATTGCCAATTAACAGAATTACGATCACGTGACTTGCTGTTTCGAGAGGTGAAGTGTCATGAGGGTAAAAGTGTTGGAAAGACAAATGTTTACTGTACAATAAAAATACATTGACCTTTTCGAAATAACACATAGTCACGTGGTTCTGTGGAAAAAAGGGGGGTATGATCGTCAAAAACAATAATTTCTAAAATTATTTTCAACTATTTACACCTTTATTCCAATGTAACGGAATTGTTTTTCTATTGCATTATTATATACATTTTTCAAAATTTTAAAATTTCATTTAGCTTTTTAAAATTTCTGTTTGTTTAAAGGACTTCATATACGATCTTTATAGAGGTATGTTTAATCTAATTCTATAAGTATCTAAATATAACTTGCTTCTTTAAAATAGTTTAACATAAAAAATTTAAATCTTGAATTAAATAAAAATCCATACCTTTAGTGTTTTTTTGTTATAAAGACATTTATTTTCCCTACCTACTAGCTTTTATTCTCATAAACCAAGCATTTAGGTACAGAGAAATACTATGTACAATATATACAACATTACAGACACACAATACAGCACAAAACAGTGTCACAAATGACACATAACACATTCAATAAATATAATAAAGAGAACATGTAAGTTTTAGCCGGGAGGACACGTTTTTTTATTTATGATTTTTATCAATTTACATAGTTTAATTAATTTGAATCTATTTCTTGTTGCCATAATATCCTTGAACTTTAAAATATTTGGGTTTCTAGTCAGCTGTTTACTGATCAGTTTCTTTCTATCATCTAATAAGCATCGACATTCGAGAACATAGTGAAATTCGTCTCCTATGCTTTCGTTACACAGGTTACATTTTCTATTTTGTCGTTCGACGTTATTCCATCTTCCTGTTTCAACAGGAAGTTTATGATTGCATGTTCTAAATTTACAAAGTGTTATAGAATCTTTTTTGTTCAATGTTTCAAAATAATGCTCAAACTCTAAAGTGTCTTTAAAAATCTTATAATTTTCGGCTTTAGAACAGTTTTGAACTTCGTCGTGCCAGCTTTGTCGAAACTGATCAGTTAAACTTTCCATAATTCTTTTATTTAGCCATTCAGAACTTTGAAAGTGTTGCGAATTCCAAATGTTCGTGTGTCCACATTCGTTAAAAATACTTTTGATGTGTGCAAGCCAAGAAAAATTTACATTTTGGGTATTAAACAGATGTAGCATCAGCTTATAAATTAATATGCATAGTTTTGTCTGTTTTCCAGACAGTAATTTTGACCAATATGATAACATTCTTAATTTAATGTCAATATATAAAGGGAATCTACCTAATTCACCATATACAAAACAGTTTGGCGTAGAAGATTTTAAATTAAGTAAAAGTTTGCAAAATTTCAGGTGAACCTTTTCGATCAGGTGACAGTTTTTAAAGCCCCACGTTTCGCAACCATACAACAATATTGGCTTAACCATTTTATCAAATAAGTCAACTGGCAGGAAATTGAAAGTTTATGATACTTTCCTAATTTAAAGACTTCATACATTGCATTTGTTCCCTTTTCTGCTTGTGCTTTGATTGCTAAGTTAA
Source organism: Limnoperna fortunei (assembly GCA_944474755.1). Lineage (NCBI taxonomy): Eukaryota > Metazoa > Mollusca > Bivalvia > Mytilida > Modiolidae > Limnoperna > Limnoperna fortunei. Next base: position 38,335,021 of record OX104121.1, on the reverse strand, counting down.
AATTACCAGTTTTATTTAATTTGGTTCCAAGATAGTTAAAATCCTTGACAATTTCAAGTTCACTGTTTGTATATACAAATCGCAGGTTATTTGGTAATCTGCCGTTTGCAAAACACAAAATTTTTGTTTTTTCTATATTAACAGTAAGATGCCATTCATTGCAGTATTCGTAGAAGCTGTTTAATTGTGATTGGAGGCCATCTGCTGTTTTAGACATTAGAACTGTATCGTCTGCGTATAAAAGTGCAAATAATTTTGCATATGCCCCTAAAATTGATTCTAAGTCTTCAGAAATGGATACAAGGCCGATGTTGTTTTGATTTTCTAAGAAAGATTCCAAATCATTTAAAAATATGGCAAATAGGAAAGGAGACATGTTTTCACCTTGTCTCACCCCATTATTACAGGGGAAATAATCAGATATTTCATGGTTAAAAACAATATTTGATTTAATGTTTTTATACATGTTCTGAATGACATTAAGCATCTTTCCATTTATATTATTTAGTATTAATTTATGCCACAAGCCTGTTCTCCACACTTTATCGAAAGCGTTCTCAAAGTCTATAAAGGCACAGAAAAGTTTCCTTCTTTTAAGTTTAAGAAGTTCGAATAGTCCATGTAAGGTAAATAGATTGTCGATAGTGCAGTAACCTTGACGAAAACCACTTTGGTTTTCATTTAGGACAGAGAAGTTTTCAGAATATTTATTTAATCTGCTTGTAAGTACAGCGGTAAAAAGTTTTCCTAAACAGCTAACTATTGTAATAGGACGAAAGTTTTTAGGGTCTTTACTATCTCCTTTATTTTTGTAAATAGGTTTAATGTTTCCAATAAGCCAACTTTCGGGTACTATTCCTGTTTCGAATACTAGATTGAACAACTTTTCATAAATACCAATAAATTCATTTGATGTTGTTTTTATGTACTCGTTAATTATTTGGTCTTCACCACTGGCTTTATTATTTTTTAGATTCGAGATACATTTAAAAATTTCCTCTTTTTCGATGTGCATGTTAATTTCATCATTTATCTGGTTTAAGACTTGGTCGTCTAGGTCTGGGAAATCAGCATTATTATTATTAGGTTCCTGATTCAAATCTCTAAAGAATTCAAATAACTTTTCGAGAGGGATGTTTGGCTGCTTTTTAAAATTATCTCTTCTCAAAACTTTCCAAAACTCCTTAGAATCTTTTTTCCTCATACCTTTAAGTTTTCTAGACATATTTTTGGAGTAGTCCTTTTGACTTTTGTCCATAATATTTTTATATAGTTTTTCTGATTCTGAAAGCCTAAGTTTATTTATTTCGGTCCTACGTTTTGAATATTTACGCTTGAATTTTCTATAGTTTTGTCTTGCATATTTACATTCAAAGTTAAACCAGGGTTTGTGATTTACTTTATTTTTTATGTTCTTTTTAGGCTGTTTATAGGTCCCAAAAGTTGTTTTAGCACTTTCAATAAAAATCTCACCAAGTTGTTTTACTATTGAGTCAATTTCGTTAATTGTCATATTAGTATTGTCCCCTTGTAGTTTATCAATCAAGATATCTTTCTGAGCCCTACTTATATTTCTTTGAAATTCATCGACTTTGCTAACATCCCATTTTTTTACATTTACAATGTTAGACCCTTCTTGGGTGATCATGTCTTTAACATCATCGTTTTTCATTACACAGTTAATACAGATAGACAGTGGACAATGTACATCGGAAAATAATTTTGAAAATTCTAAAACATTACAGCTAAAAAATCTATTTACAAACATAGCATTACTTATACAATAGTCAACTACACTTGCATTTCTGCAAGTATAATTTCCGTCCTTGTCACCTTCAATCCTTCCATTTAGTATAAAAAATTTATTCCCTCTACAAAAATCTAATAAGAGTGAACCAAACTTATTTTTTGCTAAATCTTTATTCTTTCGTTTACGAGTAATACCAGCTGAATCAAGAAAAAAGACACCGTTTTCAATAAATTCATTTGCAGTGTTTGATTGATCATTATCTTCAAATTGAATAAAATCACTTTCGATAGATGTTCGGCTATTGAAGTCGCCAACTAGTGCTACGTGTTTGTACTGAGATGACAAGGACAGATATTCATTTTCGATTTCGCTGAAAGCATCTGGTGATGAATAATTTGTATATTCGGGTGGAATATATACAATACCAAAAAGAGCATCATTTTCAAGACCAAGTATTGTTGAATCAATTTTAAACCAAAGTACAAATTTGCATTCAGTTTCTATAATTTTTATAAACCTATCAAGCTTTTCCTTATATCCTAACATGATTCCACCTGATTTTACCTTTGCGATCTTTTTACGATTTTTAAGTTTGAAAATATACCCAGGGAGTTTTATTATATCCTGGTCATCTGTTTTTTGTTTCGACTATACATAAAATATCGTGCCTATATATTAATTCTTCAAATTCAGGATATTTTGATCTCTTGTTAATGCCACAACAGTTTAGTGATAGTATTTTCAATTTCTCTTGCGTTATACATTGGTTGTTAGTAGGATTGTCAGTTAATGACGCATCACAAGGGGAATTTTGTTTGATTTCAGGTTCATCAGATAGTATTTTATTATCAAAAGAAGTAATAGGTGGAATATCAGTTTGGTTCAAATTAGCAAAGTTTGCAAAAGAGTTAGATGGATTAACTTTAACATCATCACCAGAGCTAGCGATATTATTACAACAGTTGATCATTGCATTACTTTGATTTATACAAATATAATTTACATTTTCTATGTTACACAATAATTCATTTTCTTTATTTACAAAGTTAAAGTTATGAAACGAACAACGGTCTCCCGGGCTGTCCTAGGCGGTGACTTCAAGAGTATCAATAAGTGGGGATGAACCTTGTCTCTGTCTTTTCTTTGGGTTCGCTGGAGTTCGGAATTTCTCAGGGGTGTTCCCTCTCTGCGTTTCAGCAATGATTTCGGGTGTAAACTTTGCTGTGAGTGAGCGTTGCAGTGGCACATTCTCAGCTGGAAGGATATAGAGTTCTCCGTCAATATAAAGCTTATCGCGGCTAAGATTGCATCTCGCCCTTCTCGCTTTGCTTCTTTTAGTACAGGATATAGTTTCTTGCGCTGGTTTACAATTTCTGTTGGGAACTGTTCACTTATCCCAAAGGGGGTCCCTCGAAGTCGATATGCACTTTGTAAAACCAGTTCTAGGTCTTTATGGTAGATGAAGCGTGCAACTATAGGTCGGGCATTGTTTCGGCCGCGGCGTCCAAACCTATGAACGTTACCAAATTCAACGAAGTGACTGATTCCTAATAGCTGGCTCAGAAAACCACGTAGTTTATTTTCAGTATTCTCATTTGGTGTATGAGCTATACCTGAAAAAACTAAATTGTTTTTCATGCTACGGCATTGAAGATCTAATACCTTATCCTGGAATTCGGATAATTGTGACTTTAGGTTACGGATTGTTTCAGCTTCGGTAACTGGTTGAATAACAGGCTGGACAATTGGTCTTTCCTCTAAGACTTTTATTCTGGTGTCCTGATGTATAACATTTCGTGTGTTCTTTTGGATTCGAGTGTTCATATCATCAAAAAGGTTGCCGATCCCTTGACAGCCTACTTCACATTCCGTTATCCTTTTGTGCATGTCGGAAGTTTTCTCTTCGAGTGTTCTTACTCGTGCAGAAACCGATAGAAACTCTTGCCTCATTTCGTCGAGTCTTTTTCCAAAGTTGTTTTCCATGCTTTCCATTCTTCCTTCTATTTTGGTAACCATCTCTAAGATAAGGTTAAGTAAAGAGTTCTCATTTGGAGCCTCAATGACATTTCTGTTTTCATTCAATACTTGTGACGTTGATTTCGTGGAGATGATAGCCGGTTCTGATTGGTCAAATGGTAAGGTAAAGAGTTCAGACTTACTACATTTACTATCAAAGTCCAAAGTCCAATTTCATTAAAGCGATCGTGAACTGCTCTCAATAAACATAAACATCACCCCTGGGTATACAAGCCTGGTCACAATGAACGATTTTAAATTACAATACGATGAAAAAAAGTCAAAAATGGGTTTTTAGAACCAGATTTCCAAAATAAAATCTAATACGACATATCGTTCATCTACTGTAATATTTACGGTTTTGTGAAATTTTAAGTCCAAAATCGCAATTTAGTTATCCAAAATCCATTGGTTTTTTTCAGGGAAAGAAAAACACCGACATATCTATTTGTATCACGTGACTCGAACCTACCAAAATCTATGACATTTTTCAGTTATTTAGAAATCTGATTTCCTAAATAACATGCCTTTTTAAAAATCTTATATTCTTATACAAATAATAATCTAAATTAGCATTTTCGTGGCTAATTATGTGAATCTAAATGGTCTTTCATTTTAACCTTTCAAAGTTCAGTGACATAAATAAGCAATTAGCAAATAAACAAGGCACATCTAATTTCCAATTAACAATTACATCACAGAAATATCTCTTACCCCCCCCCCCCCCCCTTTTTCCCACCACCACGCACACACGCCTCGTTCTCGGCCAATCTCGTGCGAGAGAGTTTGGGATTTAGAAATCGTTAATAATCAAAACACATGGAAATTAAATTTAATGTTCAAAGATTGATGAATTTTCTACATAAAGGTTTCATTTTCTGCCCTAATTATGAAATAATCCAGAAATAACACTGAAAATTATCGATCAAGGCTTTCTGGATGAGTGGTCACAAGCGCGTTAAAAATACTGTTCGGCTAATGATGATGCACGAGGGGAACGTCATGCATTACGCAATACAACACAATTTTAAATGCATTATTTTTATCAAATCATCTTGTGAATTCCTATAAAAACAAAAACATTCACATTCTATTATGTGAAGATCGATTAGAAACTGCATAAAAGCTTAATTGAAAATTATCGATAAAGTCAAATTTGTAATCATCTACATTTTATATAAAGATACGAATGCAAAAAAAGATATGAAGCTTGCTCTATCAATCGTGAAATAATCCAAACAAAACAAAATATATTGAGATAAAATTGAACCGAACAAGTCTTTCTAACATATACATTACGTAAGATAACGTAACACAATCTAAAAATGCCTTTTTATTAATTTTCTAATTAATTGATAAAAGAAACACCGATATATACATTTTATTTTGTAAAGATAAGAATGCATTAAAAAAAATACTAAGCATACCCTATAAATCATGAAATAATCCAAGAAATAAAATTGAGGCGATGATCCTATCTAGCGAGGTCAAAAGGGCATTAATATACAATTTTGTACATCTTTACTTCTTCTTATTAGATCAGGATAAAAAATGTATTTTAAAGCTTGAAGGATTTAACAAATACGAAAAACTGTAATTGAAATATTTTCTTTAATATTAAATTAGCCATTTTATCACTTACAACATGAACTATATTGTAGAGTATGGTTTTAACCTTTTTGCTCGAAAACAATTATAGCTAGCATCGCAGATGCGAGCTATACGATTACATGCGTGTGTGTAAAAAAAGTCACGTGATCCATATGAACAAATCCATTTTAGTCTGGGATCCTGACTAAATATTCTCAATACCGTAAGCGGACTTCTGGTTCGAATATACAGTCAGGTCACCAGCAATGATAGACTGGTTCTCGGCCTTAGCGTGATTACGCATGCTCCATCCACAAATATCGCGGGACGAGATTTGATGGATGGGAACCGGTCTACAGCAATGAATCCGGTCAAAATTTTGACCGGTTTTGCAACATTCGGAATGCCTCAAAATTTACGTCAGTAATAACTGTAAACTGTCGTAATTCCGATACAAAGCATTATGACGTAACGTCCGGCGTCCGGTAATCAAATTCAAATAAAAATACAGTTTATCAAAAGAATGCTTTTATAGATTTTATGTTTTATTGTGGAAATAACTCTAAGGGAATGGTCCGTTTAACTCGAAAGCTGTAAACCAAGAAGCAGGTAGCTACATTTTGTATATTCTGGTACCCTGACGATGATATCCTCTTTAGCCTAAGCGGTCTTCGGATATAACGTCAGGTCAGGAGCATTGGATTCCAACGGTGAGAGCGTTGAAATTTGACGTTCGGGCATTCTCTAGACTAACCATTTTGTAATACAGATAAGTTCAAGTAGACCGAACGTATTGTGACGTCATTCTCTTTATGACGTTCATTGTTTACATTTCTTAGCTGAGTTTACATTGAGATTTCAAAATTTAAACGTAAAGTTAAAATGTAATTTATATTTAAATTTTATAAAGAAAATGTATTCCCGGCTTAAAGAAAATTGACATGTGCATGTGATATTAAATGGCGTCATATTATCAACCAATGAAAATGCTTATATCGGAGGTCCTGACCTGGTGTTATATTTGAAGTGAAGCTTGCGTCAATGAAAAATATTGCACCAGGAGACCAGGTTACATTTTGTACTTTATGTTAAATTGTATTCTAACAGAAATTTTCAACGCGCGAAAAGTTAGCTAAAACATGGCGGTTTAAAAAACCAATCAAACTTGATAGTAAACTGGTGGTGACCTGGGGTTATATTTGAAAGTGAAGCTTGCGTAAATGAAAAATATTGCACCAGAGAACCAGGTTAAAATCCATTTCAGATGGTAGCTGAGCTATCCGAAGAAAATATTGTAGACGAACGAAAAAATATATTTAAAAGTAGACAAAAATAATTTTGACATCGATAAAATTAAAGTGTTTATTTTTTAAATTACTACAAAAATGTCAGACAAAATTTTTTCAACCTGACACGCTGTATTTGAAATTGAGTTTTGTGACGTACGTCAACAATACATTAGATATACGACGTCACGTCATCAATGGAATGTAGAGGCACCGTTAGGGTGCTCTGAAGTAACGATATGAACAATGTGCGATGCTCGCATTAAGGCTGCGCCTACTTTCATATTATATCATTAAGAGATAATAAGAAGAGATCGAACATATGATAATACTTTAGCATTCCGTCACCAGGAAAATCACCAGACAATGCGCATGCGCAGTTGTGACGTCACATCGCTACTTTCGCTTTTGGACTAGTCTGGGATCCTGACTAAATATTCTCAATACCGTAAGCGGACTTCCGGTTCGAATATACAGTCAGGTCACCAGCAATGAATCCGGTCAAAATTTTGACCCGGAATGCCTCAAAATTTACGTCATTATTAACAGTAACTGACGTAACTCCGATACAAAGCATTATGACGTAACGTCCGGCGTCCGGGTAAACAAATCAAATAAAAATACAGTTTATCAAAAGAACGCTTTTATAGATTTCGAATGTGGAAATAACTTACAGAGATTTGTCAGTTTAATTCGAAAGCCGGAAAACAAGAAGCAGGTAGCTACTTTATTAAATTGTACTCTGACATAAATTTCCAACGGAACGAAACGCGCGAAAAGTTAGCTAAAACATGGCGTTTCAAACAACCAATCAAACCGGGTAGTAAACTGGTGGTGACCTGGGGTTATATTTGAAAGTGAAGCTTGCGTAAATAAAAAATATTGCACCAGGGGACCAGGTTAGCTTTTGGACATCTTGATGGGGATAATGTGTTACATCGACATTGATTCAAATTATTTTAATTATATCAATCAATTTTATACTGTGGTTTCATTTTTATTCGTGGTGTACCAATTTTCGTCGTTTTCGTGGGTGGGGACAGACCACGAAATTAAGAATTCAACGAATAATAACCTCTAGAAATCTATAATGACGGTAAGCTGACATGAGAAACTGCTATGGGACGGTTGTTTACATGGATAATGACAACTGATGTTCAGGATGCATCGTTTTATTGATATGTTTTCGATAGATATGACAAGTTTGCATTATGAACAACTTTAGTGTGTTTACGACACTAAACAGAAATAAAATTAATAAAGAAACATCGTTGCTATTTTTAATTGCGTAATCCCGTCAGTAATGAACGTACTTCCTGTTGTGTCTTTTCGTTATAAAATTTTGATGCATACACAAATATTTTAGTAACTTTTTTAATTGAAATAGCGATCGAAAAAGCAATCTATTTTGTAACACATTTTATACTGATTTCCATCTTAAAAAACTACTAATTATATATTCAAGTTTATTGTCAAACAAACAAACTTAATCTTTGCCCCAGGGAACGTATGACGAATTGACAATGAACTGTTTATTTAGATTGGTTATAATACAATGACATGTTTATTAATTTTGTTAATTATGTTTACGGCTACAAAACAAAATCTGTTTAATCTTTATTACTTCATATTCCTTTGAAAACAAAAAGTCAATACCCCGTTTTTAAGACAGGTAGTTAGATGTACACTATTACGTGATATAAGGTATCGCGTGATTTTATTTAGGGAACTTTACTCATCTTTTAAAATTGTGTTTACAAACGACATAAAACGACAAAAAACAAACCCCTTCCGTAAATTTATGTTTAGTGTGGGCTTTGCCCTTCGCTACAACAAAAAACAGGTGTCGTTTTGCATCGTCTTTTTAAGCCGTCCCATTTCGCCAATTTCCACTAAAGTACCGTAAATTTCTTTGAAATCCCGTGATCAGCATAACAATTGTCACCTCACGAGAACGATTATGTCTTGAAAATGATGAATCAGAAAATATACAGACTAACATTGTATGTGAATACCGAAAATTTTTTTTTTCCGATTCCGCGAAACACGAATTTAAGAATCCCACGAAATGTCTTTTTTCCTCCGACCACGAAAATTGATACCCACGAAAATAAATGAAACCACAGTAGTATCCAAAAGTAGCATTAACAATTCATTCATGGAATTATTAATTTCAACCTATTTTTTGGATGTGGATTGCGTAAATATGGTTACTGAAGTGTAAAGTAAGGTATCTAACTTAATATAAGTTTATTTTGATATCCGATTAACAATGACCTCCTTGTTTCTTGAGCATGTTAGCAAAATTGAAGTCGGTAAAATGCAATTTTTGTGTCAGACGCGACACTCTATCAAGGAAGTCATGAAATGTCCCACAGGCATTCTAATGTAACTCAGAAACTATAACAAAAAGAAAAATATCTTTTGGATTTTAATCTCTCTACAATCTCTTTATAATCAATTACTTAGGACTGTACATCTACCTCCAGGCTCTCTACAATTCATTACCAGTGTCTGAGTATCTATCACCAGGGTAAGTATACCAATCACAATAATCAGATTACCTATAACAAGGGTCTGTACACCTATAACCAGTGTCCAGGTCTGTACACCTATAACCAGTGTCCAGGGTCTGCACACCTATAACCAGGGTCTGTACATCTATCACCAGGGTCTGTATACGTATCACCAGGGTCTGTACACCTATCACCAGGGTCTGTACACCTATAACCACGGTCTGTACATCTATCACCAGGGTCTGTACACCTATCACCAGGGTCTGTACACCTATAACCACGGTCTGTACATCTATCACCAGGATCTGTTCACCTATCTCCAGGGTCTGTACACCTATCACCAGGTTATGTACACCTATAACCAGGGTCTGTACATCAATCACCAGGGTCTGTACAGGGTCTGTACACCTTTAACCAGGGTCTGTACACCTATCGCCAGGGTCTGTACATCTATCATCAGGGTCTGTACATCTATCACCAGGGTCTGTACATTTATCACCAGTGTCTGTTCACCTATCACCAGGGTCTGTACACCTATCACCAGGTTATGTACACCTATAACCAGGGTCTGTACATCAATCACCAGGGACGTACAGGGTCTGTACTAAGTACACCTTTAACCAGGGTCTGTACATCTATCACCAGGGTCTGTACACCTATCACCAGGGTCTGTACATCTATCACCAGGGTCTGTACATCTATCACCAGGGTCTGTACATCTATCACCAGGGTCTGTACATCTATCACCAGGGTCTGTACAACTATGACCAGGGTCTGTACACCTATAACCAGGGTCTGTACACCTATCACCATGGTCTGTACACCTATAACCAGGGTCTGTACATCTATCACCAGGGTCTACATCTTTAACCAGGGTACAGGCTCTGTATACCTATAACCAGAGTCTGTACATCTATCACCAGGGTCTGTACATCTATCACCAGGGTCTGTACACCTATAACCAGGGTCTGTACACCTATCAACAGGGTCTGTACACCTATAAGAAGGGTCTGTACATCTATCACCAGGGTCTGTACATCTTTAACCAGGGTCTGTACACCTATCACCAGGGTCTGTACACCTATTACCAGGGTCTGTACATCTATCACCAGGGTCTCTACATCTATAACCAGGGTCTGTACACCTATCACCAGAGTCTGTACATCTATCACCATGGTTTGTCCAACTATCACCATGTTCTATACACCTATCACCAGGGTCTGTAAACCTATAACCAGGTTCTGTACACCTATAACCAGGGTCTGTACATCTATCACCAGGGTCTGTACACCTATCACCAGGGTCTGTACACCTATCACTAGGGTCTGTACACCTATCACCAGGGTCTGTACATCTATCACCAGGGTCTCTACATCTATAACCAGGGTCTGTACACCTATCACCAGGGTCTGTACATCTATCACCATGGTCTGTCCAACTATAACCAAGGTCTGTACACAATCACCAGGGTCAATACATCTATCAGCAGGTTCAATACACCGATCCCCAAAGACTACATCTATAACCAGGGTCTGTACACCTATCACCAGGGTCTGTACACCTATCACAAGGGTCTATACACCTATCACCAGGGTCTGTAAACCTATAACCAGGTTCTGTACACCTATAACCAAGGTCTGTACATCTATCACCAGGGTCTGTACACCTATCACTAGGGTCTGTACACCTATCACCAGGGTCTGTACATCTATCACCAGGGTCTGTACACCTATCACCAGGTTATATACACCTATAACCAGGGTCTGTACATCAATCACCAGGGTCATACAGGGTCTGTACTAAGTACACCTTTAACCAGGGTCTGTACATCTATCACCAGGGTCTGTACACCTATCACCAGGGTCTGTACATCTATCACCAGGGTCTGTACATCTATCACCAGGGGCTGTACATCTATCACCAGGGTCTGTACAACTATGACCAGGGTCTGTATACCTATAACCAGGGTCTGTACACCTATCACCATGGTCTGTACACCTATAACCAGGGTCTGTACATCTATCACCAGGGTCTGTACACCTATAACCAGGGTCTGTACACCTATCAACAGGGTCTGTACACCTATGAGAAGGGTCTGTACATCTATCACCAGGGTCTGTACATCTTTAACCAGGGTCTGTACACCTATCACCAGGGTCTGTACACCTATCACCAGGGTCTGTACATCTATCACCAGGGTCTCTACATCTATAACCAGGGTCTGTACACCTATCACCAGGGTCTGTACATCTATCACCATGGTTTGTCCAACTATCACCATGGTCTATACACCTATCACCAGGGTCTGTAAACCTATAACCAGGTTCTGTACACCTATAACCAGGGTCTGTACATCCATCACCAGGGTCTGTACACCTATCACCAGGGTCTGTACACCTGTCACCAGGGTCTGTACATCTATCACCAGGGTCTCTACATCTATAACCAGGGTCTGTACACCTATCACCAGGGTCTGTACATCTGTCACCATGGTTTGTCCAACTATAACCAAGGTCTGTACACAATCACCAGGGTCAATACATCTATCAGCAGGGTCAATACACCGATCCCCAAAGACTACATCTATAACCAGGGTCTGTACACCTATCACCAGGGTCTGTAAACCTATAACCAGGGTCTGTACACCTATCACTAGGGTCTGTACACCTATCACCAGGGTCTGTACATCTATCACCAGGGTCTGTACGTCTTTAACCAGGGTACAGGCTCTGTATACCTATAACCAGAGTCTGTACATCTATCACCAGGGTCTGTTAATCTATCACCAGGGTCTGTACATCTATAACCAGGGTCTGTACATCTATCACCAGGGTCTGTACACCTATCACCATGGTCTGTACACCTACATGTATGACCAGGGTCTGTACACCCTATCATCAGGGTCTGTACACCTATAACCAGGGTCTGTACATCTATCACCAGGGTCTATACACCTTTAACCAGGGTATGTACACCTATAACCAGAGTTTGTACACCTATAATCAGTGTCCAGGGTCTGTACAACTATCACTAGGGTCTGTAAACCTATCACCATGGTCTGTACACCTATGACCAGGGTCTGTACACCCTGTCATCAGGGTCTGTACACCTATAACCAGGGTCTGTACATCTATCACCAGGGTCTGTACACCTTTCACCAGGGTCCAGGGTCTGTACACCTATAACCAGAGTCTGTACACCTATCCCCAGTGTCTGTACACCTATCACCAGGGTTTATACATCTATCGCCAGGGTCAATACATTTATCACCAGGGTCAATACACTGATCACCAGGGTCAATACACCAATCACCAGGGTCTATACACCTGTCACCAGGGTCTATTACTATGTCCAGGATCTAAACCCTATCACGAGGGTCTATACACCTATTACCTGGGTCAATACACCTATCACAAGGGTCTATACATCTATCACCAGAGTCAATACACCTATCACAAGGGTCTGTACATCTTTAACCAGGGTACAGGCTCTGTATACCCATAACCAGAGTCTGTACATCTATCACCAGGGTCTGTACACCTGTAACCAGGGTCTGTACACCTATCACCAGGATCTGTACACCTATCACCAGGGTCTATACACCTATCACCAGGGTCTGTAAACCTATAACCAGGTTCTGTACAGCTATAACCAGGGTCTGTACATCTATCACCAGGGTCTGTAAACCTATCACCAGGGTCTGTACACTTATCACCAGGGTCTGTACATCTATCACCAGGGTCTATACACCTATCACCAGGTTCTGTAAACCTATAACCAGGTTCTGTAAACCTATAACCAGGGTCTTTACATCTATCACCAGGGTGTGTACACCTATCACCAGGGTTTGTACATCTATCACCAGGGTCTCTACATCTATAACCAGGGTCTGTACACCTATCACCAGGGTCTGTACACCTATAACCAAGGTCTGTACACCTATAACCAGGGTCTATACACAGATCACCTGGTCTATACATCTATCACCAGGGTCTATACACCTATCACCAGGGTCTATAACCATGACCAGGGTCTATACACCTATCACCAGGGTCTGTACATCTATCACCAGGGTCTATACACGTACTACCAGGGTCTATACATCTATCACCAGCATCTATACACCTATCCCCATGGTCTGTACACCTATCACAAGGGTTTGTACACCTATCATTTATTAATTTTTTTTTCTTTTCTTTGGGTTATAATTCATTATTTTTTTTATTAATTTCAGATTTATACAGATTTTTATTTGAATGTGATAGCCTGGATTGCTTGAAGTGAAAAGATGTCCTCAAAACCAAAAGTATGTAAAATTTGTATACATGTAGCTTTGCATAGTGTATCTATCACCAGCACAGTCTTAAAAATGTGAAAAGGTCTACTACTTTCTTGGTTTTTGAGGTAGCTGCTAGTCTTTTTTCAAAGTATGTGTATATTTTACTTTTACCTCACATGGCTCAAAATGGCAAGTCAGAAGCATTGTGGTCTTTAATTTCTTTGTCATCTTATTACCTTATTTTGTCTACAATTCTTGAATGCTTGAGATTGGAGATCTCTGATCCTTATTTTTATTTCTTTTTATTTACTTTTGTTAACTGTGTGATATCTTCATTGTAAGGCATATATATTGATCATAATATTGTAATGCCGCCCCCCTTTTTCTTTTAATTTGGTAGAGTTGAATTGCGGAGCCACTATTATTGGTATTATTGAATGGATTAGTTGTAATGAAACTGTCCCTTAATTTGTTACAAAACATTGTTGGTAGTCGTTATTTGGTAGTGTAAAATGTCATATTTCGGTATTTGTGTCCGAGATGGTTATTGTCCCGTTTGCATAATATGGTTCTGAAGAAGTTGCTAATAAGAGTTTTTGTTGTTATATCAACCGGACAAGGTGCATTATAATTCAATACATTGTTCCTTTTTATTATGAAAAGGTGTGTAAAAACAAATTAGACATGGTTTGAATGTTTAGGTCCGGAAAAGTTGAACAAACTTGTTCACAAACGTAGATCTATTTCTATATACCTACGTAAAAGTAATCCTTTGAAATAATTGTAATATGGAGTAGGCATTGCCAAAATGCGAGCACAGACAATATAGTCTTTATTATCAATATATAATGTGCATTTCATAGTTGACGTTACTTCCGAACACCCTAAATGTGCCTCTAAATTCCAGTGGTCACGTGACGTCTAACCTGGTCCCTGGTGCAATATTTTTCATTTACGCAAGCTTCACTTTCAAATATAACCCCAGGTCACCACTAGTTTACTACCCAATTTGATTGGTTATTATTTAAAACGCCATGTTTGAGCTAATTTTTCGCGCGTTTCGTTCCGTTGGAAATTTATTTCAGAGTACAATTTAAATAAAGTAGCTACCTGCTTCTTGTTTTCCGGCTTTCGAGTTAAACTGACAAATCTAAGTTATTTCCACATTCGAGATATAAATCTATAAAAGCATTCTTTTGATACAATGTATTTTTATTTGATTTGTTTACCCGGACGCCGGCCGTTACGTCATAATGCTTTGTATCGGAGTTACGTCAGTTACTGTTAATAACGACGTAAATTTTGAGGCATTCCGAATGTTGCAAACCGGTCAAAATTTTGACCGGATTCATTGCTGGTGACCTGACTGTATATTCGAACCGGAAGTCCGCTTACGGTATTGAGAATATTTAGTCAGGATCCCAGACTAACGTGACGTCTTTCTCTGTAATGGTGACGTCACATGAAATGTAATTTGATTGTCAGTTTTTAAAGATCGATTTAGAGATTGCAAAAAATAGTATGAAATTTTTTTTTTTCATTTTAAATATAACATTAACTTTTTATCATTGTCAAATTTATTTTTAAGTTTTTCTTTAAAATTAAATTTAGTGCTTCTTCATTCACTTTGTTCCAGTTTTTTGACGATATCAACTTCCGGACGAAAAAAAATCAATATCAGCATTAAGAAGATTTGATCACGTGATTTCATTTTGATCACATGACACGTAATTGCCGTAGAGCTCACCGCTCTTCGCGGGCAGCGAAGCTGCCATCTGCGAGCTGTGCTCGCTAATAATTCTTATGTCACCGCGATTGTGTTTATATGTTTTATGCAGTGGTGCATGTTTGTTATAATCGAAAATAGACTGGAAAACATTTTATTTCAGTCAAACTGTTATTGTTTACAATTGGCAAGGACAAATGTTAGCCGACGTATTGATAAACCGTCAAATCTGATTGGCTAATAATAAGAAAGTTCTTGTTAGCTATTTTGTGATTGGTCAATTGCTGAATATAAGTAGCGGTTCGTCCCGGAAATGCCAATTGCGTCATTGACATTTCAATAAGTGTACAGAGCGGCAAAAATTCAAACTTCAAATATACTTGAATCAATTTTCACCATGTCGGATCAAATGTCGGAAGTGGCAAAAGTTAGTAATAATTAATTCTATTGAATTATTTACACCGTTTTACTTAAACATTAGATAATTACAGAATTTGTAGAGTTTCTCGAGGTGCAATTTGTCTGGTGCAAATTCATATAGGTGCAATTTGTTTGGTGCAAATTCGGGTGCAATTTGTCTGGTGCAATTCATAGGTGTAATTTGTCTGGTGCAATTCATAGGTGTAATTTGTTTGGTGCAATTCTAAGGTGCAATTTGTTTGGTGCAAATGTTTAGGTGCAATTCGCTTGTGCAAATGATGATAAGAAACTGAAGTAGTAAAGATGAGCGTCATTATCTAATTTTAGTGTACAAGTAACGTTAGTTATGTCGATGTTGAGAAATAGGCTTGTTTTAGCTTATACATATTAAATTATCTCTTTATTTTGAGTACGTCAGGGATTGTTGTATTCCCTTTAAAACAAATAAACACGTTAGACCTGAAATAGCCGATCTAGTAGATGTCCAGACCAGCGCCGTTCCAGCCATTCTCTCCGGATTTCCCTATTTATAATTTAATAAAATATTGAACTTTGATTGAAATTATTCTATTTTAAATCCTTGTATCCTATAGCGTGTTCTGTTGGTGAAGTATAAAACTCGCCACACCCAACAACCTATAGAAAACCTTACTTCCCGTATAATTGTAATCCCGACTTTTGATGTATCGCAGTATTCTCTGGTGATTGACTCTAGCACCCGAGACGCGGCGTTACATTTATGGTGGCAGCGGTGTGATTTGCTTGCTTCTAGAGTCTTTAAATTTTTGAAAAATTAGTTTGGAGAAGTCAAAATTTTAATAGAATTTTAAATAAAGGAAATGGATGATTCTGAAGTTTGTTTCGGTCCGGTAACAAATGGTCGGGATGACCCAGAGGAAACGCTACCTTCTAACATAGAATTGTCAGATGATGATCGTAATAAACGATTGGAAACGGCGGAGAGAATGGCTGTTGAAATTACAAGTGAAATGAATCGAATGATGGAAAAATGTATGAATGATTTCTCCCACAAAATGCATGATATGTTGGCTTCTTTTCAAAATGAACTTTCCGTTTCGGCGATGAGTACCCCTGCGCGGGCCGTAAGGAAGCGAAAAGATTGTCCATCGAGACAAACAATAGATAATGGAAACAATTGCAATAATAGTCACGCCGTTCAAAATGCAAATTCAAACGATCGGTTTGAAATAAACTGTAAGATAAAACCCCAAATTTATGATGGTAATGATGATTTAGAGGAATATTTAACACAATTTAATTTGTTAGCTGAATTAAATAGTTGGAATACTAGATCGAAAGCACTTTTATTTGCAAGTAGTTTGACTGGGGCCGCAAGGGCTATTTTAAATGAAATGACTGAAACTGAAAGGAACGATTTTGAAAGTCTGATTTCGGTTCTCAGAAATAGGTTTGGTTCCGTTAATAGAGCGGATGTGTTTAGGGCCGAATTGCAATCTAGGATTAGACACAAAAATGAGACCTTGCCAGAATTGGCGCAATCTATTAAAAAGCTGACAAGAAAAGCATACCCTGGTATTTCCGCTTTAGTAAGAGATACTTTAGCGGTAGACTATTTTATTGACGCAATTCCAGAAACAGTTATTAGACTTCGCTTGAGGGAAGTTGGACCAAAGACAATAAATGAGGCAGAAAATATTGCTGTAAGACTTGAAGCTCTAAGGTTAGCTGACCGTCAAAAAGATAGATTCGTAAGAACTGCTGACACGAGGTCGCTTAATGATTGTGTTCGTGACGACGCGAACAATGAAGGCAGTCTGAAAGAAGACATCAATGAATTAAAAGAGGGAATGAAGTCCCTTAAAAATGACATGGGTTACATGAAAAGGACCCATAATATTTGTCAAAATCAAAAGGGTAATGAAAATCAGTACCATCAAGGTCCTCAAAATATAAGTAGAAATCAAAATAATGGTAACTTCAATAGAAACGAACCGAGAAGAAACTTCAATAAACCTTTCGGAACGAGTAGGCAAACGTTTAATCAGTCGGAAAACTGACCGATGTCGAGAGCACGGGTCAACTTTCGACAGCAGTAAAAAGACCCAACACTATAATAGCAAATATAACTTGGGGTAAAGACAATGGTTGTTTTGTTCTTTCAACTATCAATTCAGTGTCAGTCCCGACGCTGGTTGATTCTGGCGCTTGTGTTTCTATTTTAAGATATGACATTTTTAAATCAATTCCCGTAGATAAAAGACCCCAAGTTACGCCTGTCAGAATGAATCTTTTAACTGCAACGGGAGAAGTATCCGAATTTATTGGAAGTGTACCTTTAGAAATAAAGTTAGGTGATCGATTGTGTAAGCACGAGTTTTTACTAGCTAATATTAAAGACGCCGTTATTTTAGGCACCGATTTTATTTATAAATTTAAAGTAGATTTACTTTTTACTTAAGGTTGCTTGAGGATCGGAAATGAATTTGTTCCGATATTTACAAATCAAGGCGACGTGTCTTGTTGTAGGGTGTCAATAGCGGAAGATGTAGAGATTCCGCCTTGTTGTGAAATGATAATAAATGGTAAAGCCTTTGGTCCTTTGAAATATGACTCAATTGGTATTGTCGAAACCAAACAAGATTTTTCTGAAAAAACTGGCTTACTTGTTGCTAGAGCTTTAGTAAGACATAATGCAAATGTTATACCTTTACGTGTTGCAAATTTTGGTGACAAACCCGTGAAAGTTTATAAAAATACTGTTGCCGGAATTTTTGAACCAATAGATAGTGAACACATTGTTCAAAATGAAAATCCTCCCACTCGAATAAATTGTGTAAGTGTAACTGATGAAAGGTTGCCAGAACATCTAGTTAATGTTTTAGAGAAGGGTTCTAAAATTTTAGATAAACATCAAGTTGACAAATTGAAAGATTTTTTATGCTCGTACCAGGATGTTTTCTCAAAGTCATCGTTTGATATAGGTTATACGGAGATAGTTAAACATAAAATTTACACCGGTGATACGAAACCTATAAAACAAAGGCCCTATAGGCTCCCTCTGGCTAAACGCGAGGCCGCAATGAAAGAAATTGAAGACATGGCAGCTCGAGGCATCATCGAGCCTTCAAACTCTGCTTGGTGTTCCCCAGTTGTTATGGTTACTAAGAAAACAGATCAAAAAATACGATTCTGTTGCGATTTCAGAAAACTGAACTCTGTTAGTCAAAACGATTGTCAACCTCTACCTAGAATAGATGATACTTTAGACGCATTGAGTGGTTATAAATGGTTTTCCACCCTTGATATGCGCTCGGGTTACTGGCAATGTGGTCTGGAAGAAAGAGACCGTGAAAAAACTGCTTTTGCTATACCCGGTAGTGGACTTTGGCAATTTAAGGTGTTATGTTTCGGGCTGAGTGGGGCCCCTGCCACATTTGAGAGACTTGTAGAAAAGATATTTTCCGGTTTAACGTGGAAAATTTGCTTGGTATATCTTGACGATATAATAGTTTACTCTAAAGATTTCAATGAACATCTAAACAATTTACGGGAAGTATGTGATCGGTTAAGACAGTCCAATTTAAAATTACATCCTGATAAATGTGTTTTAGCGCAAAATGAAGTTACCTTCTTGGGGCACAAAGTGACCAAAGATGGTATAAGTACTGATGATACCAAAATTGAAGCAGTCCGGGATTGGCCGGTACCTAGAAATGTGAAAGAGACCCGAAGTTTTGTGGGTTTCTGTTCGTATTATCGACGATTTGTTAAAGATTTTGCCACGATTGCTAAACCACTCCACCAACTGACCGAAAAGAGCAAAAAGTTTGTTTGGAATGACTCTTGTCAAAAATCATTTAATGTATTGAAGGAATTGTTAGTATCTGCTCCAGTTTTAGGTTATCCTCAAAATGAAGGGGAATTTATAGTCGACTGTGACGCTAGTTTCTATGGAATGGGGGGAGTTTTATCACAAAACCAAAATGGTGTTGAAAAGCCAATTGCTTTCTTCAGTAAGACCTTTTCTAAATGTGAAACTAATTACTGTGTAACACGTAAAGAGCTACTAGCTATTGTTATGACCATCAAAAATTTTCATCATTATCTGTATGCTAGAAAATTTACTGTTCGAACGGACCACGGGTCCCTTCGATGGTTATTGAATTTTAAAGAACCAGAAGGTCAGCTAGCTCGATGGCTTGAAGTACTAGGTTGTTATGATTTTACCATTTTACACAGAGCGGGTCGAATACATGCAAACGCTGACGGTCTTAGTCGTCGCCCGTGTCCTGACAACTGTTCGCACTGTTCTCGGAAAGAGACTTTATTAAGTTGCTCTGGAGGATCTGAAGTTAATGTTTCGCCTGACAATTCAGATCGAGTAGCTTCAGTGCAGTCAGTCCATGTGACACCCATAGGTTTTGTCAAACAAACAGTTGAGAAGTCCGAAAACAAATCCAATAATATACACAAAGGGGCACTTGCTACAGTTAGTAAGTGCGTGTATAGTGATGATATTTTAGGGGACACTGAACATGAAACTTGTATTATAAGCGGTAACACAATTGGCTCATTTGATGGCGTAAACTCAGATTCGGGTATAAAACTACTGAATAGAGAAACCTCTCGCGATGTTTACAGCAGCAAAATACCCGATAACGAGTGTGAGTATGAGACTCAAGTGAGTACAGTTACCACAAGGGCTATGACCAAGCGTGGAAAAAGGGGGACAAAGTCAAAAATTGTTAATGTAAAACATGATAATTACGACCATGTGGAGAAAGAACAAGTACATGATAAGAACTTAAAAATAGTTAGAGAATGGTTAGAAAAAGCAATTAAACCTGAATGGTCAGAGATTTCAAAATATAGTCCAGAAATAAAATATTACTGGAATCGACTTGATTCATTTCAAATAAGAGATGGGATAATGTGTAAAAAGTTTGAAAGTGAAAATGGGGAGAACTTTTCCTGGTTAATTGTTATACCTGATAGTTTAAAAGTTTCTATTTTGACACATTTGCATAATAATGCAAGTGGGGGTGGTCATTTAGGTGTAAAAAAGACCCTTAGTAAAGTTAGGGAACGTTATTTTTGGTTTGGAGTTAGAAAATTTGTGGAAAATTGGTGCCGCAAATGTGACGTTTGCGAAAGCAGAAAATCTCCTGTATGTAAACCTAAAGCTCCAATGCGTCAATATCAAGTAGGTGCTTGTCTTGAAAGAGTCGCATTAGATATTCTTGGTCCTTTAACTACCACAGAAAGTGGTAACAAATATCTTCTAGTAATTGGTGACTATTTCACTAAGTTTGTACATGCCATACCGATACAGAACCAGGAAGCTGACACCGTAGCACGAGCTTTTGTAAATAATTTTGTTTCGTTGTTTGGGGTTCCTATGCAATTGCATACCGACCAAGGAGCAAATTTTGAATCTATACTTTTTCAGGAAATGTGCAAATTGTTGGAAATTGACAAGACTCGAACAACAGTTATGAGACCCCAATCTGATGGAATGGTAGAACGATATATGCGAACCATTCTAAATATGTTGGCTTCTTTTATATCAAAGCATCAAAAAGATGGATCAGTTTATCCCTCTTGTTATGATGGCCTATAGGTCTTCTGTCCATGAAAGCACTGGAGTGACCCCTAACCAAATGATGTTTGGGCGGAATGTCAATTTACCCGTTGATCTTGTATATGGTAAACCTGAAACTGAAAGTTGTATATCACAAAATAAAATTGACTATGTTGAAGCTCTGGCCCATACATTGGAAAAAGTTCATGAATTCGCTAGACAAAAACTTAAACTGACCAGCGATGCCATGAAAAAGGTCTATGATCATAAAATTAAACAGAATAAATTTGATATTGGAGATCCTGTTTGGTATTACCAATATAAACGAAAAGTCGGCCAGAACCCCTAATTACAAAGGCCTTGGCATGGTCCCTATATAGTGGTCAGCAAGTTAAACGATGTGCTTTATCGTATAAAGTTGAGCCCAAAGGGTACAGCAAAAGTGGTTCACCATGATAAATTGAAGTTGTACGAGGGCGAGAATAAGCCCACGTGGTTTTCATTGAATTAAGTTTACTGTTACATACATATATAGTATTTCAGTCAGGTGCACCAATTCTCAGATGTTTTTGCTTTGTGTTTATATAGCAGCTACTGTTGGTTCGATCTTATAAATGTATTGGACATTTTAGCATATGGCTAAAGAAATGATTTTGGCCGAGCCATTTTGATATCATCTATATGATACGATTTTTAATGTTCTGAATGAATGTTTTATTCTAGTTACGATTTGAATGTTGTATGGAAGACTTTAACTCGTGATTTTGAAATAATTGGTTACATAATTTAGTGTTGTAGTCAGTTAATCTTCGCACACTTTTCAACATGTAACGTTAAAATATTAGTGTGTTTGTTTTTATGATGGTACTTATGATTGGTTCTATTATTTACTTTTGCAGAATAAGTGGGTCTGTCTAATTTGTGATGACCTAGAGTTCGATAAAAGATGGTGCGCAGAAAGGCACATTATGGAACGACACAGCCCTTTCGGGTACAAGTGTCCAGTATGCAAGAAGCTGTTCCCTCGCCAGAACATACAACATGGATGCAAGGTGGAAAGTCATCAGATGATTTGTTTCGATAATAATAGTGGAGTCAGGGGAGAAAAAGCAGAACAAGAGATGGAGGCATTTAAACGCAATGAGGTATGGAAGAAAATGAAACACCTAGATACTGAGGGAAAGGAGGTGCCTATAAATCCAAGGAGGAACTACTTAACGAACAAATCCACCAAGAGCAGCACCATAAGTCATACTTTAATGACCGAAAAAGACAAAGACGACGCTAGAAAATTGATAGAGTGTAGAAGAAAAGAAACGGTTAAGATGCGGGAAGTTAGCGAGAATAAAGAAAACAAACCATTGAATGAGCATGAGCCCCAGAAAAAGAAGCCAAAGTTAGAATCTAGAGCAGAGAAGTTAGAGAAGATAAAGTCAGTGCTGCAAGATTTGTCATCTGAACTTGGAGAAAATTTGAGTGTAACGTTTGAGACTAGTCATAAGCCACCAGAGACCTCGGAACTACAACTCCATGTTAGCGAAGAAGAATTCAAGGAATTCCGGTCCGAACAACCAGATGGCACTGATATCAATTCAGATGATGATTCCTCTTCCTCTTCTTCATCCTCATCTACCTCTACCAACAAGACCATGGATACGTCAATAGTTGTAGCAAAATCGCAGACAATGTCTGATGAAGTGGATACGTACCTTAAATATCTGCAGGATTGCCAGGAGAATATGGTAGTACTGAATATCGGAGGTGTTCGGTTCGAAACTAGCAAAAACACCTTAAGAGCAGATCCCTCATCCGTTTTTGCCTTAATGCTCAACAATAACAGCGCTTTCCGACCGTGTAAAAATGTATATACTTTTGATAGAGATCCAAACAACTGTTTAATACAGAAAAGGTATCTTCCAAGAGAACATCACTACTTAAATGAGATAGCACTTGAGGCGAAATTTTATAAACTATTTTGGCTGAAGGCAGTAGTGGAGGAGAGACTCGCTGACCTATGTGCATGTCGACTTAATGTGTGTTGAAAGATGTGAAATCATATGTGTTTGTGCTGAAACAAAATATGAACTGTGGATAGTTGTGCATATTGTTGTTTCATTTGTTTTTTTATATATATATATATATTGCATTTCAAGGCAGAATGCAATAAGATGTGTCTATAAGGTATATCGATACTGCAGATTATGGAATAGAATTCAAAGTACTGAGAACACTGTGAACTTACTTAGGATTGATTTTCAGAGCAGATGGAGAAAATATTAAAAAATTGTTTTATCTTACTGTTGTTTCCTATTATAATGATTCGCCACTAACTCTCCAATTTGGGGACCAAATCTTGTAGGTAGGGGGCAATGTAATGCCGCCCCCCTTTTTCTTTTAATTTGGTAGAGTTGAATTGCGGAGCCACTATTATTGGTATTATTGAATGGATTAGTTGTAATGAAACTGTCCCTTAATTTGTTACAAAACATTGTTGGTAGTCGTTATTTGGTAGTGTAAAATGTCATATTTCGGTATTTGTGTCCGAGATGGTCATCTATCACCAGGGTCTGTAAACCTATCACCAGGGTCTGTACACTTATCACCAGGGTCTGTACATCTATCACCAGGGTCTCTACATCTATAACCAGGGTCTGTACACCTATCACCAGGGTCTGTACATCTATCATCATGGTCTGTACAACTATAACCAGGGTCTGTACACATAACCAGGGTCAATACACCTATCACCAGGGTCAGTACATCTATCAGCAGGGTCAATACACCGATCCCCAAAGACTACATCTATAACCAGGGTCTGTACACCTATCACCAGGGTCTGTACACCTATCACCAGGGTCTATACACCTATCACCAGTGTCTGTAAACCTATAACCAGGTTTTGTAGACCTATAACCAAGGTGTGTACATCTATCAACAGGGTCTGTACACCTATCACTAGGGTCTGTACACCTATCACCAGGGTCTGTACATCTTTAACCAGGGTACAGGCTCTGTATACCTATAACCAGAGTCTGTAGATCTATCACCAGGGTCTGTTCATCTATCACAAGGGTCTGTACACCTATAACCAGGGTCTGTACATCTATCACCAGGGTCTGTACACCTATCACCAGGGTCTGTACACATATCATCAGGGTCTGTACACCTATAACCAGGGTCTGTACATCTATCACCAGGGTCTGTACACCTTTAACCAGGGTATGTACACCTATAACCAGAGTTTGTACACCTATAATCAGTGTCCAGGGTCTGTACAACTATCACTAGGGTCTGTAAACCTATCACCAGGGTTTATACATCTATCGCCAGGGTCAATACATTTATCACCAGGGTCAATACACTGATCACCAGGGTCAATACACCAATCACCAGGGTCTATACACCTATCATCAGGGTCTGTACACCTATAACCAGGGTCTGTACATCTATCGCCAGGGTCTGTACACCTTTAACCAGGGTATGTACACCTATAACCAGAGTTTGTACACCTATAATAAGTGTCCAGGGTCTGTACAACTATCACTAGGGTCTGTAAACCTATCACCAGGGTTTATACATCTATCGCCAGGATCAATACATTTATCACCAGGGTCAATACACTGATCACCAGGGTCAATACACCAATCACCAGGGTCTATACACCTGTCACCAGGGTCTATTACTATGTCCAGGATCTAAACCCTATCCTGAGGGCCTATACACCTATTACCTGGGTCAATACACCTATCACAAGGGTCTATACATCTATCACCAGAGTCAATACACCTATCACAAGGGTCTATACATCTATCACCAGGGTCTATAAACCAATAACCAGGATCAGCACACCTATCACCAGGGTCAATACACCTATCACCAGGGTCAATACATCTATCACCAGGGTCAATACACCGATCCCATAAGTCTACATCTATAACCAGGGTCTGTACACCTATCACCAGGGTCTGTACACCTATCACCAGGGTCTATACACCTATCACCAGTTTCTGTAAACCTATAACCAGGTTCTGTAAACCTATAACCAGGGTCTTTACATCTATCACCAGGGTGTGTACACCTATCACCAGGGTTTGTACATCTATCACCAGGGTCTCTACATCTATAACCAGGGTCTGTACACCTATCACCAGGGTCTGTACACCTATAACCAAGGTCTGTACACCTATAACCAGGGTCTATACACAGATCACCTGGTCTATACATCTATCACCAGGGTCTATACACCTATCACCAGGGTCTATAACCATGACCAGGGTCTATACACCTATCACCAGGGTCTGTACATCTATCACCAGGGTCTATACACGTACTACCAGGGTCTATACATCTATCACCAGCATCTATACACCTATCCCCATGGTCTGTACACCTATCACAAGGGTTTGTACACCTATCATTTATTAATTTTTTTTTCTTTTCTTTGGGTTATAATTCATTATTTTTTTTATTAATTTCAGATTTATACAGATTTTTATTTGAATGTGATAGCCTGGATTGCTTGAAGTGAAAAGATGTCCTCAAAACCAAAAGTATGTAAAATTTGTATACATGTAGCTTTGCATAGTGTATCTATCACCAGCACAGTCTTAAAAATGTGAAAAGGTCTACTACTTTCTTGGTTTTTGAGGTAGCTGCTAGTCTTTTTTCAAAGTATGTGTATATTTTACTTTTACCTCACATGGCTCAAAATGGCAAGTCAGAAGCATTGTGGTCTTTAATTTCTTTGTCATCTTATTACCTTATTTTGTCTACAATTCTTGAATGCTTGAGATTGGAGATCTCTGATCCTTATTTTTATTTCTTTTTATTTACTTTTGTTAACTGTGTGATATCTTCATTGTAAGGCATATATATTGATCATAATATTGTAATGCCGCCCCCCCTTTTTCTTTTAATTTGGTAGAGTTGAATTGCGGAGCCACTATTATTGGTATTATTGAATGGATTAGTTGTAATGAAACTGTCCCTTAATTTGTTACAAAACATTGTTGGTAGTCGTTATTTGGTAGTGTAAAATGTCATATTTCGGTATTTGTGTCCGAGATGGTTATTGTCCCGTTTGCATAATATGGTTCTGAAGAAGTTGCTAATAAGAGTTTTTGTTGTTATATCAACCGGACAAGATGCATTATAATTCAATACATTGTTCCTTTTTATTATGAAAAGGTGTGTAAAAACAAATTAGACATGGTTTGAATGTTTAGGTCCGGAAAAGTTGAACAAACTTGTTCACAAACGTAGATCTATTTCTATATACCTACGTAAAAGTAATCCTTTGAAATAATTGTAATAATTCTTATGTCACCGCGATTGTGTTTATATGTTTTATGCAGTGGTGCATGTTTGTTATAATCGAAAATAGACTGGAAAACATTTTATTTCAGTCAAACTGTTATTGTTTACAATTGGCAAGGACAAATGTTAGCCGACGTATTGATAAACCGTCCGTCAAATCTGATTGGCTAATAATAAGAAAGTTCTTGTTAGTTATTTTGTGATTGGTCAATTGCTGAATATAAGTAGCGGTTCGTCCCGGAAATGCCAATTGCGTCATTGACATTTCAATAAGTGTACAGAGCGGCAAAAATTCAAACTTCAAATATACTTGAATCAATTTTCACCATGTCGGATCAAATGTCGGAAGTGGGAAAAGTTAGTAATAATTAATTCTATTGAATTATTTACACCGTTTTACTTAAACATTAGATAATTACAGAATTTGTAGAGTTTCTCGAGGTGCAATTTGTCTGGTGCAAATTCATATAGGTGCAATTTGTTTGGTGCAAATTCGGGTGCAATTTGTCTGGTGCAATTCATAGGTGTAATTTGTCTGGTGCAATTCATAGGTGTAATTTGTTTGGTGCAATTCTAAGGTGCAATTTGTTTGGTGCAAATGTTTAGGTGCAATTCGCTTGTGCAAATGATGATAAGAAACTGAAGTAGTAAAGATGAGCGTCATTATCTAATTTTAGTGTACAAGTAACGTTAGTTATGTCGATGTTGAGAAATAGGCTTGTTTTAGCTTATACATATTAAATTATCTCTTTATTTTGAGTACGTCAGGGATTGTTGTATTCCCTTTAAAACAAATAAACACGTTAGACCTGAAATAGCCGATCTAGTAGATGTCCAGACCAGCGCCGTTCCAGCCATTCTCTCCGGATTTCCCTATTTATAATTTAATAAAATATTGAACTTTGATTGAAATTATTCTATTTTAAATCCTTGTATCCTATAGCGTGTTCTGTTGGTGAAGTATAAAACTCGCCACACCCAACAACCTATAGAAAACCTTACTTCCCGTATAATTGTAATCCCGACTTTTGATGTATCGCAGTATTCTCTGGTGATTTACTCTAGCACCCGAGACGCGGCGTTACATTTATGGTGGCAGCGGTGTGATTTGCTTGCTTCTAGAGTCTTTAAATTTTTGAAAAATTAGTTTGGAGAAGTCAAAATTTTAATAGAATTTTAAATAAAGGAAATGGATGATTCTGAAGTTTGTTTCGGTCCGGTAACAAATGGTCGGGATGACCCAGAGGAAACGCTACCTTCTAACATAGAATTGTCAGATGATGATCGTAATAAACGATTGGAAACGGCGGAGAGAATGGCTGTTGAAATTACAAGTGAAATGAATCGAATGATGGAAAAATGTATGAATGATTTCTCCCACAAAATGCATGATATGTTGGCTTCTTTTCAAAATGAACTTTCCGTTTCAGCGATGAGTATCCCTGCGCGGGCCGTAAGGAAGCGAAAAGATTGTCCATCGAGACAAACAATAGATAATGGAAACAATTGCAATAATAGTCACGCCGTTCAAAATGCAAATTCAAACGATCGGTTTGAAATAAACTGTAAGATAAAACCCCAAATTTATGATGGTAATGATGATTTAGAGGAATATTTAACACAATTTAATTTGTTAGCTGAATTAAATAGTTGGAATACTAGATCGAAAGCACTTTTATTTGCAAGTAGTTTGACTGGGGCCGCAAGGGCTATTTTAAATGAAATGACTGAAACTGAAAGGAACGATTTTGATAGTCTGATTTCGGTTCTTGTTGTAGGGTGTCAATAGCGGAAGATGTAGAGATTCAGCCTTGTTGTGAAATGATTATAAATGGTAAAGCCTTTGGTCCTTTGAAATATGACTCAATTGGTATTGTCGAAACCAAACAAGATTTTTCTGAAAAAACTGGCTTACTTGTTGCTAGAGCTTTAGTAAGACATAATGCAAATGTTATACCTTTACGTGTTGCAAATTTTGGTGACAAACCCGTGAAAGTTTATAAAAATACTGTTGCCGGAATTTTTGAACCAATAGATAGTGAACACATTGTTCAAAATGAAAATCCTCCCACTCGAATAAATGTGTAAGTGTAACTGATGAAAGGTTGCCAGAACATCTAGTTAATGTTTTAGAGAAGGGTTCTAAAATTTTAGATAAACATCAAGTTGACAAATTGAAAGATTTTTTATGCTCGTACCAGGATGTTTTCTCAAAGTCATCGTTTGATATAGGTTATACGGAGATAGTTAAACATAAAATTAACACCGGTGATACGAAACCTATAAAACAAATGCCCTATAGGCTCCCTCTGGCTAAACGCGAGGCCGCAATGAAAGAAATTGAAGACATGGCAGCTCGAGGCATCATCGAGCCTTCAAACTCTGCTTGGTGTTCCCCAGTTGTTATGGTTACTAAGAAAACAGATCAAAAGATACGATTCTGTTGCGATTTCAGAAAACTGAACTCTGTTAGTCAAAACGATTGTCAACCTCTACCTAGAATAGATGATACTTTAGACGCATTGAGTGGTAATAAATGGTTTTCCACCCTTGATATGCGCTCGGGTTACTGGCAATGTGGTCTGGAAGAAAGAGACCGTGAAAAAACTGCTTTTGCTATACCCGGTAGTGGACTTTGGCAATTTAAGGTGTTATGTTTCGGGCTGAGTGGGGCCCCTGCCACATTTGAGAGACTTGTAGAAAAGATATTTTCCGGTTTAACGTGGAAAATTTGCTTGGTATATCTTGACGATATAATAGTTTACTCTAAAGATTTCAATGAACATCTAAACAATTTACGGGAAGTATGTGATCGGTTAAGACAGTCCAATTTAAAATTACATCCTGATAAATGTGTTTTAGCGCAAAATGAAGTTACCTTCTTGGGGCACAAAGTGACCAAAGATGGTATTAGTACTGATGATACCAAAATTGAAGCAGTCCGGGATTGGCCGGTACCTAGAAATGTGAAAGAGACCCGAAGTTTTGTGGGTTTCTGTTCGTATTATCGACGATTTGTTAAAGATTTTGCCACGATTGCTAAACCCCTCCACCAACTGACCGAAAAGAGCAAAAAGTTTGTTTGGAATGACTCTTGTCAAAAATCATTTAATGTATTGAAGGAATTGTTAGTATCTGCTCCAGTTTTAGGTTATCCTCAAAATGAAGGGGAATTTATAGTCGACTGTGACGCTAGTTTCTATGGAATGGGGGGAGTTTTATCACAAAACCAAAATGGTGTTGAAAAGCCAATTGCTTTCTTCAGTAAGACCTTTTCTAAATGTGAAACTAATTACTGTGTAACACGTAAAGAGCTACTAGCTATTGTTATGACCATCAAAAATGTTCATCATTATCTGTATGCTAGAAAATTTACTGTTCGAACGGACCACGGGTCCCTTCGATGGTTATTGAATTTTAAAGAACCAGAAGGTCAGCTAACTCGATGGCTTGAAGTACTAGGTTGTTATGATTTTACCATTTTACACAGAGCGGGTCGAATACATGCAAACGCTGACGGTCTTAGTCGTCGCCCGTGTCCTGACAACTGTTCGCACTGTTCTCGGAAAGAGACTTTATTAAGTTGCTCTGGAGGATCTGAAGTTAATGTTTCGCCTGACAATTCAGATCGAGTAGCTTCAGTGCAGTCAGTCCATGTGACACCCATAGGTTTTGTCAAACAAACAGTTGAGAAGTCCGAAAACAAATCCAATAATATACACAAAGGGGCACTTGCTACAGTTAGTAAGTGCGTGTATAGTGATGATATTTTAGGGGACACTGAACATGAAACTTGTATTATAAGCGGTAACACAATTGGCTCATTTGATGGCGTAAACTCAGATTCGGGTATAAAACTACTGAATAGAGAAACCTCTCGCGATGTTTACAGCAGCAAAATACCCGATAACGAGTGTGAGTATGAGACTCAAGTGAGTACAGTTACCACAAGGGCTATGACCAAGCGTGGAAAAAGGGGGACAAAGTCAAAAATTGTTAATGTAAAACATGATAATTACGACCATGTGGAGAAAGAACAAGTACATGATAAGAACTTAAAAATAGTTAGAGAATGGTTAGAAAAAGCAATTAAACCTGAATGGTCAGAGATTTCAAAATATTGTCCAGAAATAAAATATTACTGGAATCGACTTGATTCATTTCAAATAAGAGATGGGATAATGTGTAAAAAGTTTGAAAGTGAAAATGGGGAGAACTTTTCCTGGTTAATTGTTATACCTGATAGTTTAAAAGTTTCTATTTTGACACATTTGCATAATAATGCAAGTGGGGGTGGTCATTTAGGTGTAAAAAAGACCCTTAGTAAAGTTAGGGAACGTTATTTTTGGTTTGGAGTTAGAAAATTTGTGGAAAATTGGTGCCGCAAATGTGACGTTTGCGCAAGCAGAAAATCTCCTGTATGTAAACCTAAAGCTCCAATGCGTCAATATCAAGTAGGTGCTTGTCTTGAAAGAGTCGCATTAGATATTCTTGGTCCTTTAACTACCACAGAAAGTGGTAACAAATATCTTCTAGTAATTGGTGACTATTTCACTAAGTTTGTACATGCCATACCGATACAGAACCAGGAAGCTGACACCGTAGCACGAGCTTTTGTAAATAATTTTGTTTCGTTGTTTGGGGTTCCTATGCAATTGCATACCGACCAAGGAGCAAATTTTGAATCTATACTTTTTCAGGAAATGTGCAAATTGTTGGAAATTGACAAGACTCGAACAACAGTTATGAGACCCCAATCTGATGGAATGGTAGAACGATATATGCGAACCATTCTAAATATGTTGGCTTCTTTTATATCAAAGCATCAAAAAGATGGATCAGTTTATCCCTCTTGTTATGATGGCCTATAGGTCTTCTGTCCATGAAAGCACTGGAGTGACCCCTAACCAAATGATGTTTGGGCGGAATGTCAATTTACCCGTTGATCTTGTATATGGTAAACCTGAAACTGAAAGTTGTATATCACAAAATAAAATTGACTATGTTGAAGCTCTGGCCCATACATTGGAAAAAGTTCATGAATTCGCTAGACAAAAACTTAAACTGACCAGCGATGCCATGAAAAAGGTCTATGATCATAAAATTAAACAGAATAAATTTGATATTGGAGATCCTGTTTGGTATTACCAATATAAACGAAAAGTCGGCCTGAACCCCAAATTACAAAGGCCTTGGCATGGTCCCTATATAGTGGTCAGCAAGTTAAACGATGTGCTTTATCGTATAAAGTTGAGCCCAAAGGGTACAGCAAAAGTGGTTCACCATGATAAATTGAAGTTGTAAGAGGGCGAGAATAAGCCCACGTGGTTTTCATTGAATTAAGTTTACTGTTACATACATATATAGTATTTCAGTCAGGTGCACCAATTCTCAGATGTTTTTGCTTTGTGTTTATATAGCAGCTACTGTTGGTTCGATCTTATAAATGTATTGGACATTTTAGCATATGGCTAAAGAAATGATTTTGGCCGAGCCATTTTGATATCATCTATATGATACGATTTTTAATGTTCTGAATGAATGTTTTATTCTAGTTACGATTTGAATGTTGTATGGAAGACTTTAACTCGTGATTTTGAAATAATTGGTTACATAATTTAGAGTTGTAGTCAGTTAATCTTCGCACACTTTTCAACATTTAACGTTAAAATATTAGTGTGTTTGTTTTTATGATGGTACTTATGATTGGTTCTATTATTTACTTTTGCAGAATAAGTGGGTCCGTCTAATTTGTGATGACCTAGAGTTCGATAAAAGATGGTGCGCAGAAAGGCACATTATGGAACGACACAGCCCTTTCGGGTACAAGTGTCCAGTATGCAAGAAGCTGTTCCCTCGCCAGAACATACAACATGGATGCAAGGTGGAAAGTCATCAGATGATTTGTTTCGATAATAATAGTGGAGTCAGGGGAGAAAAAGCAGAACAAGAGATGGAGGCATTTAAACGCAATGAGGTATGGAAGAAAATGAAACACCTAGATACTGAGGGAAAGGAGGTGCCTATAAATCCAAGGAGGAACTACTTAACGAACAGATCCACCAAGAGCAGCACCATAAGTCATACTTTAATGACCGAAAAAGACAAAGACGACGCTAGAAAATTGATAGAGTGTAGAAGAAAAGAAACGGTTAAGATGCGGGAAGTTAGCGAAAATAAAGAAAACAAACCATTGAATGAGCATGAGCCCCAGAAAAAGAAGCCAAAGTTAGAATCTAGAGCAGAGAAGTTAGAGAAGATAAAGTCAGTGCTGCAAGATTTGTCATCTGAACTTGGAGAAAATTTGAGTGTAACGTTTGAGACTAGTCATAAGCCACCAGAGACCTCGGAACTACAACTCCATGTTAGCGAAGAAGAATTCAAGGAATTCCGGTCCGAACAACCAGATGGCACTGATATCAATTCAGATGATGATTCCTCTTCCTCTTCTTCATCCTCATCTACCTCTACCAACAAGACCATGGATACGTCAATAGTTGTAGCAAAATCGCAGACAATGTCTGATGAAGTGGATACGTACCTTAAATATCTGCAGGATTGCCAGGAGAATATGGTAGTACTGAATATCGGAGGTGTTCGGTTCGAAACTAGCAAAAACACCTTAAGAGCAGATCCCTCATCCGTTTTTGCCTTAATGCTCAACAATAACAGCGCTTTCCGACCGTGTAAAAATGTATATACTTTTGATAGAGATCCAGCACACTTCAAGATTATTCTAAATTATTTGAGAAACAACTGTTTAATAGAGAAAAGGTATCTTCCAAGAGAACATCACTACTTAAATGAGATAGCACTTGAGGCGAAATTTTATAAACTATTTGGGCTGAAGGCAGTAGTGGAGGAGAGACTCGCTGACCTATGTGCATGTCGACTTAATGTGTGTTGAAAGATGTGAAATCATATGTGTTTGTGCTGAAACAAAATATGAACTGTGGATAGTTGTGCATATTGTTGTTACATTTGTTTTTTTATATATATTGCATTTCAAGGCAGAATGCAATAAGATGTGTCTATAAGGTATATCGATACTGCAGATTATGGAATAGAATTCAAAGTACTGAGAACACTGTGAACTTACTTAGGATTGATTTTCAGAGAAGATGGAGAAAATATTAAAAAATTGTTTTATCTTACTGTTGTTTCCTATTATAATGATTCGCCACTAACTCTCCAATTTGGGGACCAAATCTTGTAGGTAGGGGGCAATGTAATGCCGCCCCCCTTTTTCTTTTAATTTGGTAGAGTTGAATTGCGGAGCCACTATTATTGGTATTATTGAATGGATTAGTTGTAATGAAACTGTCCCTCAGTTTGTTACAAAACATTGTTGGTAGTCGTTATTTGGTAGTGTAAAATGTCATATTTCGGTATTTGTGTCCGAGATGGTCATCTATCACCAGGGTCTGTAAACCTATCACCAGGGTCTGTACACTTATCACCAGGGTCTGTACACCTATCACCAGGGTCTGTACATCTATCATCATGGTCTGTACAACTATAACCAGGGTCTGTACACATAACCAGGGTCAATACACCTATCACCAGGGTCAGTACATCTATCAGCAGGGTCAATACACCGATCCCCAAAGACTACATCTATAACCAGGTCTGTACACCTATCACCAGGGTCTGTACACCTATCACCAGGGTCTATACACCTATCACCAGTGTCTGTAAACCTATAACCAGGTTTTGTAGACCTATAACCAAGGTGTGTACATCTATCAACAGGGTCTGTACACCTATCACTAGGGTCTGTACACCTATCACCAGGGTCTGTACATCTTTAACCAGGGTACAGGCTCTGTATACCTATAACCAGAGTCTGTACATCTATCACCAGGGTCTGTTCATCTATCACCAGGGTCTGTACACCTATAACCAGGGTCTGTACATCTATCACCAGGGTCTGTACACCTATCACCAGGGTCTGTACACATATCATCAGGGTCTGTACACCTATAACCAGGGTCTGTACATCTATCACCAGGGTCTGTACACCTTTAACCAGGGTATGTACACCTATAACCAGAGTCTGTACACCTATAATCAGTGTCCAGGGTCTGTACAACTATCACTAGGGTCTGTAAACCTATCACCAGGGTTTATACATCTATCGCCAGGGTCAATACATTTATCACCAGGGTCAATACACTGATCACCAGGGTCAATACACCAATCACCAGGGTCTATACACCTATCATCAGGGTCTGTACACCTATAACCAGGGTCTGTACATCTATCGCCAGGGTCTGTACACCTTTAACCAGGGTATGTACACCTATAACCAGAGTTTGTACACCTATAATCAGTGTCCAGGGTCTGTACAACTATCACTAGGGTCTGTAAACCTATCACCAGGGTTTATACATCTATCGCCAGGATCAATACATTTATCACCAGGGTCAATACACTGATCACCAGGGTCAATACACCAATCACCAGGGTCTATACACCTGTCACCAGGGTCTATTACTATGTCCAGGATCTAAACCCTATCCTGAGGGTCTATACACCTATTACCTGGGTCAATACACCTATCACAAGGGTCTATACATCTATCACCAGAGTCAATACACCTATCACAAGGGTCTATACATCTATCACCAGGGTCTATAAACCAATAACCAGGATCAGCACACCTATCACCAGGGTCAATACACCTATCACCAGGGTCAATACATCTATCACCAGGGTCAATACACCGATCCCATAAGTCTACATCTATAACCAGGGTCTGTACACCTATCACCAGGGTCTGTACACCTATAACCAAGGTCTGTACACCTATAACCAGGGTCTATACACAGATCACCTGGTCTATACATCTATCACCAGGGTCTATACACCTATCACCAGGGTCTATAACCATGACCAGGGTCTATACACCTATCACCAGGGTCTGTACATCTATCACCAGCATCTATACACCTATCCCCATGGTCTGTACACCTATCACAAGGGTTTGTACACCTATCATTTATTAATTTTTTTTTCTTTTCTTTGGGTTATAATTCATTATTTTTTTATTAATTTCAGATTTATACAGATTTTTATTTGAATGTGATAGCCTGGATTGCTTGAAGTGAAAAGATGTCCTCAAAACCAAAAGTATGTAAAATTTGTATACATGTAGCTTTGCATAGTGTATCTATCACCTGCACAGTCTTAAAAATGTGAAAAGGTCTACTACTTTCTTGGTTTTTGAGGTAGCTGCTAGTCTTTTTTCAAAGTATGTGTATATTTTACTTTTACCTCACATGGCTCAAAATGGCAAGTCAGAAGCATTGTGGTCTTTAATTTCTTTGTCATCTTATTACCTTATTTTGTCTACAATTCTTGAATGCTTGAGATTGGAGATCTCTGATCCTTATTTTTATTTCTTTTTATTTACTTTTGTTAACTGTGTGATACCTTCATTGTAAGGCATATATATTGATCATAATATTGTAATGCCGCCCCCCTTTTTCTTTTAATTTGGTAGAGTTGAATTGCGGAGCCACTATTATTGGTATTATTGTTCTGAAGAAGTTGCTAATAAGAGTTTTTGTTGTTATGTAATGAAACTGTCCCTTAATTTGTTACAAAACATTGTTGGTAGTGTAAAATGTCATATTTCGGTATTTGTGTCCGAGATGGTTATTGTCCCGTTTGCATAATATGGTTCTGAAGAAGTTGCTAATAAGAGTTTTTGTTGTTATATCAACCGGACAAGATGCATTATAATTCAATACATTGTTCCTTTTTATTATGAAAAGGTGTGTAAAAACAAATTAGACATGGTTTGAATGTTTAGGTCCGGAAAAGTTGAACAAACTTGTTCACAAACGTAGATGTATTTCTATATACCTACGTAAAAGTAATCCTTTGAAATAATTGTAATAATTCTTATGTCACCGCGATTGTGTTTATATGTTTTATGCAGTGGTGCATGTTTGTTATAATCGAAAATAGACTGGAAAACATTTTATTTCAGTCAAACTGTTATTGTTTACAATTGGCAAGGACAAATGTTAGCCGACGTATTGATAAACCGTCAAATCTGATTGGCTAATAATAAGAAAGTTCTTGTTAGCTATTTTGTGATTGGTCAATTGCTGAATATAAGTAGCGGTTCGTCCCGGAAATGCCAATTGCGTCATTGACATTTCAATAAGTGTACAGAGCGGCAAAAATTCAAACTTCAAATATACTTGAATCAATTTTCACCATGTCGGATCAAATGTCGGAAGTGGCAAAAGTTAGTAATAATTAATTCTATTGAATTATTTACACCGTTTTACTTAAACATTAGATAATTACAGAATTTGTAGAGTTTCTCGAGGTGCAATTTGTCTGGTGCAAATTCATATAGGTGCAATTTGTTTGGTGCAAATTCGGGTGCAATTTGTCTGGTGCAATTCATAGGTGTAATTTGTCTGGTGCAATTCATAGGTGTAATTTGTTTGGTGCAATTCTAAGGTGCAATTTGTTTGGTGCAAATGTTTAGGTGCAATTCGCTTGTGCAAATGATGATAAGAAACTGAAGTAGTAAAGATGAGCGTCATTATCTAATTTTAGTGTACAAGTAACGTTAGTTATGTCGATGTTGAGAAATAGGCTTGTTTTAGCTTATACATATTAAATTATCTCTTTATTTTGAGTACGTCAGGGATTGTTGTATTCCCTTTAAAACAAATAAACACGTTAGACCTGAAATAGCCGATCTAGTAGATGTCCAGACCAGCGCCGTTCCAGCCATTCTCTCCGGATTTCCCTATTTATAATTTAATAAAATATTGAACTTTGATTGAAATTATTCTATTTTAAATCCCTGTATCCTATAGCGTGTTCTGTTGGTGAAGTATAAAACTCGCCACACCCAACAACCTATAGAAAACCTTACTTCCCGTATAATTGTAATCCCGACTTTTGATGTATCGCAGTATTCTCTGGTGATTGACTCTAGCACCCGAGACACGGCGTTACAATATTATATATTTACAGACCTTCAGATTTTGCGGATCCTTACTCCCTAGAAGGAAACGTAAAATATCCAGAGAAGTTGATGCGAAAAAGGACAAAATTAAGGACAACAAGCACTGAAAAAAAAGTTCCAGATGAATACATGAATACTGAAGGAAAAGAAAAAAAAACATGCATTAATATGGGAAAAGATACAGCACAACAGACAAGATCCATATTGGTATAGTCCCTTTTCTTCTTTCTTCTAGGGTTGTTTTGAAGCTGGCAGACCCATCATAAAGTGTCTATGTGAACTGTGAGACAAAACCTTGTTTGGTCAGATGAAATAATGGGTTCTTTCACAGAAAAAAGAAACATTTGTTTTAGATTTAACCAAAGTGTATATTCAAAAAATTTTTGCAAGTTTTATTACAATTACAAATATACAAAAGCTTTCACACTTTCACTTTTTTACCTGTTTCAATTTGATACACTGTTTACAACCCACCTTTACCGAGCAAAAAATTGGGAAAAAGTTACAACAGAGTCATCAAAGTTTGATTTACCAAATAATTATTTATAATAATAAATATAACATCACATAATTAAAAGAAACCAATTTAGAATTGACAAGTATAATTTATTATATTATTGAATGTTTGCCAAGTAGAAGATTTTGTATTAATTTTATTTAATTACAGCAACATCAAGGAGTTGCTGTCAGTATGGATTTTGATGTGCAAAATGACATGATTGAGCCTTACACTGTGTATAAGCATGCACTTTTGGAAACCAAGTCCTATGCAGCCTTAAGCACTGATTTATCTGTTTATTCCATTTTAGACTTTAATGCAGAGAAAAAGGTTTTAAAGGTATGTTTTTAATGAATAAGATTATATTGATTAACTTTTATCTCCCAAATGAAGTTTGAAAACTTATTGCAATAATTAGAAAATAATACTCTGTCACAGCAATAGACTTTTATACAAAAATTTTGTACGTTACACATCATTTTAAAGAATTTTAATATGCCCCACTGATGAGAGTAGAGGGCATTTAGTGTTCATATTAAGTGTTCTGGTTCCGTTTGTCCGTTCATCCATCCCAAATCAGGTTTACCTTCAGTTTGATGTTACTTTTCCATGTTGCAAGGTGGGCCATATTCTTGTTTAAGTTGTTCTTTAGAGGTAAAGTGTCATTTTTGTGTTTTGAAATTTTTTTTAAAGGAAAATTGTTTAACATAGGGTCCCTTTTTATGTATTTTTATTATTGTTGTTACAATTTTACCATACATTTTCCAAATGATTGTCAGGTCAGAGATTAAAGCTGTTCTGAACGAAACAATGTTTGAATGCTGTTCATCTTTTTATAAATAAATTTTGCGAGAATACTGACTTTTGATTGGCTGGAAAATATTTTCTATCAGAGGATTGAAAACAAATTTGATCGTCATGGAGACACGCGCCATTTGACGTCATATATTACTCCACGGGAAAATAACAGTTTTTGTATTGATCTTTTTTTTTCAAAAATTTCCGTTGTGCACATTTAATATAATCCGCTACGCCGATTATACAATGTGCAAAACGGAAATTTTGTTATCCCTCGATGGAGAAAATATTTTTTGTAGGTAGTCCTTAAATAACTTTTTTTTATAGAAGTCGAGTCCACTTCTCTTGCACAGGAAAGGAGAAAATTTTCTTTGTAACGAACAAAGACAGGTTTTCATGGAAAAAATTGACAGCTGTAAAGATATAGGTAAATTAGATAAACAGTATAGATTAAATCTCTATCTTTACCATGAACTAAAATTTAAAAAAGAATAGATACAAATTCTCATTGAATGCTATAAAAAAATTTCTTTATTAATTTTAATCCCTTGATTATAAATCTTTACATCTCCAATGTCAAGTTAAACTCATTTTTTATAGCCAAAAAATTTTTGTAACACTTTTCTCATGTACATGTATCAGATTGATTTAAGTATGGTGCATTGGATATGAATTATAATAAAATGAGACATCAAAATTTTATCTCATAACACCCAATTAGTCCTATGATTATTTAAGGAATACAATATAGTTAACATTTAACTATAGAATTAATTGTTAACTTTGTTAAAGCTATTCTGTTACAAGTATTAATTTTACTGCTTTTAAAATTTTATAGATAAAACTAATGGTTGCAATTTTTTGGGCATGCCTGAGGCTATCTTTCATGTCTTTCTTCTTTTGCAGCTTGTTGATACTCTGAAATATAAAACAAAAACCGTGATACTTTTATTTTGCACTGCAGAATTAACTCTATCATGCTAACATAGTTCAGCAACTTACTTAAAAATGCTTATAAATGTTCATATTGTTACAGATACTGATAGGCTGTACCCTCCATGTATGCATGTGGAATTTGTGAAAGATATACACAACACCCTTATTTGTTCTATTGGAATAGAAGCTGATAACTATTCAAGTAAGTGCTCAGCTGACTTTATTTCCATACATTCATAAATACATATATTTTTTATTCTAAAACGACATGTACTTGATTGATTGAACCCTATTAAGGACGATGTTTTTTTTTTAAGAATCTTATATAAAAACATAACCAAAGTCATTTAAGAAGTTTATATCTGTCTACACCTTATGCGTACTAGTATGACATGCATTTTGTCTATTCAAGACTCATTAGAGGCACTGTAGCAAAAATATTGAAAATGCCAAACACTATTTGAATGAAAAGGGCATAGAACAATATAACCAACTTATGACTAAGATCAGCCTATGCCTGGGGTAGGAAGAACCTTAGGGTTTTGACAATTTTGAAATGGACAATTTCGTAGCTTTGATGTGAAAGAAAAGAAAAAATGGGTGTCCCATGTAAGGTGGGGGCAATATCCTGATTATGTAAACAGCCCTTAGTAACGTTCAATAAGTTCAACGTGGGTTCCACTTTCAAACTGCAAACTGGAGACTGATTAATGTAAGTTCCTAGAGCATGCTACTTAATCTTGTTAACTTGAAAAGTTCTTGTATTTTTCAGCTGTGACTGATCATACATATAACAATACCATGAAAACAGAAGCTGAGGTACAATATTAATTTATTTAAAATTCTGATACATGGCTTAAATATGTAAGAACAAGAACACAAATATGTATAGTCTATTTTATATATTTTTGATAACAATGGGACTTCATTATTATTGTAAGACAAAAGTTCAATCATTTTTAATATCATTTTATAGAACATGGATTTCAGATAAATATTCCTTAGTGTCATTTATTATAGTTTAGATAAAAGTTAGTTTTTGATGAGGGAAGTATACCATCATCTTGAAATTTTTATGAATTTGTATAGAGTATGAACACTTAAAAATCATACAATTACACCTCTCTAAACACCTTCATGTTCAGTAATTGTGGAAAAAAGGACATGATGCAGGGCAAAACAAAATGTCTTTTGGAAAAAACAAAGAAGTACCAACGGGGTATTCTAATGTCTGAAGACACAATCAGTCTTGTGATCATTCTCTTGAAGCTACTAGGATGGTGATGTCCTTCACTATGAACCATAATAAGGACTGACATTACCATACACATTCAAATTTGATTGATAGAAACTGATAGCGACTGTAAATGTACTGTTCACGATCTGTAAATCAGTGTATACTATTCATACAGTTCTCGTCAGTCATTTACAATTTTTATCTTTTACTGATAGCCTCTGTCCTGAACTGAAACAGTTTTTGACAGTTAAGTACAGTACGTTTGTAGGACTGAAAAGAACTGTTAGTCACTGCATCAGATCGTGACAGTACTTTTAAATTTTTACCTGGATTTAGAATGACATTCACTGTACCAGTCCTTTACAGTGATTATCAATATTTTCCTGTATTTAGAATGACTGATAATCACTGTAGCAGTCCTTGTCAGTCATTATCAGTTCTTACCTTGATTTAGTACGACTGATGTTCAATGAAGCAGTCCTTGACAGTCATGATCAGTTCTTACCTTGATTTAGTATGAGTGATGTTCCCGTAGCAGTCCTTGACAGATATCATACTTTTTCTTCTATACCATTATATATATATATATATATATATATATATATATATATATATATATATATATATATATATATATATATATATATATATATATATATATATATATATTGTCATTTGTAAACAAAGACCAACAGTGAAGACTTGATTAAATGAGAGTTTTAATGGATAAAAAATAGGAAATGTGTAAAATTAACTCCATAAGTCCATTTGTTTCCTAGTGCCAAAATATTTTCGTTTAATATCATTGTTCTTCCTAATATTAACTCTTCTTTCTTATCATTTCAAATTTGAATTTACATACAGCGACACAAATTTATTGAACATGTTTTGACCAATGTTTGTAATAAACAGGGTGCGATAAATTACCGGCATAAGCAGCTACATAACGTTACACCTGTACATATTTTAAATAAATTCCACAGAGCTGCCCAGTGCATCCACCAGGTGGACAAGGCATGCCTTCCCGTTAAGGGTGGTCAGGTCATAATATGGAAACCCTGACCACGGACCACAGTGACTAACATGTTTGGAGAGTGCCACGCTCCTTGAATGATCTAGACTTTTTTGTAGATGTCAAAAAGAGTAGGCTCGTTGTAGCAGCTACAAAAGCCCAAATTTTCCGCCCGCCCTACCTAAACACCATACTTTTCAAACCCCATACTTTTCCAGTGGCATTCAAAATATTTGTTCTTTCCGGAATTGTTTGTTAACATGCTGTCGTCCTGACTAAAGCTGAAATTATACTCGCTGGATGTTAAACAAATCAATCAATCAATCAATCAATATCCTCTGGACCAACTTTATATATTGTTTGACATGCGCCTTATAGATACCGAAAGATATTTATTCCACAATACATTGTACTTTGTAAATTTCCTAGATTTGTTGAAGACTTTTGGTTTAAAATAAAGGAGGTTTTAGTTGGGAGTTGTCTCTGTAAATAATTACAAAAGTTATAATTTCTGGAAGCATATTTTGTATACTCCTTATTATTTATTTTTGTAAATATCCGACAATTGTATTTACAGACGACAGGAGAATCGCAGACCCTGGTTAAGTACCGTACAAACTTACGAATTAGAATCGAGTGCACCATTTCTTTTCATAATGACAAAGCAATGCCTCCATATTTATACGGGAGAATTTAGTTAGAAAAACATATCGGCTACTCATCTACTCTTGAAAAGTAACAATAATATACATGGATTTAAATAAGACGAAAATTGAAAACCTGTAAAGATTTCAGTAATTCTTCGAATTAAAAAAAAACGCAAGTCATCTTTCCAAACAACAAAAAACGGGTTGTTAATACACGTAACACGTTATTTACACTAAAGTTTACCATGAGTTAAGATATTTTATAATTATATAAAATGTTTTCTTGTTTGAAGCTATACGCCACTATTAGCATTTTTTCGTCCAATTTTTAATGGAAGAAGAACCTATAGAACTAGTGATAGCTCATACCCACAACTTTTCGGCAAGAAAACAGATGAAGAGAAGAGATGAAGTCGAGCATGCCCTTAAAGCTATTTAAGTCGTAATATAGCTATAAGTCCAGTAACTTGTTTTAACATAAAAGAAAAAGTTTTTTGCACGGTATGTGTATAATTTCTTCACTGTCCTCTTGCTATTTTATTGAAATAGACCTTGAGGGCGTTTTATATTTTTATAAATTTTAAATGAATTAAAAAGAAATTAAATACACAGGAGACCTTTGTATCGTAATGCTCTAGAAAGTGATTTTTATTACATATAAAATTGGTTTCCGATTTTAAGTATCTGACAGGTGTTTGAAAATGTGTCGTGTACATGTAGCTACCTGGGGTGCAAAGGTAAACTAGAGATGTTGATTGTTAATTTGTTTTACTTTATTGCAATAACCACATAAGGATGATAAGGTGTTACTTTGAAGTGATTTTATGTAAGTTTTATAACAAATTTATATCTTGATAATTACTTTTAATTCAGAGTTACGGTGTAGGATTGAAGAAAAGATGCTGGAAATACATGTATTTCTTGAGATTAATAGTAAAACTTTATTTGTTGGAGAAGACAATTTAAAAAACGTCCGATGTTCACAAAGAAAAATATCTTTTGTATATATTTCATCATTTTGATAAAATGACATAGGACATTCTAGTTAATATTCTTGATAAAAGTTATAATTTCAAATCAATTAGGATGCCATCGGTCATATTTAAAATACTAAAAATTTTTTACCAAGTTGTGGTTAAGTAGCAATAAACATAGATATATAACAAATAAAAATGTCTCCCTTTTTAGGAAAACATGTATGTACACATGTATTTTTCCCATCGGCCTAAACTCGTACATT
The DNA here is from genome assembly GCA_944474755.1 of Limnoperna fortunei. NCBI lineage: Eukaryota > Metazoa > Mollusca > Bivalvia > Mytilida > Modiolidae > Limnoperna > Limnoperna fortunei. Next base: position 38,291,191 of record OX104121.1, on the reverse strand, counting down.
ACATAGGTATAAACTTATTATGTAGCTGTTAATGTTTGCATATCTGTTTAGTGTTCAAGGGCCTGCGTGGCTGAATGGTTAAGGAAGTGCGTCTACTATTGATCACGTGATCTGTCCATACTGAGGTTGCGGGTTTCATTCTGCGGACTGGGTGCGCTCGACTCCAATCATAATTGACAATGATTGCCAGTTTTCCTATCGAAGGTTAGGAGTTTTTTCCTGGTACTCTGGCTTCTTCCACAAATATAAAAACTGGACACCATGATATAGCTGAAATATTACTGAAAGTGGGGTCATATCATTCAAAGAAACAAAAACAAACTATTCAGTGTTCTATTTTATTATCTATTTCAATTCAGCCTATATATATATATATATATATATATATATATATATATATATATATATATATATATATATATATATATATATATATATATATATATATATATATATATATATATATATATATATATATATATATATATATATATATATATATATATATATATATATTTACTGCCCATATATGAACATGTTCCCAATGACTATGTCAGTGAAAAAGGTCATGATTTATTTTGCTTATAACCGCACCAACATTGAACAAACTTCTTTTTATTTTTATGAACTCATATTGACTTGAAGGGGCCTCGGTGGCCGATTGGTTAAGGTAGGTCCTCTACTATTGTTCACGTGGTTTGTCAGTACTGAGATTGCCGGTTCGAATCTCATTGCGGGAATGTGCAGGGATTGCCAGTTTTCCTACCGAAGGTCTGGGGTTTTTTTCCGGCATCCTTCCCCCCTCAAGTAAAAACTGGAAGCAATGATATAGCTGAAAAATTGCCGAAAGTGGCGTTAAACACCATTCAAACAAACAAACATATTGACTTGAAACAATGTTGTGACTTTAAAAAAACACCCTTTAACGCAATATTAGTGTTAATGTTTATTTGAAAAGCTGACATACTTTGATGCATTTTGCATCACCTTTTAAAAACATATTTTGCAAGGCAAAAATAAAAAAATGCTCAAATATCAGTTATTCTAAATCAAGGGGTAAACATTGCTAATCCTGTCAAGGACTGTTACAGTGAACAAGTCAAGGTAAGAACAGATGATGACTGACAAGGACTGCTAAAGTGAACATCAGTCATTCTAAATGAATGTAAGAACTGATAATGACTGTCAAAAACTGCTACAGTGATTATCAGTCATTCTAAATACAGGTATTATATTGATAATCACTGTCAAGGACTGGTACAGTGAATGTCAGTCATTCTAAATCCAGGTAAAAATTTAAAAGTACTGTCACGATCTGAAGCAGTGACTAACAGTTCTTTTCAGTCCTACAAAAGTACTGTACTTAACTGTAATGAACTGTTTCAGTTCAGGACAGAAGCTATCAGTAAAAGATAAAAATTGTAAATGACTGACGAGAACTGTATGAATAGTATACAGTGATTTACAGATCGTGAACAGTACATTTACAGTCACCATCAGTTTCTTTCAATCAAATTTGAACTGTGTATGGTAATGTCAGTCCTTATAATGGTTCATTGTGCTTGGGGACAATTTGTACACCAGCAGAGACATGGACCCAGTGGTTTGAAAGAAGTACCAATAGGGCATTCGATTTAAATACAAGACAACTCCAAGATTTCAATTCCAAATTCAAAAAAGTTTTCAAAAGATTTAAACTATTTACTATGCAATCTTTTGAAGAATTTACCATGCATTGTGTGTTTTTTAATAGGATTTGAACTTGATGGAGCTACCATTTGTAGAAAATGTTTATGTTGTGTGTATAAATTCATTTTATGGGCTACTGTGTGTTTCTTTTGGATCTATAAAGTGTCTCACTTGTAAACAGCAGAGAAATTGTCTCCATGTGAAACATTTGAATGATTTACTTTTGAAATATGAAGACATCGAGCAGCCAGAAATTGTGGAAAAAGTTAATATTACAATGTTCGGTTACTAAAACACACATTATCAATTGGAATGTTTTTCAAAAAAGAAGATTCCTTTTAACTTACCCCCGGACCTTAGTAAAAAAATAAGCAAGGTACCAGATGATATTTTTATAAAAGAGGATGGAATTTACAAAGCATTTGATTTTGACATGGATAGATGCCCATATTGTGGAGAGACTTTTGATGATGAATTCTTTGCTGTCAGAAGGACTACAGACTGCATTTTGCTTACCAGATACAAAATGGATGAAGTTAAATGTATATATATATATATATATATATATATATATATATATATATATATATATATATATATATATATATATATATATATATATTAGAAAATTAAAAAAACCCACAGAATTACACAAAATGTCCACATAATTTAAACTGTTAGCGCTTTCGCCACTACGTCGGCTCTTCAGACAGAAGTTGACATTGATATGTATTTGTTGTATATATACATGTATATAAGATGTTTAAGATTACTTTTTTCTGATTCTTGTGTGGCATGCAACTAAACTTACAGAAGACATTAAGATGTAATTTAAGGCCGTTTTGGGGTACATGTATAAGAAAAAAACATACGATTTTTTCTTAGTAAACTTTAATAATAAATAAATATATAAGTATGCACATTGAAAATCTACAATTAACATTATACCATCATTTTTTTTAAAAATAAATAAATCATGTAAATTGCAATTTTCAAACATTTGTGTAATAGATTTTATGGGAAACGACTCCAACAACCCATTGAAAAACGCTCGCATAAAATTTTGTATAAATTTTGTAAAATGACAATTATAAGTGAATGTAGCAAACTCTTTAATGTGTTTGTTTGTTTGATGGTGTTTAACACCACTTTCAGCAATTTTTCAGCTATATCATGGCGTCCAGTTTTTATTGGGGAGGAAGCCGGAGGACCCGGAGGAAACCCCGACCTGCGGTAGGAAAACTGGCAATCCTTGTCAATTAAGATTGCAGTCGAGTACACCCTGCCTGCAGTGAGAATCAAACCCGCAATCTCAGTGTTGACAGACCACGTGATCAATAGTAGGCGACCTACATTGACCACTCGGCCACCGAGGCCCCCTCTTTAATGTGGAAAGTCGGCCAAATTGCATGAGACTCTAAATATGATTTGCTAAAAAAAGTTTTGTCACTTACTTGGAATGCATTTGGGACTTCCAAAAATACAAGTCTCCACTAGTGCGAGTCTTGATCTGAAAAATGGCTGAAAATAATATCACATCCTTCCTTATCATTCGTCCCATTGGTCCTAATTTGTTTGTATTTTGCATCTTCGTGATGCAGCCTCTTTCTCATATTAAGACATACTTCTGATTTCTGTAATAAAAACATCAGGTTACTGTTCTTCTTTTCAAGATATTTAAGAAGGACTAAATTTTTAGACACCTGATCAACCTTAATTGCCAAATTTTACAATTTTCATATATTCACACTATGACATGAAAAACTCCATAGCCATAGAAAAGCTTAAGCAAACATTTAAAAATTGTTCAGCTCATAATAATTCACAGCATATTTTATTTGTAGGTTACCATAAGGTTTGTTCAAATACATATTGTAATAAAGTCACCTATTATGATGGACAGAAGGATTGTTATCTTAAAATGGGAAGATTTTTAATTCACTACGAGGTTTTGAGGGATTACATGTTCCAGTTTCTTTTTTCAAGGCCAGTATTATATTCTAGCTACATAATTAGATACATGTAGTACTCTTCAATTTTAAATTAAGGTTGTTCTTTATTTTAGAACGGAATATTTAAAACAATATACAGTCAAACTTGTCCTTACACCCACCTGAAATAAGCAGCCACCTCCGATATGCGGTCAATCCAAAACCCTCCAGACTGTTTTCCCTATATATTTCAACCGTATTTAGGGGTCACCTGAGTTATGCTGTCAGCCACCAGCGAGATCTGCAAGAAATAATTAATTTGGTTTTTTTTAAGCTGTCACGGGACTTGATTTTTTATTACTGCCCTTTGATTATTGATTTTTAATAATGTGAAAACAAACAAAAGAAAGTGTGATTTAAGGCTAATCAAGCCTAATTAGACATTCATTGAAGGATAATTCAAGATAAAAAGGGAAATGTGGGGGGTATATAACAGTAAATTCTATCAACTACGCCTATAACTATGATATTGAATCTTTTGAGTTTGGTGATTGATTTTTAAACATGGCTTCATGTATAAACAATTTGAAAGAAAGTATCGAGCTCACAAATTGACATTGTTATTTTATGGATAAATAAAAAGAAAAAAAAATTGTTGTTTTATGGATAAATAAAAAGAAAAGAAAAATGTTGTGGTAAACTATCACAACTGCAGCTAATGCTATTAACTACACCTGCAACTACGACATTGAAAACTGGTTGTAAAAATTGCTGAAAAATTGATTGGCTAATGAAAGATCGAGTGAAAAGACAACAAACAGTCAACAAATTCATACATTTTAATTAACTCTTGAAATAAATATTTTAAATATAAAATGTACATGTACAATATATGTGAATTGCACCGTATTAAAATTTAGGTAACCATATTTGTTTTCATTGAAACCTTCAAAATATAATTCCATGGGTAAGCATTAAGTACATGTCAAAACAAAACTAGTATAAGAAAAGAACACATATACATATACATTTATATTAAGCAAATAATATGAATACTATGAATATTATACACGTACACAAATATAACACAAACACAACAGAGGTTCATGTATACAGGTGTATATATGCATTCCATATGCAATGTACATGTACTACAAAACAAACCTGTTAGCAATTTTAGGTTATCCCAAAGGTGGCTGCTTAAGACAGGTTTGACTATAAATGTATGTGCAGCATGTTATGAAAGGGTCATATTAAAATGGCTGACATCAGTGATGTGTTTGGTGCTCCTTTGTCTGATGTACAAATTACTCTTAATGGAACTCCACTTCTTCTTATATTAAAGCTATTGTTGAAGAAAAAATGGAAAATTTAAAATCTTTTAAACACTTTCTGAATTCTTTTAGGTCTACCATGTTTTCATTCTATACAGTTTGGAGTAAGCATCAAAGAGACAATCGGAACATCCATTTTGACCAAAGGTTCCCAGAATCTTACTTCAGAAATTCTTGGTATAGTTTTAGGAGACTACTTGATATAGATTATAAAAACTCTTTTATGTGTGAAAAATGTGGGGACCAGCCTAGAATTTTGTTGTTTGATGGTACAACCTTGTCATTTCAAAAATCTTTCCTTGGATACCCTGATTCAGAGGATACTTTATCAAACAAATGGCATCGCAGATAAGTATTTCTAAATCATATTCTAACATGGTGTCATTCATACGCTTTGAGAATACATTAGGGTTCTGATAAGCATAGAGCCTGGTGTGACTTTACAATTAGAATTTTGAGGTCATATACGCTCAACTGAAAATTTGTTAAATGGAACAATGCAATTTCATTAAGATTTCGTTAAGATTTCTCAATATTTTTTGCTTAAAAGGTACGTATATTCAATCATTTGTTTTTAACATACTGATATATCTTATAAGTTTCAAAGACCAATATCACCATCTCACTGATATCTAGTTTCACTCCTGGTTCCACTGTGCTACACTCGGGGAAAAATCTCGACGAAAACAATATGATCTTTACCGGATGTCATATACCCGTATCTGATCACTTACATGTATTGCCAGTCAGAAACCATAAAAAATGAATAAATAATTATTTAAAATATACAATCAATTTTAACCTTTATTTTTCTATTACTAGTCACACAGAAAGGGTTTTCATCAACCATGTCCAGACAAGAAAGATGCTGTCTTTATTTGCCAGAAGTAAGAAGAAAGAAGAAGATCATGATTTTCATCAGTTATGCAGTTTGATGGATCAGAACAAACCAGTTATGTCCCCTCTGATGAAACATTTTGAAACGATAGGTTTGTTTAACCTTTGATTTAATTATCAAAATAATGCAATTTGAACTTGTGGATTGGTAGGGGGCATTGACTGTTACTCGTATCTGTTCATCTGTGTGAAATCATACATTAAGCTTTTTCCAGATGTCCACATCATACCTGGAAACAATTATAAAATTTAGCAGCTCATGGTTTGATATGATGTATTGTACATTCTAGGCCTATCAAACATTTACTTTCTGTTTGACAGCATCCATTTGTAAATTTGGAACTGTAAATCAAGCTTTTCTATGAAACCTGAAATAGTATTCCTATGTGGGTGGCAGTGACAGCCTGTTAAATATGAACTACTAATTGCCATTACTATATGCAAATTACTTCACATTGAAAATAAATGTTTTGTTAGATGTTGTTTAACAATTTTTTTCAGGTTGTTTGGACAAATGCCCTGAGGAATACAGAGATTTACTTAAAGCTTTATCATCAAATTCCCCAGTATGTGGAACATTTCATGCGAAAAACATTCATTTGATTGAACAGTTGCTGAAGATTGATTCCAAGAATATCATGGATAGTGAAGAACTTCTTAAAGATCTTCAAACTCATATTCCACTGCTCTTCAACTTTATAACAGAATTATGTTATTTGCCAAAGTTCTTGATTCCTATATTAGTAGAAATCATTGATAGATCAAGGACCCCATTTCTTTGTAAACCACATGATCCTGTTGACACATGTGATGAGGATCATTTGGCTTTTTTTCCAAACCTGCCAAAAGTTTATGAAAGAGGAAGTTTTAAAATGGACAGAATCAAAAACAACCAAATATGTAACAAGAAAAGTTCAAGACATCCATCTCTGCTGCCAGGCATCTTTACTGTCTTTTGTGAACATGATAAGCTGTGTAAAATATATTTCTAACAAGTAAAATAAAATAGCAAAGACCATCCTCTCTTTTATTTTCTGTTCTTTTCTCGAAAAATGCTTTGGGCATGACAGTATGTTTATTTCTTTTAAAGAATTTAAAGTAAAATTTATTTTTACTAAGTTCTGTGATTGATGAAAAATACAACTGTATAATATTTAATATGAATAGTGATTATTGATGTGTATATCTTTTCTATTTTTAGGAATTTGTTATGGATTTGAGGTTATGGAATGTGCAGAGTCCCCAAACAGACCTTTTACTTTCTTAAGAACTCGATTTCACAGCAAGTCTTTTGGGTTTTATAAGTCACTCTACATATTCTAGATTGGGCTTGAGTGCTTCTGATGAGTCAAAACTACACAAAATGCATTTCAGACACAGTTTAAAATTATTTGCCTTTAAGTTTGTTGTAATTTTGTTTTAAAATCAACAGCTAATACAATATATATGGGGCATATTATTTTACTGTACATTGCTTATAAACGTTCAATGACAAAATCTATTGGCTGTAAAATAGTCACATGACACCGAAACAATTTAGTCAATTTTCATTCAGTTTAAAGATAATTTAGTGGAATAATTATATAAAGAGGGCATTGTCATATCTTGACTGCACAAGGGAGAGTGGTATTGCCTGAAACATTGATAATGCTCGAGCCAAAAGCGAGGGAATTATTAATGTTAAAGACAATACCACTGTCCCGTGTGCTGTCAAGTATCATGACAATGCCAGCTTATAAGCAACTATTATATTTATTTTATTGACGAATGTAGAGACCATGTGTTTAAGACTGCATTATTTATTTGTAGCTGCTTGCTTTATGATTTGAATGTGGGTCTCATGATATATAATAGTTTGGTATTTTTTGGCTATACACAGTTAGTTTTCTAAACTTTGTGACATTTTTTCCTCATTTAGGTTGTACATGTATATATTTTTTTTTCATGAATTTAAAATAAACAGTTTTATGTTGCTTGTTACTAGAGAGGGCATAACACGAGGTAATAAAGCCCTCATGACAAATTACTGCAGATTAATTAATACCAGCTGACCTTGTTTTATCCAATTGAAACAAACATAATTTTACTGATATGAAATAACATATATTCTGTAAGGTTTAATAAAACAGTAAAAGCCTTTCCATAGGGAGTTATCAAAATTACTCACCTCTGTGTTATATGTCCTAGGGTTAAAGTGTAAACAGCTAAAGGAAATAATTCTTAAGGCTGAACAATATTCCCCTCTTAAGACAACTGTAATTACATGTATACATATGATTGTTTGGTTTTTTCAGAAGCACCTGAGGTTATCATTTATGACAATTCATGCAATCTACACAATTATTGTCTCAATAGAGACCCAGGATATTTATCTAACACTATATTTGTTGTTGATGGTCTTCACTGGGATAACCATACAGGTATATTGTTATTCTGTTATAAAAGAGTCTTTTTGATGATATACAAAATTTGTTTTTCATTGAATATGAAAAAATGTAAATGCTTTCTTTCAATTGTCTTTTGAAATTGGGTTTTCTTTATATTTAAGTGAATTCTGCTGTGGCTCACAGTTTTTCTAATTTTAAAACTTTATGTTATGACCATAGTTGTTTCCTTTTTTCAGAATGCTCTATTGGATACAAAGCACTGTCTTATCCATTCTTGAAAACAATAAATACTCAAATGGTGGAACAGAACAATTCCAAACTTAAAAAACTTAAAAGCTCGTTGTCATACATGAGACCTGAAAACTTTATGGACGCATTAAGCTTCTTTTTATGGCATTGTAATACAGATTGTAAAGAGAAAATCTTAAAGAAAGCCAGATCAAGAGAGTGATTTTCTTCACTGTGCTTCAGATGGGAGTTGACAAATTTGTTGCATGGAATGACTTGTTGCAATTTTATTTTCAAATTAATTTTTTTCTAAATTTTAATTTTACTTGGATTAGTTTTAACAAGGTAAAGTTTGCATTAATATGTGATAATCTTGATTTTAACTTCTGTATCTTTTGAAGTGCTGTAAATTAAGCTTTTTATTTGCCATATTTGTTATGGCTGTTTTCCTTTAAATGTGTTTTCAGTATGTATTTCTTTTGTTGAAACTGACGTGAAGTCATTTTGTTAAAATTTTTCCTTTCAGTAATAAGTTTAACACACGAGTAGCAGTTAGATATAAGTATGAAAGTCAAAATTAAGAAGAAATTCCAATGGATCTACTTAAAAGCTTTATCTGTGTTACCACAAAACTAACTGCTAATCACATAATGCTGATAGATGTTTTGCCTGTCTTTTCACAATTTTTTTCTTGTTATACATGACATGTACATTTATCAGAAATTATTACACCAATATCATATCTTTGTGTGAGAAAATGTAAGTAGAGTAAGGATAATGTGTATTATAATATTTTTATTATTGTGAACATATTCTTTTTGCCTTATTAACTTAGAGTATAATGCGCTTATGACAACAGCACCCACAGAGATGGATAACATCTGGCTGATATGTTTGTTTTCCTTATTCATGGTCTAAAAGTATTAATAGATTCTTATTATTTTAATGGATTCTTATTATTTAGTGACTAATATGCAAATGGGTACACATTTTTAGATTTGATAAGATCACATTAACATCTTTAAAGTAATTCTAAATATGGCATGTCATGGAAAATGTCAGTGACGTTAAGTTCATAAATCAAATTTCTAGTTTTTCTTTCACTCTGAATTGACTGTTTTCCTAAACTTATTTGACTTGCTTGTATGAAAAGTCCCCTATTGTTTTGAAAAATTTATTAGTTCTTTTCATTTATTACAAACTATGCTTGATAAACATTTTGACAGCTGATGTGTGTTTTTTTCAGTAATTTTCTGTAAAATAGAAATGAAAACAAAAATATAAATGCATTATGCTTGCATACATGTAGTTTTCTAATATGGAACAGCTGTTGACTAAAATCATTTTAAGTAGCGAATTGTGTATAAATTTTTTAATTTGGACAGCTATTACATAACTTATTTATTTACATGTATATGAAAAGTTTTCAGGACAATTCAATTTTAACAGAAGTATTGTGTATTTCCTTAAAAATATACCTACAAAAGTTAACTACTAATACAAAAGCACACAGAACACACAGCTATGAGATGTTATTCTTTATTATATTTTAGTGGTCATGTCTATAACTTTTATTACTAAGAAATAACATGTTCTTGTTACTTTGTTGAAAATCTATTATTTTGATTTGATGATCAACAGTCTGTATGTATTTGTATAATTTTTTTACACTACAACTGCTCTTTTTAGCAAGTCAAAAATATATATATTAAATGTATTTTTAGAACATTTCTTTTGATTTATTGTAATTTTGATTGAATGTAATATTTAGAAAGACAATTGCATTAATTAAATATATGTTACCCTTAGATATAGTTCTAATTGTCTCTTACCATAGCAGCTAGGACAACAAGATCAGTAAAGCCAATAAAAGCCTTGGAATACAACATTAACATACAAACAGTATGCCTTTCTGTTCTACACAACAATACAGTAAAAAATATAACCTAAAAGAAGGGCATCCAGGTATTAAACATGTGGTCTATCACCAGTCTAGGCACATATCACCAGGGTCTATAAACCTATCATCAAGGTCTTTACATCTATCACCAGGGTCTATACAGCTATCAACAGGGCCAATACATCTATCATCAGGTTCTATACACCTATCACCAGGGTCTATACATCTATCACCAGGGTCTATACACCTATCACCAGGGTCTATACACCTATCACCAGGGACTATACACCTATCACCAGGGTCTCTACAGCTATCACCAGGGTCTCTACATCTATCACCAGGGTCAATACATCTATCACCAGGGTCTATACACCTATTACCAGGGTCTATAACTATCACAAGGGTCTATACATCCATCACCAGGGTCTATACACCTATCACCAGGGTGGGTATATACACCTATTACCAGGGTCTATAACTATCACAAGGGTCTATACCTATCACCGGGGTCTATACATCCATCACCAGGGTCTATACACCTATCATCAGGGTATATAACTATCACCAGGGTCTATAACTATCAACAGGGTCTATACACCTATCACCAGCGTCTATACATTTATCACCAGGGTCTATACACCTATCACCATGGTCTATAACTATCACCAATACACCGATCCCCAAAGTCTACATCTATAACCAGGGTCTGTACACCTATCACCAGGGCCTGTACACCTATCACCAGGGTCTGTACACCTATCACCAGGGTCTGTATAACTATCACAAGGGTCTATACATCTATCACCAGGGTCTATACATCTATCACCAGGGCGTATACATCAATCACCAGGGTCTATACACCTATCACCAGGGTCTATAACTTTCACCAAAGTCTATACATCTATAACCAGAGTCTATAACTATGACCAGGATCTACACACCTATCTCCATGATCTATAAACGTATCAGCAGGGTTTATACACTTATCACCAGGGTCAATACACCTATCACCTGGGTCTATACATCTATCACCAGGGTCTGTACATCTATCACAAGGGTCTATACATCTATTGCCAGGGTCTATACATCTATCACCAGGGTCAATACACCGATCCCCAAAGTCTACATCTATAACCAGGGTCTGTACACCTATCACCAGGGTCTGTACATCTATCACCAGGGTCTGTACACCTATCACCAGGGTCTGTACATCCATCACCAGGGTCTGTATACCTATCACCAGGGTCTATACACTATCACCAGGGTCTTTACATCTATCAGCAGGGTCTATAACTATCACCAGGGTCTGTATACCAACCTGTCACCACGGTCTATACACCTATCAATAGGGTCTATACATCTCACATACGAGCAAGGCATATACATCCATCACTAGGGTCTGTATAAATCATGACACGTTCTCTACGTTTCTCAAAGTTTGATTAAACACGGTTATGTTGTCTTCATTTAAAAACACCTGGAAACAGACAAACACGGGATTTCTGTCTTTCAGATTAGTACAGATGTGTATTTGTCATTAGGTTTTTTGTAGTGTCGTACTTTACCGGATTTGGCATACCTGACCAAATCCATGATCGGTGTTTTGCAAGAAGAACTAACTGCTTATACCCTTCCGGAGCACTTGAGTTCACTCTTGTTACTACGGAAGTTCGCGTTGCTGGTTGCATTTTGGTTGTTTTGTTTGTGCTTATATTTATTGTTGTCTGTTGTGTCTTTTGTGTCAACTGATTTTCTCTTTCATTTATTGGACTACCGACATTCTATTGGCAAGGTTACTTCTAATGAGCATCTTTAGAACTTGAAAACTTTTTGAGCTAGGGCCCCCGTCGGCAAAGTATACAATTTTTCCAAAAACACTTGACGAATTTTCATAACATTTTAATATGCAAATCATCCAAATATACTGAATCACTATAAAAATTTCAGATCTGTACCCATTTTAGTTTTGGAGTTTTAGCGTTGACAAAAATTGTGGAAGGACAAATATACGAACGGACAAAGTGAAAACGAATCCTAGAAAACTCGTACCTCGACCAACTCGTACCTACGCATTATTTGGTAGGATGAAAAATGACACAATCTGAAAATGGCTGAAATTATGTTAAACTAAAAAGATAATTTTTTAATATTTATTACTATTTATTATCATATTTATTGCACAGCACTAATAAACTAACAAAACAAAACTAGCAACAAAACTATTAAACACAAGATAATTTTAAAACAAGCTGCGTATCTCATATGACATATATTTTAAAAACACCAGTGTTTGGTAGTCTATAGGCACTATAAACATTTATTATATATTATTAAGGACTATTAAAGGGAAACTTCGCAAAAAAATGAAAATTTGATATGTTATTCTTCAACTTAAAAGAAACACATTTGCCTCTTGATGTTTTATTATATTTTCAGTGGTTAATTTTCTGCATGGAATTTACCGTGTAAAAAATGCACTTATGGAGGTCCGCCATCTTGTCACCATCTCGTCACTAGATGGCGATACTAGACATCCAAGTACCTTAAAAGTCGTCGTATGATAATAACGCGAAACGGTCAATAACAGAAGGTTGTACTATAAGACAAGGTTGTGGAAAGATTACGTTTCGTATTCCTGATCTATATATAAGCAAAAAACCTGACTTGTGTAACAAGTAGTTACCAATTTAAAGACTTTTACTTACGACTATTTCCACAGCAGCAACAACGGTAAACGGAAAGAAAGTCACATGAAAAAAAGTTACAGTTTTGATAGGAAAAAAAGTCCATAAATATTAATTAAATTGAAAAGTATTCGTATATAAGATTTTAAACTTAATAAGATTAAGCAACTTATTGAACGAAACTTTTTTATACAAAATATTTGCGAAGTTGACTATTTAAGAAATAACGGTCATTAAATGAAATATTTTTAAATACTCTGTTTCGCGCATCAAAATTTCACTTCACTTTTAACACATTTATAATTATTATTATTGTTATTTATAGTAATTATTATTACTGGTAACATTTATTGTGCGTGTGCGTAACGCAGTTTCCAAACTTTTACATGTTGTGTATATTTGAGTTAACGTGTAAGTTTTACGTTTCCTCTGACTTTGCATCTAAAGGTATTCGAAATCTTATACACATCCTGTGTTCTGACACTTCGGTGTATTCAAATCATACCTGTCCTCGGCTGGAGGGGTGTGCCTTTCTAATTTCGAATTACATGATTAACCTTTAATCTGGTAAGCTTTTGAAAAAGTCCGAATATTCATACTTCAAAGTCGAAATGTTCTAGTAATTGCAATAAACATCCTGTTTGTTTACCTGCTAATTCTGTTAATTACCCTTCATAAACGAGTAATGATTTACCTGTAACATTTTCACGTCCAGGTACAACTGCCGTTTCAAGACGTGCAAAATTATCCACGTAATTTTATTTTATATATAAAAATAATCATATAAATATATCTTTTATTACAATTATTATTTAGGTAAATTATATCTGAGTTAAACAAAGACAGGTTAAAATTTGTGTCTAAAAATATTTTTATAAAAACAAAGATCATTAAAAAATTAAGACGTATTTGGTAATCTTATGTTGTCAACCGGTCATTAGTCATCGCCACAGTTTATATATTCTTGAAAGAGCTAAGGCAGAAAAACATATTTTTAAACTGGATTATTTATCATATTTACTGGATAATTACATTTATCACGTCACAAACGCAGTCACCTGATAAAATACTGTCAATATGGCGGCCCCCATACACAAAATTTTACCACCTTTAATCCACTCTAGAAGCGTAACGGTAAAGAATACAATAAAACATCAAAAGCCAATTATATTTCTTTTTATTTGAAGAATAACATATCAAATTTTCATTTTTTTGCGAAGTTTCCCTTTAAGGAATTGACAACAACACTTCGTAGGATGCGACATTCTGTATTTATTCTTGTCTACTAGTTTCGGCAGGGTTATCGCATCCTAAGAAGTGTTGTTGTCAATTCCTTAATAGTTTTACTTATACTACGACAACCCTGCATACCTAAGGTATCCACTTCTTAGGAGCGTTGACTTAGGAACAACTTACACAGTGTTGGTTCACCTTTTCCTCTTTAGATTTATTATATATATTTAAATATATTCAACAGTTTGTATATAAGTTAGGCGTCTTGTGATGGCCCATTCAACTGCCCACACTGCTGGCGTAGATCTTTCCGCTAGAATATGAAGCCACAACTTGAAAAATTCCGTCTGACCTTAGTGTATGTATTTGGTAATGGATCTCTGCTGCTTACTTAGTTTAGATTTTGATCATTTTCAGTTGTGTGGGTAGAAAAGCAGCTTCTTCTTGCAGTTTTGTAGGTACCAAGTTAAACGGCTTCTTTTCATCGCCGCATCTCTTGTTGAAAAATCATAATCTGTTCGCAACTTATATACCCAAGCATCAAAAGACAGTTGTTCATGTTGCAATTTGAAATACAAATAAAAATATGCATTGAATTTGTATTTTATTTAAAATAAACTGCAAAATAATTGTAAAATGCTAGAATATTTTAATATATTTTTTTTATCTAAAATACAATATATATTTTTATTTAGAACTAATTAAGAACATTGCGGGTTCGATTCACACTGCAGGCAGGGTGCACTCGACTCCAATCTTAATTGACAAGGATTGCCAGTTTTCCTACCGCAGGTCGGGGGTTCTCTCCGGGTACTCCGGCTTCCTCCCCCAATAAAAACTGGACGTCACGATATAGCTGAAAAATTGTTAAAAGTGTCCTTAAACCAACATTCAAACAAACAAATTCTAAATTCTAAATTTACTATCTTAAAATCCAAAGGTACAAGTTGGTAGAGGTACGAGTTGGTAGGGTACGAGTTGGTAGGTTACGAGTTGGTCGAGGTACGAGTTGACCTGAACCCGTGAAAACTATAGGCCGCTTGTGACGGATGTATCAACTCTTGTAATAGTTGTATTTACCCTGGTGATAGGGGTATAGACCCTGGTGATAGGTGTACAGACCCTGGTGATAGATGTACAGACCCTGGTGATAGGTGTATAAACCCTGGTGATAGGTGTATAGACCCTGGTGATAGGTATACAAACCCTGGTGATAGATGTATAGACCCTGGTGATAGGTGTATTTACCCTGATGATAGGTATACAGACCCTGGTGATAGGTGTATTGACCCTGGTGATAGATGTATTGACCCTGGTGATAGGTGTATAGACCCTGGTGATCAATGTATAGACCTGGTATAGGTGTATTGACTCTGGTGATAGATGTATTGACCCTGGTGATAGATGTATTGACCCTGGTGATGGGTGTATCGACTCTGGTAATAGGTGTATTGACCCTGGTTAGGGTGTATTGACCCTGATGATAGGTGTATAGACCCTGATGATAGGTGTATAGACCCTGGTGATAGGTGTATAGACCTTGATAATAGGTGTATAGACCTGGTATAGGTGTATTGACTCTGGTGATAGATGTATTGACCCTGGTGATAGATGTATTGATCCTGGTGATAGGTGTATAGACCCTGGTGATAGGTGTATAGACGCTGGTAATATTTGTATTGCCGTTTGTGATGGGTGTATCGACTCTGGTAATAGGTGTATTGACCCTGGTTAGGGTGTATTGACCCTGATGATAGGTGTATAGGCACTGGTGATATGTGTATAGACCCTGGTGATAGGTGTATAGACGCTGGTTATAGTTTGTATAGACCCTGATTATAGGTGTATAGACCCTGGTTATAGGTGTATAGACCTTGGTAATAGGTGTATAAACCTGGTATAGGTGTATAGACGCTGGTTATAGTTGTATAGACCCTGGTGATAGTTGTATTGACCCTGGTGATAGGTGTATAGACCTGGTATAGGTGTATTGACTCTGGTGATAGATGTATTGACCCTGGTGATAGATGTATTGACCCTGGTGACAGGTGTATATACCCTGGTGATAGGTGTATAGACGCTGGTAATATTTGTATTGCCGTTTGTGATGGGTGTATCGACTCTGGTAATAGGTGTATTGACCCTGGTTAGGGTGTATTGACCCTGATGATAGGTGTATAGACACTGGTGATATGTGTACAGACCCTTGTGATAGATGTATAGACGCTGGTAATAGTTGTATAGCCGTTTGTGACAGATCTATCGACTCTGGTAATAGCTGTATTGACCCTGGTGATAGGTGTATAAACCCTGGTGATAGGTGTATAGACCCTGGTGATAGGTTCATAGACCCTGGTGATAGATGTAGACCTTGGCGATAGGTGTAAAGACCCTGGTGATAGGGGATAAGGGTTTAAACCCTGGTGATAGATGTATAGACCCTGGTGATATGTGTACAGACCCTGGTGATAGGTGTATAGACCCTGATGATAGGTTCATAGACCCTGGTGATAGATGTAGACCTTGGCGATAGGTGTAAAGACCCTGGTGATAGGGGATAAGGGTTTAAACCCTGGTGATAGATGTACAGACCCTGGTGATAGGTGTATAAACCCTGATGATAGGTGTATAGACCCTGGTGATAGGTTCATAGACCCTGATGATAGGTGTATAGACGCTGGTAATATTTGTATAGCCGCTTGACAGATGTATCGACTCTGGTAATAGCTGGTGATAGGTGTATAGACCCTGGTGATAGGTTCATAGACCCTGGTGATAGATGTAGACCTTGGCGATAGGTGTAAAGACCCTGGTGATAGGGGATAAGGGTTTAAACCCTGGTGATAGATGTACAGACCCTGGTGATAGGTGTATAAACCCTGATGATAGGTGTATAGACCCTGGTGATAGGTTCATAGACCCTGGTGATAGATGTAGACCTTGGTGATAGGTGTATAAACCCTGGTGATAGGTGTATAGACCCTGGTGATAGGTTCATAGTCCCTAATGAAAGATGTAGACATTGGTGATAGGTGTAAAGTCCCTGGCGATAGGTGTATAGACCGCTGGTAATAGTTGTATAGCCGTTTGTGACGGATGTATCGACTCTGGTAATAGGTGTATTGACCCTGGCGATAGGTGTAAAAACCCTGGTGATCAGTGTATAGACCCTGGTGAAAGGTGTATAGACCCTGGTGATAGGTGTATAGTCCCTAGACCCTAGTGATAGGTGTATAGACCCTGATGATAGGTGTATATACCCTGGTGATAGATGTACAGACCCTGGTGATTGGTGTATTTACCCTGATGATAGGTATACAGACCCTGGTGATAGGTGTATTGACCCTGGTGATAGATGTATTGACCCTGGTGATAGGTGTATAGACCCTGGTGATCAGTGCATAGACCTGGTATAGGTGTATAGACTCTGGTGATAGATGTATTGACCCTGGTGATAGGTGTATTGACCCTGGTGATAGGTGTATAGACCCTGGTGATAGGTGTATAGACGCTGGTAATATTTGTATTGCCGTTTGTGATGGGTGTATCGACTCTGGTAATAGGTGTATTGACCCTGGTTAGGGTGTATTGACCCTGATGATAGGTGTATAGACACTGGTGATATGTGTATAGACCCTGGTGATAGGTGTATAGACGCTGGTTATAGTTGTATAGACCCTGATGATAGGTGTATAGACCCTGGTGATAGGTGTATAGACGCTGGTAATATTTGTATTGCCGTTTGTGATGGGTGTATCGACTCTGGTAATAGGTGTATCGACTCTGGTAATAGGTGTATTGACCCTGGTTAGGGTGTATTGACCCTGATGATAGGTGTATAGACACTGGTGATATGTGTATAGACCCTGGTGATAGGTGTATAGACGCTGGTTATAGTTGTATAGACCCTGATGATAGGTGTATAGACCCTGGTGATAGGTGTATAGACCTTGGTAATAGGTGTATATACCTGGTATAGGTGTATAGACGCTGGTTATAGTTGTATAGACCCTGGTGATAGATATATTGACCCTGGTGATAGGTGTAAAGACCCTGGTGATCAGTGTATAGACCTGGTATAGGTGTATTGACTCTGGTGATAGATGTATTGACCCTGGTGATAGATGTATTGACCCTGGTGATAGCTGTATAGACCCTGGTGATAGGTGTACAGACGCTGGTAATATTTGTATTGCCGTTTGTGATGGGTGTATCGACTCTGGTAATAGGTGTATTGACCCTGGTTTGGGTGTATTGACCCTGATGATAGGTGTATAGACACTGGTGATATGTGTACAGACCCTTGTGATAGATGTATAGACGCTGGTAATATTTGTATAGCCGTTTGTGACAGATGTATCGACTCTGGTAATAGCTGTATTGACCCTGGTGATCGGTGTATAGACCCTGGTGATCGGTGTTTTGACCCTGGTGATAGATGTATTGACCCTGGCGATAGGTGTATAGACCCTGGTGATTAGTGTATAGACCCTGGTGATAGGTGTATAGACCCTGGTGATAGGTGTATAGACCCTGGTGATCAGTGTATTGACCCTGGTGATTGATGAATTGCCCCTGGCGATAGATGTTGACCCTGGTGATAGGTGTATAGCCCCTGGTGATAGGTGTTTAGACCCTGGTGATAGATGTAGACCTTGGTGATAGGTGTAAAGACCCTGGTGATAGGTGTATAGACCGCTGGTAATAGTTGTATAGCCGTTTGTGACGGATGTATCGACTCTGGTAATAGGTGTATTGACCCTGGTGATAGGTGTATAGACCCTGGTGATCAGTGTATAGACCCTGGTGAAAGGTGTATAGACCCTGGTGATAGGTGTATAGACCCTGGTGATAGGTGTATAGACCCTAAACCCTGGTGATAGGTGTATAGACCCTGGTGATAAATGTATAGACCCTGGTGAAAGGTGTATTGACCCTGGTGATTGATGAAATGACCCTGGCGATAGATGTAGACCCTGGTGATAGGTGTCAAGACCCTGGTGATAGGTGTATAGATTGCTGGAAATAGTTGTATAGCCGTTTGTGACGGATGTATCGACTCTGGTAATAGGTGTATTGACCCTGATGATAGATGTATAGATCCTGGTGATCGGTGTATAGACCCTGGTGAACGGTGTATTGACCCTGGTGATTGATGAATTGACCCTGGCGATAGATGTAGACCCTGGTGATAGGTGTATAGACCCTGGTGATAGGTGTTTAGACGCTGGCAATAGTTCTAAAGCCGCTTGCGACGGATGTATCAACTCTGGTAATAGGTGTATTCACCCTGGTGATAAGGGTTTAGACCCTGGTGATATGTGTACAGACCGTTGTGATAGGTGTATAGACGCTGGTAATATTTGTATAGCCGCTGGTGACAGATGTATCGACTCTGGTAATAGCTGTATTGACCCTGGTGATAGGTGTATAAACCCTGGTGATAGGTGTATAGACCCTGGTGATAGGTTCATAGACCCTGGTGATAGATGTAGACCTTGGTGATAGGTGTAAAGACCCTGGCGATAGGTGTATAGACCACTGGTAATAGTTGTATAGCCGTTTGTGACGGGTGTATCGGCTCTGGTAATAGGTGGTATTGGCCCTGGTGATAGGTGTATTGACCATGGAGACTGTGACTGAGTTAGGTCCCAAAGGGTTACCTCCACTTCCCCAAGTGCCAGTTATGTTAGCCTATTATAACTATTAAGTTGAAGTTCATCTCTTTTTTGGAACATGCACATTTATATGTCATATCAAATCTTTGTATTTAAGTTTATTGTTTGCAGGAAATGTCATGCTTGTGGGTATCCATATTTTTAATTTACTATGTTTAATGGAGCCAACAGTTACAATTTTTAATGAACCAATTTAAAGTTTTGAATGTACAAGTAAAATGTCGTCAAAGATACCAAGGTTAACAAAAAAATTTTTTCGCCAGACGCGCGTTTCGTCTAATCAAGACTCATCAGTGGCGCTCAAACCCAAACAATATGTAAAAATCCAAATGATTAAGATGTTGTAGAGCTTTTATCACCAAAATTCCAAAACGTTCTTTCCAATCGGGCTAAGGCTATCTACACCTTGAAATAGAAAAAACCTTAGAATTAAAATATTTTGTGAAATTTTTAGTCAGGGTATTCAAAATATCATTTCTTCCTTAAAATATAGTGTGCTTTTGCTTGACTCTTAAAACATGGCTACCATGTTAAAAAAATCTTATTAATATCACAAGTCAAATCAATCAATAAAACAGTTTATTGCCAAGTTAACAAATTACAAATTATTTGTTAATGAAAATAACAAAAGAATAAACAAAGAATAACAAAAACAAACTGGACTGAGCTAAAACAGGTTGATATGCCCACACCTAAGTTAAATCCCATGACAAGAACAACATATTTAGGCAATAATACACAGTTGGTGAAAAATAAGATAGACAATTTGTTCAATAACTGGATGATGAAAATTGACAACATCATTAAACTGAGAACTCGTATGAATTTTTTAGGCATACTTTTTTTCAAGCATTTGATACCTAAATTAAGCAAAAAAATCGAAATTAAAGTTTGTTTCTGGCAAAAAACAATATCTTCCCCAGTTTCCAGAAAAATTCCAATTTCAAACAGCCATAAATCCCACAAAATTTAGTGGATCAATAAAATAAAATAAAAATAGATCTAACATTGTAGTTTTGAGCAATGTTTAATTTAATTCGATATTAAATCTACTCGTTAAAACATCAGACATTACCATATGTACAAGTACCAAATACAACATGTCAAAAGATTTTCTTCTAAATAAATGCACAATAAGGCAAAAAAAGTGACATAAATCATACAAACACACAAATAACACAGATAAACAAATGGATATACAGCAAATAAACACAACAAATACATTATTCCTGTACCACATGGCTTTTAAGGAATATGTACAAATATAAAAATGACAATGAATACAAGTATGGTACATGTAAGAGCTGTTCATGCAAATAGCAGGTTTCCTTCCAGGAAGGCATTTTTTTCATTTAGGTCTAACAAAAAAAAGAAATGTTTTAGTTTACTCTCAATTAATTCAGTAGGTTTGGTCGGTTGACAACTGTTGAAAAAACAAAAACAAAAAAATGTTCAAGCCTATGTATAATTTTCTAAGACAATGTCTCTCAAAAACCGCCTGGTGATGTCAACATCTACAGACAAATTCTTTAGACAATGTAAGACCTCTTTTGTAGATGGCCGGTTCTTTACTTGAAATACCTGAAAATAAAGTTGTTGTACTATTATCAAATCAATAATGTCAATAATAAAATGAGTAGGGTCATCTTTATCCAAGTTTAGAATAGCCCATATTTGGTAATCATAATTTGAATACTCTTGCTTTTTTTGTATAAAAAAAACTTACATCAAAAAGACATCTCATGTATGCTGCAACAAATGCACCACAATCATATGGGGTTTCTTGGTGAGGCACTTCGGCATTGCGTACAGTCAATTCTATGTCTTCTAAATTCAGAATTCTGAAAGGATTATATACAATCTGATAAAAAAAAATTGAACAATGATTTATTTTTTCCATGTTTTTCATACTGGTTTAAGTCTGGTTATGTATAACAAACTTTTACAAAATTTGAAATAATTAATTCCAGGTGTGTACAATCCTATTGTAAACACATTCAATCTGCATATAAATTGTCATATTTTGGTACAATGATTTATATATAAATATTTCATATTGTCATGCGCCATTATTATTATTTTATTTTTGCTGTACATCTACCTTATCTCTAAGCTTCAACTTTTCCTTCCAAAGTTTAAATTACAATTATTTTTGTTCTGATATTCTTTATGGTATTTAAACAATCAAGTAGAATTTCAATAATACATGTGTTTGCTTGATTGATGACCAGCGGTAGGAAAACTGGCAATCCTTGTCAATTAAGACTCGAGTACACCCTGTCTGCAGTGAGAATGAACCCGCAATTTCAGTGTTGACAGACGGCATGATCAATAGTAGACAAACTACCTTGACCATGTAATGTGTCAATAAACTAAAGTTCTGAAATCAGCAGAAGCTGCATACAAACACATATATGACAAACTTTAGCTAAGTTCAAAAGGGTCAAATTTACAAACAAAAAATAAGAAAGTTTATATTCTCAAGATGTAAAGATGTTTCAATGTTTAATTTACCCTGCAACTCTACAAAAATCTTCTTCATCATCTCCTCTTGCTAATGAGTTTATTCGTATTATTTCAACCTTGTCAAACATGGTTGACATGACTTACACAGGTGAGAAACAGGCAATAAACCACATTTCTACCTGTTTCTAAGGCTTTATATATTTTGCTTTGACTATGTATTGTATTTGTTTCTCTTACAGATTTATAAGTAAAAGAAAGAACATGGTACAAAAATAACCATGTACTGTTGCAGGTTTTGGGCATTTATTTTAAGCAGAGCAAAAAAAAGGCATTAAATCATGATTTTTTTTATTGAAAAACCTATATTTTTGTTAGTTTTATATCTGATATGCCTGCAGTGACCCTGGACTGAATCTGCCAGGTTTGGGCATTTATTTTTATCAGAGTAAAAAAAGGCATAAAATCATGATTTTTTTTATTGAAAAACCTATATTTTTGTTAGTTTTATATCTGCCAGTGCCCCTGATTGAATCTGCCATAATAAACCCTAAAACTTAGTTTGGGTTGGGCTTTTAACTAAGCATGACAAGAGCAATTCCTCATATATAAATGTTATTTAATGTTACCAACCTAGTGACAACTGGAAACACAAGAGCTTTGTCTTCATTGAAGATGTCAGCATGGAGTTTTTTAATAAAGATTTACTCAACATAGCCTCTGGATAAACAAAGAATATATCTTTGCTGTTCTCATTCAAATATCTAAAAAATAAGTTAGCAAAAAGTCATGACTTTTTTTAAAACTGAAGTTAATGTCTACATAGTATTCATTGCAAAAACATTCTAGATTTATAAAAAAAAAAAACAAAAAACATCGACCATCATTCTTTTGACAGACTGGGAAATATCCGACACAAAAGTGGAAACATTTCTGGGAAAAGGCTTGGTTAATTTGGGAACAAAACTTTCATACTGATGTTGTCTGAGATTTTCTGCTCTTTTTACAACCACATGTGTAATTTGATCCAGTTTTTCTCACTTTTCTAATCATTTTGACACAGAAAATGTTTAAGTCTGTTTGTTTGTTTTTTGAACATCCAATGATGTACATGTATGTCACAGTTTAAATTATACTTTGATGGCAACTCTAATTTCTAATTATACACAAAAGACAAAGATATCTCTTAACACTAAAATAGGTATTTGTCTTCTTAATCAGTTAATGAGAAATGAAATGTGATTCTATATTTTACTAGTCACATGATACATAACAGAGGCTTATCTTTTGTAGCAGATACATGTAGTATTAATAAAATCTAATTATATTGATTGACATACTTGCACAAAATATAAAGTGGAAAATCACTCATCCAGTATCCAGGCTGAATACTAAGTATGTCTTGCAGGTAAACATCATGTCTGTATACAGTTCCTAACCTGTAATTTAAAAATAAACCAAAACAATAATAACAACAAAAATAAAAAAAAAAAATAAGTGAAAAAAAGAGAGGTTACTACAAATATCGCTTGTTGTGGCATACTTAATTTATATAATACATGTATCTTGGAAAGCAGTTTAAAATAGTTAAACTATACAAAAATGAATGGTCAAAATGGTAGTCAATAAAACACATCTACATAATATAATAACAACTAAATATCAAAAGATTTGTCTAGTAGTTTCAGGAGTTGCAATCACAAATTCTTACTTTTATAGCACATGAAGAAAATACACCTCCTACAAACATTTCAAATTCAAAATTATTCTTAAGTATGCACATCTATGAATCAAGACAACTTCATAACTTTTATGGATAAATAACATAAATGATCAGTGAATGAAACATTGTTATATACCTTCTACTATTTCTTATAAAGTCACTATATTTACATTACAACAGGAAAATCCGTATACGTTTTGCTGTCATTCCAACAGCAAACAAACAAAGCATCCTTTTCTTCATACACAGCATATCTTTTATTCCCATGCAAGATGGATGCATCCAACTTTTGCATCTATCACACTGCACCATAAAAGTGCCACTGCTTTCACACATATTTCTTAATTTTGCACTGCAGCTTGTGGATGCTGGCTTTGCAATTGTTTCAAGAAAATCCGTGTGAATGAATTTCATTTGACGTACTGTAAAAACAAATAAATTGTTTAATTAATATTTTTATCTAAAATTAAGTATGTATTTTGTCAAAATCTGAAATAGTAGTGATTGATACAACCGAGTGATAGAAAACCTTGTATCATCTATATAGGTCATACAAGATGTACTTTTGTTGGAACTACTTTTTGACGTCACAATGAATTATATACCAATGATTCGGTGAATGACTCTCTTTCAATGAATGAAAATGACGTCATAATAGTCTAACGTTAGGGACTATATTTTATAAACAAATGCTTCGTTGAATGTTAAATTTTAAATTTTAAGCATTCAATTTTCAGCCCTTTTTATACTTACTAATTTTAGATAAACTTATTATATACCTTTTAGTGTAGGTACAACTACCTGTATCACGTCTCAACAGTTGCATACATTTGGGCCAGGGGTTTTCCCTGCCCATTTCGGTCATTTTTTCCCCCTAAGAAATTACCATATTCCATGGTAGTGAATATTGGTCTGGGGTCGTTTCGTACCGAAACTTGTTTGCACGTCGGTCGTTTCGCCACGATAGTGTGAGTAAGCGAAAATATATGTAGAGATACAATCTCCTGCCTAAAAAATCTATTGTAAGATGACATGTTGTCTTTGCAACAAAATAATGGCAAACAAGGATGCAGTATACGGTTCTTTGCATTAAAATATTATCAACAGAGGTCATGGTCTTGTTTTGTCAAATAAAAACATGTGTGACATTTTTGCATAGATCCAATTGTACTGGAAATGTTGTACATATATTTAATTTGTGTCCTGCATTTTCAGTTTCATGGTAATTTGATAAGATTTTTATAAAATCATCGATAAAAATCAGCTGTTTCATGTGAGAAAATCGGACAAATCATTAGCATTTACCTTCATTTGAAAAATTCTGACACTGTAACGCCTAACAGAAGAGCAATATGACATATATATTTGTTTATTTAGATCAATTTCCAAGCAGAAAAACACTGGCAAAATACTTGTCATCCACCTCGATTTCACACAATTTTGTTGACAAGGAACATGCTATTTTAAAGCATCAGAGAGAGCTAAAGCTAGGAGTCAAATGGTCTTATAGGCAGTCTCGGGGTTTTACTACCATAACAAGGATGACAACCAAATATTATATATATTTCTTTTCTATAAACATGACACTTTCTACTGACACTTCAAAAATTTATTGCATTTCATTTATCATAGATGTGAGTAAACTGCAACTGGACCGTACTACTATATTAAGGAATTTCACAAGGGGACATTCGAAACTAAACTACAAAACCGTATACTGCTACCTTTAAAGTCTAAAAATGTCATTTTTATTTGCAACTTTGTTTCTTCTGCCAATACATTATTAAATTCTGACTAAAAATTACTTAAACTGAACCTTGTATTTGCTTTGGTTGAAAAGATAT
The DNA here is from genome assembly GCA_944474755.1 of Limnoperna fortunei. NCBI lineage: Eukaryota > Metazoa > Mollusca > Bivalvia > Mytilida > Modiolidae > Limnoperna > Limnoperna fortunei. The sequence goes on along the minus strand of OX104121.1, from coordinate 38,265,200 downwards.
AATGTTTTTAGAACATGTACCTTACTGCAAGTTTTCGGATTTAAATTCATGCAAGATTTCATTGACATAAAAAAGCATAAAACTTTTTTCTAATGAACAGTATGGCAAAAATACAATTATATATTTGTGCGCTTACAACCAAGCTTTGTTAACAAAGTCGAAAGAGTTGAGAGAAATGCAAAATTAAGGTTACTTGTCATTACACGGCAAAAAAATTTAAGCATATTAGGCTTTTTATATGAAAATATAAAAAATAGAGTTTTAGAGAAAAAAAAATAGGGTGGTAAAAGCCAAAAAAAGAAACCGCATGAAATGATCACAAAATGTATACCAAATAAGAATCAAATGCAATCAAATTCCATTTGGTCATAAATCTTACAGTTAGAATGATGATTCTTCCCTTCTGCGTCTGGGCTTAACACGGTCAAAATCACAACAAGACAAGATGGTGTAAAAATGCAGTCAAAATCTTTGTCAAATCACAATACTAAAGTTCTTCCTACTCAGTAGTGACCTGAAAAAGATAGTGATCTGAATATCACAGTAGCTGACCACTTCTATAAAGAGTTTGAAGAAAACATATTTGTGAATTATGTCCGATTCAAGGCATGCATTCATCCGCATACAAGTAGAAATATCGCAACTTAAGTTTAAAAGTGAACAGATGAGAATAGTGTGCAATAGTTGATATCAAGTGCACAATAGGCTAATTTTAATTGAATACTTTCTGTCTACTTGCAATAAACACACAATACTATTGTAATAAAGGCGGGGACAAATAATAACTTTTTACTCGTTTCAGTGACATAAAAGGGTGAAGAATTTTCTGTTTTGTTTTTTTTCCCACATGTTTTAAGTTGCCTGCACATACAAACACATAGGTGTAGTTGTTACAAACATGAGCAGAGAAACTTAATAAAGTACCTGACAGTTATATTGCTTAAACTTAAAGTTTGGGGTGATCAACAATAAAAAACTAGCACAAAGTGAAAAAAATCAATCTTTCAAGTTAAATTTTCATTGTCGATGAAGTCAATTCATTTTAAAATGACTGAGTATTATCAGGTTGCTATGCCTACTCTGCTTCTAGTCAATAGAAATAAACCTTTAGTAATATATTAAATGTGTCACTGTTGATATAAAATAGTTTTTAAAACAAGGCTGAAACAGAGTTATCTTTCTTGATATAAGTGTTGCCAGATAAAGTCCAATTTAATACATTTTCATGGCAAATATCTTACTACAAACAGTCTTAAACACAAGTACAGGTGTCATAAAATACAAGGAATTCTTTAAATGAAGATATTGTGAGTTTATACAAATATGCTCTTCTTAAAAGTCTAAAAATGTCATTTTTATTTGCAACTTTGTTTCTTCTGCCAATACATTATTAAATTCTGACTAAAAATTACTTAAACTGAACCTTGTATTTGCTTTGGTTGAAAAGATATAATGTTTTTAGAACATGTACCTTACTGCAAGTTTTCCGATTTAAATTCATGCAAGATTTCATTGACATAAAAAAGCATTAAACTTTTTTCTAATGAACAGTATGGCAAAAATAAAATTATATATTTGTGCGCTTACAACCAAGCTTTGTTAACAAAGTCGAAAGAGTTGAGAGAAATGCAAAATTAAGGTTACTTGTCATTACACGGCAAAAAAATTTAAGCATATTAGGCTTTTTATATGAAAATATAAAAAATAGAGTTTTAGAGAAAAAAAAATAGGGTGGTAAAAGCCAAAAAAAGAAACCGCATGAAATGATCACAAAATGTATACCAAATAAGAATCAAATGCAATCAAATTCCATTTGGTCATAAATCTTACAGTTAGAATGATGATTCTTCCCTTCTGCGTCTGGGCTTAACACGGTCAAAATCACAAGAAGACAAGATGGTGTAAAAATGCAGTCAAAATCTTTGTCAAATCACAATACTAAAGTTCTTCCTACTCAGTAGTGACCTGAAAAAGATAGTGATCTGAATATCACAGTAGCTGACCACTTCTATAAAGAGTTTGAAGAAAACATATTTGTGAATTATGTCAGATTCAAGGCATGCATTCATCCGCATACAAGTAGAAATATCGCAACTTAAGTTTAAAAGTGAACAGATGAGAATAGTGTGCAATAGTTGATATCAAGTGCACAATAGGCTAATTTTAATTGAATACTTTCTGTCTACTTGCAATAAACACACAATACTATTGTAATAAAGGCGGGGACAAATAATAACTTTTTACTCGTTTCAGTGACATAAAAGGGTGAAGAATTTTGTTTTTTTTTTTTCCCACATGTTTTAAGTTGCCTGCACATACAAACACATAGGTGTAGTTGTTACAAACATGAGCAGAGAAACTTAACAAAGTACCTGACAGTTATATTGCTTAAACTTAAAGTTTGGGGTGATCAACAATAAAAAACTAGCACAAAGTGAAAAAAATCAATCTTTCAAGTTAAATTTTCATTGTCGATGAAGTCAATTCATTTTAAAATGACTGAGTATTATCAGGTTGCTATGCCTACTCTGCTTCTAGTCAATAGAAATAAACCTTTAGTAATATATTAAATGTGTCACTGTTGATATAAAATAGTTTTTAAAACAAGGCTGAAACAGAGTTATCTTTCTTGATATAAGTGTTGCCAGATAAAGTCCAATTTAATACATTTTCATGGCAAATATCTTACTACAAACAGTCTTAAACACAAGTACAGGTGTCATAAAATACAAGGAATTCTTTAAATGAAGATATTGTGAGTTTATACAAATATGCTCTTCTAAAAAGTCTAAAAATGTCATTTTTATTTGCAACTTTGTTTCTTCTGCCAATACATTATTAAATTCTGACTAAAAATTACTTAAACTGAACCTTGTATTTGCTTTGGTTGAAAAGATATAATGTTTTTAGAACATGTACCTTACTGCAAGTTTTCGGATTTAAATTCATGCAAGATTTCATTGACATAAAAAAGCATAAAACTTTTTTCTAATGAACAGTATGGCAAAAATAAAATTATATATTTGTGCGCTTACAACCAAGCTTTGTTAACAAAGTCGAAAGAGTTGAGAGAAATGCAAAATTAAGGTTACTTGTCATTACACGGCAAAAAAATTTAAGCATATTAGGCTTTTTATATGAAAATATAAAAAATAGAGTTTTAGAGACAAAAAAAATAGGGTGGTAAAAGCCAAAAAAAGAAACCGCATGAAATGATCACAAAATGTATACCAAATAAGAATCAAATGCAATCAAATTCCATTTGGTCATAAATCTTACAGTTAGAATGATGATTCTTCCCTTCTGCGTCTGGGCTTAACACGGTCAAAATCACAAGAAGACAAGATGGTGTAAAAATGCAGTCAAAATCTTTGTCAAATCACAATACTAAAGTTCTTCCTACTCAGTAGTGACCTGAAAAAGATAGTGATCTGAATATCACAGTAGCTGACCACTTCTATAAAGAGTTTGAAGAAAACATATTTGTGAATTATGTCAGATTCAAGGCATGCATTCATCCGCATACAAGTAGAAATATCGCAACTTAAGTTTAAAAGTGAACAGATGAGAATAGTGTGCAATAGTTGATATCAAGAGCACAATAGGCTAATTTTAATTGAATACTTTCTGTCTACTTGCAATAAACACACAATACTATTGTAATAAAGGCGGGGACAAATAATAACTTTTTACTCGTTTCAGTGACATAAAAGAGTGAAGAATTTTCTGTTTTGTTTTTTTTCCCACATGTTTTAAGTTGCCTGCACATACAAACACATAGGTGTAGTTGTTACAAACATGAGCAGAGAAACTTAACAAAGTACCTGACAGTTATATTGCTTAAACTTAAAGTTTGGGGTGATCAACAATAAAAAACTAGCACAAAGTGAAAAAAATCAATCTTTCAAGTTAAATTTTCATTGTCGATGAAGTCAATTCATTTTAAAATGACTGAGTATTATCAGGTTGCTATGCCTACTCTGCTTCTAGTCAATAGAAATAAACCTTTAGTAATATATTAAATGTGTCACTGTTGATATAAAATAGTTTTTAAAACAAGGCTGAAACAGAGTTATCTTTCTTGATATAAGTGTTGCCAGATAAAGTCCAATTTAATACATTTTCATGGCAAATATCTTACTACAAACAGTCTTAAACACAAGTACAGGTGTCATAAAATACAAGGAATTCTTTAAATGAAGATATTGTGAGTTTATACAAATATGCTCTTCTAAAAAGTCTAAAAATGTAATTTTTATTTGCAACTTTGTTTCTTCTGCCAATACATTATTAAATTCTGACTAAAAATTACTTAAACTGAACCTTGTATTTGCTTTGGTTGAAAAGATATAATGTTTTTAGAACATGTACCTTACTGCAAGTTTTCGGATTTAAATTCATGCAAGATTTCATTGACATAAAAAAGCATAAAACTTTTTTCTAATGAACAGTATGGCAAAAATAAAATTATATATTTGTGCGCTTACAACCAAGCTTTGTTAACAAAGTCGAAAGAGTTGAGAGAAATGCAAAATTAAGGTTACTTGTCATTACACGGCAAAAAAATTTAAGCATATTAGGCTTTTTATATGAAAATATAAAAAATAGAGTTTTAGAGACAAAAAAAATAGGGTGGTAAAAGCCAAAAAAAGAAACCGCATGAAATGATCACAAAATGTATACCAAATAAGAATCAAATGCAATCAAATTCCATTTGGTCATAAATCTTACAGTTAGAATGATGATTCTTCCCTTCTGCGTCTGGGCTTAACACGGTCAAAATCACAAGAAGACAAGATGGTGTAAAAATGCAGTCAAAATCTTTGTCAAATCACAATACTAAAGTTCTTCCTACTCAGTAGTGACCTGAAAAAGATAGTGATCTGAATATCACAGTAGCTGACCACTTCTATAAAGAGTTTGAAGAAAACATATTTGTGAATTATGTCAGATTCAAGGCATGCATTCATCCGCATACAAGTAGAAATATCGCAACTTAAGTTTAAAAGTGAACAGATGAGAATAGTGTGCAATAGTTGATATCAAGAGCACAATAGGCTAATTTTAATTGAATACTTTCTGTCTACTTGCAATAAACACACAATACTATTGTAATAAAGGCGGGGACAAATAATAACTTTTTACTCGTTTCAGTGACATAAAAGGGTGAAGAATTTTCTGTTTTGTTTTTTTTCCCACATGTTTTAAGTTGCCTGCACATACAAACACATAGGTGTAGTTGTTACAAACATGAGCAGAGAAACTTAATAAAGTACCTGACAGTTATATTGCTTAAACTTAAAGTTTGGGGTGATCAACAATAAAAAACTAGCACAAAGTGAAAAAAATCAATCTTTCAAGTTAAATTTTCATTGTCGATGAAGTCAATTCATTTTAAAATGACTGAGTATTATCAGGTTGCTATGCCTACTCTGCTTCTAGTCAATAGAAATAAACCTTTAGTAATATATTAAATGTGTCACTGTTGATATAAAATAGTTTTTAAAACAAGGCTGAAACAGAGTTATCTTTCTTGATATAAGTGTTGCCAGATAAAGTCCAATTTAATACATTTTCATGGCAAATATCTTACTACAAACAGTCTTAAACACAAGTACAGGTGTCATAAAATACAAGGAATTCTTTAAATGAAGATATTGTGAGTTTATACAAATATGCTCTTCTTAAAAGTCTAAAAATGTCATTTTTATTTGCAACTTTGTTTCTTCTGCCAATACATTATTAAATTCTGACTAAAAATTACTTAAACTGAACCTTGTATTTGCTTTGGTTGAAAAGATATAATGTTTTTAGAACATGTACCTTACTGCAAGTTTTCGGATTTAAATTCATGCAAGATTTCATTGACATAAAAAAGCATAAAACTTTTTTCTAATGAACAGTATGGCAAAAATAAAATTATATATTTGTGCGCTTACAACCAAGCTTTGTTAACAAAGTCGAAAGAGTTGAGAGAAATGCAAAATTAAGGTTACTTGTCATTACACGGCAAAAAAATTTAAGCATATTAGGCTTTTTATATGAAAATATAAAAAATAGAGTTTTAGAGAAAAAAAAATAGGGTGGTAAAAGCCAAAAAAAGAAACCGCATGAAATGATCACAAAATGTATACCAAATAAGAATCAAATGCAATCAAATTCCATTTGGTCATAAATCTTACAGTTAGAATGATGATTCTTTCCTTCTGCGTCTGGGCTTAACACGGTCAAAATCACAAGAAGACAAGATGGTGTAAAAATGCAGTCAAAATCTTTGTCAAATCACAATACTAAAGTTCTTCCTACTCAGTAGTGACCTGAAAAAGATAGTGATCTGAATATCACAGTAGCTGACCACTTCTATAAAGAGTTTGAAGAAAACATATTTGTGAATTATGTCAGATTCAAGGCATGCATTCATCCGCATACAAGTAGAAATATCGCAACTTAAGTTTAAAAGTGAACAGATGAGAATAGTGTGCAATAGTTGATATCAAGTGCACAATAGGCTAATTTTAATTGAATACTTTCTGTCTACTTGCAATAAACACACAATACTATTGTAATAAAGGCGGGGACAAATAATAACTTTTTACTCATTTCAGTGACATAAAAGAGTGAAGAATTTTCTGTTTTGTTTTTTTTCCCACATGTTTTAAGTTGCCTGCACATACAAACACATAGGTGTAGTTGTTACAAACATGAGCAGAGAAACTTAACAAAGTACCTGACAGTTATATTGCTTAAACTTAAAGTTTGGGGTGATCAACAATAAAAAACTAGCACAAAGTGAAAAAAATCAATCTTTCAAGTTAAATTTTCATTGTCGATGAAGTCAATTCATTTTAAAATGACTGAGTATTATCAGGTTGCTATGCCTACTCTGCTTCTAGTCAATAGAAATAAACCTTTAGTAATATATTAAATGTGTCACTGTTGATATAAAATAGTTTTTAAAACAAGGCTGAAACAGAGTTATCTTTCTTGATATAAGTGTTGCCAGATAAAGTCCAATTTAATACATTTTCATGGCAAATATCTTACTACAAACAGTCTTAAACACAAGTACAGGTGTCATAAAATACAAGGAATTCTTTAAATGAAGATATTGTGAGTTTATACAAATATGCTCTTCTTAAAAGTCTAAAAATGTCATTTTTATTTGCAACTTTGTTTCTTCTGCCAATACATTATTAAATTCTGACTAAAAATTACTTAAACTGAACCTTGTATTTGCTTTGGTTGAAAAGATATAATGTTTTTAGAACATGTACCTTACTGCAAGTTTTCGGATTTAAATTCATGCAAGATTTCATTGACATAAAAAAGCATTAAACTTTTTTCTAATGAACAGTATGGCAAAAATAAAATTATATATTTGTGCGCTTACAACCAAGCTTTGTTAACAAAGTCGAAAGAGTTGAGAGAAATGCAAAATTAAGGTTACTTGTCATTACACGGCAAAAAAATTTAAGCATATTAGGCTTTTTATATGAAAATATAAAAAATAGAGTTTTAGAGAAAAAAAAATAGGGTGGTAAAAGCCAAAAAAAGAAACCGCATGAAATGATCACAAAATGTATACCAAATAAGAATCAAATGCAATCAAATTCCATTTGGTCATAAATCTTACAGTTAGAATGATGATTCTTCCCTTCTGCGTCTGGGCTTAACACGGTCAAAATCACAAGAAGACAAGATGGTGTAAAAATGCAGTCAAAATCTTTGTCAAATCACAATACTAAAGTTCTTCCTACTCAGTAGTGACCTGAAAAAGATAGTGATCTGAATATCACAGTAGCTGACCACTTCTATAAAGAGTTTGAAGAAAACATATTTGTGAATTATGTCAGATTCAAGGCATGCATTCATCCGCATACAAGTAGAAATATCGCAACTTAAGTTTAAAAGTGAACAGATGAGAATAGTGTGCAATAGTTGATATCAAGTGCACAATAGGCTAATTTTAATTGAATACTTTCTGTCTACTTGCAATAAACACACAATACTATTGTAATAAAGGCGGGGACAAATAATAACTTTTTACTCGTTTCAGTGACATAAAAGGGTGAAGAATTTTCTGTTTTGTTTTTTTTCCCACATGTTTTAAGTTGCCTGCACATACAAACACATAGGTGTAGTTGTTACAAACATGAGCATAGAAACTTAACAAAGTACCTGACAGTTATATTGCTTAAACTTAAAGTTTGGGGTGATCAACAATAAAAAACTAGCACAAAGTGAAAAAAATCAATCTTTCAAGTTAAATTTTCATTGTCGATGAAGTCAATTCATTTTAAAATGACTGAGTATTATCAGGTTGCTATGCCTACTCTGCTTGTAGTCAATAGAAATAAACCTTTAGTAATATATTAAATGTGTCACTGTTGATATAAAATAGTTTTTAAAACAAGGCTGAAACAGAGTTATCTTTCTTGATATAAGTGTTGCCAGATAAAGTCCAATTTAATACATTTTCATGGCAAATATCTTACTACAAACAGTCTTAAACACAAGTACAGGTGTCATAAAATACAAGGAATTCTTTAAATGAAGATATTGTGAGTTTATACAAATATGCTCTTCTTAAAAGTCTAAAAATGTCATTTTTATTTGCAACTTTGTTTCTTCTGCCAATACATTATTAAATTCTGACTAAAAATTACTTAAACTGAACCTTGTATTTGCTTTGGTTGAAAAGATATAATGTTTTTAGAACATGTACCTTACTGCAAGTTTTCGGATTTAAATTCATGCAAGATTTCATTGACATAAAAAAGCATAAAACTTTTTTCTAATGAACAGTATGGCAAAAATAAAATTATATATTTGTGCGCTTACAACCAAGCTTTGTTAAAAAGTCGAAAGAGTTGAGAGAAATGCAAAATTAAGGTTACTTGTCATTACATGGCAAAAACATTTAAGCATATTAGGCTTTTTAGATGAAAATATAAAAAATAGAGTTTTAGAGAAAAAAAAATAGGGTGGTAAAAGCCAAAAAAAGAAACCGCATGAAATGATCACAAAATGTATACCAAATAAGAATCAAATGCAATCAAATTCCATTTGGTCATAAATCTTACAGTTAGAATGATGATTCTTCCCTTCTGCGTCTTGGCTTAACACAGTCAAAACTAGAGTAAAAACACCTGTGAGCAATGCTCACCATTGATACCCCCCGCTTCACAATTACTTTGAAATTTCAGGTGTTCTTAATTATGAAATTGAAACTTTATCTAGTTAAATGTGAATGCGAAATTGCAGATAATACATGTAACCCTCCCCAATCCCCCAAAGAATGGCATCCCCTATGTCAATGACAAAGTCCATGTTTTTCTATGGCAAACCTCCAATAATATTCTGATCAAAATGTTTAATATCCAATGCACAATGGCAATATGTGACCAAGATTCTGTATAAGTTTCAACAAATTCCATTCAGTGGTGTAGGAGGAATTGTAAATAAAAGATGGGTACCCCATTATGTCCATTACAAACTCCATGTTTTTCTATGGGAAACCCCAAATATCATTCCGATCAAAATGTTAAATATCTCCTGCACAATGGCACTATGTGACATGGATTCTGTGTAAGTTTCAACAAATTCCATTCAGTGGTGTAGGAATGAGTTGCACATAAGAGATGGGTATCCCTTATGTCCATGACAAAGTCCATGTTTTTCTATGGGAAACCCCAAATATCATTCCAATCGAAATGTTATATATCTAGTGCACAGTGGCAATATGTGACAACATTCTGTGTAAGTTTCATCAAATTCCATTTAGTGGTGTAGGAGGAGTCGCACATAAGAAATGGGTATCCCCTTTTGTCAATGACAGTCCATGTTGTTCTATGGGAAACCCCAAATATCATTCCGATCAAAATAATAAATATCTCCTGCACAATGGCACTATGTGACAAGGATTCTGTGTAAGTTTCAACAAATTCCATTCAGTGGTGTAGGAGGAGTTGCACATAAGACAAGAGGACCCCCTTAGGTCAATGACAATGTCCATGTTTTTCTATGGGAAACCCCAAATATCGATCCGATCAAAATGTTTAATAACTCCTGCACAATGGCACTATGTGACAAGGATGCTGTGTAAGTTTCTTTAAATTCCATTCAGTGGTGTAGGAGGAGTTGCACATAAGAGATGAGGCCCCCCTTAGGTCAATGACAATGTCCATGTTTTTCTATGGGAAACCCCAAATATCGATCCGATCAAAATGTTTAATATCTCCTGCACAATGGCACTATGTGACAAGCATTCTGTGTAAGTTTCATTAAATTCCATTCAGTGGTGTAGGAGGAGTTGCACATATGAGATAGGGACCCCCTTAGGTCAATGACAAAGTCCATGTTTTTCTATGGGAAACCCCAAATATCATTCCGATCAAAATGTTAAATATCTCCTGCACAATGGCACTATGAGACAAAGATTCTGTGTAAGTTTCATCAAATTCCTTTCAGTGGTGTAGGAGGAGTTGCAAATAATAGAAAGTGTAACGGACGGACGGACGGACGGACGGAAGGACGGACGGACGGACGGACGGAAGGACGGAAGGACACCATGAACACTATATACCCCCCGCTTTTCAAGCGGGGGGTATAATCACAAGAAGACAAGATGGTGTAAAAATGCAGTCAAAATCTTTGTCAAATCACAATACTAAAGTTCTTCCTACTCAGTAGTGACCTGAAAAAGATAGTGATCTGAATATCACAGTAGCTGACCACTTCTATAAAGAGTTTGAAGAAAACATATTTGTGAATTATGTCAGATTCAAGGCATGCATTCATCAGCATACAAGTAGAAATATCGCAACTTAAGTTTAAAAGTGAACAGATGAGAATAGTGTGCAATAGTTGATATCAAGTGCACAATAGGCTAATTTTAATTGAATACTTTCTGTCTACTTGCAATAAACACACAATACTATTGTAATAAAGGCGGGGACAAATAATAACTTTTTACTCGTTTCAGTGACATAAAAGGGTGAAGAATTTTCTGTTTTGTTTTTTTTCCCACATGTTTTAAGTTGCCTGCACATACAAACACATAGGTGTAGTTGTTACAAACATGAGCAGAGAAACTTAACAAAGTACCTGACAGTTATATTGCTTAAACTTAAAGTTTGGGGTGATCAACAATAAAAAACTAGCACAAAGTGAAAAAAATCAATCTTTCAAGTTAAATTTTCATTGTCGATGAAGTCAATTCATTTTAAAATGACTGAGTATTATCAGGTTGCTATGCCTACTCTGCTTCTAGTCAATAGAAATAAACCTTTAGTAATATATTAAATGTGTCACTGTTGATATAAAATAGTTTTTAAAACAAGGCTGAAACAGAGTTATCTTTCTTGATATAAGTGTTGCCAGATAAAGTCCAATTTAATACATTTTCATGGCAAATATCTTACTACAAACAGTCTTAAACACAAGTACAGGTGTCATAAAATACAAGGAATTCTTTAAATGAAGATATTGTGAGTTTATACAAATATGCTCTTCTTAAAAGTCTAAAAATGTCATTTTTATTTGCAACTTTGTTTCTTCTGCCAATACATTATTAAATTCTGACTAAAAATTACTTAAACTGAACCTTGTATTTGCTTTGGTTGAAAAGATATAATGTTTTTAGAACATGTACCTTACTGCAAGTTTTCGGATTTAAATTCATGCAAGATTTCATTGACATAAAAAAGCATAAAACTTTTTTCTAATGAACAGTATGGCAAAAATAAAATTTATACAAACTTTGCAATTAGTATTACCATGATAGCATTTATAATTGTTATAGTGTGTTATGTAAAGTGTTTGTTCTATTGTGTGTCAAGGTATTAAAACTCCCATGAATAAAATTGAACATTTGGTCCTTGTTAACTTTATGCAATATAGTCAAATTGGGTGAAGGAACTGTGTGTAAAGCCATAACCCATTAATAGTCTTGGGAGTGTTCTGGTATAAGCAGACAAAGATCTGTATATATATATATATATATATATATATATTTATTATTTATTGTAAAATATATGAATATTTGGCCCTAGGGAAACACTCAGCTTTCAACAACAAATTTTTTATTTCCTGCCAGAGCAAGTCAAGTTACAGTCCTTCAGTGAGAGGAAGAACCCACCTTGCCCGACAATACGCCAGTAAGAGGGGATATGGAGCGAGGGTTCTCCATCAGGGGATGAGACAAGAGATAGTCTCATCTGCAGCCAGAGTGTGCAAGGTCTGCAAGGGATCTCCTGGGAATGGGACCAAGGGTGGTCTCCATCAGAGGATGAGACCATGGAGTCTCATCAGTATCCGTGGACCGGCACTGGCGCTGGAATGAAATTTTTTAGTTATATCCCCGAAATACTTGGGGGATGAATGAAATTTAAGAAATGTCAGTGATAAAATTTCATAAAGGTCCAAACTGAAATATATTTATCACTGAGATGCTGAGATGCTCCCCTTGTCATGACAGTATTGAAGGTGTTTGGATGGGGTTGGTGGGTGGTAAAATTTTAAACAGCAACTTTGTTTTGAGTATAACAATTTCTATGACTGCTATAAACCAGAACACTGAATACACAAGGCCTGGTTAATGGCTTAAGAACACACAGTTATTTGAATGGAATACCCCAGAAAAGGGAGGAGACCTACTGTTTACATTGTGTCCTGTAATTAATCTCATAACTTCAGATGTTTTCATCAACAAACACTGCATCTGTGCTGACAAATTTATGTATTAGATAAGGAATAAGAAGCTCCCTGGTGAGATTCCAGTTGTAACTACCAGTAATTAATGTCAATTGCAGGAAACCTAACCTATAGATGTCAAATGTGGGGATTAATCCCTGTGGATAATTTCACTATCTAGATGTTATATGATCTGGAAAATTAGTACTGATTTGACCACAAGTGCATTAATTGCTGTTTGTATAAACATAACATATATTTCATATAAGTAACTATTTATACAAACTTTGCAATTAGTATTACCATGATAGCATTTATAATTGTTATAGTGTGTTATGTAAAGTGTTTGTTCTATTGTGTGTCAAGGTATTAAAACTCCCATGAATAAAATTGAACATTTGGTCCTTGTTAACTTTATGCAATATAGTCAAATTGGGTGAAGGAACTGTGTGTAAAGCCATAACCCATTAATAGTCTTGGGAGTGTTCTGGTATAAGCAGACAAAGATCTGTATATATATATATATATATATATATATATATTTATTATTTATTGTAAAATATATGAATATTTGGCCCTAGGGAAACACTCAGCTTTCAACAACAAATTTTTTATTTCCTGCCAGAGCAAGTCAAGTTACAGTCCTTCAGTGAGAGGAAGAACCCACCTTGCCCGACAATACGCCAGTAAGAGGGGATATGGAGCGAGGGTTCTCCATCAGGGGATGAGACAAGAGATAGTCTCATCTGCAGCCAGAGTGTGCAAGGTCTGCAAGGGATCTCCTGGGAATGGGACCAAGGGTGGTCTCCATCAGAGGATGAGACCATGGAGTCTCATCAGTATCCGTGGACCGGCACTGGCGCTGGAATGAAATTTTTTAGTTATATCCCCGAAATACTTGGGGGATGAATGAAATTTAAGAAATGTCAGTGATAAAATTTCATAAAGGTCCAAACTGAAATATATTTATCACTGAGATGCTGAGATGCTCCCCTTGTCATGACAGTATTGAAGGTGTTTGGATGGGGTTGGTGGGTGGTAAAATTTTAAACAGCAACTTTGTTTTGAGTATAGCAATTTCTATGACTGCTATAAACCAGAACACTGAATACACAAGGCCTGGTTAATGGCTTAAGAACACACAGTTATTTGAATGGAATACCCCAGAAAAGGGAGGAGACCTACTGTTTACATTGTGTCCTGTAATTAATCTCATAACTTCAGATGTTTTCATCAACAAACACTGCATCTGTGCTGACAAATTTATGTATTAGATAAGGAATAAGAAGCTCCCTGGTGAGATTCCAGTTGTAACTACCAGTAATTAATGTCAATTGCAGGAAACCTAACCTATAGATGTCAAATGTGGGGATTAATCCCTGTGGATAATTTCACTATCTAGATGTTATATGATCTGGAAAATTAGTACTGATTTGACCACAAGTGCATTAATTGCTGTTTGTATAAACATAACATATATTTCATATAAGTAACTATTTATACAAACTTTGCAATTAGTATTACCATGATAGCATTTATAATTGTTATAGTGTGTTATGTAAAGTGTTTGTTCTATTGTGTGTCAAGGTATTAAAACTCCCATGAATAAAATTGAACATTTGGTCCTTGTTAACTTTATGCAATATAGTCAAATTGGGTGAAGGAACTGTGTGTAAAGCCATAACCCATTAATAGTCTTGGGAGTGTTCTGGTATAAGCAGACAAAGATCTGTATATATATATATATATATATATATATATTTATTATTTATTGTAAAATATATGAATATTTGGCCCTAGGGAAACACTCAGCTTTCAACAACAAATTTTTTATTTCCTGCCAGAGCAAGTCAAGTTACAGTCCTTCAGTGAGAGGAAGAACCCACCTTGCCCGACAATACGCCAGTAAGAGGGGATATGGAGCGAGGGTTCTCCATCAGGGGATGAGACAAGAGATAGTCTCATCTGCAGCCAGAGTGTGCAAGGTCTGCAAGGGATCTCCTGGGAATGGGACCAAGGGTGGTCTCCATCAGAGGATGAGACCATGGAGTCTCATCAGTATCCGTGGACCGGCACTGGCGCTGGAATGAAATTTTTTAGTTATATCCCCGAAATACTTGGGGGATGAATGAAATTTAAGAAATGTCAGTGATAAAATTTCATAAAGGTCCAAACTGAAATATATTTATCACTGAGATGCTGAGATGCTCCCCTTGTCATGACAGTATTGAAGGTGTTTGGATGGGGTTGGTGGGTGGTAAAATTTTAAACAGCAACTTTGTTTTGAGTATAGCAATTTCTATGACTGCTATAAACCAGAACACTGAATACACAAGGCCTGGTTAATGGCTTAAGAACACACAGTTATTTGAATGGAATACCCCAGAAAAGGGAGGAGACCTACTGTTTACATTGTGTCCTGTAATTAATCTCATAACTTCAGATGTTTTCATCAACAAACACTGCATCTGTGCTGACAAATTTATGTATTAGATAAGGAATAAGAAGCTCCCTGGTGAGATTCCAGTTGTAACTACCAGTAATTAATGTCAATTGCAGGAAACCTAACCTATAGATGTCAAATGTGGGGATTAATCCCTGTGGATAATTTCACTATCTAGATGTTATATGATCTGGAAAATTAGTACTGATTTGACCACAAGTGCATTAATTGCTGTTTGTATAAACATAACATATATTTCATATAAGTAACTATTTATACAAACTTTGCAATTAGTATTACCATGATAGCATTTATAATTGTTATAGTGTGTTATGTAAAGTGTTTGTTCTATTGTGTGTCAAGGTATTAAAACTCCCATGAATAAAATTGAACATTTGGTCCTTGTTAACTTTATGCAATATAGTCAAATTGGGTGAAGGAACTGTGTGTAAAGCCATAACCCATTAATAGTCTTGGGAGTGTTCTGGTATAAGCAGACAAAGATCTGTATATATATATATATATATATATATATATTTATTATTTATTGTAAAATATATGAATATTTGGCCCTAGGGAAACACTCAGCTTTCAACAACAAATTTTTTATTTCCTGCCAGAGCAAGTCAAGTTACAGTCCTTCAGTGAGAGGAAGAACCCACCTTGCCCGACAATACGCCAGTAAGAGGGGATATGGAGCGAGGGTTCTCCATCAGGGGATGAGACAAGAGATAGTCTCATCTGCAGCCAGAGTGTGCAAGGTCTGCAAGGGATCTCCTGGGAATGGGACCAAGGGTGGTCTCCATCAGAGGATGAGACCATGGAGTCTCATCAGTATCCGTGGACCGGCACTGGCGCTGGAATGAAATTTTTTAGTTATATCCCCGAAATACTTGGGGGATGAATGAAATTTAAGAAATGTCAGTGATAAAATTTCATAAAGGTCCAAAAACTCAGATGGTAACAGCTGAGTGCCCCCAAGGATTTCAAATAAGGGGTACCTTCAATAAAATCATGAGAGAAAAAAAAAAGAAAAAGAAAAAAAAAATGATAATCAAAATAACAAGTGCATCTGAAAAGAAGACACACATATATATAGCATAATGGCAAATAAAGATTTCAGTTTTTTCCAGACTGCTTTGTGCTAGTTTGATGGAAGATGATGACACTCTAATTTATCTGCAATAGCTGTCTGAAGACCAACGTCCTAAAATTTTTATCATGTGATCTTCTACTTTGAATATGAATAGAAATGATAAACAAAATGACAATACACTACATCTGAAAAGAAGAAACACATATCTGAAATATTGTCCAGTTTCCATGTCCCAAACAAATAAGTACTTCAGTCATTACAAACAACTGACAATCCTTAATGGATTTTGTCGTTAAATCAGCTTCACCAAATGAAATTATGCAGACTATTTACAAGTTTGCATCTCATTAAAGTTTCAGAATCCTTTTTCTAAATAAAATATAACATTTCCAAAACATCAGTGAAATGCTGTGAACTGTTTGCAAAATCTGACATTTTCCTGTTTGGAAGACGACTATCCTGCTTTCCAAACAGTTAAAAAAGTTCTTCTGAAAGTAACAAAAGCTTTGTGGAATCCCTAAGCAATATATACTAGCAGCAGTTGCTTGGTCTTCCCCACCTGAGATGTTTGTAACATGAACATCATGTCAGTTTTCACTGGTAAATCCGCACTAAAACCCCAAAACCCTATTGTTTTAGGGATAAAAGGGAAAGCGATAAAATACCATGAAAACATTATAAATCCGTTTTTTCACATGGAATTGTGTATGTCTATTTAAAATGTCTGGTTTCCTTGTTGTTAACAAATGTTCAACTCCAACATTCAATAATAACATCCGCAACATTCTATGGACTATTTGTAAAATCTAACATTAAAGTTTGAAAGGCAAATTATCCAGCTTTGTTTTCAAAAGTAGACAATGTTCTTCTGTAAGTGCAGACATAAGTCACTCATTGCAGTAAAACAGCTTTCCTACATGGAATCTATAACAAACAAAAGGAATACATGTACTATGATAATTACAAATATAAATATATACTAGTACATTTCTGTACATAATGGAAAGGTTTAAATATTAAGTCATGTGTGCACTCCAGTTGAGATGTGTGTAGATAAGACAAAGGTTTCCTCTGCACTGGGAGTATGCAGAATAGTTATCCATAAGGGAGTGAGATACAGGTCATTACTTTGATAGAAGCATTATTGTTTAAATGATCAAGAGGCTAGCCTTTATAGTTGACAGACTCTTAAATATGGTCATTGTACTAATATGGCATGAAGATTGTCTACATAAGGTTTGAATAAAGCATCAATTCCTAAATTTGACACATTTGTTGTTACTTAAAAAGTAAGAATTTCATAAGTATTCAGAAAAATAATTGCTATAGCAAAATGAATATATAGTAGGCAAGTCAAGTTTATATTTTAAGTAATTGTTTAACTTAGCTTCCACATGTATGTGTAAACCCACCAACATACAAAAATGTATGCTTTGTAATTGAACTTATACTGCAGAAAATAAATTAAAATTAAAAAAAATACATATATATATCAATAGAGAGAGAAAAAAAAAAAAATCATTAATATAAGCAATGACAAATATTTTAACTATATAAAAATGCATAGGGCTCGTAAATAAATCATATTTTCACTGTAAACTACAATTAATTTATATATACATCCAGATTTTAATGAAAGCTGCTTTTCCTGGAACCAAGTTAAAGGTGTTTGCATTGGTAGCTAAGTAAATTTGAGCTTGGAAAGCAAGGCAGAGTAAAGACGACCATAATATGTGTTATGGCCTTAGCAGCAAAAGTAGCAATAACAACTGTAGATCCATAATTTCTATGTTAATCGTCTTATACAATCTGTAGCAGAATATGCTAAAAACTAATATTAAAATTAACTCTGATACCAGGTATTAAACAAGAGTACTATCATTGGATGAATAAAGTTACAACCTTTAAACTTAAAAATATATGTCAAGTATTATAATCTTCATTGCAGTATTAATCTGGAATGCTTGTCTGTAGCCAGGAAAATGAATTACATGTATTTAAAAAATAAGATCCTGTAGCCACATTTGTTGTGTTACAAAATAATAGTGCTTGAATGTACAGACATAAGTGTCAATCTGTTTGAACGAGTATATAAAACATTGTTGCTGTGTATTGACCTTTGATATTTTAATTTTACAAATTTATAAATTATTATGGAAAATAACTTAATTTTAACATAATTAGTAAGCATAAACTTGAGGTCAGACTTTCTCACATTGTGTCAGGTTGAATTCATTATTGACCCATGTTAGTCACAAAATCTGAGAACCAGCCTTTGTTTCCTACAGATAAAAATCTTCTTCTACTTATGAATGTTAGAAGTAAACTTTTGACACCACTTTTATTCATTCATTTTCTCAAAAAATTTTAATTAATGAACATGAGTGTGTTGTCATGAATGGATCTATCATGTATTATGATGATAACCCTAGCTGAACTCTAACTGTTTTACAATATCAGGAAGTTTACTACAGTACTTTAAAATCTTCTGTGGTTTTGACATTACTAATATTAGACAATGTGAGGAATGAACTCAGAAACTATGTTACAGCTGAAGGAAGTTGATCCTAAGTGAAAACAGATTTATAGACTTCGAAATACCAGAATAATTTATGTCTTTGGAAATAATGTTGACTTCCCACACTTTTCAGTCCTTGCTTATTTGCAGTTATGTTCACATGTTTTTATTTTGTTTTCTTTAAATGTTACACTTGATCCACTGAAACAATTAAAATCCGTCAGATATATGGAATTGATTTCTAAAGAGCCATAGACAGAAAATTTGAGTGTAACATATATGTATAACGCATTGTATTTGCATCTTGAAAATATGGTACTTATATTGTGGGATTAGTCTCAGACAAAACAATTCTCTGTATGATCAGCACTCTCATACAATACATAGCATTCCAGGCATGTAGTGCATAATAATCTGTGTCTGCTTGTGTTTGCTTTACTTCTGGACATGATTTGTTACTAGACCAACTAAAAATGTTCTTTGTTGGACAGTTATGTCCACTGTATGTATGGTGTAAATAAATAAGCAGCCAGGATAAAACTTTAATGATTGAAAGATACTTATTCCTATTACCTGCATATTTATTTTGTAATACATGTTATCTCTTGAATGTGATCAATGATTTTATTGGCTTAGTCAGTAATAAATTTTATGTAAGCAAATGTTAAGGAGTTAATTAACCTATCACTGTTATGACTTTAATTTGGGGCAAGGAGAAAACTAATTAGAATTCAGATCAGTACAGACATAGGATCCAGATCAGTACAGACATATTGATTATGAAAATATATGTTTTACACATCTTCGTAGACTAATTAATTAAACACCTATTGAAAATATAGCATAGTAAATTATTGTGTGGCATGCATGTACTGATGAGTTGATGATAAATGTAAAATTTTTGAAAACTGATACTTATCTTTAGGATGACAGAACATATATGGGTTGGGTGGATAACTCTGTCCTATCATGTTGTCTTTGGCTGAAGATATCTTCATACTAATATTGACAAGTATGGGGTCTGTTATCAAGTCGAGTTTTCTTGTTAAAATCTATTCCATCCAAAAAATGTATTTGCAGAACAGTATAGTCACAAAAACAACATTCCTAATTAATCGACTTTAAACACATATAGTTTTCGCTGTCTGCTGGTTTGAACATTTATTGCCAGGTACTAACAAGCTACTCCATACATTGGTAATACAGTTCTGGTGTTCTATTTTACTCCTTTCATAATTTAAAAAAGCAAACTAAAATACTGTCTAAATGAAATCTTAGGACAGTTACGATTTGGAAATAGATTCACTAATCTTAAAACAAACGACATTTCAGTTCAACACTTTGTCGTGTAGCTATTTACTCCATGACTTCTTGTTGAATTCCTCTTGAAGTTTTGTTGCAGTCCATAAATTATCAAGTTTCCACTCTGCTCTTATTTTTCAGCAATAGCTTTTTCTTTGCACAAAATTTTATGATAAACATATATACATCTTTAAATGTAATCAGAATGAGGCAGTTAGTACAAATTTTAAAATTTTAAACAGCAACTTTGTTTTGAGTATAGCAATTTCTATGACTGCTATAAACCAGAACACTGAATACACAAGGCCTGGTTAATGGCTTAAGAACACACAGTTATTTGAATGGAATACCCCAGAAAAGGGAGGAGACCTACTGTTTACATTGTGTCCTGTAATTAATCTCATAACTTCAGATGTTTTCATCAACAAACACTGCATCTGTGCTGACAAATTTATGTATTAGATAAGGAATAAGAAGCTCCCTGGTGAGATTCCAGTTGTAACTACCAGTAATTAATGTCAATTGCAGGAAACCTAACCTATAGATGTCAAATGTGGGGATTAATCCCTGTGGATAATTTCACTATCTAGATGTTATATGATCTGGAAAATTAGTACTGATTTGACCACAAGTGCATTAATTGCTGTTTGTATAAACATAACATATATTTCATATAAGTAACTATTATATATTTGTGCGCTTACAACCAAGCTTTGTTAACAAAGTCGAAAGAGTTGAGAGAAATGCAAAATTAAGGTTACTTGTCATTACACGGCAAAAAAATTTAAGCATATTAGGCTTTTTATATGAAAATATAAAAAATAGAGTTTTAGAGAGAAAAAAATAGGGTGGTAAAAGCCAAAAAAATAAACCGCATGAAATGATCACAAAATGTATACCAAATAAGAATCAAATGCAATCAAATTCCATTTGGTCATAAATCTTACAGTTAGAATGATGATTCTTCCCTTCTGCGTCTGGGCTTAACACGGTCAAAATCACAAGAAGACAAGATGGTGTAAAAATGCAGTCAAAATCTTTGTCAAATCACAATACTAAAGTTCTTCCTACTCAGTAGTGACCTGAAAAAGATAGTGATCTGAATATCACAGTAGCTGACCACTTCTATAAAGAGTTTGAAGAAAACATATTTGTGAATTATGTCAGATTCAAGGCATGCATTCATCCGCATACAAGTAGAAATATCGCAACTTAAGTTTAAAAGTGAACAGATGAGAATAGTGTGCAATAGTTGATATCAAGTGCACAATAGGCTAATTTTAATTGAATACTTTCTGTCTACTTGCAATAAACACACAATACTATTGTAATAAAGGCGGGGACAAATAATAACTTTTTACTCGTTTCAGTGACATAAAAGGGTGAAGAATTTTCTGTTTTGTTTTTTTTCCCACATGTTTTAAGTTGCCTGCACATACAAACACATAGGTGTAGTTGTTACAAACATGAGCAGAGAAACTTAACAAAGTACCTGACAGTTATATTGCTTAAACTTAAAGTTTGGGGTGATCAACAATAAAAAACTAGCACAAAGTGAAAAAAATCAATCTTTCAAGTTAAATTTTCATTGTCGATGAAGTCAATTCATTTTAAAATGACTGAGTATTATCAGGTTGCTATGCCTACTCTGCTTCTAGTCAATAGAAATAAACCTTTAGTAATATATTAAATGTGTCACTGTTGATATAAAATAGTTTTTAAAACAAGGCTGAAACAGAGTTATCTTTCTTGATATAAGTGTTGCCAGATAAAGTCCAATTTAATACATTTTCACGGCAAATATCTTACTACAAACAGTCTTAAACACAAGTACAGGTGTCATAAAATACAAGGAATTCTTTAAATGAAGATATTGTGAGTTTATACAAATATGCTCTTCTTAAAAGTCTAAAAATGTCATTTTTATTTGCAACTTTGTTTCTTCTGCCAATACATTATTAAATTCTGACTAAAAATTACTTAAACTGAACCTTGTATTTGCTTTGGTTGAAAAGATATAATGTTTTTAGAACATGTACCTTACTGCAAGTTTTCGGATTTAAATTCATGCAAGATTTCATTGACATAAAAAAGCATAAAACTTTTTTCTAATGAACAGTATGGCAAAAATAAAATTATATATTTGTGCGCTTACAACCAAGCTTTGTTAACAAAGTCGAAAGAGTTGAGAGAAATGCAAAATTAAGGTTACTTGTCATTACACGGCAAAAAAATTTAAGCATATTAGGCTTTTTATATGAAAATATAAAAATTAGAGTTTTAGAGAAAAAAAAATAGGGTGGTAAAAGCCAAAAAAAGAAACCGCATGAAATGATCACAAAATGTATACCAAATAAGAATCAAATGCAATCAAATTCCATTTGGTCATAAATCTTACAGTTAGAATGATGATTCTTCCCTTCTGCGTCTGGGCTTAACACGGTCAAAATCACAAGAAGACAAGATGGTGTAAAAATGCAGTCAAAATCTTTGTCAAATCACAATACTAAAGTTCTTCCTACTCAGTAGTGACCTGAAAAAGATAGTGATCTGAATATCACAGTAGCTGACCACTTCTATAAAGAGTTTGAAGAAAACATATTTGTGAATTATGTCAGATTCAAGGCATGCATTCATCCGCATACAAGTAGAAATATCGCAACTTAAGTTTAAAAGTGAACAGATGAGAATAGTGTGCAATAGTTGATATCAAGTGCACAATAGGCTAATTTTAATTGAATACTTTCTGTCAACTTGCAATAAACACACAATACTATTGTAATAAAGGCGGGGACAAATAATAACTTTTTACTCGTTTCAGTGACATAAAAGGGTGAAGAATTTTCTGTTTTGTTTTTTTTCCCACATGTTTTAAGTTGCCTGCACATACAAACACATAGGTGTAGTTGTTACAAACATGAGCAGAGAAACTTAACAAAGTACCTGACAGTTATATTGCTTAAACTTAAAGTTTGGGGTGATCAACAATAAAAAACTAGCACAAAGTGAAAAAAAATCAATCTTTCAAGTTAAATTTTCATTGTCGATGAAGTCAATTCATTTTAAAATGACTGAGTATTATCAGGTTGCTATGCCTACTCTGCTTGTAGTCAATAGATTGATTGATTGATTAATGGTGTTTAACGCCCGAGCAGCAATATTTCAGCTATATTCAGGCGAGAAGAATAAACCTTTAGTAATATATTAAATGTGTCACTGTTGATATAAAATAGTTTTTAAAACAAGGCTGAAACAGAGTTATCTTTCTTGATATAAGTGTTGCCAGATAAAGTCCAATTTAATACATTTTCATGGCAAATATCTTACTACAAACAGTCTTAAACACAAGTACAGGTGGCATAAAATACAAGGAATTCTTTAAATGAAGATATTGTGAGTTTATACAAATATGCTCTTCTTAAAAGTCTAAAAATGTCATTTTTATTTGCAACTTTGTTTCTTCTGCCAATACATTATTAAATTCTGACTAAAAATTACTTAAACTGAACCTTGTATTTGCTTTGGTTGAAAAGATATAATGTTTTTAGAACATGTACCTTACTGCAAGTTTTCGGATTTAAATTCATGCAAGATTTCATTGACATAAAAAAGCATAAAACTTTTTTCTAATGAACAGTATGGCAAAAATAAAATTATATATTTGTGCGCTTACAACCAAGCTTTGTTAAAAAGTCGAAAGAGTTGAGAGAAATGCAAAATTAAGGTTACTTGTCATTACATGGCAAAAACATTTAAGCATATTAGGCTTTTTAGATGAAAATATAAAAAATAGAGTTTTAGAGAAAAAAAAATAGGGTGGTAAAAGCCAAAAAAAGAAACCGCATGAAATGATCACAAAATGTATACCAAATAAGAATCAAATGCAATCAAATTCCATTTGGTCATAAATCTTACAGTTAGAATGATGATTCTTCCCTTCTGCGTCTGGGCTTAACACAGTCAAAATCACAAGAAGACAAGATGGTGTAAAAATGCAGTCAAAATCTTTGTCAAATCACAATACTAAAGTTCTTCCTACTCAGTAGTGACCTGAAAAAGATAGTGATCTGAATATCACAGTAGCTGACCACTTCTATAAAGAGTTTGAAGAAAACATATTTGTGAATTATGTCAGATTCAAGGCATGCATTCATCAGCATACAAGTAGAAATATCGCAACTTAAGTTTAAAAGTGAACAGATGAGAATAGTGTGCAATAGTTGATATCAAGTGCACAATAGGCTAATTTTAATTGAATACTTTCTGTCTACTTGCAATAAACACACAATACTATTGTAATAAAGGCGGGGACAAATAATAACTTTTTACTCGTTTCAGTGACATAAAAGGGTGAAGAATTTTCTGTTTTGTTTTTTTTCCCACATGTTTTAAGTTGCCTGCACATACAAACACATAGGTGTAGTTGTTACAAACATGAGCAGAGAAACTTAACAAAGTACCTGACAGTTATATTGCTTAAACTTAAAGTTTGGGGTGATCAACAATAAAAAACTAGCACAAAGTGAAAAAAATCAATCTTTCAAGTTAAATTTTCATTGTCGATGAAGTCAATTCATTTTAAAATGACTGAGTATTATCAGGTTGCTATGCCTACTCTGCTTCTAGTCAATAGAAATAAACCTTTAGTAATATATTAAATGTGTCACTGTTGATATAAAATAGTTTTTAAAACAAGGCTGAAACAGAGTTATCTTTCTTGATATAAGTGTTGCCAGATAAAGTCCAATTTAATACATTTTCATGGCAAATATCTTACTACAAACAGTCTTAAACACAAGTACAGGTGTCATAAAATACAAGGAATTCTTTAAATGAAGATATTGTGAGTTTATACAAATATGCTCTTCTTAAAAGTCTAAAAATGTCATTTTTATTTGCAACTTTGTTTCTTCTGCCAATACATTATTAAATTCTGACTAAAAATTACTTAAACTGAACCTTGTATTTGCTTTGGTTGAAAAGATATAATGTTTTTAGAACATGTACCTTACTGCAAGTTTTCGGATTTAAATTCATGCAAGATTTCATTGACATAAAAAAGCATAAAACTTTTTTCTAATGAACAGTATGGCAAAAATAAAATTATATATTTGTGCGCTTACAACCAAGCTTTGTTAACAAAGTCGAAAGAGTTGAGAGAAATGCAAAATTAAGGTTACTTGTCATTACACGGCAAAAAAATTTAAGCATATTAGGCTTTTTATATGAAAATATAAAAAATAGAGTTTTAGAGAAAAAAAAATAGGGTGGTAAAAGCCAAAAAAATAAACCGCATGAAATGATCACAAAATGTATACCAAATAAGAATCAAATGCAATCAAATTCCATTTGGTCATAAATCTTACAGTTAGAATGATGATTCTTCCCTTCTGCGTCTGGGCTTAACACGGTCAAAATCACAAGAAGACAAGATGGTGTAAAAATGCAGTCAAAATCTTTGTCAAATCACAATACTAAAGTTCTTCCTACTCAGTAGTGACCTGAAAAAGATAGTGATCTGAATATCACAGTAGCTGACCACTTCTATAAAGAGTTTGAAGAAAACATATTTGTGAATTATGTCAGATTCAAGGCATGCATTCATCCGCATACAAGTAGAAATATCGCAACTTAAGTTTAAAAGTGAACAGATGAGAATAGTGTGCAATAGTTGATATCAAGTGCACAATAGGCTTATTTTAATTGAATACTTTCTGTCTACTTGCAATAAACACACAATACTATTGTAATAAAGGCGGGGACAAATAATAACTTTTTACTCGTTTCAGTGACATAAAAGGGTGAAGAATTTTCTGTTTTGTTTTTTTTCCCACATGTTTTAAGTTGCCTGCACATACAAACACATAGGTGTAGTTGTTACAAACATGAGCAGAGAAACTTAACAAAGTACCTGACAGTTATATTGCTTAAACTTAAAGTTTGGGGTGATCAACAATAAAAAACTAGCACAAAGTGAAAAAAATCAATCTTTCAAGTTAAATTTTCATTGTCGATGAAGTCAATTCATTTTAAAATGACTGAGTATTATCAGGTTGCTATGCCTACTCTGCTTCTAGTCAATAGAAATAAACCTTTAGTAATATATTAAATGTGTCACTGTTGATATAAAATAGTTTTTAAAACAAGGCTGAAACAGAGTTATCTTTCTTGATATAAGTGTTGCCAGATAAAGTCCAATTTAATACATTTTCATGGCAAATATCTTACTACAAACAGTCTTAAACACAAGTACAGGTGTCATAAAATACAAGGAATTCTTTAAATGAAGATATTGTGAGTTTATACAAATATGCTCTTCTTAAAAGTCTAAAAATGTCATTTTTATTTGCAACTTTGTTTCTTCTGCCAATACATTATTAAATTCTGACTAAAAATTACTTAAACTGAACCTTGTATTTGCTTTGGTTGAAAAGATATAATGTTTTTAGAACATGTACCTTACTGCAAGTTTTCGGATTTAAATTCATGCAAGATTTCATTGACATAAAAAAGCATAAAACTTTTTTCTAATGAACAGTATGGCAAAAATAAAATTATATATTTGTGCGCTTACAACCAAGCTTTGTTAAAAAGTCGAAAGAGTTGAGAGAAATGCAAAATTAAGGTTACTTGTCATTACATGGCAAAAACATTTAAGCATATTAGGCTTTTTAGATGAAAATATAAAAAATAGAGTTTTAGAGAAAAAAAAATAGGGTGGTAAAAGCCAAAAAAAGAAACCGCATGAAATGATCACAAAATGTATACCAAATAAGAATCAAATGCAATCAAATTCCATTTGGTCATAAATCTTACAGTTAGAATGATGATTCTTCCCTTCTGCGTCTGGGCTTAACACAGTCAAAATCACAAGAAGACAAGATGGTGTAAAAATGCAGTCAAAATCTTTGTCAAATCACAATACTAAAGTTCTTCCTACTCAGTAGTGACCTGAAAAAGATAGTGATCTGAATATCACAGTAGCTGACCACTTCTATAAAGAGTTTGAAGAAAACATATTTGTGAATTATGTCAGATTCAAGGCATGCATTCATCCGCATACAAGTAGAAATATCGCAACTTAAGTTTAAAAGTGAACAGATGAGAATAGTGTGCAATAGTTGATATCAAGTGCACAATAGGCTTATTTTAATTGAATACTTTCTGTCTACTTGCAATAAACACACAATACTATTGTAATAAAGGCGGGGACAAATAATAACTTTTTACTCGTTTCAGTGACATAAAAGGGTGAAGAATTTTCTGTTTTGTTTTTTTTCCCACATGTTTTAAGTTGCCTGCACATACAAACACATAGGTGTAGTTGTTACAAACATGAGCAGAGAAACTTAACAAAGTACCTGACAGTTATATTGCTTAAACTTAAAGTTTGGGGTGATCAACAATAAAAAACTAGCACAAAGTGAAAAAAATCAATCTTTCAAGTTAAATTTTCATTGTCGATGAAGTCAATTCATTTTAAAATGACTGAGTATTATCAGGTTGCTATGCCTACTCTGCTTCTAGTCAATAGAAATAAACCTTTAGTAATATATTAAATGTGTCACTGTTGATATAAAATAGTTTTTAAAACAAGGCTGAAACAGAGTTATCTTTCTTGATATAAGTGTTGCCAGATAAAGTCCAATTTAATACATTTTCATGGCAAATATCTTACTACAAACAGTCTTAAACACAAGTACAGGTGTCATAAAATACAAGGAATTCTTTAAATGAAGATATTGTGAGTTTATACAAATATGCTCTTCTTAAAAGTCTAAAAATGTCATTTTTATTTGCAACTTTGTTTCTTCTGCCAATACATTATTAAATTCTGACTAAAAATTACTTAAACTGAACCTTGTATTTGCTTTGGTTGAAAAGATATAATGTTTTTAGAACATGTACCTTACTGCAAGTTTTCGGATTTAAATTCATGCAAGATTTCATTGACATAAAAAAGCATAAAACTTTTTTCTAATGAACAGTATGGCAAAAATAAAATTATATATTTGTGCGCTTACAACCAAGCTTTGTTAAAAAGTCGAAAGAGTTGAGAGAAATGCAAAATTAAGGTTACTTGTCATTACATGGCAAAAACATTTAAGCATATTAGGCTTTTTAGATGAAAATATAAAAAATAGAGTTTTAGAGAAAAAAAAATAGGGTGGTAAAAGCCAAAAAAAGAAACCGCATGAAATGATCACAAAATGTATACCAAATAAGAATCAAATGCAATCAAATTCCATTTGGTCATAAATCTTACAGTTAGAATGATGATTCTTCCCTTCTGCGTCTGGGCTTAACACAGTCAAAATCACAAGAAGACAAGATGGTGTAAAAATGCAGTCAAAATCTTTGTCAAATCACAATACTAAAGTTCTTCCTACTCAGTAGTGACCTGAAAAAGATAGTGATCTGAATATCACAGTAGCTGACCACTTCTATAAAGAGTTTGAAGAAAACATATTTGTGAATTATGTCAGATTCAAGGCATGCATTCATCAGCATACAAGTAGAAATATCGCAACTTAAGTTTAAAAGTGAACAGATGAGAATAGTGTGCAATAGTTGATATCAAGTGCACAATAGGCTAATTTTAATTGAATACTTTCTGTCTACTTGCAATAAACACACAATACTATTGTAATAAAGGCGGGGACAAATAATAACTTTTTACTCGTTTCAGTGACATAAAAGGGTGAAGAATTTTCTGTTTTGTTTTTTTTCCCACATGTTTTAAGTTGCCTGCACATACAAACACATAGGTGTAGTTGTTACAAACATGAGCAGAGAAACTTAACAAAGTACCTGACAGTTATATTGCTTAAACTTAAAGTTTGGGGTGATCAACAATAAAAAACTAGCACAAAGTGAAAAAAATCAATCTTTCAAGTTAAATTTTCATTGTCGATGAAGTCAATTCATTTTAAAATGACTGAGTATTATCAGGTTGCTATGCCTACTCTGCTTCTAGTCAATAGAAATAAACCTTTAGTAATATATTAAATGTGTCACTGTTGATATAAAATAGTTTTTAAAACAAGGCTGAAACAGAGTTATCTTTCTTGATATAAGTGTTGCCAGATAAAGTCCAATTTAATACATTTTCATGGCAAATATCTTACTACAAACAGTCTTAAACACAAGTACAGGTGTCATAAAATACAAGGAATTCTTTAAATGAAGATATTGTGAGTTTACACAAATATGCTCTTCTTAAAAGTCTAAAAATGTCATTTTTATTTGCAACTTTGTTTCTTCTGCCAATACATTATTAAATTCTGACTAAAAATTACTTAAACTGAACCTTGTATTTGCTTTGGTTGAAAAGATATAATGTTTTTAGAACATGTACCTTACTGCAAGTTTTCGGATTTAAATTCATGCAAGATTTCATTGACATAAAAAAGCATAAAACTTTTTTCTAATGAACAGTATGGCAAAAATAAAATTATATATTTGTGCGCTTACAACCAAGCTTTGTTAACAAAGTCGAAAGAGTTGAGAGAAATGCAAAATTAAGGTTACTTGTCATTACACGGCAAAAAAATTTAAGCATATTAGGCTTTTTATATGAAAATATAAAAAATAGAGTTTTAGAGAAAAAAAAATAGGGTGGTAAAAGCCAAAAAAAGAAACCGCATGAAATGATCACAAAATGTATACCAAATAAGAATCAAATGCAATCAAATTCCATTTGGTCATAAATCTTACAGTTAGAATGATGATTCTTCCCTTCTGCGTCTGGGCTTAACACGGTCAAAATCACAAGAAGACAAGATGGTGTAAAAATGCAGTCAAAATCTTTGTCAAATCACAATACTAAAGTTCTTCCTACTCAGTAGTGACCTGAAAAAGATAGTGATCTGAATATCACAGTAGCTGACCACTTCTATAAAGAGTTTGAAGAAAACATATTTGTGAATTATGTCAGATTCAAGGCATGCATTCATCCGCATACAAGTAGAAATATCGCAACTTAAGTTTAAAAGTGAACAGATGAGAATAGTGTGCAATAGTTGATATCAAGTGCACAATAGGCTAATTTTAATTGAATACTTTCTGTCTACTTGCAATAAACACACAATACTATTGTAATAAAGGCGGGGACAAATAATAACTTTTTACTCGTTTCAGTGACATAAAAGGGTGAAGAATTTTCTGTTTTGTTTTTTTTCCCACATGTTTTAAGTTGCCTGCACATACAAACACATAGGTGTAGTTGTTACAAACATGAGCAGAGAAACTTAACAAAGTACCTGACAGTTATATTGCTTAAACTTAAAGTTTGGGGTGATCAACAATAAAAAACTAGCACAAAGTGAAAAAAATCAATCTTTCAAGTTAAATTTTCATTGTCGATGAAGTCAATTCATTTTAAAATGACTGAGTATTATCAGGTTGCTATGCCTACTCTGCTTCTAGTCAATAGAAATAAACCTTTAGTAATATATTAAATGTGTCACTGTTGATATAAAATAGTTTTTAAAACAAGGCTGAAACAGAGTTATCTTTCTTGATATAAGTGTTGCCAGATAAAGTCCAATTTAATACATTTTCATGGCAAATATCTTACTACAAACAGTCTTAAACACAAGTACAGGTGGCATAAAATACAAGGAATTCTTTAAATGAAGATATTGTGAGTTTATACAAATATGCTCTTCTTAAAAGTCTAAAAATGTCATTTTTATTTGCAACTTTGTTTCTTCTGCCAATACATTATTAAATTCTGACTAAAAATTACTTAAACTGAACCTTGTATTTGCTTTGGTTGAAAAGATATAATGTTTTTAGAACATGTACCTTACTGCAAGTTTTCGGATTTAAATTCATGCAAGATTTCATTGACATAAAAAAGCATAAAACTTTTTTCTAATGAACAGTATGGCAAAAATAAAATTATATATTTGTGCGCTTACAACCAAGCTTTGTTAACAAAGTCGAAAGAGTTGAGAGAAATGCAAAATTAAGGTTTCTTGTCATTGCACGGCAAAAAAATGTAAGCATATTAGGCTTTTTATATGAAAATATAAAAAATAGAGTTTTAGAGAAAAAAAAATAGGGTGGTAAAAGCCAAAAAAAGAAACCGCATGAAATGATCACAAAATGTATACCAAATAAGAATCAAATTCCATTTGGTCATAAATCTTACAGTTAGAATGATGATTCTTCCCTTCTGCGTCTGGGCTTAACACGGTCAAAATCACAAGAAGACAAGATGGTGTAAAAATGCAGTCAAAATCTTTGTCAAATCACAATACTAAAGTTCTTCCTACTCAGTAGTGACCTGAAAAAGATAGTGATCTGAATATCACAGTAGCTGACCACTTCTATAAAGAGTTTGAAGAAAACATATTTGTGAATTATGTCAGATTCAAGGCATGCATTCATCCGCATACAAGTAGAAATATCGCAACTTAAGTTTAAAAGTGAACAGATGAGAATAGTGTGCAATAGTTGATATCAAGTGCACAATAGGCTAATTTTAATTGAATACTTTCTGTCTACTTGCAATAAACACACAATACTATTGTAATAAAGGCGGGGACAAATAATAACTTTTTACTCGTTTCAGTGACATAAAAGGGTGAAGAATTTTCTGTTTTGTTTTTTTTCCCACATGTTTTAAGTTGCCTGCACATACAAACACATAGGTGTAGTTGTTACAAACATGAGCAGAGAAACTTAACAAAGTACCTGACAGTTATATTGCTTAAACTTAAAGTTTGGGGTGATCAACAATAAAAAACTAGCACAAAGTGAAAAAAATCAATCTTTCAAGTTAAATTTTCATTGTCGATGAAGTCAATTCATTTTAAAATGACTGAGTATTATCAGGTTGCTATGCCTACTCTGCTTCTAGTCAATAGAAATAAACCTTTAGTAATATATTAAATGTGTCACTGTTGATATAAAATAGTTTTTAAAACAAGGCTGAAACAGAGTTATCTTTCTTGATATAAGTGTTGCCAGATAAAGTCCAATTTAATACATTTTCATGGCAAATATCTTACTACAAACAGTCTTAAACACAAGTACAGGTGGCATAAAATACAAGGAATTCTTTAAATGAAGATATTGTGAGTTTATACAAATATGCTCTTCTTAAAAGTCTAAAAATGTCATTTTTATTTGCAACTTTGTTTCTTCTGCCAATACATTATTAAATTCTGACTAAAAATTACTTAAACTGAACCTTGTATTTGCTTTGGTTGAAAAGATATAATGTTTTTAGAACATGTACCTTACTGCAAGTTTTCGGATTTAAATTCATGCAAGATTTCATTGACATAAAAAAGCATAAAACTTTTTTCTAATGAACAGTATGGCAAAAATAAAATTATATATTTGTGCGCTTACAACCAAGCTTTGTTAACAAAGTCGAAAGAGTTGAGAGAAATGCAAAATTAAGGTTACTTGTCATTGCACGGCAAAAAAATGTAAGCATATTAGGCTTTTTATATGAAAATATAAAAAATAGAGTTTTAGAGAAAAAAAAATAGGGTGGTAAAAGCCAAAAAAAGAAACCGCATGAAATGATCACAAAATGTATACCAAATAAGAATCAAATTCCATTTGGTCATAAATCTTACAGTTAGAATGATGATTCTTCCCTTCTGTGTCTGGGCTTAACACGGTCAAAATCACAAGAAGACAAGATGGTGTAAAAATGCAGTCAAAATCTTTGTCAAATCACAATACTAAAGTTCTTCCTACTCAGTAGTGACCTGAAAAAGATAGTGATCTGAATATCACAGTAGCTGACCACTTCTATAAAGAGTTTGAAGAAAACATATTTGTGAATTATGTCAGATTCAAGGCATGCATTCATCCGCATACAAGTAGAAATATCGCAACTTAAGTTTAAAAGTGAACAGATGAGAATAGTGTGCAATAGTTGATATCAAGTGCACAATAGGCTAATTTTAATTGAATACTTTCTGTCTACTTGCAATAAACACACAATACTATTGTAATAAAGGCGGGGACAAATAATAACTTTTTACTCGTTTCAGTGACATAAAAGGGTGAAGAATTTTCTGTTTTGTTTTTTTTCCCACATGTTTTAAGTTGCCTGCACATACAAACACATAGGTGTAGTTGTTACAAACATGAGCAGAGAAACTTAACAAAGTACCTGACAGTTATATTGCTTAAACTTAAAGTTTGGGGTGATCAACAATAACCAGAGGCTCTTAAGAGCCTGTATCGCTCACCTGATTTTATAGGCAATGAAGATGGCATTTCCCTGATGTTAAACTAAGTCCTGTAATTTTCAATAAACTTTAAATAGGACCATCCAAACAATATTACTAGAAAGCTTTGTTTCATTGGTTAACCGGTTGTATAGAGAAGATTTTTTTTATTTGCCCATAGGGTCCTATGTTAAACTAAGTCCTGCGCCGTGGTGGCCATTTTGAATTTCCAATTGCCATAAAAAACATAAACTTTATAAAGGACCATCCAAACAATATTGCTAGTAAGTTTTTGTTTCCATTGATTAACCTGTTTCAGAGAAGAAGCCTTTAAAAACTTTTTCCCATAGGGTCCTATGTTAAACTAAGTCCTGCGGTAGTGGCCATTTTGAATTTCCAATTACCATAAAAAACATAAACTTTATAGAGGACCATCCAAACAATATTGCTAGTAAGTTTTTGTTTCCATTGATTAACCGGTTTCAGAGAAGCAGCCTTTAAAAACTTTTTCCCATAGGGTCCTATGTTAAACTAAGTCCTGCGGTAGCGGCCATTTTGAATTTCCAATTGCCATAAAAAACATAAACTTTATAGAGGACCATCCAAACAATATTGCTAGAAAGTTTTGTTTTGATTGGTTAAACGGTTTCAGAGAAGAAGCCCTTTTAAACTTTTTTCTCATAGGGTCGAATGTTAAACCAAGTCCTGCGGTGGCGGCCATTTTGAATTTCCGATTGGGATAAAAAACATTTACTTTATAGAGGACCATCCAAACAATATTGCTAGTAAGTTTTGTTTCCATTGGTTGACTGGTTTCAGAAAAGAAGCCTTTCAAACTTTTTCCCATAGGGTCCTATGTTAAATTAAGTCCGCGGTGGCAGCCATTTTGAATTTCCAATTGCCATAAAAAACACAAACTTTATAGAGGACCATCCAAACAATATTGCTAGTAAGTTTTTGTTTCCATTGATTAACCGGTTTCAGAGAAGAAGCCTTTTAAAACTTTTTCCCATAGGGTTCTATGTTAAACTAAGTCCTGCAGTGGCGGCCATTTTGAATTTCCAATTCCCATCAAAAACACAAACTTTATAGAGGACCATCCAAACAATATTGCTAGTAAGTTTTGTTTTGATTGGTTAAACGGTTTCAGAGAAGAAGCCCTTTTTAACTTTTTTCCCATAGGGTCCTATGTTAAACTAAGTCTTGAGGTGGCGGCCATATTGGTTTACCAATCAAAATAAAAAACACAAACTTTGTAAAGGTCCATCCAATGAACATTATGGCCAAGTTTGGTTTCAATTGGCCAAGTGGTTTCAGAGAAGAAGATTAAAATGTAAAAAGTTAACAGACGCCGCCGACGACGACGACGGACGCAAAGTGATAACAATAGCTCACCTGACCTTTGGGTCAGGTGAGCTAAAAAACTAGCACAAAGTGAAAAAAATCAATCTTTCAAGTTAAATTTTCATTGTCGATGAAGTCAATTCATTTTAAAATGACTGAGTATTATCAGGTTGCTATGCCTACTCTGCTTCTAGTCAATAGAAATAAACCTTTAGTAATATATTAAATATGTCACTGTTGATATAAAATAGTTTTTAAAACAAGGCTGAAACAGAGTTATCTTTCTTGATATAAGTGTTGCCAGATAAAGTCCAATTTAATACATTTTCATGGCAAATATCTTACTACAAACAGTCTTAAACACAAGTACAGGTGTCATAAAATACAAGGAATTCTTTAAATGAAGATATTGTGAGTTTATACAAATATGCTCTTCTTAAAAGTCTAAAAATGTCATTTTTATTTGCAACTTTGTTTCTTCTGCCAATACATTATTAAATTCTGACTAAAAATTACTTAAACTGAACCTTGTATTTGCTTTGGTTTTAAAGATATAATGTTTTTAGAACATGTACCTTACTGCAAGTTTTCGGATTTAAATTCATGCAAGATTTCATTGACATAAAAAAGCATAAAACTTTTTTCTAATGAACAGTATGGCAAAAATAAAATTATATATTTGTGCGCTTACAACCAAGCTTTGTTAAAAAGTCGAAAGAGTTGAGAGAAATGCAAAATTAAGGTTACTTGTCATTACATGGCAAAAACATTTAAGCATATTAGGCTTTTTAGATGAAAATATAAAAAATAGAGTTTTAGAGAAAAAAAAATAGGGTGGTAAAAGCCAAAAAAAGAAACCGCATGAAATGATCACAAAATGTATACCAAATAAGAATCAAATGCAATCAAATTCCATTTGGTCATAAATCTTACAGTTAGAATGATGATTCTTCCCTTCTGCGTCTGGGCTTAACACAGTCAAAATCACAAGAAGACAAGATGGTGTAAAAATGCAGTCAAAATCTTTGTCAAATCACAATACTAAAGTTCTTCCTACTCAGTAGTGACCTGAAAAAGATAGTGATCTGAATATCACAGTAGCTGACCACTTCTATAAAGAGTTTGAAGAAAACATATTTGTGAATTATGTCAGATTCAAGGCATGCATTCATCAGCATACAAGTAGAAATATCGCAACTTAAGTTTAAAAGTGAACAGATGAGAATAGTGTGCAATAGTTGATATCAAGTGCACAATAGGCTAATTTTAATTGAATACTTTCTGTCTACTTGCAATAAACACACAATACTATTGTAATAAAGGCGGGGACAAATAATAACTTTTTACTCGTTTCAGTGACATAAAAGGGTGAAGAATTTTCTGTTTTGTTTTTTTTCCCACATGTTTTAAGTTGCCTGCACATACAAACACATAGGTGTAGTTGTTACAAACATGAGCAGAGAAACTTAACAAAGTACCTGACAGTTATATTGCTTAAACTTAAAGTTTGGGGTGATCAACAATAAAAAACTAGCACAAAGTGAAAAAAATCAATCTTTCAAGTTAAATTTTCATTGTCGATGAAGTCAATTCATTTTAAAATGACTGAGTATTATCAGGTTGCTATGCCTACTCTGCTTGTAGTCAATAGAAATAAACCTTTAGTAATATATTAAATGTGTCACTGTTGATATAAAATAGTTTTTAAAACAAGGCTGAAACAGAGTTATCTTTCTTGATATAAGTGTTGCCAGATAAAGTCCAATTTAATACATTTTCATGGCAAATATCTTACTACAAACAGTCTTAAACACAAGTACAGGTGTCATAAAATACAAGGAATTCTTTAAATGAAGATATTGTGAGTTTATACAAATATGCTCTTCTTAAAAGTCTAAAAATGTCATTTTTATTTGCAACTTTGTTTCTTCTGCCAATACATTATTAAATTCTGACTAAAAATTACTTAAACTGAACCTTGTATTTGCTTTGGTTGAAAAGATATAATGTTTTTAGAACATGTACCTTACTGCAAGTTTTCGGATTTAAATTCATGCAAGATTTCATTGACATAAAAAAGCATAAAACTTTTTTCTAATGAACAGTATGGCAAAAATAAAATTATATATTTGTGCGCTTACAACCAAGCTTTGTTAACAAAGTCGAAAGAGTTGAGAGAAATGCAAAATTAAGGTTACTTGTCATTACACGGCAAAAAAATTTAAGCATATTAGGCTTTTTATATGAAAATATAAAAAATAGAGTTTTAGAGAAAAAAAAAATAGGGTGGTAAAAGCCAAAAAAAGAAACCGCATGAAATGATCACAAAATGTATACCAAATAAGAATCAAATGCAATCAAATTCCATTTGGTCATAAATCTTACAGTTAGAATGATGATTCTTCCCTTCTGCGTCTGGGCTTAACACGGTCAAAATCACAAGAAGACAAGATGGTGTAAAAATGCAGTCAAAATCTTTGTCAAATCACAATACTAAAGTTCTTCCTACTCAGTAGTGACCTGAAAAAGATAGTGATCTGAATATCACAGTAGCTGACCACTTCTATAAAGAGTTTGAAGAAAACATATTTGTGAATTATGTCAGATTCAAGGCATGCATTCATCAGCATACAAGTAGAAATATCGCAACTTAAGTTTAAAAGTGAACAGATGAGAATAGTGTGCAATAGTTGATATCAAGTGCACAATAGGCTAATTTTAATTGAATACTTTCTGTCTACTTGCAATAAACACACAATACTATTGTAATAAAGGCGGGGACAAATAATAACTTTTTACTCGTTTCAGTGACATAAAAGGGTGAAGAATTTTCTGTTTTGTTTTTTTTCCCACATGTTTTAAGTTGCCTGCACATACAAACACATAGGTGTAGTTGTTACAAACATGAGCAGAGAAACTTAACAAAGTACCTGACAGTTATATTGCTTAAACTTAAAGTTTGGGGTGATCAACAATAAAAAACTAGCACAAAGTGAAAAAAATCAATCTTTCAAGTTAAATTTTCATTGTCGATGAAGTCAATTCATTTTAAAATGACTGAGTATTATCAGGTTGCTATGCCTACTCTGCTTGTAGTCAATAGAAATAAACCTTTAGTAATATATTAAATGTGTCACTGTTGATATAAAATAGTTTTTAAAACAAGGCTGAAACAGAGTTATCTTTCTTGATATAAGTGTTGCCAGATAAAGTCCAATTTAATACATTTTCATGGCAAATATCTTACTACAAACAGTCTTAAACACAAGTACAGGTGTCATAAAATACAAGGAATTCTTTAAATGAAGATATTGTGAGTTTATACAAATATGCTCTTCTTAAAAGTCTAAAAATGTCATTTTTATTTGCAACTTTGTTTCTTCTGCCAATACATTATTAAATTCTGACTAAAAATTACTTAAACTTAACCTTGTATTTGCTTTGGTTGAAAAGATATAATGTTTTTAGAACATGTACCTTACTGCAAGTTTTCGGATTTAAATTCATGCAAGATTTCATTGACATAAAAAAGCATAAAACTTTTTTCTAATGAACAGTATGGCAAAAATAAAATTATATATTTGTGCGCTTACAACCAAGCTTTGTTAACAAAGTCGAAAGAGTTGAGAGAAATGCAAAATTAAGGTTACTTGTCATTACACGGCAAAAAAATTTAAGCATATTAGGCTTTTTATATGAAAATATAAAAAATAGAGTTTTAGAGAAAAAAAAATAGGGTGGTAAAAGCCAAAAAAATAAACCGCATGAAATGATCACAAAATGTATACCAAATAAGAATCAAATGCAATCAAATTCCATTTGGTCATAAATCTTACAGTTAGAATGATGATTCTTCCCTTCTGCGTCTGGGCTTAACACGGTCAAAATCACAAGAAGACAAGATGGTGTAAAAATGCAGTCAAAATCTTTGTCAAATCACAATACTAAAGTTCTTCCTACTCAGTAGTGACCTGAAAAAGATAGTGATCTGAATATCACAGTAGCTGACCACTTCTATAAAGAGTTTGAAGAAAACATATTTGTGAATTATGTCAGATTCAAGGCATGCATTCATCCGCATACAAGTAGAAATATCGCAACTTAAGTTTAAAAGTGAACAGATGAGAATAGTGTGCAATAGTTGATATCAAGTGCACAATAGGCTAATTTTAATTGAATACTTTCTGTCTACTTGCAATAAACACACAATACTATTGTAATAAAGGCGGGGACAAATAATAACTTTTTACTCGTTTCAGTGACATAAAAGGGTGAAGAATTTTCTGTTTTGTTTTTTTTCCCACATGTTTTAAGTTGCCTGCACATACAAACACATAGGTGTAGTTGTTACAAACATGAGCAGAGAAACTTAACAAAGTACCTGACAGTTATATTGCTTAAACTTAAAGTTTGGGGTGATCAACAATAAAAAACTAGCACAAAGTGAAAAAAATCAATCTTTCAAGTTAAATTTTCATTGTCGATGAAGTCAATTCATTTTAAAATGACTGAGTATTATCAGGTTGCTATGCCTACTCTGCTTGTAGTCAATAGAAATAAACCTTTAGTAATATATTAAATGTGTCACTGTTGATATAAAATAGTTTTTAAAACAAGGCTGAAACAGAGTTATCTTTCTTGATATAAGTGTTGCCAGATAAAGTCCAATTTAATACATTTTCATGGCAAATATCTTACTACAAACAGTCTTAAACACAAGTACAGGTGTCATAAAATACAAGGAATTCTTTAAATGAAGATATTGTGAGTTTATACAAATATGCTCTTCTTAAAAGTCTAAAAATGTCATTTTTATTTGCAACTTTGTTTCTTCTGCCAATACATTATTAAATTCTGACTAAAAATTACTTAAACTGAACCTTGTATTTGCTTTGGTTGAAAAGATATAATGTTTTTAGAACATGTACCTTACTGCAAGTTTTCGGATTTAAATTCATGCAAGATTTCATTGACATAAAAAAGCATAAAACTTTTTTCTAATGAACAGTATGGCAAAAATAAAATTATATATTTGTGCGCTTACAACCAAGCTTTGTTAAAAAGTCGAAAGAGTTGAGAGAAATGCAAAATTAAGGTTACTTGTCATTACATGGCAAAAACATTTAAGCATATTAGGCTTTTTAGATGAAAATATAAAAAATAGAGTTTTAAAGAAAAAAAAATAGGGTGGTAAAAGCCAAAAAAAGAAACCGCATGAAATGATCACAAAATGTATACCAAATAAGAATCAAATGCAATCAAATTCCATTTGGTCATAAATCTTACAGTTAGAATGATGATTCTTCCCTTCTGCGTCTGGGCTTAACACAGTCAAAATCACAAGAAGACAAGATGGTGTAAAAATGCAGTCAAAATCTTTGTCAAATCACAATACTAAAGTTCTTCCTACTCAGTAGTGACCTGAAAAAGATAGTGATCTGAATATCACAGTAGCTGACCACTTCTATAAAGAGTTTGAAGAAAACATATTTGTGAATTATGTCAGATTCAAGGCATGCATTCATCAGCATACAAGTAGAAATATCGCAACTTAAGTTTAAAAGTGAACAGATGAGAATAGTGTGCAATAGTTGATATCAAGTGCACAATAGGCTAATTTTAATTGAATACTTTCTGTCTACTTGCAATAAACACACAATACTATTGTAATAAAGGCGGGGACAAATAATAACTTTTTACTCGTTTCAGTGACATAAAAGGGTGAAGAATTTTCTGTTTTGTTTTTTTTCCCACATGTTTTAAGTTGCCTGCACATACAAACACATAGGTGTAGTTGTTACAAACATGAGCAGAGAAACTTAACAAAGTACCTGACAGTTATATTGCTTAAACTTAAAGTTTGGGGTGATCAACAATAAAAAACTAGCACAAAGTGAAAAAAATCAATCTTTCAAGTTAAATTTTCATTGTCGATGAAGTCAATTCATTTTAAAATGACTGAGTATTATCAGGTTGCTATGCCTACTCTGCTTCTAGTCAATAGAAATAAACCTTTAGTAATATATTAAATGTGTCACTGTTGATATAAAATAGTTTTTAAAACAAGGCTGAAACAGAGTTATCTTTCTTGATATAAGTGTTGCCAGATAAAGTCCAATTTAATACATTTTCATGGCAAATATCTTACTACAAACAGTCTTAAACACAAGTACAGGTGTCATAAAATACAAGGAATTCTTTAAATGAAGATATTGTGAGTTTATACAAATATGCTCTTCTTAAAAGTCTAAAAATGTCATTTTTATTTGCAACTTTGTTTCTTCTGCCAATACATTATTAAATTCTGACTAAAAATTACTTAAACTGAACCTTGTATTTGCTTTGGTTGAAAAGATATAATGTTTTTAGAACATGTACCTTACTGCAAGTTTTCGGATTTAAATTCATGCAAGATTTCATTGACATAAAAAAGCATAAAACTTTTTTCTAATGAACAGTATGGCAAAAATAAAATTATATATTTGTGCGCTTACAACCAAGCTTTGTTAACAAAGTCGAAAGAGTTGAGAGAAATGCAAAATTAAGGTTACTTGTCATTACACGGCAAAAAAATTTAAGCATATTAGGCTTTTTATATGAAAATATAAAAAATAGAGTTTTAGAGAAAAAAAAATAGGGTGGTAAAAGCCAAAAAAAGAAACCGCATGAAATGATCACAAAATGTATACCAAATAAGAATCAAATGCAATCAAATTCCATTTGGTCATAAATCTTACAGTTAGAATGATGATTCTTCCCTTCTGCGTCTGGGCTTAACACGGTCAAAATCACAAGAAGACAAGATGGTGTAAAAATGCAGTCAAAATCTTTGTCAAATCACAATACTAAAGTTCTTCCTACTCAGTAGTGACCTGAAAAAGATAGTGATCTGAATATCACAGTAGCTGACCACTTCTATAAAGAGTTTGAAGAAAACATATTTGTGAATTATGTCAGATTCAAGGCATGCATTCATCCGCATACAAGTAGAAATATCGCAACTTAAGTTTAAAAGTGAACAGATGAGAATAGTGTGCAATAGTTGATATCAAGTGCACAATAGGCTAATTTTAATTGAATACTTTCTGTCTACTTGCAATAAACACACAATACTATTGTAATAAAGGCGGGGACAAATAATAACTTTTTACTCGTTTCAGTGACATAAAAGGGTGAAGAATTTTCTGTTTTGTTTTTTTTCCCACATGTTTTAAGTTGCCTGCACATACAAACACATAGGTGTAGTTGTTACAAACATGAGCAGAGAAACTTAACAAAGTACCTGACAGTTATATTGCTTAAACTTAAAGTTTGGGGTGATCAACAATAAAAAACTAGCACAAAGTGAAAAAAAATCAATCTTTCAAGTTAAATTTTCATTGTCGATGAAGTCAATTCATTTTAAAATGACTGAGTATTATCAGGTTGCTATGCCTACTCTGCTTGTAGTCAATAGAAATAAACCTTTAGTAATATATTAAATGTGTCACTGTTGATATAAAATAGTTTTTAAAACAAGGCTGAAACAGAGTTATCTTTCTTGATATAAGTGTTGCCAGATAAAGTCCAATTTAATACATTTTCATGGCAAATATCTTACTACAAACAGTCTTAAACACAAGTACAGGTGGCATAAAATACAAGGAATTCTTTAAATGAAGATATTGTGAGTTTATACAAATATGCTCTTCTTAAAAGTCTAAAAATGTCATTTTTATTTGCAACTTTGTTTCTTCTGCCAATACATTATTAAATTCTGACTAAAAATTACTTAAACTGAACCTTGTATTTGCTTTGGTTGAAAAGATATAATGTTTTTAGAACATGTACCTTACTGCAAGTTTTCGGATTTAAATTCATGCAAGATTTCATTGACATAAAAAAGCATAAAACTTTTTTCTAATGAACAGTATGGCAAAAATAAAATTATATATTTGTGCGCTTACAACCAAGCTTTGTTAAAAAGTCGAAAGAGTTGAGAGAAATGCAAAATTAAGGTTACTTGTCATTACATGGCAAAAACATTTAAGCATATTAGGCTTTTTAGATGAAAATATAAAAAATAGAGTTTTAGAGAAAAAAAAATAGGGTGGTAAAAGCCAAAAAAAGAAACCGCATGAAATGATCACAAAATGTATACCAAATAAGAATCAAATGCAATCAAATTCCATTTGGTCATAAATCTTACAGTTAGAATGATGATTCTTCCCTTCTGCGTCTGGGCTTAACACAGTCAAAATCACAAGAAGACAAGATGGTGTAAAAATGCAGTCAAAATCTTTGTCAAATCACAATACTAAAGTTCTTCCTACTCAGTAGTGACCTGAAAAAGATAGTGATCTGAATATCACAGTAGCTGACCACTTCTATAAAGAGTTTGAAGAAAACATATTTGTGAATTATGTCAGATTCAAGGCATGCATTCATCCGCATACAAGTAGAAATATCGCAACTTAAGTTTAAAAGTGAACAGATGAGAATAGTGTGCAATAGTTGATATCAAGTGCACAATAGGCTAATTTTAATTGAATACTTTCTGTCTACTTGCAATAAACACACAATACTATTGTAATAAAGGCGGGGACAAATAATAACTTTTTACTCGTTTCAGTGACATAAAAGGGTGAAGAATTTTCTGTTTTGTTTTTTTTCCCACATGTTTTAAGTTGCCTGCACATACAAACACATAGGTGTAGTTGTTACAAACATGAGCAGAGAAACTTAACAAAGTACCTGACAGTTATATTGCTTAAACTTAAAGTTTGGGGTGATCAACAATAAAAAACTAGCACAAAGTGAAAAAAATCAATCTTTCAAGTTAAATTTTCATTGTCGATGAAGTCAATTCATTTTAAAATGACTGAGTATTATCAGGTTGCTATGCCTACTCTGCTTCTAGTCAATAGAAATAAACCTTTAGTAATATATTAAATGTGTCACTGTTGATATAAAATAGTTTTTAAAACAAGGCTGAAACAGAGTTATCTTTCTTGATATAAGTGTTGCCAGATAAAGTCCAATTTAATACATTTTCATGGCAAATATCTTACTACAAACAGTCTTAAACACAAGTACAGGTGTCATAAAATACAAGGAATTCTTTAAATGAAGATATTGTGAGTTTATACAAATATGCTCTTCTTAAAAGTCTAAAAATGTCATTTTTATTTGCAACTTTGTTTCTTCTGCCAATACATTATTAAATTCTGACTAAAAATTACTTAAACTGAACCTTGTATTTGCTTTGGTTGAAAAGATATAATGTTTTTAGAACATGTACCTTACTGCAAGTTTTCGGATTTAAATTCATGCAAGATTTCAT
The DNA here is from genome assembly GCA_944474755.1 of Limnoperna fortunei. Classification (NCBI taxonomy): domain Eukaryota; kingdom Metazoa; phylum Mollusca; class Bivalvia; order Mytilida; family Modiolidae; genus Limnoperna; species Limnoperna fortunei. Next base: position 38,221,280 of record OX104121.1, on the reverse strand, counting down.
TGACATAAAAAAGCATAAAACTTTTTTCTAATGAACAGTATGGCAAAAATAAAATTATATATTTGTGCGCTTACAACCAAGCTTTGTTAACAAAGTCGAAAGAGTTGAGAGAAATGCAAAATTAAGGTTACTTGTCATTACACGGCAAAAAAATTTAAGCATATTAGGCTTTTTATATGAAAATATAAAAAATAGAGTTTTAGAGAAAAAAAAATAGGGTGGTAAAAGCCAAAAAAATAAACCGCATGAAATGATCACAAAATGTATACCAAATAAGAATCAAATGCAATCAAATTCCATTTGGTCATAAATCTTACAGTTAGAATGATGATTCTTCCCTTCTGCGTCTGGGCTTAACACGGTCAAAATCACAAGAAGACAAGATGGTGTAAAAATGCAGTCAAAATCTTTGTCAAATCACAATACTAAAGTTCTTCCTACTCAGTAGTGACCTGAAAAAGATAGTGATCTGAATATCACAGTAGCTGACCACTTCTATAAAGAGTTTGAAGAAAACATATTTGTGAATTATGTCAGATTCAAGGCATGCATTCATCAGCATACAAGTAGAAATATCGCAACTTAAGTTTAAAAGTGAACAGATGAGAATAGTGTGCAATAGTTGATATCAAGTGCACAATAGGCTAATTTTAATTGAATACTTTCTGTCTACTTGCAATAAACACACAATACTATTGTAATAAAGGCGGGGACAAATAATAACTTTTTACTCGTTTCAGTGACATAAAAGGGTGAAGAATTTTCTGTTTTGTTTTTTTTCCCACATGTTTTAAGTTGCCTGCACATACAAACACATAGGTGTAGTTGTTACAAACATGAGCAGAGAAACTTAACAAAGTACCTGACAGTTATATTGCTTAAACTTAAAGTTTGGGGTGATCAACAATAAAAAACTAGCACAAAGTGAAAAAAATCAATCTTTCAAGTTAAATTTTCATTGTCGATGAAGTCAATTCATTTTAAAATGACTGAGTATTATCAGGTTGCTATGCCTACTCTGCTTCTAGTCAATAGAATTAAACCTTTAGTAATATATTAAATGTGTCACTGTTGATATAAAATAGTTTTTAAAACAAGGCTGAAACAGAGTTATCTTTCTTGATATAAGTGTTGCCAGATAAAGTCCAATTTAATACATTTTCATGGCAAATATCTTACTACAAACAGTCTTAAACACAAGTACAGGTGTCATAAAATACAAGGAATTCTTTAAATGAAGATATTGTGAGTTTATACAAATATGCTCTTCTTAAAAGTCTAAAAATGTCATTTTTATTTGCAACTTTGTTTCTTCTGCCAATACATTATTAAATTCTGACTAAAAATTACTTAAACTGAACCTTGTATTTGCTTTGGTTGAAAAGATATAATGTTTTTAGAACATGTACCTTACTGCAAGTTTTCGGATTTAAATTCATGCAAGATTTCATTGACATAAAAAAGCATAAAACTTTTTTCTAATGAACAGTATGGCAAAAATAAAATTATATATTTGTGCGCTTACAACCAAGCTTTGTTAACAAAGTCGAAAGAGTTGAGAGAAATGCAAAATTAAGGTTACTTGTCATTACACGGCAAAAAAATTTAAGCATATTAGGCTTTTTATATGAAAATATAAAAAATAGAGTTTTAGAGAAAAAAAAATAGGGTGGTAAAAGCCAAAAAAATAAACCGCATGAAATGATCACAAAATGTATACCAAATAAGAATCAAATGCAATCAAATTCCATTTGGTCATAAATCTTACAGTTAGAATGATGATTCTTCCCTTCTGCGTCTGGGCTTAACACGGTCAAAATCACAAGAAGACAAGATGGTGTAAAAATGCAGTCAAAATCTTTGTCAAATCACAATACTAAAGTTCTTCCTACTCAGTAGTGACCTGAAAAAGATAGTGATCTGAATATCACAGTAGCTGACCACTTCTATAAAGAGTTTGAAGAAAACATATTTGTGAATTATGTCAGATTCAAGGCATGCATTCATCCGCATACAAGTAGAAATATCGCAACTTAAGTTTAAAAGTGAACAGATGAGAATAGTGTGCAATAGTTGATATCAAGTGCACAATAGGCTAATTTTAATTGAATACTTTCTGTCAACTTGCAATAAACACACAATACTATTGTAATAAAGGCGGGGACAAATAATAACTTTTTACTCGTTTCAGTGACATAAAAGGGTGAAGAATTTTCTGTTTTGTTTTTTTTCCCACATGTTTTAAGTTGCCTGCACATACAAACACATAGGTGTAGTTGTTACAAACATGAGCAGAGAAACTTAACAAAGTACCTGACAGTTATATTGCTTAAACTTAAAGTTTGGGGTGATCAACAATAAAAAACTAGCACAAAGTGAAAAAAATCAATCTTTCAAGTTAAATTTTCATTGTCGATGAAGTCAATTCATTTTAAAATGACTGAGTATTATCAGGTTGCTATGCCTACTCTGCTTGTAGTCAATAGAAATAAACCTTTAGTAATATATTAAATGTGTCACTGTTGATATAAAATAGTTTTTAAAACAAGGCTGAAACAGAGTTATCTTTCTTGATATAAGTGTTGCCAGATAAAGTCCAATTTAATACATTTTCATGGCAAATATCTTACTACAAACAGTCTTAAACACAAGTACAGGTGTCATAAAATACAAGGAATTCTTTAAATGAAGATATTGTGAGTTTATACAAATATGCTCTTCTTAAAAGTCTAAAAATGTCATTTTTATTTGCAACTTTGTTTCTTCTGCCAATACATTATTAAATTCTGACTAAAAATTACTTAAACTGAACCTTGTATTTGCTTTGGTTGAAAAGATATAATGTTTTTAGAACATGTACCTTACTGCAAGTTTTCGGATTTAAATTCATGCAAGATTTCATTGACATAAAAAAGCATAAAACTTTTTTCTAATGAACAGTATGGCAAAAATAAAATTATATATTTGTGCGCTTACAACCAAGCTTTGTTAACAAAGTCGAAAGAGTTGAGAGAAATGCAAAATTAAGGTTACTTGTCATTACACGGCAAAAAAATTTAAGCATATTAGGCTTTTTATATGAAAATATAAAAAATAGAGTTTTAGAGAAAAAAAAAATAGGGTGGTAAAAGCCAAAAAAAGAAACCGCATGAAATGATCACAAAATGTATACCAAATAAGAATCAAATGCAATCAAATTCCATTTGGTCATAAATCTTACAGTTAGAATGATGATTCTTCCCTTCTGCGTCTGGGCTTAACACGGTCAAAATCACAAGAAGACAAGATGGTGTAAAAATGCAGTCAAAATCTTTGTCAAATCACAATACTAAAGTTCTTCCTACTCAGTAGTGACCTGAAAAAGATAGTGATCTGAATATCACAGTAGCTGACCACTTCTATAAAGAGTTTGGAGAAAACATATTTGTGAATTATGTCAGATTCAAGGCATGCATTCATCCGCATACAAGTAGAAATATCGCAACTTAAGTTTAAAAGTGAACAGATGAGAATAGTGTGCAATAGTTGATATCAAGTGCACAATAGGCTTATTTTAATTGAATACTTTCTGTCTACTTGCAATAAACACACAATACTATTGTAATAAAGGCGGGGACAAATAATAACTTTTTACTCGTTTCAGTGACATAAAAGGGTGAAGAATTTTCTGTTTGTTTTTTTTCCCACATGTTTTAAGTTGCCTGCACATACAAACACATAGGTGTAGTTGTTACAAACATGAGCAGAGAAACTTAACAAAGTACCTGACAGTTATATTGCTTAAACTTAAAGTTTGGGGTGATCAACAATAAAAAACTAGCACAAAGTGAAAAAAATCAATCTTTCAAGTTAAATTTTCATTGTCGATGAAGTCAATTCATTTTAAAATGACTGAGTATTATCAGGTTGCTATGCCTACTCTGCTTCTAGTCAATAGAAATAAACCTTTAGTAATATATTAAATGTGTCACTGTTGATATAAAATAGTTTTTAAAACAAGGCTGAAACAGAGTTATCTTTCTTGATATAAGTGTTGCCAGATAAAGTCCAATTTAATACATTTTCATGGCAAATATCTTACTACAAACAGTCTTAAACACAAGTACAGGTGTCATAAAATACAAGGAATTCTTTAAATGAAGATATTGTGAGTTTATACAAATATGCTCTTCTTAAAGGATGCAGTATACGGTTCTTTGCATTAAAATATTATCCACAGAGGTCATGGTCTTGTTTTGTCAAATAAAAACATGTGTGACATTTTTGCATAGATCCAATTGTACTGGAAATGTTGTACATATATTTAATTTGTGTCCTGCATTTTCAGTTTCATGGTAATTTGATAAGATTTTTATAAAATCATCGATAAAAATCAGCTGTTTCATGTGAGAAAATCGGACAAATCATTAGCATTTACCTTCATTTGAAAAATTCTGACACTGTAACGCCTAACAGAAGAGCAATATGACATATATATTTGTTTATTTAGATCAATTTCCAAGCAGAAAAACACTGGCAAAATACTTGTCATCCACCTCGATTTCACACAATTTTGTTGACAAGGAACATGCTATTTTAAAGCATCAGAGAGAGCTAAAGCTAGGAGTCAAATGGTCTTATAGGCAGTCTCGGGGTTTTACTACCATAACAAGGATGACAACCAAATATTATATATATTTCTTTTCTATAAACATGACACTTTCTACTGACACTTCAAAAATTTATTGCATTTCATTTATCATAGATGTGAGTAAACTGCAACTGGACCGTACTACTATATTAAGGAATTTCACAGGGGGACATTCGAAACTAAACTACAAAACCGTATACTGCTACCCAACGTTGTTTTGATTAAGGGGTCATTATCCTATTCATGTGTGGCGGTTGTGCCCAGTTTAAATATATATTTTTGGATTTCTGTGTCGAAATGGTATCGTTCAGCGTGAAAACTTTCTTCAGGCATTCAATTTAATACAGATAACTTATTTTCACTTTTACCTTGCAATTAGTTATAGTAGGGTTATATTTTGTATCTTCACGTGTTGAAGAGTTCCGAAATAATAAACTACCTAGTTTTGGGATTTTACATCCGAACACATTATACGATCTTATTTGTGTATTTTATTTAAATCGAGGCATAACATCTTTCTTATAATTAATACTATTGGACGTTTTTATTAGCCTTGATATGGGTGGGGGTACTATATAAGCTCGCGAAATTCTCAGTCGAATGCTTTTCCTTTAGAAAGAGCTACTGTCTGCATCAGACTCTAAGGTAGGTTTCTTATTTAATTAAGACTTTAGTACCTATTCCGAGACTGCGTGGCAGCTCTATCTCCCGGCTAGAATGTTCAGTCGAGTTTCACTGTAGGCTCCACATCTGGTTTCTTTGCTTCTTTAGGGTAAATTTTCTTTTGATTATAAAAATTTGGGACTAAGTTTATAAATCTGTCCGGCATAATTTTTCCTCAGAATGTAGGTTTTGAATTTAGGCTAGTTATATTAGGATATCGTCACATTTCCAATTAAGCTTATTTTTGAACATTGATATTTACCATTGTTTTAATATTTGCAATATTGTTGACTTGTTTTGTAAAGAAATAAAATATGTAAACTAACCTGTCTTTAGTTAAATCCAGGAGAAGTCAGTAACACAGGTCCCTGTGGACGAACCGGTAAAAATTTCCGAGTGTTCCGAGTTTAAAGACAAATTAAAAACTTAAGACGTTGAAAACAAAATGAAAACCCTTAAAACGAAACATTACTGAACAAACACACTCTAAAAATAAACCCAGCTCCGGTTACACATGTAATGAATTTCCGGTGCATGTCAAAAGATGGCAGGATGAAAAAATAGTCCCATTTTTCTCTTTTGTTTCTGCTTTTGCCTATAACTGCTATTGCTTAAGAGTTGGATATTTTGAAAGGTATGGCATTACTGTAGAACATGAATATATTTTTTTCCAGTCAATGTCTTTACAGTGGAAGCACTTCCTAAAGTGTGTAATGTGGTACAATGTGACCACAACACTGAAATGAAAGTAGAAAAACCATTCTTAAACTTTAAGGTAATTTTCCCGAAAAAAATTCGTGGACAGGTATACTTTTGTCTCCATTTTTATGTAATTTAGCATTATAGGTGTAATGCCCCATATATGAAATTTTACGTGAAAGAAAGATTTTTTTAATAAAAAATTTTTGATGTCTCGCCCGTCCGGTTACTTTTGCTCAGGCTATCCAAAAGGATAATGACCTCTGTAAGAGCAAAATTTACAAATTGGTCAAATACACAAATCCCATTTGTCAGGTACTTTTTATGGAAGGGTACCAGAACTCATTATAGGAAAACATGTTTTCTGCAAAATATATCTTCAGGTTTTATAGTTATAGTCTGTTTCATTATCTGCAGTAAAATTTGACTTTTTGGCCTATGGTATCATAAAAAGTTATTATTTTTGCAAAAAGCACACTGTTAACAATTCTATAGAGTACAGTAAGGTAGAACCCAAGGTGACATGAAATAAAAATGTATTACTGGTATTAAATAATACCTTTCAGACCAAAAATTGATTAAATAAAGGTAAACCATGATCCTATTTCATGTACCAGCACTTATTGCTAGACAGAAACATGTATCATACCTTGAAGATTGTAACTAAAGATTAAATGTATTCATTTTGTTTCTTAAAAGAAGGTGATACAGCAGTATTTTAATCAATATGTAGTGTTTATTCATTCCTCTGGCCTCTAGGTAATTATTTGGCATGGGTAGGCATCATTTGCAATGTGCCGTTTTAATGTAAAGTCTGTGAATCTAGTATGCTTTTGGGTACTTTGAACCAATCAGTCTAGTCAGTTGCTATGTTTTCTACTTTTTCAGTGACTTGGCATGCAAAAAGGACTGAAAAGATGCCAATGAGTCTTTTTGTATAAAAATTATATGTCAGTTTTCTTAAAACTAGTCATTACTCTACTTTGTGCATAGTTTTATTAAAGTATAAGCTACAGAAAAGAGACCTCTGCTTCTCAACCTGAATTCCATTGTGGTGTATTTCTACTTAATAAGTTCATTTATACACTCATTACAGCTAAGAAAAGCTTTTTTAGTTAGTTTTTTTCTTTTGTGAGGAAAAATGTTAATTTTTATATCATACCGTCATAGCAACAGAACCGACTGTTTTCAACCCCCCCTATATTCAAATGAGCCCTCACTTGATAAAAAGTTGCTTTTATCAGATGTGTTTCTGCTTATTTGGTAACTATTACACCTGTACTCTCATAAAAAGGTGATATTTTGACTGTTGTGCCAAAATTGTTGAACAGAAGAAAAAAATTATACACTTACTGTCCTTATCAGTTAAAAATTGCTAAAACAAGGTTTCACCACATCTTTGGAAACTGTCATAATTTTTATTTGAGTAGCAATATATTCAAACTGAATGCTTATTTTATTTACAGAATCATTAAATAACATATAAAAAAAATTTTGGTGGAAATCCGGAACTGTTGGCTTTGCTTAAAGGGGTCATTATCCTATTCATGTAATGAATTTCCGGTGCATGTCAAAAGATGGCAGGATGAAAAAATAGTCCCATTTTTCTCTTTTGTTTCTGCTTTTGCCTATAACTGCTATTGCTTAAGAGTTGGATATTTTGAAAGGTATGGCATTACTGTAGAACATGAATATATTTTTTTCCAGTCAATGTCTTTACAGTGGAAGCACTTCCTAAAGTGTGTAATGTGGTACAATGTGACCACAACACTGAAATGAAAGTAGAAAAACCATTCTTAAACTTTAAGGTAATTTTCCCGAAAAAAATTCGTGGACAGGTATACTTTTGTCTCCATTTTTATGTAATTTAGCATTATAGGTGTAATGCCCCATATATGAAATTTTACGTGAAAGAAAGATTTTTTTAATAAAAATTTTTTGATGTCTCGCCCGTCCGGTTACTTTTGCTCAGGCTATCCAAAAGGATAATGACCTCTGTAAGAGCAAAATTTACAAATTGGTCAAATACACAAATCCCATTTGTCAGGTACTTTTTATGGAAGGGTACCAGAACTCATTATAGGAAAACATGTTTTCTGCAAAATATATCTTCAGGTTTTATAGTTATAGTCTGTTTCATTATCTGCAGTAAAATTTGACTTTTTGGCCTATGGTATCATAAAAAGTTATTATTTTTGCAAAAAGCACACTGTTAACAATTCTATAGAGTACAGTAAGGTAGAACCCAAGGTGACATGAAATAAAAATGTATTACTGGTATTAAATAATACCTTTCAGACCAAAAATTGATTAAATAAAGGTAAACCATGATCCTATTTCATGTACCAGCACTTATTGCTAGACAGAAACATGTATCATACCTTGAAGATTGTAACTAAAGATTAAATGTATTCATTTTGTTTCTTAAAAGAAGGTGATACAGCAGTATTTTAATCAATATGTAGTGTTTATTCATTCCTCTGGCCTCTAGGTAATTATTTGGCATGGGTAGGCATCATTTGCAATGTGCCGTTTTAATGTAAAGTCTGTGAATCTAGTATGCTTTTGGGTACTTTGAACCAATCAGTCTAGTCAGTTGCTATGTTTTCTACTTTTTCAGTGACTTGGCATGCAAAAAGGACTGAAAAGATGCCAATGAGTCTTTTTGTATAAAAATTATATGTCAGTTTTCTTAAAACTAGTCATTACTCTACTTTGTGCATAGTTTTATTAAAGTATAAGCTACAGAAAAGAGACCTCTGCTTCTCAACCTGAATTCCATTGTGGTGTATTTCTACTTAATAAGTTCATTTATACACTCATTACAGCTAAGAAAAGCTTTTTTAGTTAGTTTTTTTCTTTTGTGAGGAAAAATGTTAATTTTTATATCATACCGTCATAGCAACAGAACCGACTGTTTTTAAAAAAAACCAAGGTTGATTGAAATAAATGATATTACCAATGAAACATTAGATATTAATCATAAAATAAAATCATTATATTAATTAATATGTTACTATTTTAATTATAAATCATTGTCAATCTTTGATTAATCAATTAATAATTAAAATGAATGATTAAAAAATAATTAAAAGAAATTAAACACCAATTAGACAAAGAAAAAAACTCTTTAATGTCAATTAACCAAAACAACATTTTTAAATATCAAAGGATGAACCATGCTACAGAACAAGCCAACTAGATACTAGTTTGGAGAAAATATAAATGAATATCCAAGCACATTGAGGAATCTTTGTGGAACCGACTAAATTGCATAAAAGGGGAGCAAAGGAGAGATTTTTTCTCACAAATGTTTTGGTCACCATGGCGTAACTACTTTCTTCGTGCGATCAGCCTGTGCGTCCTAGGCAACATGCCTTACAATGTGAAACTTGTGATAACTGGCAACATCGCCTTTGTAATACTGGTAAGCAAAAGATTATTTCAGAAAAAATATTTGTTTGAATCAGGAACCTATAAAGTTATACTAGTCCCAGTTTTAATTGACTGTACTTATAAACTGTAGATAGTAAATACTTCACTGATTTGATTTAGAATTTAAAATTTATTTATTTTATGAAAATGCATTAGTGTCTTAAACAATCGAAACTACATCTACATGTTCTATTATATGTTGATATATAATGCTGTTAAATCTGTTTGCAAAACATGTGAATTGTTTGATCTTTGGGAATTTCCGCAGCCGTTTACTGTGAGCGAGTGCATATATAAATTTAATTAGGTCAAATTAAAATAATGAAAATACATGTATTCAATTGAATATTTAAATGAAAGGTTTTGTATGAGAAGGTGTATACTAAATAATTATAGTACTATGTCTAAAATAAATATATTTAATATATGATTGCATGACGTTAGAGCGGTTGAATGTGTATGATGCTCTGTTATAATCTTATTTGTTACTGCTTATTTCTGAAATAAAATAATAAAGCCTTATTTGGTATTTGTTATATTCAATATTCAAATTGGTAGAAATAACCTTTTCAATTACATAAATCAATAAAAAGACCATATATAAACCCAGGATATAAACATGTCTTGTAAAATACGTTATTAATCTCCGGGATTAAACTGATTATTATCATCAGAAACGGTATTTACTTTGATTATTTTACCACACAAAAACGAATCATCTTTGAAATATTAAAAGATAACTTCATTTTAATTCCTGTACATACTGAATAAATCAACAATATACTAACAGAAATAGTATGGCCGAAATGGAATGGACGAAATGTCCGGGGCCGATGTCTACTGTGGACGAGATTTACTATGGACGAAAAAAAGTATGGTCGACAAGTCCAAGTACCGGAAGTTGTCACCTATAAGGTGTGTAAACACTAATCCAATTCTTTAAGATTTTCTACTAAATTTGTTATTTTTTTAATTAGAGCAGCTCTTTTACCTTAAGCACAACTTGACCGACATCATATATATCCTGAATCGTACGTGACAGGCCTATGTTCTCTCAAAATTTCATGACCTCTTTAAAACCTTCCAAGAGAAAACCAGCTTCCGGGGTAAACCCCACTCTAAAAATAGCTCTTTCTTTTCAGAAAATCTTGGTTTATAGGTCATGTAGTGCATGTGACATAAAACATACTAAACACCATTAGAACAGAGCAAGTTAGGACTCTAAATTTTTCTAATATATTCACCTTTCAGAAAAACTTTCATTCATTAAAATCCAGTTAGTAGTTTTTAATATACACTAAGATAAACAGGACTATTTTGTTGTTAAGTACTATTTTCTTATATGTTCCAAATTTGATTGGTCCCCTTTAGTGTCTTGACACCATAATTGCAACAAGTTATAAGTTCGGCCAGAATTGAATTTATTCGTTATTCTGCGATGGATTCTTTTAACAAGTTTTTTATATTAAATGAATAATCATTTTTGTTCTCATTATTTTCAAGGAATTTTTCTTTAAATTGGTTTTCTTTTGATTTATGTAACATTTAGTTACATTGGCGCTTGCGTAGTGTACAATTTTGACCGCACGTGTTTTTCATTAAAGTTGCGTGTACCACTATACTGTAAAGTTGTCTTTTTTTCTTAGAAATGTGAAATAGAAACAATCTATTATACTCAATCGGGTGTTACTAAAATGCGGAAACGGAACGCGGAACGGAAACGGAAAACGGAATGGAAAACGGAAAAATGAACAAATAGATAGATATTGAAAACGGGTGTTACTAAAATGCGGAAACGGAACGGAAAACGGAAAAATGAATAAATAGATAGATATTTCGACCTAATAAACATGACTCACTGTCCGATATTTTTATATAGGTATGTGATATTAATTGTCACTTCAATAAAATGCGTAAACGTATGACTTGTTCAGTTTTATGACTGGAATGCATGGTAAGTGAGTTATCATATATACTATTAAAATATATACTGTATTTTCATTTGATGCAAATTCAACTGGGGTATGTTTCGTTGTTGTTTTGAACTTTGACTTACATGTATTGATCCCGATATTATACAATTATCACCCTAGTTGTGTGTGACTCGGTGATTTCTTTCCCCGAGAAAGCAAGGTCACCCGAGGGCTTGCCCCGAGGGTGACCTTACTTTTCGAGGGGAAAGAAATGCCGGGTTACATATCATCTAGGGTGATAACTGTTATATTATATCGAATATTTAAATGAAAACAATTCAATATTTGCAACATATTTTGGACATTTTAACCTTTTTCCACAGGAAAAAATCCAGCCCATACAATGTAGACAGAAACATGTTAACATATACTACTATTTTGTTTGAATGTTTTATTACGTACATGTACATTTATCCAAACATCTCAATTTTGTAAATGTTTCATTATTTTATGCACTTGAAGATTGATGGACACCAAGTGATGGCAAACATTATTTTTTAGATACACATATAGTAAGCATACCTGAATGAATATAAAATCTCACGCGAGGGTGACCTTACCATGCGACCCAACGGTTACCGGTTGACCCAGCGAAATATCACATGTCACGTGACGGCGTCTAAGCGAATCAAAATAAAGATTTCTATATGAGTATATAATATCACAAGTTACGACCCAGAAACCAATTTCTATACTCACAAATTTAAGCAGGGATAATGCATTGCTCCTCTGACGAAAGATAGTAAAGAGTTTTATTTTTGTTGTTTTTTTTAGTTTGTTTTTGTTCGTTTGTTTGTTTGTTTTTGTTTGTTTCTTTTTTGCAGATTTTAAATCATTTGATAAATTGGCATGATACAAAATCATTGTCTAAAACTTCAAATCATTGGTAACCTTTATAGTTTTCAAGTTAAAGCGTTCACAAACATTTTTTGGCGGACTGGCGAACGGACGGTAAGAAGGAAGAACGGACAGACAGACATACAGATAAAGTTTAAGGACAGGAACTTACATGTACAACTGGTCTTAGAATGAAATAATGTGTGTATGAATATACCAAGTACTTACTGTAACCGCTTGATAGCACAGCATAAAAATTAACTTTTGGGCAGAATGATACAGCCATGCCTGGGAAAGGTTAAGCAACTAGTACATAAATGCATCACATCATACGTTAACTGTTTTCTCTCATATCAAATGTTATTGATCACTGACATTGAAAAAAGCAATGGAGTCAAGACAACGGGCATACATTGAAACGCACAAAAAAATTAAAGAATAATTGCAATCCGCAATGCAACTCTGGCCAAATGGAGAGTGAATTGAGGTGCCACAGATAGTTGACCACTTAATGCTTGTTGCAACACATCCAACCATATAAGTTTAATATGTAAATATGTATAGGACGACAATACAAAAGACAATAAGAAATGAGAAAGGAAGATATTCTAAACATTATCGGAATGTGTTTACTGACACTGAAAACAAATAAAACATCTTAATGTCACAAAGCTTAACAAAGTACGCGTATGTTATGCAAATGAAAAAAGTGTTTCTTCCGCATTTTAACATCCAGTCGTTGTTATAATCATCAGTTAAAGATAAGTCATTTCAAAATGAGCTGCCAAGTACGCGCGATGAATAGGAGAAAGTCTTTCCGTAATGTTCTTGTGTGAAATGACATTCTTGTCAAAATCCTCGTGTTTCTGTAAAACGCACCCAACTTTACAGTGGTAATACACATTTTGCGGCTGCAGTGTGAGTTTTAGTTCCCCGTCTTTATAATAAGTTCTGTACTCTTTTTGACATATAACTATGTCGAAGGGTGGCTGTGGAACATGTGGTGGAATTATTATGGGCTGTCCGCACCCGTAACATGATCTGATCTGAGTTCCCATGAGAAATTTCAAATGATATCCAACATTTCCCGATTTTTCTGACCCTTCCTCGTGTGACAAATTTGACATGACACTTTCCGTTATTGGTCCAAAGTCTCTGGCTGGTTTTCGTTTGCTAGTACGCGATTTTTGATTTGGTTTCCTTTGGGGTTTTTGTGGCATATCAATTTTTGACAGCTGTTGCAAGTTTGGTTCTGGAAGGTTTTTATCAATATAAGTTAGAAGGCTTTGAGTTTTTCCAATAAATTCAGCCGCTGCTAAAATGTGTGAACAAAGTGACAAAGTTTTAAAGCCTTCACATTTACAACTACCTTTCCCATTGAAAAGAATCTTGACGAAGCGTGGTTCTGTGGAATCACTTCCAACCATAAAGCCGTTTTCCGTCCCTGGTGCTCTTACAACCATACCCGATTTCACGAAATTCTCTGCCTTTTCAAACATTGGGCCATATATCGTTTGATTTAACTGTGTCTCTTTTACTTGCTCCGATAGTCGTTTTGGTTCATTTTCCTTACTTATCCCTGATGTTCCAGGCTGGTCAGCTACAGACACATTTGCCCCACGTGGTCTGAATTCTGATGGCTTTAAAGGGGCATTCAGGAATGATGTGACCATTCTTTTTCTGGTGGACTCCGATAGCTTGTACCATTTACTAGCGGGTTGAAGGTACTCTAGATATTCATTTCTTATTTGGTACGGCCCGACATCGATGATTGATCGTTCTGTATCGGTCTTTTGCTCGTTCGCCATTTTTCGAAGCAAATCACAAAAGGCGGGGAGCTCACATTCCTTGTAGTTGGTCCTCTGTTTAAGTTTACTGTTTAAAATTTCATTAGCATTTGTGGTGAAATGCGCAAAACCTAATCATGAGCTGATTCTTAATGGAAGACGCATAGTATTTCTAATCAGATCTTTTTTGTATTTACAAAACCATGAATAAAATTTGGGCTCTGTTGTCGTTGTAGCTTCTATCTCTCTAAGTTCCATATTGCTTCAAGCTCGCCCAAACGTTCCTCAAAGCTTTCATCAGTAAGGCAATCGACAAGACCGCTATCCCTTTCAAATACATCTTTGATAAACTGGTGTGAATACGGACTATTGATTCCTAACTCATTAAGTTTCCGCTTCAAAGATTGGCGAACATGTCTTTTGCATTGGAGGTTTTGGGCTATTGGCATAGATTTGCTAAAACTATTAAATATAGCAATTTTGTCATCAGTGCCAATAAATAGCGTGTCAGCAAGTGAGTTCTTTAAGGAGACTAGTGACGAAGCGAAAAAGTCGTATGAGCTTTCAGTTTTAGTTTGATGGATAAGAACAGGTCCTAAAAAGACAGGTGGTTCGTTGGTTCTTCTGTGAATCAACTTTAGATGTTTATAAACGATGGGTGTGACAACGAATTCACCCAGATTAAAAGTCGGGTCTATTCCTAAGACTGTACACTCAGAAGGATTTGTAACAAAGTACTCCATCTCGAGCAATTGAAGATCAGAAGCTAAAACACAACGAAATTCCGGTGCACTTTGAACAACTCTGATATAAGGATCAGCCATGGACTGTTGGTCTTTGCATTCCTTGATGATCTGATACATATTGTCTTTACGTGGATCTTGATGTGTGACGGTTTGTCTAACATTGTATATTTGCTTTGTGTTGCGGGGGGCATCAACCGGGGACTTCATGTGAAATACACCGGCCTCTTCGAAAACTGTGTCGAATGTTTCTTTTGTTTTTTTACCAGCTTTAAGATGATCCTGGATATCTTCTAGAACACGTTTGCTCGTTCTGACGTACGGCTGACTGTATGTCGACTTCTTCACATTACCATGAGGCTTCTTAAAATCAGGAACATCCCCTTCGACGATGTATTGCAGTATGACAAACCTAGTTGGATTGCCCTCATGGTCGTGTAATTCATATAACCGTCTTTTAAATCCCATTGTATTGTTTGATGTCCAGTATGTGCGTGTAAGCCTGTAGATGGACTTTCGTAATACCGATGGTTTTTTCTTTAGGTGAGTCAGATCTGTTATCTCCCCATCTTTTTGTTTTAATGATATAAAATCTCTTTGCACCCTGTTGTTTCTCATCGCACCACTTAAGTGGATACGAACATCATCTCTGCTTTTGAGTGCTGATGTGTCAACAATAAACGAAGACGTCTCCACACAATCAACAGGAACTTCTGATATGAATTTCTCTTTATCTCCGTTTAAGATCAAACTACATGCTTCTTGTACTGTAAGTTTGGGGAGTATTTTTGCCCTATCTTCCATATTAAGCCTAAAACAAAGATATTTCTAAAATCAATATATAATGACAATAACATTTCTACATAAACGTATGTATAGACGACAGACGGACGACAGGATGGCAAGAGACGGCATGACTGAAATAAGGTGACCCCAAACCATTACCGGTAGTCATAAAGTTAAACAATCTGGCTTGAAACCTAAATTTACATTTGAGTTTTTTTATTATTAAAAAAGAGATCAATAACCTACGAATCCTGACGTTGGTGAGACAGGTACAATTTTATGGTAATTTGTGATTGTTTATACCCTGATGTATATGTGTTTTAAGTTTCATCATGATACCATACTTCCTTCATGGTTAAGTAGCTTTAACTTACAGGTTAACCTGATTAGGAACGGACGAACTTTCGTAGACGGGCATAAAAATCAGTTCTTCATTGTAATTCATTAGTATTATCTATTGATCTTTCTTTACTTGATATCTGATCATGAAGATATGTGATTAAAACCGACCAATGAATAAAAGAAACTACTAAAATTTGGTCATACCCGCCTTTATCCTCAGATATAACAAGAGGCTCCCAGGAGCCTGAATCGTTCACCTGGTCTTTAAGCTATAAGGGTCTCTTCTATTAGCTATTACCCGTATAAGGGGTCAGCTGACAACTTTGACCCAATGTAGACTTTTGTAAATCTCAATGAGCTGAAGGTTTAAGCAAGCAACAGCTTTTCTCTATCTGCAATA
This sequence comes from Limnoperna fortunei, assembly GCA_944474755.1. NCBI lineage: Eukaryota > Metazoa > Mollusca > Bivalvia > Mytilida > Modiolidae > Limnoperna > Limnoperna fortunei. Next base: position 38,204,985 of record OX104121.1, on the reverse strand, counting down.
ATTATCATTCGATAGGGCAAAAACATGAAAAAACGCTATTTTTGACCTTTAAAGGGCCATAACCCCTATAAGGGATAATCTGACAACTTCGACCCAATGGAGAATTTTGTAGAGCTCAATGAGCTGAATGTTTAGCTCTATATAGTTTTTGGTGCTGAAGAAGGAAGGTTGCATCAGACTTTCTCTATCTCTTATACTTTTTGATTTACAAGCCAAAAACAGTAGTCTGACCTCCCTGGTCTATTTTTACCAACGGCGGCCATGTTTTTTGACGGATCAAAAATCGAAACACAACTTTGGTGCAGGACACCCTAAGGATCAATCATAACAAAATTTATTATATTCTGTTCAATAGTTTCAGAGGAGAAGATTTTTGAAAAATTGTTAAAGGACGACAGACGACAGACGACGACGGACGCCAAGTGATGGCAATAGCTCACCTGGACCTTCGGTCGGTCCAGGTGAGCTAAAAAGCGGGGTATCAGACAGTTTCAACCTATAATGTAGAATTTTCGAGAACTTGTGACCTTGGCCTTTGACCAATTCACCGAAAATCCAATAGGCCTCTTTTTTACCTGTAAAGCGTCAACGTGTGCAAGTTTCATGAAATTCTATAAAGTAGCTACTACAACAAAAGATTTCATTAAGCGATTTGGTAATTTGTGGATTTTTCATACATTGCTCAAATTAATGGTCATCTTTAAGTAGATAAAATTGGGAAGTTATATTCCCTTTTTAAATCAATACATTTTCTTTCAAAATGCCAAATTTCATATTGTTTGATGAATGCAAGTTGATGCACGTCAAATTTAAATTTTTTGTACTTTGTCATTTTCTCTCCTTTTTAAAGATTTTTACCGATATTTCATTGCTGACAACGGCCAAAGAGCCGTAACTTTAGGCCTTAAAAATTTCAGAAACCAGTTTAAATCCATTATGAGCTATGGAATATAATTTTCGACTGACCGGAAGAGAAAAGAAAATCACAGGAAGTGAAAAATTTATTTATTTTTTAACAATTCTATATTTTGTATAATTTTAAACTTGTTGTCCCCCCGCTGCAACGCGGAGCGGGGACATAGAAATGCCAGGCGTCCATCCGTTCGTCCGTGCGTCACACTTTTTGTTCGTAACAGATTTCTCAGCTATTACTATTCTTAGGCTTTCGATATTTTGTATGCAGCTTAAGGGACGGGTCTCATATGGTGGGAAGCGTTTTCAGGTCGGTCACTTATCTACTTCCTGTTTAGCGAGCTGAATTTTGCCGCTCGGCGGGGGACCCAGGAATTCCGTTCTTGTTAACATAAAAATTATGTTTTCTTCTTTCTTAAGCCGATACCTATCGTTTTAGTTGCTATGTATGGTGGCATATATCTGCCCCTACTTGTCACATAACTTAGTCTACATAATTTGTAAAATATGTCGACTTGTCACTTAATTAAGTCTACTTGTCACATATTTAAGTAATCTTTTAACATAATAAAGTGCTAATATTTTTAAGAAAAAAAAACTCTTTTTGCGTTTTTGCCATTTTCATGCCATACACAAGTTGACATAATTAATTAGCAAGTAGACTTATTTATCTGACAAGTAGACTTAATTATCTTACAAGTTGACATAGTTATCTGACATGTGAACTTAGTTATCTCACAAGTAGACTTATTTATCGGCATGTTGACATAATTATCTGACAAGTTGACTTGTCAGATAAATGTTTACTTGTCAGATAATTAAGTTCGCATGCCAGATAAATAAGTCAACTTGTCAGATACACAAGTCTACTTGTCTGATAATTATGTCAACTTATGTATGGCATGTAAAGGGCACAAACGTAAATACGGTTTATTTTTCTTAAAAATATTATAACTTTATTATCTGACAAGTTTACTTAATTGTGTGACAAGTAGACTTAATTATGTGACAAGTCGACTTATTTAACAAATTATGTTAACTTAATTATGTGACAAGTAGGGGCAGATATATGCCACCATAGCTATGATAAATGAATTTGAAAATAAAATTTTTTAGTTGAAGTAGCTATATAAAGGCGTTCAAAGGTTAAGCACCAAACACAAATTTAGCTCAAAATTTCTACGCTTTCGTGAATTTGCTACTTAAACCTTTGACCTGTTGATCACAAATGCGTCAATGTGTCTAGGTGTCATGAAATCTGAAGGCGTTCAAGTCAAATAACGGAAGCCAATTTCAGATAGAGCTGTGGACAGGTGGAAAGCCGAATTATGTTGTCCCCCGAATTTGAAAAATGCATCGTTTGCGTTAATTGGGTAAAATAAACCAGGATCAAACTTGTTACGCATTAAACATTTCTTTTTGTGGTTCGGTGTTTCCGTTAAATGTGCACTTAATTTTGTCATAGAGTTTTTGTATTGAGTTAACATATTCTAAACGAATCGTTTGCAAAGCGACGGGTATTGTTTTAACAAGTATACTGTAGGAAATGCTTTATTTGGAGTACCTGATTTTGCTTTCGGTTTTACAAGTGTTGTGGTGCTGCTCATTGCAGTTTAGCTGTGATATTTAAATTTTCTTAGTATTTTGGTTTTGTCTTTATTTAAAGGGCTCAGAGATTCAAATCGCCATTGGGTATTTTTTGCTTCTTATAATAGATAGACTCAGTAATACGATGCGGAATAAGGGTTTTATTCTTGTTCATGCGACAGCAACTTAAAAACTTAATTGAAAACAGCCCCTGACACGAAAGTACTGTGAAAATACTTAAATTTTTTACTATTGGCCATGGGTGCTTGTGTTCGTGAACTCAAGGGTACATCGTTTTAACTTCATTAATTTGATGGAAAGCAAATGTTGTGGTTTGCTATACCATCGGAAACCACGGAAATTGGTACTCCTCGAAATATTACACATGCAGTACATCAGTGGTCGTATACATGCACAGCAAAAATAAGCCCAATTAAATAGCCTTTACTTATATAGATTTCGTTTCATTGACACTTTTTACGTGGTTGGCGGGCGTAGTAAAACGGTTGCAATTTTGAAATCATAAGTCTGACAAAATGCCAAGTATCATAATGATCATGTGTAGAGGAAAAACTCCGAAAACTTGTATCATCAAGAAAAAGAAACGTTGTAAAACAATAACTCTCCAAACTTCGTTTTTGAAGACTTAATTACCTTTCACTATCGGATGACTGCACATCTGATTCAGATGAAACCAATGTAGCTTCTCCCTCATTTTGTACATTCTTGCAATCTTGTTCAGGTTCATCTTCGTTCGTCTGCGAGTCAAGCTCCAGTGACGGAAGTGAGCTAGATGATCCATGATCAGATTGAATAATGTGAACAGAGTCTTCTGAGTCGGATGACACCATAATGACATCATCAGGGGCGGATGCAGCCTCAAATGAAAGGGGGGGTCCAAATTTGTCATGGTGGCCGAAGCCGACCTCGCAGAGGTCGTATTACGGCAGGGGGTCTTAAGCGGCCCCCAGAAGCTCTGAACGAAATGCATGGTGTAAAATCCTGCATTCTGACGATTTCCTGACACCTAAAACATGTCCGTTAAAATGTCATTTTGTTATGCTAAAACAAAAAAAAAGAAGGCTTGTCAAAACGAAAGGGGGGGGTCCGGACCCCCTGGACCCCCCCTCTGGATCCGCCACTGATCATCTGAGGCTTTTGGAACACTAGTCCCTCTATCATTAGGGGTTTTCTCACTATGAAATAAATAATGTTATATAAAAAAGGAATTCTAAGGCAAAATAATTCCTTAGTTTATTATCGGTAAATTGTATAAAGAAGAAATGTATCAATGAGACACGGATGCACCCGCTAGGCCCCAAGCAGGAAGTAGAAGTCCGACAGCTCCGAGTGAAAGTCGTTTAGGACGTAGAGTTTGTCATACTAAACTACCCTGCCAACTTTTAAATTATTCTCATACATGTACGGTTTCTGAGAAAATCTTGACGGAAATTCGTACGACGGACAGACGTACAGACAGACATAAGTAAAAAATGCCCCCGACATGTCGTCGCGGGGGGCATAAAAAGACTTAAACAGAACTCGAGATTGAAAATGTTTTCTTGTTGAATACTGAAAAACCAAATCTTGTATAGATTAGAATTAGTGGCAGCAACCTCCTTATAAAGAAGGGGCGTCATATTAAAATATCTTTAAAGACTAAATAATGCCCGAAGTTTGCGCGTGTGTGTCTCTTAATAAAAACTATTACTGATATAGTGCCGGTATTTCAACAAGCTGAATTTTATCTTCTCTAGTAATGATCTTATGCAGAACTTGGGATAACGTGACAGCCTTAGGGTTTGAGCATTCTCCAAGGAAAGTTCGGGAACTTTTTAAAACATGCACACCAATGTGAATTATATGTAGTTTAGAGAGTTCAATTCCTAATGGTGTATTTCTTTAGAAGGGATATTTTATACAAAATTTATACGGATATTCTGTAAAATACTATCATGTATGTTATACCTTACAAACTCCTTAAACTTGTCTTGCCACATCTTCAAGGCTCAGTGAAATGAATACCGATGTCCGAGATATAAGTTTATATACCAAAAGTTAATCTGACATGTCATAAATCTTAATTTTACTGAACTATTTTTGCTAAAAGGATTATCAGGAACAAACGTTACCGACTAGGGTTAAAATCGTACTTGATTGACACATCTGAGTCTTTAAATCTTTTAAAGAATAATTATCTTCCTTATTGCCTTCAACGTAGCTGCGAATTTGAATCATTCAAAGGGATTCCATTCCTTTCCCCAAACAACAGCCCCTTTTAGATCCACCACTGATTTGGCATGTTTTTATTCAAAAGCAAACGAAAACTGTTTTTATTCAACTGGGTTTTTTTCCTTGAAAAGGAGTGAGTGGGTGCGGTGTTTAACGCCTAGCGACGCTATATGGGTTATGTATTGGCGATTGCCAAAGAAGCCATGAACATGGAAAATTTATTTATACTATACAAATTGTATCTTTTTAATTTGAAATTAATATTGCTGAATGGATTTTTTTATATATTTTACATTGAAAAAGAAATCCTCAAAATTATATAGTTTCTATCGATTAAGGGCCTGGTTTTAGTGGTGCTTTGTTTAAACGAAACCGAAACCCCGATAGAATACTGTATTTGTTTTGCATTGTAATGTTGTGTGCAATTGAGTGTCATATACATGTATGTTATGCCCTATAAAGGCCACTATGATTAGGAATTAAGAATATCTTATCTTATCTTTGCTAGAAACATTTCGCGTTTGAAATTTTTTTTCCCAACTTAATTATTGAAAAAAACGGCAATGAATTAATAACGCTATATATTAATATCCAACACTACCAAAATCTTCTTTTTTTACGTTAAAACTCCTTTTCGTAGTCTTTTGTATATTCATATTGATATTTGCAGGGGCACCTGCTAAAAGTAATGTTACATTTTTTGACAATGTCATAAATTTGTAGTTATATTGTCATTTTTTTGTTGACTCTGGTCCAATGAAATCCATCAAATGCACCTTTTGTCTACGCCTACAGAAATGTAAAATTATTTGCGTTTTTATAAATGTCTATGAAAACTGAACCCAAATCTTCGGCTATCTTCAGAATTTTCCACTTATTTTGAGCTTTCTTTTCAATTCTTAGTCATTCGGTTTGTCAACTCTCGCGTGCCTGCCTTTTTCAGTTTTTTTGAAGGCATCTATTTTTAGTCACTTCTTAGTTATCAAAATGAAAATACAAGTAAGCAGTACATGTTTTCAAAAATAATTAAAGGCTATTGTAAAATTGAATGCAGCTAAGGGTTGCACTTAATGTAAATATGCAAAAAGACGTAACGGATCGATCTAATTATATTTGCAAAAATGAAGTCTGAGAAAACATTAACGCTATATCTTATTTGCACTGCAATTTACAATACGCCGGAACATTTTATAATTTAAAAATCAAGATTTGCTATTGATGGAACGAGGAAATGTGCATTTATTTAACCGTCTATTTTAATACACCTACGTTTAAAAGTTTATATTAAACATGTTGTTGATAAGTTCTGACCACTAGCAGACCAATAAAAGGGGCTTGTTTGGGGGGAAGGGGGGTGGTACCAGTATCCCATATCTCCTTAAAATTTTTCATCAAATATCCCGTATCCGAAAAAGCGTTTTCCAATATCCAATATCCCTGTAAATAAAATAGATTTAAATATCCCATATCCCAGTAAGTTTTGCCTCAAATATCCTGTATACCATGAATAAAATAGGTGAATAACCCATATCCCAATATGCCCTAGTCCGAGAATCCTCTTCGGTCCAACGCTTTTTTTTTTGCGTGGGTCCCATGCAAAAAAAAAAAGCGTTGGACGGCAGAGGATTCTCGGACTAAATATGCCCTAAACAAGCCTCATAAAACACTTATTCCGTTTTCCGTTTCCGTTCCGCGTTTTAGTAACACCCCCTGTTTACCTATTACGTAATCACCGGTCGGTGGTCAATAAACACATTAGTCTCGATCATCCAGACGCTTAATTACATTTGTGCGTCTGGATTCATTTCTATATTGAAATCGTTACCATTACGCCCAAAACTGGGCGTAATTTTTGATTGGATGATATTTTTATTATCTAAAAAATTACTTCCGTTCATATCAAGAAGTGTATAAAAAATTGTGCCAAAGTTTACATTTGAATATTTTTATAAAATATAACTTTATCAATTAATTAAACAAATATTATTGTTGTGCATAATCAAGAGTGAATCTGAATGTGACGTCATATTATAAGTATGCATGGTTTTCCTGGTTTAAAAATAGGGCCCTAAAAATAGAATCATTGTTTTGTCTCCACCTATTGGTAGCGAAATTACAACAAGGTGATCCCAGACGCTATTATATATGCGTCTGGGTGATCGAGACTATAAACACACATGTCAGTGACAGGAAATAGCCTTAGGGTTGATTTTTTAATACAAATATTTCTAGAAGAAACTAAAGGGATTAAGTCCAACAAGTGATTATTATAAAATATTACTTTTTTGATGTCCGATTTGAGCAAATCGTAGTCGGTCATTTTAGTATAAATTTCGGTCATGTCCGGCAAATATGACCGTTTCCAGACCCTTGATTTGGGCGTCTCGTAGTGATATGAATGTACACAACTGTTTTGATGTGATATATGTAGCTGTACCTACATATAATGTATGTAATGTGTATATACTACATATTTTATCACATAATTAAACTTTCATGCAACACATGTAAAAAATACAACAGGAAATTTTCAAGTTCAATAGTTAAGTGTATTGAATCAATGTTTTATAACATTTTAAGATGCTTTGTTTTACAATTAGAATGATGCTATTAATGTGAATAAATGCATTTTTTCATGTTTCCAATCTTTTATGTGCTTAATATGCAATTCAAATAACTCAATTATGTTTATCTTAATATATAGTTTCGTAAATATATAGCTACTGTGGTCAATAACCTTTTTCTGGGTTGTCATTTTCTTCACAATGTTAATTTAAGTAGATCTTTTACAGCGCCTGAATCAATGATATCTGTGAAAGAATTTGAGTTATTTGCAAATAATTGCTATTTCCTCCTATGTTCTTTGGCTAACAATAGCGACAATGTTTTTTCACAAATAAAAAGTCCCATTGACAATTTTGTACCTCCTAAGAAAATGAACAACAAAGTTTTTTTTACCATAGGACACCAACTGATGGCAATTACTAGATAGGTGGGCTAAAAACCATTTGTTTAGTAGAATATTTAAACTCACTAACCTTGCCTTTTCCTAAATAATGGAACAACATGCCCTGAAGAACTTTTCCCAAATGACAGCCATAAAATCTTTAAATGGTCATCAAAATCAAATGTTCCTTCTGTGCATGTACATGGGAAAACTGGTTCGTTATTGCCCACAAGTTTGTTTTGGCTTATCTGGAATATCGGATAGTCGAGAAATCCAGCCAAAAACATAACCTGTAGTGGCCCTAGATTTGAAAAATCAAATAAAGACCTATTATTATATAAAGAAACTCAAAAGCACATCATCCTAACTTGTTTCGTTGAGTAATGAGAGACCCCTCAAAAAGAGTGAAATAATTTCAGCTATATCACATATAATTTTCGGGTTGTCATGTCAGATAAAAATTTTCAAAATGTAGAAAACCTCAAAGGGTACTCAGGGAAACTACCAAACACCCATAAAATAGTCCAGAAATGGGCTTTAAACAATCAGCTGAAAAATAGCCAGTACATTTAACAAATTATATAAATAAATTTATTTATTAATTCTATATGAAATTACTTTTTATATACAGCTCAAACATCAAAATTCCATTGAATAATAAATCCACTGTCTATACTACAGTTCGGCACACCCAAATATCAAAATAAGAACTAATTTCCTCTCCCTCAGTCAAAGGTCATTTACAGAGCCGTTGTCATATGTAATGTATGCAGATATAGTATGAATAAAAATGAATATTGTTGACAAGTATTTACAGTGTCTTACCAACATTAATAATATAGCCACTTGATGGAAGAATTGGACAATTATTCAAGGCATAACTTCCAAAAAAATTAGTAAATGGTACAATCTTCGAATTTGTCAAACATTTATATGCCCTTGTTCCATGTTGCAGAAAGAAAAAAAAATGCCCTTATTACAACAGCAACATGTCAAACCTTGTATATATACTATTTTGTTATTATGTTGCCTTTAGTATCAGTTTTCATTCTAAGACTAATAATTAAAAGAAAATAACGAGTTTTTAATAATTACCTGAATAACAAAAAGGCTGAATTGTAATTTGAACTTCTTCTTGTAATGCAAATAGAATCATTTCCCTGTAGTCATGACTTAAACCAGGCCACTTTCTAAGGGTTTCATCAGTACACACAGAGTTGAGAAACATTTGTGCAGCTGCGTAATTGTCAATGCCTTGGCATACAATCTAAATTTATTAATAAACACATGACACAATAAAAGTTAAATTTAAAAACAGATATATTAAGATACAAGTATATTGCATTTAAATGACACTGTTGTAAGACAAAATTGACAAAAGTAAGTTATATGCCATTTAATAGAAAGTAGATAAGGCAGACCTTAAATCCAATGTTATGGAACCAATACTAGAGATGTCAAGTTTTGAAAAGCCAAATGCATTAGGCTAAACAATCAAAAAGATATCCCCACTTCATACTGAACTTTGTATTGATAAAACTAGACAAAGTCGATCTAGCGATCACTGATATTTGACGGATTTCCCCCAAAATCGATAGGCTTCTTACCAACCTGATATATAACAATATCCGAAAGTTTCAATCAAATCACATGCAAACTTTTTTAGTTGTCGTCTGGAAACAACTTTTTTGTACATTTTGTGGACTGCGACCTTGAAATTATACTGATTTCCCCCAAAATCAATAGGCTTTTTACCAACCTGATATATAACAATATCCCAAAGTTTCATTCAAATCGGATGCAAGCTTTTTGAGTTATTGTCCGGAAACAACTTTTTTGTTAAAATTTCTAACGTTTTCGTGGACTGTGACCTTGAAATTTGACGGATTTCCCCCAAAATCAATAGGTTTCTTACCAACCTGATGTATAACAATATCCCAAAGTTTCATTAAAATCGAATGTAAACTTTTTGAATTATCATCCGGAAACCAAATGTGGACGACGAACGGACAGGAGGACCACTATATACCCCCGACTCTGTCGAGCGGGGGTATAAAAATTAATATCTGAGAGCAATGAAATTTCTTTATGCACATCTCTATATCATGTTCTACCTTCATGTAAAGCTTCATCATAATAATATAAAAAAGAACGGTACACAATAGATATTGGTACTTCAAAATATATAAAGATTTATTTATAATTAAAATCTGTTATAAACATACCTTATCCAAATAATGTTGCAAGTGTATTTTCCCATAGACAGCAGCACCAACACGAAGATGATGATGGATGGCATCAGGTGCTCCCGTCAGTAACATAGAGATGCTTGAAAACAAACAATCTCCTTGTTCCAATGATTTTCCAGCAAACCATCCTGCTGGCACATATTCATTAAACCTGTTAGAAATGTTATACATTAAATTTCTTAAATGACATAGGAAGAAATTGTTACAAGGATGAAACTTATTTTTGTGCTTTGTTGGGAGATTATTAATAGAGTGAATATTTAGCCCACAAAACTAGTTTAACCCTACTATATTTAAATATATATATATATATATATATATATGCATGTGTAAGCGTTAAATTGTTTTGAATACAATTACTGTCAAAACTAATTGACCAGTCAAAATATTCCCTCTGATATTTACAACTAGCTCATACATTTCACTGATAGTTTCTTAATTTCTAGTAGTTCTGACAAAACTTATGGCCTAGTTAAAAGTTTCAGTTTTCTAATAATTTGTCACATTGGAATAAAATATTGTTCCTTTAGAACTGATTAATAAGTTCTTTTTACATAAAAAATGTTGTAGAAGAACTAAATAGCTTTGCAATTTGTTCCTGTGGAACTAAATAACTAGATGATTTGTTCTATAGTCACTAAATACTTGACATGAGGAATTAAATAACTTATTTCTGTGGAACTTCTTAGCTGATTGAATTATTCTGATGGCCTATTCAGATTGTACATCTATATTATGATCATGATATACTAGAATTTAAAAAATAGATTTGTAGGTTTAAAAATAGTTAGTGTAATGACAAGGAACAAAGACAAATTTTTATTTTATAAATGTAACATTTGAAGGGACACATTAAAAATCAAGTGATTAGGTTTAAAGTTTAACCTGTTAAATGAAGGTATATAACAGTTGGAACATTTTATAAACTGACATATCTATGAATAAAATTAGTAAACAAGTAAATGTTGCAATGTTTAGCAGATAAATGAGACTATATAACAAAATTTTTATATTTCTTTTAACATTTGAATATATTTTATGCATTTGTAGCTACATATATTTATGGTCACATGACAAGCGTCCTTCTATACCTTAAATTGCCAAGAGAACAAAAACCAGTCTCTATGGTCATTTACAAGATCACTGCAAAATATAGTCATTTAGGATTAGTGTCATAAAACTAAACATGGTAGAGATGAAAATTATTATGGACAAATCAAATGGTTTTATCACAGAAGTACCTGTCTTCCACATTCAGATTGGTGTAACTAAAGTCCTGAAATTTTGGCCTGGATACAATGGGCTCCAAAAATGCACAACAATCTACAAACTTCTCCCATGAAGCATTTCCCATAATCCTGGCTATTTTTGTGTAATCTGTATTTTCCTTCTATAACATAAAAACAGGAATGAAAATTATGATATGGAATACTGTATGTTAGTAAAAAATATGGACACATTCATTTTCAAATAAGATGTATGATCCATATATCCAAAACTAGTAACATTGTGACATTATTTTGAGTGGAACACAAACTATGATTACTATTCATACAAAAGCTATTAAGCATAATAAAATTATTAATTTTGGGATATAAAAATTGTTATTTTAGGAATGCAAAATTGCAGAAGGAATATTAGCAGTCTTTTTTACACGTTTAAATTTATATACTGGTGATTTATTTCCCTTCTTAAAAGTATTCACTTACATCCATTTCTCTTCTAACAATGATAAGTGGATCTTCAGACTGAAAAATACATGTACAAAGAATATGCAGTTGTTTCTAAGATAGTAGATCAATCAAGTAATTTTTTCACACAATCTGTGTAGGTTTGATTTCAATACAGTTGAACCCTGTTGTCATGAACTTGGTTGACTAGATACATCGGTTATGTCGATATAATTTTTTAAGTCCCGGCATTTTTCCCATATTAACAACGAATTTCTTCCTCTCCTCAGATGTGTTGATCACGGTTGGTTCACTATTTTGCTCAACTTGATGGATTTTTTGGGTCCGTACCATATTAATTAGTGTAATTATAACCTCTATGTCTCACAGTTAATTTAGCTCTAAAATTGATGTCAAATTAAAACTAACAATTTCATTTGTATTTTGGACTTCGAGGTTTGACTGTATTTGTAAGATTATTTTGTGTCTGCATGTATCACTTTTTTAATGTTCAGTGCTTTACATAAGTATTCATATTAAATTTACCCCCTGGCAACTCCAACTTAAAAAAAGTGATCAAACAAATGCTACTTCAAAACAACTATGATGTAGGACATATGATGATAAATAACTACCCCTGTATATTGCTTTAGTAACAATACAGTCAACACTATTATTAGAGGGAATTTTTTATGGTAGGCATTTAAACATTACTTTTTAATACATGTAATAACTTACTAAGTTTTTTTGATTAACAGAACTACATGTAGATTCTCCTTTGGTACTTTCTATGTCCATAAAAAGAATGTTCTAAAAAGGAAGTTCGGGCCAGACATGTGAAAAAAGCAATTAATAATTATTAATCATACAAGAGAGTGTAATAATGACAATTGTGATATGTTGCTTTGCAAAAGTAGCTAAAAACACACAATATTTTAAGAATCTAGTTTCTAATTTATATATATATCAATATGGTCATTAGCATTCCTAATATAAAATACTGTCCTGCAGTTATATATTTTTATTGATAAACAACTTTTAACAAAAGCTGAGGTTTTGGAGTGAATTCTTCACTTAATGTGTATAACTTTTTTCTGATCAAAGGCAGCATGCTCCGTTATGTGGGATTTCACAACTAGTGGCTGGCATGTAATTGGTTTTTTTTGTTGGTCTCTTAAAACATTTCAGATTACATTTAATTTTTTTCTACTGGTTATAAATAATGCAAGTGCAATGCTATTGACTATATTTACACGTAGTTACCTTTGTGGCTTTATTTTCCTGTTCTAATTTATTTAGAAATTCCAGAGGATTGTCAAGACTGTCCACATCCTCAGAACGTTTAGGAGAAATCCCTGTGATGTCCTTTTTCTCAAAGTCTAAATCTTCAGTGTAATCTACATCTCCAATGTTGTCAATAACATCTGGTGGGTCTACACAATCAGTTAAGCTGCTTGTGACAGTTGAGATGTTGATATCTGCTTTCCACCTGATGTATGATTCTAACACTTTATCCATTTCTGTTCTAGCTAATACACCACAAGCAGCAGCTGAAATATGCATTTATCACAGATGAAGTACCTGAGACTTTAATATCACACCAAGAGCCAATAGTCAACTTTGACCATGCAGTCATTTTTGTGTAAAGTTAGTTTTTTTCAGTGCTATTCAGGGTTTTTTTTTCAAAGAACCTAAACAGTTTAAAGATATTGTTTTAATATTCTCTTGATTTTATAAAACAGGATAACTAACAAATGTTTCATACTTACCTTTGTTTGTAGTGGATGGTTTGAAATCGAGGTCCGAGGGCCAAAACTCTGGTTTGAACTCGTTTTTCCCCCAATCAGTGACAGAAATTAACGGTCGCCCACTCGCCCACGGCGACTAAATTGTCAGCTGGGCGATTAAAATCTTGTTTCAAAGGAGCCCAGCTGGCGACTAAATTCTCAATGAGGACCTGGGCGAGAGAAACTTGTTGATAAGGGGGCCAAACCTCTCTGACGAAGCTTTTTTTAAATAATAAAGCATTTTATTAACGTACATGTTTACCGGAAACAAAAGTTACTTAAACTGATCCCGAATTTCGAAACCCAGTCGCGAAACGCGGAATATTTCGTGTTTTTTCCGTAACAGATCGTAACTACAATCATTTTCTGTTTTCCGATATGCAATCGTCGATGTGGAAATTTGTGAAAGGGGGCAATCCTCCGGATAAAAAAAGAAAAAAGGATGACAAGGAGGAATATTATAAGGAATATGAAGCCTCTAAACGATCGAGAACGTATTTAAAAGAGTGGGAGAAGGGCCGAAGTTGGTTAATTAACACCGACGATGGGATGATTTGTTCAATTTGTAAGGAATTCGGGGATAAAAATGTAATGAACCAATTTATTAGCGGTTGTGTTTCATACAAATTAGATAGTGTACAAAAACATCAAAAATCAAAAGGCCATGAGAAAGCGGTCCTTCTATACAACGCAAAACATGAAGCAAAATCTAAATCACAGGCAGCAAAAATTATACAAACACTAAACAAAGAGAACATTGAAAAGTTAAATATAATGTTTAGGAATGTACACGCCATGGTCCAACACAACCGCCCCCTTAATGATTACGTTTGGCTTTGTGATCTGGATGAAATTAAAGGGCTCAAACTAGGAAACACGTACAGGAATTCCAAATCCGCAAACTCCTTCATTAGGGCTATTGCAGAAACTGAGTTTAAATCTGTAGCATCTACAATTTCCACATCCAATTTCAACTGTTTAATTGGGGATGGATCAACAGACACGTCCGTAAAAGAACAAGAAATGTGGTATGTTCGAAGTGCAAGGGGTGGTGAAATTTCAGTTAATTTCCTTGGTGTAAAAAATGTGGAACGAGCAAATGCTCAAAATATAGTATCAGGAATAAAAGATTTGTTGGCTGAAAATCTTTTATTAAACTACAATGATGTCATCAAAAAAACAGTAGCGCTCTCTTGTGATGGAGCTAGTGTGATGGTTGGATGTAGGTCAGGAGTCAGTGCTTTATTGAAAGCAGATCAACCGTCTCTAATTACACTTCACTGCATGGCTCACCGCTTAGAACTGGCACTGAAAGATGCTTCCAAGAATGTAAAGCTGTATGACAAGACGGTCTCTGTTCTATGCATGGGCTTGTATTATTTTTATCATAATAGTGCACTTAATAGGGCAATGCTGTACAGAAGTTATGATGCTTTACGAGAAGATGATGATAGGTTGCTTATTCCTACAAAAGCTGGTGGTACCAGGTGGATTGGCCATGCACTTACATGTGTTACAAATCTAACTATGTCATACAAGTTCATTGTTGGTCATCTTGGACAGGTACATGTACATGTAATTGTGTTTACACAAAATAAAGCAAAAAAAAAATAATAAACAAAAAAAAATAACAAAATACAAAAAAACAAAACAAAAAAAAGCAGTCACACCGGACAAATGCTGGATCGCAATGGTCCTGACTTAAGTTAGTACAATGTACAGGCAGTGCCAGTTCAAACGAAATTTTGGGTTGAACCATGTGTTATGGCACCAAACCTTCCTCTTCCATTGCGATTTTAGGATCCGAAATGACAAAAACACAACATGGTTGCAAGACATTAGAGATATCATATTGAGTAATATAAATATGTTTTCTTGTCAAAAGTTACTCAATTTGTTTATTCTAATACATTTAATGTTTTGCAAAGCCTTTTCTTTTATAACATCCTTGCACATGTGACAATGTTTTCGTCTTTACTCTTAGCGTCCGTCATGATTCATTTAAAGTGAAACAAGAAACACTGTGTGCAATCTCATAAAGGATAGAAGTTGGTACTTCATATTGATATTATACTCATGGCTCAGACTGGCATTTTTATTAATATATCATGACAGTGCCTGAGTGACTTGAGTATACGTTTCTCAAATTAAATCATTTCAGCTACCGGCATTTAAAACATTTTATTTCAGCTGTCCGAGCCAATTGAGAGAGTATCTGTTGACTCGAAGGCCAAGGGTATAGCATTTTTAAAACTCCTTAAATCAAAAGATGTTGTTTGCTTTCTTCATCTTCTCATGGATGTACTAGAAGTTCTAAGACGGATGTCCTTAATACTGCAAGATAGAACTAGCCTCATTTGTGAGCAGCATAACATCATGGCAGCAACTTTGGATGTTCTCAAAAAGTACCAAACAAGGTAAAATAAAAAAACAAATCTTTAACCATATCACATACATGTTGTTGCTGGAACTTGTGCTAAATTATTTCTGTGTACATATAGGTAATTTTTAATCATACTTATATTTTGATTTCAATAAATTAATGCTTTGTTATAATATTTATTGACTTTTTAATCTTTACATCTTTAAAGCCCAACAATTTCTAATCAACATGTGTAATAAATTAATAACCTAAGGCACGTAAGGCTTTGATTTCTAATAATAATTGAAATGTTCAAATTTTTAAATTAAATTGTAATCAGTGTAATTTATTTATCACTCAATATCCCATTTATTTCCTACTGAACAGTGATGGACCACATCTTCGTAAGGTTATGAATCAGAATGAATTCCAAGGAACTTCTCTTAATTACTGTAACATTGTGGAATTCACTGCTGCAAGGAAAACATTTCTTTCAAATATTATTGAAGCTATTAGCAAACGATTCTCTGAGTTTTCTGAAACTGCAGCCACAAGTGTTATATCTGCTACTCGAATTGCTAATTTTAGGATTTGGCCAAAAACTTGGGATTCATTGAAAGGTTTTAAAATAAAATGTTTATTTTGCATGCTATTCTTTTGGCCAAAATTTAATTTGAACAAAATTATTTATACAATTATTACAAGTTTGACTTTGTCTTTGAAAATATCATTTTAAATTTTCAATTTCCTTTTAAAAACATCCAAGATAAATTTTGGCCAAATGAATGATTTTAATTTTAAGTAATTGTTCAGTTATTGTTTTTAGTCTTCAATTTGAATAATGTTGAAATTACATGTACTATATACACCATTATTAAATTTATAAATTATGCTGATAAATTATACATATTAATTGAAATTTAATTATGATGTTACATGATTGATTATTTAAGAATCATTACAACAAAATGTTAACTTCATGGTCACTAGCCTGTCAATAGGTACTTTCTCTAGCTGACTGTTTTATTCCATTTTTGTAAAAGTGTCAGTCATGAGTCAGAGTGCATTGCATATATCATGTATATAAACAATTTACTATTTAAATCATATACAAATTACAAATGTATTTTCAGAACATTACACACTGTATCACATTATTTGGTACACATAATAATTGTTTCCAAACATTTTCAGAGTTTGGTGACAAAGAACTTCAAGTTATTCTTGACCACTTTAGGACAGTCCTTGTGGATGTTGGAGTAGATGTAGAGGATGCTGAAACTGAATGGACAATTCTGAAAAAGGAGGTTTTAGACTTGTAGGTTGTTACAGTTATTTCAAATCATAATCTGGTTGTTACTTGATCATAATTCTTGAGTTGAAGTTTACATATCCACAACTGATTATACTTATAGTCCTTTTCCATAATTTAGACTTTCAGTGATTGCCATGATACATATATTATCTCAGTTAAACATTAAATCATGATAAGCCTTAAAGATGTAAAAATATAACTCTACTAGTAAGAAATAATTTAGAATAGTGTTCCATAGATAAGAACAACTAATGATGCCATCACAGGAATGTTATTTTCTAATATGTTTTATTTTTAGGGAGCTGTTAACAGAAACTGTAGATTGGAAGTTGATCAATGAACGTATGGGACAGTACAAGAATATTCTGTGTGTTTTTGATTTGATATTAACAATGTCTCCTTCAAGTTCTGAAGCTGAACGTGGCTTTTCTCAGCTGAAACTAACAAAAACTGATATTCGAAGCAACTTAGGTCAGGATGCTCTAAATCACTCACTTGCAATTAAGTTGCTGTCAGCACCAATTAAGCAGTTTAACCCATTGGAAAGTATACAGCACTGGAACACTAGTTCTGTCCGAAGCAGAAGGCCAACTCTTAAGGACAAAGACAATTTACATGATGATGTGGACCATGTTTTAAGACTTGAGGGTGAGAGAGAGGGGAATGAAGCACAAGAGGTAGAGAATGAGATTCAGGTGTTAGATGAGGAGAGTGAGAAGGGTGAGACAAGTAGTGAAAGAGAAAAGGAGGACTATGTAAATAAGTTATTAGATGAAATGGAGAGAATTAAAAATAAACTGGGGCATGATGATGATGAGGAAGGGGAAACAGATTCTCAATCTGAGGTAGAAAACGAACTGAATGAGGATTGTGTATATAAAAAACTTTTGTAAAAATAAAGATGTACTTAAAAATTTATTAAATTTTTGAGGGTGCGTGCCTTTTACACGAATTGTTCATTCTCAATGGTGACACCTGGGCTACTACATTTTGATCTGGGCTCCTAAATTTTAAAATGTAGGGGCCCAGGTGGCTACTGGCTAAAAAAGTTAAGTTCTGTCCCTGCCCAATACCCTGATTTCATATCTTTTGTATTACTCACTGCAATTAAACAACAAATGACAAGATATTATTGTGCTGAATCACAAACAAGCATGTATGATTCTTAAAATAACTGGTATTTAAAAATATATCTTATAGAAAAAATTAGCAAAAGGACTGGGATTGTAAATAATGGAAATTTACTGGAAAATTTTCATGACAGCATAATCAATTCCTTTAACATCTATTACCTATTGTTGGAATACAGAGTTACTTCAGATTTTCAAGAGTTGTTTTTCATAACAGCATGTATCTGGTATTTAAGAGATTGGAAAAAATCCAGTTTTTATTTTTTCTAAATAATTCCTGTGGACTGACTGCTCGAGTACAAGTACAATACACTGTAGAATTAGTTTCCACATCATAATAAATTTTACTAGATGCTTTGCTATGTGTAAATAAAATAATATTGCAGAAAAACAGCTTTTTACCCAGTAGGTACTATAAAGTACCTGATCTAAAGAACAGATAACTCTGCAAATTGGAGATAAATCTTGTTCACCACAAGGAACAAAGGACAAGGTACATTTAGGGCCATTTTTGGCCCCCTTACGAAGCAACTAGATAATGTCATCAGTGATAGGCTTAAGACAGAAGTTTCAAAAAAGGATATTATTTTTTTGTTAAAGACGTGTCTTTGTTACCTAGCAACCATAGAAAATATGTCACCTAGCAACACAATTTTTCAAATTTTTTCCTAAGTTTGGCAAAAAACGAACATTTTTTTGTATTTGTTTTGTGATATTATATTGCAATTGTATTTAAAGTGATCATGTATAAGTTTAATACAAACTCTGTTAACCTATTTGAAACATTTTATTCCATGGTAACCATTTTGTTGCATAACAACCAACTTGCTTCAGTAAACATTTCTTGATTCAACAAACAATTAATATAACAATACTATTAATTTTATTTAGTTATTTTTTAATTTTGCATACATAATATAAAGAAGAAATCCAGGACAGATGGTTTCAGAAGAATTTTAGCATTACAGTATATCAGTATATTATATTTATTAGCTTTGAAGGAATATAAGTTATCCATAGATAATTAAACTAGAGGCTCCCAGGAGCCTGTAATCGCTCACCTGGAATCCAAATGACTTAAACTATATTAAAATTTTTGAAATTAACAGTTTCAGTCTAGTTGTTATAGCTTTTAAGTTACTGTGCAAAAACTAAACATTTCTTCAAAAAATTTGTTAAATACAATAACTCCTATAAGGTGCCATCCACAATTTCTGAAAATGAAATGGTTTTTAGGCATTGTCCTTTAGGGTACTTTAGAAATTTACAGTTTTACTCTACTAATAGGTGTGTTATAGACTAATTTATAATTAAAAAACTGTTCATATGTCCAAATTCATAATGAAAGGGCAATAACTCCTATAAAGAGTCATCTTGCAATTTTTGGACTAAGCAATCATTTGTAGGGCTTCTATTGCTGATCATTTGTGCAATTTACAGTTTTAATCTAGCTACTATAGTTTTCAAGTTACAGGACAAAAATGGAAAATTTCTTAACAAAATTGTCATTTAAGGGCAATAACCCCTATAAGGAGTCATCTGACAATTTCAGACCAATTAAATGAATTGTAGGGCTTTTTTGCTGATCATTTTTGCAATTTATTATTTCACTCTAGCTGCTATGGTTTTTAAGTTACAGGACAAAAACGGAAAATTTCATAAAAAATTGCAATTTAAGGGCAATAACTCCTATAAGGCGTCATCTGACAATTTCAGACCAATCAAGTGAATTGTAGGGTCTTTATTGCTAATCATTTGTGCAATTTACAGTTTCAATCTAGCTGCTATAGTTTTCAAGTTACAGGACAAAAACGGAAAATTTCATAAAAAATTGCCATTTAAGGGCAATAACTCCTATAAGGAGTCATCTGACAATTTCAGACTAATACAGTGAATTGTAGGGCTTGTATTGTTGATCATTTTTGCTCTTTACAGTTTTACTCTAGCTGTTATAGTTTTAAAGTTACAGGACAAAAACGGAAAATTTCATAAAAAATTACCATTTAAGGGCAATAACTCATATAAGGAGTCATCTGACAATTTCAGACCAATCAAGTGAATTGTAGGGTCTTTATTGCTGATCATTTGTGCAATTTACAGTTTCAATCTAGCTGCTATAGTTTTCAAGTTACAGGACAAAAACGGAAAATTTCATAAAAAATTGCCATTTAAGGGCAATAACTCCTATAAGGAGTCATCTGACAATTTCAGACTAATATAGTGAATTGTAGGGCTTGTATTGTTGATCATTTTTGCTCTTTACAGTTTTACTCTAGCTGTTATAGTTTTAAAGTTACAGGACAAAAACGGAAAATTTCATAAAAAATTACCATTTAAGGGCAATAACTCATATAAGGAGTCATCTGACAATTTCAGACCAATCAAGTGAATTGTAGGGTCTTTATTGCTGATCATTTGTGCAATTTACAGTTTCAATCTAGCTGCTATAGTTTTCAAGTTACAGGACAAAAACGGAAAATTTCATAAAAAATTGCCATTTAAGGGCAATAACTCCTATAAGGAGTCATCTGACAATTTCAGACTAATACAGTGAATTGTAGGGCTTGTATTGTTGATCATTTTTGCTATTTACAGTTTTACTCTAGCTGTTATAGTTTTAAAGTTACAGGACAAAAACGGAAAATTTCATAAAAAATTACCATTTAAGGGCAATAACTCATATAAAGAGTCATCTGACAATTTCAGACCAATCAAGTGAATTGTAGGGCTTTTATTGCTGATCATTTTTGCCATTTACAGTTTCACTCTACCTCGTATATTTTTCAGGTTATATTGTAAATACCAAAAATTTTGTCAAAAATCGTCAAAAAAGGGCAATAACTCCTACAAGAAGCCAATACACAACTTCGCACTAATAGCAACTATTGTAGACCTTAATGTGCTGATCAATTTGAAGTAACGGTTTTCTCTATAGCTATTATAGTTTTTTAGATAATGATCAAAAACCTGTGTTGACCCCCATGTTCTATTTTTAGTAACAGCCGCCATATTTGTCTGTTGATCAACACCCTGGGTACAAACTTGAAACTAGGAACCCTAAGGATGATTGTGGCCAAGTTTGAAAAAAATTGGCCCAGTGGTTTCAGAGGAGAAGATTTTTGAAAAAGTTTACGACGGACGACAGACGACGGACGACGGACGACGGACGACAGACGACGGACGACGGACGCCAAGTGATAGCAATAGCTCACATGGACCTTCGGTCCAGGTGAGCTAAAAACTCGGCTTTTGTTGAAAGTTAATCTTTTCATAAGTTCCTATATATAATCATTTTACATTTGTGACAAAATATGTTTTCAAAGTTTCAAACGTTTAAATAATCGTCTTTATTGTTGATATTTATATAACTATTGAGGACCTCTAAATGTACTTTAAAAATCTGTTTCCCGCCATATAATCAATCGCATTAAATATGCTTTAAAATTATGTTTCTTTATTCATACAACACAAGACTTTGGAACTTTTGTTAAAGTAGGTGATAATTGATTATACGGAAGCGTATAAGGGCCACATTAATTTTTTTATTTTTTAATTTGTCGACTTTAATCTTGGAAATTCCAACTTTAATCTTGGAAATTCCAACTTTATTCTTGGAATTATCAACTTTATTCTTGGAATTATCAACTTAAATCATGGAAATTCCAACTTTAAACTTGGAATTATCAACTTTAATCTTGGAAATTCCAACTTTAATCTTGGAAATTCCAACTTTATTCTTGGAAATTCCAACTTTATTCTTGGAATTATCAACTTTAATCTTGGAAATTCCAACTTTAATCTTGGAAATTCCAACTTTATTCCTGGAATTATCAACTTTAATCTTGGAAATTCCAACTTTAATCTTGGAAATTCCAACTTTAATCTTGGAAATTCCAACTTTATTCTTGGAAATTCCAACTTTATTCTTGGAATAATAAACTTTAATCTTGGAAATTCCAACTTTATTTCTGGAATAAAAAAATAATAATTTCTTTCTGTTATTTGTTGGTGTTACTTGTTTAGTCTGTGGTGTCACCTTTGTCTATGGTTTTACCATACCAACTATTCATTTCTTTCTTAAATAAAGTAAAAGAAAACTGTTCTTCGCTCATATTATAATTTTTTGTTTATCTTAAAAACCCAAAAGTCATGCAATATTAATGAAATTCAATAATATTTTTATAACTGTTTTTTCTTTTTGATAGGGTTAAGGAGAAACGTAGACACTTTAATCGATTAAAAATTTAAAAAACCTTATACAAATGTCACATAAAATGTCCTGAAATACCAATATTTTGTAAGTTGATTGATAAGTTTTATTGACTTGATAATATAAAGATTAAAGTTGGAATTTCCCAGATTAAAGTTGATAATTCCAAGAATAAAGTTGGAATTTCCAAGATTAAAGTTGATAATTCTAAGAATAAAGTTGGAATTTCCAAGATTTAAGTCGATAATTCCAAGAATAAAGTTGGAATTTCCAAGATTTAAGTCAATAATTCCAAGAATAAAGTTGGAATTTCCAAGATAAAAGTCGATAATTCCAAGAATAAAGTTGGAATTTCCAAGATAAAAGTCGATAATTCCAAGATTAAAGTTGGAATTTCCAAGATAAAAGTCGATAATTCCAAGATTAAAGTTGGAATTTCCAAGATAAAAGTCGATAATTCCAAGAATAAAGTTGATAATTCCAAGAATAAAGTTGATATTTCCAAGAATGAAGTTGGAATTTCCAAGATTAAAGTCGACAAATTAAAAAATAAAAATAAATAAATGTGGCACTAATACGCTTCCGTATGATTATGTGTTTCATGGTCCATGAATGTCAATATATCAGTCAATACAAATCTATGTCAGACTAAGCCTTCCAGCAGACTGAAAATAACGTAAACTAAATTAACTTATTAAAGCTTCATAAAAAGGCATATAGAAAAGTGAAAGGAACCTGTTTTAGCATCACTTATCATTTACCTGAAAATTGCTTCAGACTTTTGACAATTTTGTGTTTCAATTTTATAAAGTATGTGGATTTTAAAATGTTAATAATCTTGAGCATTACTTTGAAATGTTCAGAAGCTATAAAATTGATTGAAACACACAACATGAACGCCTTATCATTTCTGTTTTATCCTTAGTAATAGAGGTCACAAAAAAGGAAAACAAATAATTAAACAATACAATTTAAATTACATCTTTTACTTCGCCCCTTTTTTTCCTGACGCATCGACCACGAAAAAAGGGGGAGCGAAGTGAGAGGTGTAATTTTTTTAGATTGATAATTAAAATGGGATACATTTCAATGTAAAACTATTACATATGACATTTGCATACTTGTGGACAAATATTAAAGATGGATACACATTTTACAAGCTATACATGTTATATTAAGCTTATGAAAACATAGTTATACCAAGTTTTTATTGACTTAGCATTTAACAGTTTATTCTTCTTCCACAAATCCATTTGAATAATCACTTTCACTTCCACTTTCAACATCAGTATCTGGTAAGTTTCTTGAATCCACCAAAGACGCAGACATTTTATCAACAAATGAATGAACAGCAACATCATTATTCCATTTGTTGTAACCAAGATGCCAAATCACACTCGCTACATGAGCGCAACATCCAACTACCCTTGCTCCAACTTTACATGAACAGTACCATCCGGTTACTTTACTTGTGTACTCTATCCACACATTATAGGCCTTCGAAGTTGAATGGCGTGATGCAAATTTAACTCTCAATAGATCATGACGATGCTTGCACCATGACATGTTGTACACTCCATCTTCTTTTAAATGTTCATCTGTGTATTGTTTGGCCTGCTTTATCAGGTACACACCCATAGTTATATCTCTAAGATCTTGCAGAGACATTCTTGGAAAATCATCAACATTTTCAGCTTCCGTTAGTATTGATCGCTTCTTGTTCAAATTGTTCTCCTCCACATACTTTTGTACATGATTTTCCATTCGACTCTTTTGGACCATGTCTTTACCAATGTCATCATAACAGAAGTCACTTATAAGTGGAGCTCGGAAACAATTTATCAATGAGCAAACTATTTTTACACAGTCAACAACGAAAGGAATGTACTGATTTGGTACTACCTGCTTAAGTAAATGCCACTGCTTGATACGAGCATTTGCGCTTTTAACCACCCATCGGATTTTTGTTACAAGACGAGAGGAGTTTGCTTCTTCTGTAGTTAGTTGAGATTGTCCTTTTTGGAGGTAACACGGCATTTCACACTGAAAACCAAGATTTCTCAGAAAGTCCAAAACATCACGGAATCCCCTGTCTACAATGAATATGTCACTTGGTTTTAACCACTCAGCAATCTCATCTGCATTTGTCATCATTGCATGTTTTGTAATTGATGCATCATTATTGGCAGAATCAGCAAAATACGGTCCTAAAACACTAACAATATAGCCATCAGTGCCTACTACCATCATTGGTTTAACCAAACATCTTGACTTGTGCATGCTATATGTCATTCGTTGAAATTTGTGGTGTGAACTTTTCTGAAT
This sequence comes from Limnoperna fortunei, assembly GCA_944474755.1. Classification (NCBI taxonomy): domain Eukaryota; kingdom Metazoa; phylum Mollusca; class Bivalvia; order Mytilida; family Modiolidae; genus Limnoperna; species Limnoperna fortunei. Next base: position 38,180,259 of record OX104121.1, on the reverse strand, counting down.
GTAAATGTATGTACCATCAAGTACAAGAATTGCTTTGTTTTCATGATCGTCGGCGAAAATCTCTTTTGCTATTGAAGTGGTATGTTGAGATATTAAATCTGAATGGGATATGTGTGAAAAGCCAAGGTGAAATGGAACAAAATGAGACATCATAGCTGCTTTGGCGGTGTGTATACATCTTCTGATTTGGTGTTTTGTCATTCCAAAAAGAGTTCCAATAGTGGTGTTAGGTAGACCAGTACGAAGCTTTACAAGTAGAACTGCCAGACAGTTTTTCGAAGTTCGATTCTCCGATGACCTGATTTTTGATGCGACGGATGTGCATACGGATTCAAATTGATCGATTGTTAGTCCAGTCAAATTGATCGTGGCTTCGTCAGATAGCAGGCATGACATTTCAAAATTGAGCTTCCCGCTGGATTTTATCATTTGGCGAGTTCTCTGTAATAGATCGACCAAGTCTGTTCTATTAAAGGCTGTTCCAGTTGATACAGTTACAAGTTTGTTCATGGCCTCCACTCTGAAGTACTTGCCAATTAAGTGACTAGAGCAACATCTTGTGCCACTGGGTATCAGTATGCTCTTATCAATAAAAGCCTGTGTTGATGCCTCCACGGGAACTACAGTCATCCGAGTGCGTTTGTTGCTTTCAACTTTACAAACTACGCAACGACGGTGTGATTTTGAGGTTGAAGATATCGGAAGCATTATAGACTTTGGACTGTCAAACTGATCCTCTCTAGGAATCTCAGTTAGGTTTAGGACATCGTCATCACAGTCGGAAGAAAAATCGTCGGAAATAACAATTTTTGGAGATAAGGTCTGCTTCTTCTGTCTGTAATAGTACAGTCTACATTTATTGCATATAACTTCCTCTGCATCAACATTGCGTTTTAAAGTGCATGAAATATACTGCCTAATATCATTGTTTGTTAATTTTATACGGTTACATTCCTTAAGATTACTTTTCCTGCACAATACGCAACTGTAAGACTTTGCCATTTTATCTGAAAAAAAAGATAAATAGTGTTATCGTTATTTTGCAGTATTTTCCTTTGATCGTTATGTGCGGTATTATTCCATCTCACTCTACTAGCGTGAGATGGTTCCATCTCATCTCGCTGTCAAGACGTTGTTAAGTAAACACAGTGACGTCAGAATGTTACAAAACAGCGATAAACAGATTATTTTGTTTTATGAAACTCGATGTATTTTCTAGACATCTCATTGTTCAATGTAAGGCTTAGTGCAATGAATGAGCAAGGTCTCATAAGACCTACATACGTATTGTGAGCTACCCACTGAAATCGAGATATAAATCTGGTTGAAACGGACAAACTCAAATCCGTCAAATTATTCATTAAAATATTTCGCTTTACATATTGGTGTATGATGATGATACGAGTTGTGGGAAATATCCACTTAAAGTAATGGTAACCTAAGTGTATTGGACAGACAACACACACAAACTGAAAAAATCTTAATGCCCTGTCATTGATATATTAAAAACAAAACTTACCGGCGCTAATGGCTTATAATATTTCAGATGGTTGATGATAGAGTTTGTCTTTTATGTATGCAGTTTACCCTGAAATAAAAGCTACACCTTAAAAAGTTATACATGAAGTCATGACATATCTGCTGATCTACTAATCTATTATACTTCCTTAATATCAAAACATTACTAAACTCATAAGGCTTTTAATTCCTGTATCGTTGACCTGACTAAGAAAATTTTTTTTAAAAGACATGACTATTCTTGCAAATTTTGATATTAAATGCAACATAGTTTATGCGAACATACTGTTTCTATGAATGTTGTCATGTTGAATTTCCAGTCAGAAGCAATTTGTATTACAGTTTCCGAGAAGAAGCTGTTTGTATGCTTTTACCATGTACAGTCCTAAGTTAAGCAATGTTCCATAATGGCGGCCGTGTTAGATTTTAAAACAGCCCTAAAACTTTGTAGAGGACCACCCAAGCTTCATATCTGCAATATTATAAATCAATCAGACAAGCGGTTTGTAATAAGAATTTTTTTTTAATTTTAGCCAATCAGAACACATTAGTGGCCCTGGAAGCCATGTTGAATTTGCAATTAGCTCTTTAAACTCACAATATTACAATAACTATATGTAACCTTTATAATTTGGCTTTATTGTGAGGAACAGTTTCGGAGAAGAAGCTGTTTGTGTGTTGTTTCCATGGGGTCCTATGTAAAGCTGTGTTCCACAGATGCGGCCATCTTTTGAATGAACAAAAAATTAAACTTTGTAGAGGACAATCTAAGGTCCATTTCTGCAATTTTTCAAATCAATCTGGCAAACGGTTTATGTGATGAAGATTTTAAATATTCAACCAATCAGAACGCGTTAATGGCCCTGGCAGCCATGTTTTGTATTTGATCAGCATAAAAACCTTACCTTTTGTTAAAACCACCCAATATCTATTCCTGCCAAGTTTGGTTATAGCAAGTGGTTTTGGAGAAGAAGATGAAAATGTGAAAAGTTTACGGACGAGAACGACGACGACGACGGACGCCAGGTGAGCGAAAAAATACATGATTAAAAAATATAGCCCCGACAAGATTCTTTTACATAAGAATACGTAATTTTTTTTTTTGATTTACTGCTTTTATGAATGCTATGTTTGTTTTATATGATGTTTAACGCCATTTACAGCAATATTTCAGCTATATCATGGCGTCCAGTTTTTATTGGGGAAGGAAGCCGAGTACCCGGAGAAAACCCCCGACCTGCGGTAGGAAAACTGGCAATCTTGGTCAATTAAGATTGGAGTCGAGTACACCCTTCCCGCAGTGAGAATCGAATCCGCAATCTCCGTGTTGACAGACCACGTGATCAATAGTAGATGAACTACCTTAATCACTCGGCCACCGAGGCCTCCCTGAATGCTATGACATTTGCGTTTATTCCAAATGCGATTGATCGTTATTTATGTCTCGAGCCTATATACGGATCGTTGCTGCCTACATGTATAAAAGGGTGTTTATTCCATGAACACTATTGGAAGGGGGTATGTTACTATCAGGGATCAACTATAATGAATTATACACCAACCTAGGAACCTATAAATCAGATAGTTATACTAGTAACAGACCCACCCGAATTTAAACAAAAAATTGATCACGTAGAGGAATTTTATCATAGGGCCATGAATTCTTTGCTCATTTTTCTTCCGAACGATAAAAATAAAATGCCATACTTTATTTACAACTGCAATGAAATAATAATATAAGAAAAAAAAACAAAAAAAAAAAACTCTGGATTTGAACCTGCCATCTCGATGATGCCAGCGATACGCCTTAACCACTGCGCTACGATTCACTTCATATCTTCGCCTATAAATTATTACTATTTAAACATTTTTATTGTTGACATTTGTGTGTGTGTAAACTATTTATTATCAAATTAAAAATCAAAGGATAAAACTGACATTTCAAGAATTACAAATTGTTTGTAAAACAGCATTAAGCCTTCTATAGTGAAAAACTCATTTGGTTAATCAAAAGTACAAAACGAGAAGCAGACGACTGATCTGTAACGATTTTTGCCATTTTACAAATGATTTGAAACAAATGCGATCATTCTTCAATCAATTGCGTCGGTTTTAACAAAATGCAGAGGCAAGAACATCTCCGAATACGTAAAGAAACTGGATACCATACGACAAACCTTCCGATTAGGCAGCAAGCCGCTGACCCTAAATTAACCAACAACATCAACATTAAATTCAACTTACCATTGATCTATAGCTGCTACACACTGCTTCATATTCGCATATTTCCCTCTTTTTTGTCTTGATTTCACAATTTTTTTTACAAATATACGCTAACAGTTACAAAATTATGTGACCATTTTTCTGTATAACCGGATTGCTCCTAGCTAGTTCCGGTCCGTACCCGGACTTTGTTTTATATTGTTAAAAAATCAACAATATTTATTGTAATTTTCTTTTAAAAAAAGTATCAGCGCCAATATGTACAGTAATAACTAAAATATATTTCAGTAGGTATTTAATAACGTTTCAATCGGGGATAACATAATTAAGTGTACACGTTGGCGCTGCCATTGAATTTTGTATCAAAAGACGGATAATTTACATGAAAATGCGTATTTTTGACATTTATACTTACTTCATTGTTCATTTATGTACGGAATAAAAAAATTTTTCATGCTCAATTTTTCAGCAATGCATTAGCAGACACTATAGATTGTTTTTATTGTGTCAAGAGTAAACAGAGAGAGTTTTATGATTTCTCTGAAAAGGGGGGCCCAAACCCTTAGTAAGTGTACCTCGTCCTTTATATTTCTAATGAGTGCACCATAAGTGTATCAAAAACTATATCACAATATAAAGTTTCTTCATGACTTAACAAGTGTATTGGTGAGCTAATGCTCACTGGTGTTACCTCATCGAAAAAGTATTTGGTAAACAAGAAGTAGATAACTAAGGATCATGAAATCAGTATACACTATATGGTAATATAGGACAAAGCAATATACAAAATATCAGGCTTCTACATGCTAGAGTTGCTTAGAAAACTGTGACGGACATTTTTTATGGAGGCACAGACTGACGAATTGACAAACAAGGGTAAAACAGTATACCCCCCTCTTATTCAAAGCAGTGGTATAAAAAGATAAAACATGTGCCTCATAAATAAATAAATACCCTCTGCTCCCTAAAACATCAATTACATAAAATTTTAAAATAGGTGCACATCTACATTATACCACAGAGATTGTGTTAAGGTTTCATAAATATCCATTGAGCGATGAAGGAAGAGTTGTGGATAAGAGATGGGTATACTAAGGAGTAACTACCATGTAAAATTATAATGAAAATCCAACTAGTGGTTAAGGAGCAGTTGCATACAATAGATTGGGATTGGACCCCTAACCCTAAGATGTAACAGACACATGAGTGGACACCCCTACCACCTGACCCCTTATACCCAAACTTTCAAAATATATTAAGTACTTACTGTACAGTTTAACCAATTCACTTAGCTTTGGTCTTTTCCAATCCATGGAAGCTTCTAGGACATCATAGCTAAGGGATGGCATAGCTAAAAATTAAAATAGAAATTAAAATATAATGCCTTTGCTGAATGATTGGGACAATGTTAAAGGATGTTTTAAAACTTGGACAGAAGTTTTCCTAACATGTGATTTCTGATATTAGTGGGTTTTTATAGCATTATATTGTAATATCCAGGACAAACAACTGGCAATAAAGACAAAGACGCAGATTTGTAAACTTTATTTGTGTATGGACTGTGAAACTAATAATAATTATTATCATGTTTATAATATAATATTGGGGAAAGGGTGGAATTTAATCTTAATGATATTTTTTTAAGGAAATTATATATTCCCTTAATAAGTTTATGCCTCCAGATTACCTGATAAATAATAATAATTCATTCTTCCTTGTAATTCTAAGGAAACTTTATAAAACGGCATCATTCCAAATTCCAGCGTTTCTCAATGTCAGCCATGTTGTTAGTCATGTGACAAAAAATGTTTTTTGACGTCATATTGCTAAATTATAATCATACCTTAACAGTCATTTCCTTAGTCAATTTATATAGAATTATATTTAAAATCTCGAAAATGTATTCTTTGTTTATATTCATGTGCTTTTCGTCTGCAAGTTTTGAAATTCAGCATAGACTTTGAAACATGTCTAGCAAATATTATTTTCACTCCTTTTCATATAATTAAACTTATTCATAGTAACACCATGATTAATATTTGTGTGCCATGGAATAATAAAGAATGTTATGCCTAGAAATTGTATTATTGAAAGCCAAATAAAACAATCAGAATATGTCTGATCCTGACTATAGTTCGAAAACGAAAGGCTAAATGGCCAGCAATACCTATGATGAAGTTCCTGACAAAGAAAACCCCACTGAAATACGTATACAAAACCTAACCGCTTGTCTGCCAGTGGTATGGGATTTGTTACAATATTGTTTATAAAAAAGTTATAGTTTTTGTGTTGTACTTGCATGATCACTTTGGTTTTTCTAAAAAAAATTTATTTTGTTTTTGTTTATATTACTTCATACAAGTTGAAACATAAATTCATCATTATTGCACGCAGATGAAAAGGAAAACAAAATATGTTGACAAAAAATTCTGCCAGTTACAGAAAGCTTTTGGAAAGTACATACATTTTTGACTACTGCCACCAATTGTAGGTAAACCTCTTTTTTATGCTAATATTCATAGTTCGAATGAACTTTTAATCATTTTTATTAAATGTTTCATATTTACTTAGAAAACTATAGCAATGAGCATCATAACTGAATACATCAAATATTAACTATTGCAGGTGTTAATGCATGAAAGTTTTTCTTATTCTCAGAAAAGGAAAGGATACATTGATGAACTAAAAGACTGTAAGATGGTTTAAAAGTCTTCAGCATCAAAAGGTTTTGCTTACCTTCTTTTACTGATACAGGTTTTTCCAATTTAATTCCTAGACTATTGCAAGCAGTTTCCACAAATTTCTTTCTAACATCCTCATTTTGAATAAATTCGAACAAACGAGTGGAACCTAGTATACATGTAAAAGAAATAAATATATTTTAATTTTCTAAAAATTATAAAATTTTCACAGCATCAATGATTAATGTATTATTAACATTTACAGATACACAGGGTACAAATAGGATAAATATCACTTAAAGGGAAGCAATTTCAAATTTCTAAAATAATGTCCCTAACTGACCAGAGTTGTTAACTTATGCAAGATAGTCCTTTTAATTTAAATGAAATAAATGATAGAAAAAGACAGACATCTTCAAATGCCCAATGTGGAAAGAATATGTACAATATGTTATAATACACAGTGAGAGACATTCAATAATTAGATAAATTCTATTTATAAAACATATAAGACAATGTGTAATAAGCAAAAATTAAATGCAATTTTCAACAGTAAACTTAATTGTATTATAAAGATGTCTTCCAACTTCATATCCGATTGTCTAGAAATCAAGAAAAACAAACTATAAAGTTATTATATTTAAAAATAAATAACCATTTGTATTTTATACTGGTACCTTTTTAATGTATATGATCATATTATACATGTCATACATTGTTAAACTTGATCCTAAACTAATTATTGTATTTGAGTTGGAGATGATAAAAATATTTGTATTAAAAATAATTTGTGTGTGCAGTTTCTAACTATCTAATTAGCTGAAACATATAAAAAATCCCATACAAGTAAAATTATACTGGTACTCCTTACCACAAGTTTTAATTTGAGGAAAGGGATCAGTTTTAGTCGACTTTGGTAGGTACAAAACCATAATTGATGGATCACTTTCTTCAACCCATTTTGTAACCTTCTTCTGTAAAGAATTCCAATAATTTCTGTCCATGACTCCTGAAATGAAGTATAAACATTACATTTTACTAATAAATTCTCTTATCTTCCTTTGAAAAATATATATTTCTTTTAAATTCTTTACCACGTTCATGATGCTAAATAAATAAATATATTAGAAGAATAAGCAATACACATTTGTATTTGGGCAAGTAAATAATGTCTGGAAACATTTTTAAAAATTTGGGCTTAAAATATATGTACATGTATTCAATTCACTTTCCCCATTATTATTTTTTAGAAATAATGATTTAAAAATTAATTTTCTACAAAATAGTCCATATACTATACAGAATAATTTTTTGTCAAGATTTCAAAATCAACAAAATTTTCCATCTATTAATATACTGTATGTTTATTTTTAAAACACACTACAAAAAACCCCTTTTTTCTTAATTTTCAGAACTGAAAGAATTTTAAAATTATCTCAAAAACAAAAAAGTTACGACAATTTCAATGTGTTTTCCAACACACTTCTATTATCTTTTTAATATACAAAGATAAAAACATAAGAAAAACTAAACTAAGACACATTGAGTTAAACAAGTAATAAACGAAGCTCAAAGTTAATCTCATTTTCTTTTTTAAGTGGATAAGAAGAACTAAACGTAAAACACAAATGCTAAATAAACATTAAAATTAAAATTGAGGACAACCTTTTAGACTTTACATTACCATTACAAAGCTTTATTATCTTTGGCATAATTTGAACTCTTGTGTGCTTGCATTATCTAAAAGGTTACCTCAAAAATACTTACTTGAATTTTCAATTGTATTCTCTGCAATGAATCGTTATTTATTAACTCCACTTATCTGAACACACACAATGAATTTCAGAGTAAGAATTGGAATAAATCTGCTTTGACTTGGGGAGTTTTTTACGTCCTACACCGACAACTTAATGCCCTTGGTCGGACGGTAATCTGCTTTGGAAAATGAACTTTACTTATAGGGCTGGAAAATGAAACATGATACACCATATTTTGATTGGTTATTTGATTCTAACCAATGAGATCTTCTTTTCACGAGACAATATTCTATTTGTTACTAATTGTGATAATTAATTTCATATAAAGGCTGATATTCATAATTAATAAATTAATACATCACATGCATACCTCTTGTGAACTTACACATGGACTTTAGATTGGACTTCAACTGTATCCTGGGGAGGGGCCTTACAGAAATGCTCAAGTCAGATGTTTTTTAAAAGATAAAGATTTGTTCTTACCAGCAAGACATTCTTTCAACAAAGAGCATGATGATTAGTGCTGATAAAGAAGCTCTAGTAGGATTAATCTGCGTATCATCAAATAATGACATCCAAAGCTGAAAATAAAAAAATAAAATGCATCTTAACAGTGAAATTCTGCCTACAATGATATGAAGACCTAAGCTAATATTTTATTAAACTGTAAAATTATTTGATTGGCTAGAAAATAATTAATTTAATCCCTACAAGTACACGCTGTATCAAAATTACAGGGAGAAATCCCTTCTCTTTTTTTTTGGAAGGGGGAGGAGTCCTGTTTTGTTTGTTTGTTTTTAAATATGTGTTGGCATTTGCATTTTTATTCTTATGTTTTTAGCAGTTAAATTTATTGAGGATAAAGTATCAAAGATTTGATTAACTATTCAGTATACTTATATCACACATATACATAAATACATGTATTAAACATAACAATAAAAAAGAATCAACTGTCACAAAATTGTTCATTAAAATAAATGTGTCATTCTCATTGGTACACAAACTGATTGAATTACTATTAGAACTAGAAGTAGAAAATTATATCATTTAACACATATGTAGTTATTGTAAAATTGTAAATGTAAATGTAGCCACATTTCAGAACGCCGTTTAGCTGTGGAAAATAATTGTTGATTTCAAAAAGTGTAATAAAAGATTTACAAAAGGACCATAAACTCGACCAAACGCGGTAGCAGTTTTTAATTTTGACTGGCAAAATCCCGTCTGATTGAGACGGTAAAGTTTAGTATAATAGATTATTATAGTAAGTGTTGACGTAGGGTGTAGCGTGTTTTTAGCGCTACAAATGAAAACTGCTTACCGCGTATGGTTCAGCTTATGCTCCTTTTGTAGATCAAGAAGTGAACTTTTTGAAATCAATAATTATTTCCCGAAGATATTCAGCCTTTTGAAATAAAGCAGTTTTTTAGTTTTAAACGGGCGATTTTCCATACTAAAATTTGACCTTAATTAGAAAGGAACTGTACTTTAGGAACAATCGATTGTTGTCTACTCGAAATCTTTCGGGTGATGTCGTCTGCAGTTTAGGCGGGAAAAGTCTCGCGGTTTGTCCGAATACTATTGAATGTCACAAAAGCAGACGAACATTTGTAAACATCGTAAGGTCCCTTTAGAAACAAAAATGGCTGACTTATTATGTGAAATTTCCGTAGCAAAATCAAGGACGATTTGTAACAACTTAAAAACAGAGGCATGCTATAAAACATGGACAGGTTATTGTATCTACATTTTTTCTACTGAAATTTCGTAATAACAAGGTAAAATACAAAATAATGAAAAAATGCTAGCAAACAATTTTTTCCAAGGGGGGTTAGCATTTGGACTGTTGATAGGTGTACTGAACCTGGTGATATGTGTACAGACCAGTGATTTTGTTGGCATTTTTCAAAACTGACCTTGCCTTTTTTATTGGGAAAATACATGATAGGTGTATATTATTTATTTAATGATTTTACTGTTAAGAATTTCTTAATAGTAATTGTGATCATTTAATTATATTGTTGTTTAGCATTCATTCCATAAGGAGTTATCGTTGATTAAACTTATTAATAGTCTTGTTTTTTAGCAATAATTTTTTTTATTTGTTTAATCATTTAAGATCAAAAGATCAAAAGATTGATCTTTTTGTCTCTACGCACATACAAAGCACACACAAGCTATATCATGGTTGATACAAACATAAATTGGCAAAACATTACGGAAAAATACAGAGCTTAGCTTTCGTGACCAAATGTACATGTACTGATCGAGAAATTGAGGAATTGTTAAAAAACTGAACATTGTCTTTGATTTTTTACCGAAAAATTATAAAAAGAGGGTAAAATAATTATGGGTCCTCTTTCTAAGCATGGATCCCGATCGATGTGTTGAATGTGCCCGTAAAGTTACCACTAGACAGCATGCACTCCAATGTGACATGTGTAACCTGTGGCAGCACAGAATCTGCAATACAGGCATCACCCAGACAGATTATAGAGAGATGGTCTGGAATGGTACCCTAGCATTTACATGTAGTAAATGCAAAGAAGCGCAAGAGGAAACAATGAGGTAAGACATACTTTTAATTTTTTTCTCTTTTTTTTACAAATATAAAATGTAACTTAAATATAATTTAAATATATATAAGATATAATTTATTCAAGTTCACTTTTAACATGTACTAATTATAATGTATATAAGTTTATATAATTGAATCCTTAATACTTAAAACTTTATTCATAAAATGTTTTTGTTATATTTCAGTGGTCCTGCTGAATCCACTCATATATCCGACCAACCCACACCAGAGCTAGGTTGCTTCAGTCTATACAGATATACGGCCCGAACAACGATTAACTGAACTTTTCATATTGTTGCTTCATTTTGCGAGACGAGATTTATAAAATATTGTTACTTAAAAATAATGATGCAGTTATTATTATTATTAAACTTATTGTTTTTTGTTGTTCAGTGATATTCATGTAATAAAAACTAAGAAACCATATTTTTTAGTGTTTTAATTAAAATAACATACATTGTTAGAACATAAAAAACACAAAGACAAATACAGTCCACAATACAATTAAATATATACATTTTCCACAATTCTTTACTTCAAATAATATATTGTGGGCCGATTTTGATATGGGCCGATTTTGTTATGTGCCGATTTTGCATGGGCCGATTTTGTTATGGCAGGGCTGTCAAGTTTTGATGAGCTGCTCGCGTGAGATTTGCCTAAAAATTGAAAGATCAAAGGAAAAAATAAAAACATCAAAGAAATTTGCTGCCAAATTGTGGACTAGATGCGTGAGTCTCACGCGAGTTGTTGCGTGAGACTTGACAGGCCTGTATGGGCCGCAATGTCAGGCATTCGATTAAACAGTTACATTTTTCATGACAGCAAACAGAAAACCTCAATTGTAGAGACCAAGTACAGATCTTGGTGATAGGTGTGTAGACCCTGGTGTTAGGTGTTCATACCCTGGTGATAGAATTATAGACCCTGGTGATATGTGTACACTTATTTTACTGAAATTGTTACTGATGATTTCGCGCTCTTTCCTCCAAAAATTTTGAACAGGAACCGGAAGTTGTATGAAATTGTTGGGTTTTCTTTAAATCCATTTGTTATTGACTGTGCCACAGGTTTAAACTTTTACATGTACCACTTTCCATGTGAAATATATCGTTAAGATAATATTTGATATTTCCACGAAACACCGAGAATTGTTAAAAACGAAAGTAGCGATGTGACGTCATATCTGCGCATGCGCGTTGGCTGGTGATTTTCCTAGGGACGGAATACAGAAATGTTGAAACGAGTATTGACCTTGACTCATATCTGTCCAATCGGGGCCGATGGCTGACACCACATGTGCTTATGTTTTGTTTATACATGTGATTAATTTACAAACTACCATTGGCTTATCAGCTGATGATTGACAGCATAAACAATGAAATACAGGTGAAGGTCCCTCGTGGTATTGTCATGGAAAGAGGAAAGACGTTGGCAAAAGGTAAGGTTTGTTAGAAGTCTTGCATTTTGTTTATTGTTGGCATGTTCTTGTTGATGTTAATGCAATATTCATTTTATTTTATTTAACGCTTCTTAATAAGAAAAAAAAAATAAAAATACTAATAATAAATGTTATCGACATTATTTATCCTGTATGGTAGATATGATGACTTTCGCCGTTTCGGACAATTAAAAACAGGTGTGCCTGTAAATTACATGTGTAATTGATGAACATTTATCGAAAGAATATATTTTAAGGAAAGAATATATTTTAAGCTTGGGATACTTGTGTTTAGATTAAAATATATTCTTTCGATAAATGTTCATCAATTTACAGGTAAACACGCCTTACTATTAATAACATGAATAACTTTACTCGTCTTTAGTGCTATTTTTAGCGTACACTTTTAACAGGAAGTTTATTTTCTGAATCAAGTTTTATGAAATGTTTAAACGTGTCCCTAGCATGGTAAGATTCTAGATATATATTAATAAGTTGGTTCATTGATCCAACAGCTACGATGCATAAACAACAAATAAGAAACGTACGGATACAGGTCAATTGGTCCAATTTCCCAAGTTGCATTTAAAATGGAATATAAACTGTGATAAACTTCGTGAAGAGAATTTCTTTAAATCAATAATGAACACAAAAAACCAGAATGTGTTAAATTTACTGTCTTCATTTCTTCAAAAACTATTTGAAATAAGAAATTCAAGTGTGTCTGGGGTATGTTTTCTGTGTATAAACTATTTGCCTTTTGATTATGTATAAACACAATAGTTCTACCATGTAGTTTCCAAAATACAAAGTATTTTACTCTATACATTTCTATACTAGTCTTGTAATTTTGTAGACATAATTCGTATGTATTATAGTTATTGTACTACAGGTCTTAACCAATTATTGTAATTGTGTTTAAACCAATAAATAAATATCAAATATCAATTTAAAATGTATTATTTATATAAGGGAATATTTCAACATACTTATGTATATTTATGCTTTTGATTGAACATTTATTATAAAATTTGTGCTCTTAGTTAACATGAAATGTTAAATAATAACAACAGAAGACAAAACAAGTGTATGTTCTTTATTGAGATTTATTTACAGCACTATACTATTATTCTACATATATTTGAAGCACTAATTCCTACCCATTCATTCTTGCATACAAACTGTCTTTCTTACTTTTCTCACTTGCTAATTTCATACCTACTTTCACCATACAAAAATGACAAATGACTTTTCATCCATTCGTTCTCACACTGACGATCATATTAGAAAACATTCAAAATATATACATGTAATTCACTTGAAACACATTTTCACACACTCCCAACTTTATTCATAAATAAATAAATGCACTAAAACAAAGCACAAAACTAAACTGAAGCAGGACCAGGAAACAACATATGACAATGAAACATAAAACCTGAAATAAGCCAAAAAAACTATACAAACATTAATAAAGTATAATAATGAAATTAAAATTAAAAACAAAAAAATGATTAATATTACACAAACAAATCCGACAAATTAGTATTGAATTAGAATCTATTCAAATGCTGATTAATAGATCTACTTCATTTTTTAATGTACATTATATATACGTTACAAAACAACATACTGCAGTCATGGCAGTATGTATAGAATTTACAGACAAGCTGTGTTTAACAATAATATGACAATTATTAAGGCTGAAATAATATTAATGTTTTTAGTAGTGCTTAACATATTCATTGGAAAATTTTTATAATACAACTGATTAATAAAAGTAAAATATGTTTCATTATATTTAGAAATTCAAATGCAATAAAATTGAGTTATTCGGGTAATCTAATTAGCCAATTAAACAGTGACACATGCTTTTTTTACATACTGATAGTTACATTGCTGACCAAGTCTTAAGTGCAAAAATAAAATTATGAATTTATACAGTGATGTACATGTAAGAATACACAAGACTTAAAAATGTAGTAATCATCAACAAGGTTTTCTGTCCTTAATCTTATTGTACAACATTTAAGTTTATAAATGATTATGGGCAACGAAAACAAAATATGGAATCAAGTATAAAAAAATAGAGTAAGCCCAATATTTGGAGCATATGAAAGAAATTTTACTTTGATTGAAAATCAGTGTAAAATCATTCAAGGGTATTATCTTGTGTTAGATGTCCTCTTCTACATTTCTGACTATGGCTAACCAGCTGTCAATTGCAGATACATTTACCCTTGAATTTATATGTGTTTATAAATCAAATATTTTTAATCTGAACAACATAGTTTTCTGTTTCTATGTTTCAATACTTATACTTATGCTTGGCAATGATATTCATAAAAACCCAGGGCCTGTTACTGAGTCTCGACTAGAACAAAGAAGCATCTCTATTATAAATCTCAATGTCAACTCTATACGTAATAAGACTGATATAGTGTATAATGAATTGGGCGATCATGATATTATTTGTATTACTGAGTCCAAGTTAGACCACACAGTATCTAGTTCTGATATTTTTATAAATAATTTTCATAGTCCTGCTACCTTCAGAAAAGATAGACTATGTAATAAAGGTGGTGGTATTGTTCTATATATTAGAAACAATTTACTAGCTAAACGTAGAGTTGATCTCGAAGACCACCTTCTTGAATCAGTATGTGCAGAAATTTCAATAAATAACAAAACACTAATTCTGTGCTGTTTTTATAGACCTCCTGACGCTAGAATGTCTGTGTGGGATAATTTTGACGCTACTTTCAATAAATGTATAGACACAGGTACAGAAAATGTAATTTTTCTTGGTGATATTAATGTTGATATGTTGAAGATAAGTAAAAATCACAGATTTAATATTTTATGTGAACAATATGGTCTAAAGAATTTTGTTTCTGAACCAACTAGAATTACACCAACAATTGTAGTATGATAAAAGATTGTCATGTATTACCCAATTTCTGTAGTGATCATTGCCCGGTATTGACTGGGAAAGTCGATTTGAAAATTCTTCTGATGTTAATTTGATTTCTGATAATATTTATAGTGAAATATCTTTAGTCATGGATAGATTTATCCCCCAAAAAACGATTCTAGTAAGGCCAAAAGACAAGCCATGGATAAAAAATGAAATAAAATGCAAAATGCGAAAAAGGGATCGTCTTCATAAAAAAGCAAAATCTAGAAACCTTGCATCTGACTGGGAGAAATTTAGAAAATTACGTAATGAAGTTATTGATATGGTACGTAAAGCTAAAAAAAAGTATATGGTTGACCTTCACAACTCTCTTGTAGATAAAAATATACCACCAGGCACCTGGTAAATGGTGGAGAATTGCTAAAAATGTTACTAAATTTAAAAATAAGACTACAGTTAAAAGTCCCATAAAAGTGCAGGGTGACATTTTTTTCCACCCAGTTGAAAAAGCCTCTGCAATTAACAACTATTTTGCATCTGTCTCATCACTGGAGAGAGAACCCAACCTGCCTGAAATACCACCACTGTCACCATTTGTTCTTACAGATTTTGTTATCACTGAAAAGGAGGTCATTGACCATTTTGAGATATTAAATACTAATAAGCCTGGTGGACCAGACAACTTATCACCTAAATTTATCAAATCCATCTTTCAGTCTTTAGTCAAACCTATTACTATTCTCTTTAATAAAAGTTTATGTTATGGGGTAGTTCCTAACAGTTGGAAGATGGCTAATGTTTCTGCTATATATAAAGGAAAAGGTGGTTGTGAGGATGTTTCTAATTACAGACCAATATCTGTCACTGCCTGCTTTGGCAAGATATTGGAAAGGATTATTTTCAAGCATCTTCACAACTACCTGGTCCAAAATAGTATTATTACTGATGACCAATCAGGTTTCCGTCACAAGGACTTCACTGTTAACCAACTATTGATTATTTATGATGTTATTATGAAAAATTTAGACATAGGCAAAGACGTTAGATTTGTATTCTGTGATGTCTCCAAGGCTTTTGATAGGGTATGGCACAAAGGACTCTTATACAAATTACAAAAATATGGAGTCAAAGGCAACCTACTTAAGTGGTTTGAAAATTATCTGCATGATCGCCAACAACGAGTATGCATGGATGGCTACCACTCAACATGGAAAGCTATACATGCCGGTGTACCCCAAGGTTCTATCTTAGGGCCCTATTTATTCTTACTATATGTAAATGATATTGTAGGAGTTGTATCTAACAAGATCAAACTTTTTGCAGATGATACTTGTCTCTACTGTGTCGTTGATGATCTTGATATAGCCACAGAATCATTAAATAACGACCTAGAAGAACTTTCTATCTGGGCCAATGATTAGGGTGTGTCCTTTAATGCTACCAAGACTAAATCTAATGTTGCCTCATTATTTATGAATGATATTGAACTAGAAAATACTTATAACCATAAGCAGCTGGGTTTGAATCTACACTATCAGGGCCTATGGAGAGATCACATTAACGAAATCTACTCTAAAGCTTGTGCTAGATTAAATATTTTGAGACTTCTCAAATATGATATTGACCGTAAGTCTCTAGAAAAGTTATATATAGTGTTTATTAGACCAATCCTTGAATATGGTAGCATTGTTTGGGATAACTGCACTAAGCAAGAGTCAGAAATGCTAGAGTCTGTTCAATATGAAGCAGCAAGGATCATTACTGGTATGCGCAGGGGTACTTCCCGATTGAAACTTTATAAAGAACTTGGTTGGAATTCACTGCAAAATAGAAGAAAAAATCAAAAATTAGTTTATATATATAAGACTTTGCATGGATACCTCCCTGGTTATATATCTGAATATATTATCTCCAATATTAACTTAGATGAACAATATCCTCTTAGAAACCCCAGATTTTTTAATGTTCCCAGGGCTCGTACTCAGACCTATAAAACTAGTTTTTTTCCATCTGCACTAGATGCTTGGAACAAATTGGATCCTGACGTTCAAAACTTGCCATCTATCTCTATGTTCAGGAAAAAGTTAAGTTCTGATCTGGTGAGTCCCCCTGCGCATTACTTGATTGGTCCAAGACATTTCAATATAATATACTGTTGTCTTCGTAATGAAGTTAGTAACTTAAACCATCACTTATATCAGTCTCACTTATCTGAAAGTTCTGAATGTGACTGTGGCTGTAACATCGAAGATAACGCACACTTCTTTCTTCGATGTCCATTATATAAGCGTCAACGAACTTACTTACTAGATAAACTTTCAAAATTTAACCCTCATCTAGATGTTGATACCCTTCTTGGAAACAATTCCAATCTCTCTCCAGATGACAACATAGAAATTGCACAAGCAGTGCTTGAATTTATCAAAGATACAAAAAGATTCCACTAGTTTTCAAATTTTAAATCTTCCAGGTTCTAAAGCTCCATTCCTTGTTTATAACCATTGTCCATATTTGTACTGTTTTTTCTTTATTTTTTCATTTTTTTTCCATTACTATACCAATACTTTTCCCACTCTTATTTTTTATATATTTCATTAATCAAATAACAAGCTATTTAAGTACTTATAGTGTTTAATAAAATACACTACTATTATTCAATATCTATAATTGTATTGATCAGCAAAATTTTTACACATTGTAACCAGAATCAGCCATACAATTTATTCTTCTAGTGTTTATATTATAGTGCTTTTCATTATTAATTATAAGTGTATGTATGTTACTTTGCATGCCTTGTTATCTCAATCAGTTTATAGGAGAGGATCCTTATAGGCTTTCCTGTTATCCAATCCTTTTGTTTATTCAATAAAATTATTTAATAAAAAAAAAGTATAAAAAAATAAGTAAATAAGACTTACCAGAACTACTTCTGTGTGTCCAAGAATTGTATAATCCACAACACAAAGACTGAACGGTAAAGGCATAGTGTTTCACTCGAACTGGTCTGGAGCAGATAACAAATTCAGAAGACATGATTCCTATAAAGTGAATTTTTGACTACACCTTTTATTTTATGATTTTATTCATTTATTCATGATTGGTTTTTCTATATCTGGCCTATTATAAGACATAATTTTTTTGTACACCTACCTCCCAAGCCAAAGTCACAATCATGTGTGTCTTTGATATTGTTAATCTGTAAGACTTCAAATGGGGCAGTGAGTACAAAATATAATTGAAAATATTGTAAAATATACAAATGTATGGTTAAAGAGTAAATTTTCAGATAAACATTTTAACTGCTTAATGTTTGTATAATGACATTCAAAGGCAATCGCTTGTGTTTATAGCTCCTTGAACATGTTGAATATTTAATTAAAACTAAACCCTTATGCTTTCAAAAGATAAAAAAGTTAATAATTATATGCCCAAGCTGCTAATGAAACTAAAAAGACAAAATTATTATACTATACAACTTTTATATTAAAAAACATGCACAATTCTGATCTCAAATTATTTTTAATAATATTTGTCATTACTTTTATCTATAAATATGTATATTTAATAACAAAATTGAACAAAATAAAATATGTCTTGTATTGTAAGCTTCTTAAATTTCAATAACTTATTATTAATTGTTATACAAAACCAAAAATTGTTCTAAAATATACTTTTTAAAAGTGTTGGGACCAAAAGTGAGACGAATTGGCTAGGACCAAGAAAAAAACTTTTGATGCAAAGCATCAATTCTCCACAGAATGTTTGTCTGCATGATTATAATTTAACAGATCATCGTATATTTTATCTAATGTTACAGAGGTTTTATTGTTTAGATGTTGCATTGTTTAACACCACTTTCAGCAATTTTTCAGCTGTTTCATTCCATTCATATCGTGCAGTTTTTTATTGTGTAAGGAAGCCGGAGTTCACTGAGAAAAGCCCTGACCTTCGATAGGAAAACTGCCAACAGTTGTCAATTAAGTTAATTTATGTTCTATACGTTTATAATATATAATGTTTTTAAATTTGGTCAAAGAAGTTTAAGTTTATATTTTGTTCAAAATGAACAGTATGTACATGTATTTTAGTGTCATTTTCTCCTCTTAACACGCCTGGCTTAGAGGCTAGAACCTTGAGTATGTTTTTATTTCTGTTTGCATATGCTTCAATGCAAATTTTTTCCTACTGAATGTCTGCTTTTTTCTCTGTGTACTGCAGGTTACCCCCTTTCCAAAAAACTGGAATAGCATTTATAGCAGAAAAATTGCTGAAAGTGGCATAAAAAAACATTCATGCAAACTAAAACTGTCAATGCAAGATAATATGGCAGCTATAGGAGACAGAAAATGCAAGAAAAATTGTCTTTTGCAATTTTAGATTGGCATTAAAAATGTATGTGTAGAGGTCCAGATAAGCATGAATAATCGAAGTAGATTTTTAGATAACATAAAGGCTTGCATAGCAAGAACCTCAGATTTTAGATCAAAATAAAAAGTATATGAACTTTCTAATAAAAATTAGCTTAGAATCAGAATTGCAATTTCTAAAAAAGAAAGCATTTTAACTTTTTTCCCCAGTCCTGCAGTTGGGATCAGTTTGAAATACAGATTTATAAATTTGCACAAATGCAATCTTTTCTCATTAATTAAATCATAAATATACTTGAATTAAAAATAATGTTCCTGGAAATGTATATATAAAAATAGCCGTTTATTCTTGTTTTTGATTTTCATCCAAAATTGTAAACGCAAAAAAGCCTTTTTATTCTGGTTTTCGATTTTCAAAGCTACACTCATTGATAGCACTATCATCGAAGACAAAGTACCAGGAGAAAAACGGTCTCCCCCTATTATTAATTTCCGTAAAGAGAATACCAAAAATATTCATTATTGCATGAAAATTTTATATCACCCAAGCATATCTGCAGTCCATCTATATATTTTGTCTTAAGTTTTCACTCACATTGAATGATTGACATTCTTTTCACAAAATTCTGTTCATTTAATGGTAACTAAGTATTCTTCAAAATATTTTCTCTTTCATCCATCCTTAGCAATGAAAGTTAATACAAATAAATTGCCCCTCATGGGCGGCAATAATAACTCAAAGACAAAGTCCAAAAGCAACAACTAGAAGCCTACTGGAAATACATTGAATCTATGCTATGTGATATTCCAGTATATAAACCACACCATACATGTACATCATTAGCAGATCCAAATCGAAAAACTATTCCAGTACATTAAATCATTAAGAATAGACAATTCTGGTATATCAGCACTCAAGAAAGATGGCATCATTACTTCAGACACTGTAGAAAAAGCTAACATCTTAAATGAATGATTCTGGTCAGTATTTACATTAGAACCCAACGATACAAAATCAGACAAGGGACAAAGTCCACACCCAAACATTCCACCACTCACCATATCAACACCGGGTATCACCAAACTCCTAAATGATATAAACCCTCATAAAGCCCCAGGCCCTGTCAATATAAATGGTCGCATACTTAAAGAACTAAAAGATCAGACTGCACCAATACTATATATACATCTTATATATACAAAAATCACTTGAAATTGGTCAAAAACCACAAGATTGGAAACATGCTAATGTTGCTCTAACTTTTAAAAAGGGTGACAAACATCAAGCAGTAAGTTACATACCAATATCATTGACTTCATTTGCTGGAAGTAATAATGGAACACATTATGGTCACCAAACACATTATAAATCACCTTGAAAATACCTTATGAAGTCCAACATGGTTTCCGTCAGTCACGATCTCATTCATAAAGGAATTATCTGAATCTGATAATAAAAATATTCAAACTGACCTCATAATCATGGATTTAGCTAAAGCCTTCGACAAAGTTCCTCATCGCAGACTCTTTTACAAACTAAAATACTACGGCATTTCTGGTCAAACACTAAACTGGAACTCCTCATTTCCATCAAAAAGTAATTAAAGTGTTGTTGAAGATGGAAGATCCACTGTCACTGTCCCTGTTACATCTGGCGTCCTGCATGAAACAGTTTGGGGTAATGTCTTGTTTCTGGTATATATAAATACAAATACAAATATTTATTAGCACAAACTCATGGTACAGTACATGGTTAAGGCACAACAATTTAAAGGATCAATAAATTAAACCTACCAGATTACTCGAACTACAGTATACTCAGTTCGCAGACGATTATTTTATCCACCAACCTATCAAATCACAAAGTGACTGGAATCAACTCCAGTTTGATCTTGATTTAGCAGCCAGATGGGAGGAAGAGTGGTTGATGGCCTTTCATCCTGATAAGTGCAATGTACTTTCAGTAAAAACAAAGAACACTTTTAAACATAAGTACACTCTTCATTATCAAACATGTACATTTGATTCTGTTTCACCAGCAAAATTACTTGGTATTTCAGTACAGTCAAACCTCAAATGGAACAATCATATCAACAACATAACATAGAACATTTGGATTTTGAAAACGTAACCTTAAAACATCAAATTAACAAATAAAAACAGAGGCATACCAGGCACTCGTTTGTCCCAAACTGGAATACTCTTATTCTGTTTGGGACCCTAACACGACAGAATCAATATTCAAAACTGAAATGGTGCAACGCAGAGCTGCTTGGTATATCTGTAACAGATACCATAATACTAGTAGTGTCAATGACATACTTGATACATTAAACCTCCAACCACTATCTAAATGTAGAATGTAAACAAGACTAATAATGTTATACAAAATAACTTACCACCTAGTTGCCATATATGGGCTGACATACTTACACTCACAGACTCAAGAACAAGAAAAAACCACCATCTACCATACACACATATATCTCCTCATCAAAAGACTCATACAGCCATTCTATCTTTCCTTTCACAATACCGCAATGGAATTAATTACCGTCTCCTATTGGTCTTGCTCCATCCATTGACAGCTTCAGAGTACAGCTTACCAGCAAAGCATTAAATGTACATACTTTTAAATCACAAATTTTAAAAATTTTTAGGTGTTATTATTATTTGGCACATGCTTTGACTTGATTAAAATAACATCAAAATTCACCTCCAGGTGTAGGGGAAAATGTAATAATAAAACATTGCATCTAGAATTTTAAAAGCTTTTATGCCTTTATTGTGGTTTATTATTTACATTGTAATTAATATAAATGTTTTGATTTAATTTTAAATAAGAAAACCAAAAATGCTCACTTGAATAACAATAGTATATCAAGCCCATTTATAAGGTTCAAACCATCCTTGAGGGTTCAAAGTGCTCGACCCACAGAGCTAACTAGCACGTCCCTAGGTGGTGGATAGGGAATACCCTCTCATTGGCCAATGGGGGTTGTCAGGTCATTATACCGAAAGCCTGACCTCAGACCACAGTGAGAGTGCCAAGCTCCTTGAACAATTAAGACCCCTTTTGTAGATTTCGATACGAGTAGGATGTTTATAGCCACTACAAAAGGCTAAACTTAATATCAGCTAATTATACCCCATACTTTTCCAGTGGCAGTCAAATGTTTGCCCTTTAGTCTGTCTTTTTCAATTTGATTTATCGTTTGTAATCTTGTTCTCGTCCTGAATATAGCTGAAATACTGCTGACTGGACATAAAGCAAAGATCTAATAAATCAATCAATATTTTAAAGCCTTTTAAGTCATTAAAGATTACCTGTTCTGTACGAAATATGAGTACATCACAACTTTTTAGCTCGAAAGGTCATGTAAGCTATTGCCATCACTTGGGCTTAAGGGGTCGATTGTCGACCTGGGCACTATATCAGCGTACCCAGGGTACTTAAAATTTGAGAAATGGTACCCAGGGTACTATCGCTTAACATAAACGTACCCAGACCAATATTGCTGAATCAAATCCATTATTCTTCAACAGTGTTCATAAACATGCACATAATCAAAACAAACTTCACTGTAAACTGTAACAAACCGCCGTTCTAATTTATAATTGTGGACCAAATAGGGGAAGGAAATGAACGTAATCTCGCGACACTTACCACACCGGGTACATTTATGTTAAGCGACAGTACCCTGGGTACCATTTCTCAAATTTTAAGGATTGCGGGTTCGATTCTCACTGCAGGCAGGGTGTACTCGACTCCAATCTTAATTGACAAGGATTGCCAGTTTTCCTACCGCAGGTCGGGGGTTTTCTCCGGGTACTCCGGCTTCCTCCCCCAATAAAAACTGGACGCCATGATATAGCTGAAAAATTGCTGAAAGTGGCGTTAACTTTTCTTTAACAATCTTCTCCTCCAAAATTACCGAAGGGATTGCTTTGAAACTTTTGTTGAAAACTTTGCACAAATCATCAGAAAAATGCCCTCTACCAAGTTTGCACAAACCCTGGCTGCAGATAAACCAACATAGCTGCCATGACTAAAATAGAACAAGGTAGGGGTTATGGGTCAAAATACAGTTTTATGGCTTACATTTCAAAAAGTATAACAGATACCAGAAAACAGAAAAGACATGCCTCATCAACATCAAAAGCTCTACGAAACACTCCATGGGTAGAAGTTGGACGATGACTCCTTGTAAAAGTTATTGGCCTTTAATTGTCGAAATTGATGATTTTTTGCCATTTCTGCCTCTAAATCTTCAGGCTTTCAAGCGGAGCCTTGTTTTCCTAATTTTTTTCTTATTTTTACAAACAGCCCTAAAATTCCTAATTAAAGCTGTAAAATCCTAAAAAAGCCCTACTTTTTTGTTAAAATCAAAATTTTTTAATTTTCAAAATTTCAAAAATAAAAATAAAAAATAAATATAAAATAGATTAAAGTTAAATGAAGCTAGCTTTAGTATACTTTCAGACATATGCATTTGCCATGCAGGAGACTATTTGATGGTCATCCAAATGGTCTTCTGAATTGGTAATTAACTTTTGTATCTGTGCCCAAAATGGTGAGTAAATCAAATTTTTCAGTCTTAAATCATTAGAAAATAGCTCATTTTATCCCTTATTTTTGTTTCAAAACCCCTAAAAATTCCTAAATAAGCCCTTATTTTTGAGAATTTAGCCCTTAAAAAGCCCTTATTTTTTGCAAAAAGTAGCTTGAAAGCCTGAATCTGGAAAATTATTAGGAACTAGAGAAAACGTTAGTATTGCTCATTGTTCTGCTCTATGAGAGCTACAAAAATGACTTTAGGGTCAAGATTGTCTGATGAACCGTTTAGGAATTATTCTCCTTGAACATTTTTTAACGAATTTTAATTGATTTTAAAAAATGTTCTCCACTTTAACCAATGAAAGGACTTCTTTGAAACATCTTTAGGATGTCCTTTACCAAAATTGTGCAAACATGACAGCTTAGTATTGCTCAATTGTTCTGCTCTATGAGAGCTACAAAAATGACTTTAGGGTCAAGATTGTCTGATGAACCGTTTAGGAATTATTCTCCTTGAACATTTTTTAATGAATTTTAATTGATTTTAAAAAATGTTCTCCACTTTAACCAATGAAAGAACTTCTTTGAAACATCTTTAGGATGTCCTTTACCAAAATTGTGCAAACATGACAGCTTACTACATGTACCTACATAGCTATGTTGGCTTCAAATAGAAAGGGGAGGGGGATATAGTTAAAAAAGTATAAAAAAGTATAACAGGTACAGCAAATTTGAAGTGAACCTCCCTCAAAAGCTCCTACTTATAGGAGTTATTTCCCTTACAGTGGGAGCATAAAAAAAGAGAACAGGAAGGGTTACAACCAGTGCCAAAGGCAAAAATGTAAACCCCACTCATCCTCGCCATAAATTAATGCATTAATGGTACTAATTTGTTTATTATGATAATCTGTTGTATACGGTAACTGACCACTATAAAAACCTTGTGTTAAATAAATTCATTTTGATGCTTAGAAATTGGGAGAATGCAGCATTTTGCACCATTTTTTTCGAGAGCTTCTTGGAGCCCCAGAACCCCTGTCCTAAATGAGCCTCTGCGAGGCACGGGAGGACCACCTTGTGGCCACCCTTTTCCAATATTCCCTTTTTATGCCCTCCTTTTAAAAATCCTGTATCCACCCCTGCCTTAAAAGGTCAAAATTAATGATTTTTGCAGAAGTGTTGGGCAATTCCTTATAGGAAAGAAAAATTGGATAAAAAAGGGTTGCTTGGTTCTGGGTTCAGGTGAGTGATACAGGCTCCTGGTGGGTCTAGTTATAATTTTCTGATGACAGATCTATGCATAAATACAAGTTATTCTGAAACTGGGTGGCCAAGTTGACCATTTGTTTATCTTTTGAAGCTTCTGAGGATCCAAAATACCCCTGTGCTATAAGAACTTCATCAAATAAAAATTTCCAATTTTTCTTTTATCTCTTATTTTAAGAAGGAACAGCCATTAAATCAAACAGCCACAGGTTGAAATGCACAAAATTCTAAATTAGTACAAAATTGAGCAGAGAAGATTTTTGTATGCCTTGATTGAAAAGTGGGGGGTATATAGTGATGTAGGTGTCTATCTGTCACACTTATTTGAAACTCCTTCTACACCACTGTGTGAAATTAATTAAACTTTCACAGAATCTTAGTCACACAGTATCATTGTGCACCAAATATTTTACATTTTAATCAGAATGATATTTGAAATGAAATTAAAAATTTGTTGGGGAGTTTCAATTAGTGAGCATTGCTCACAATTAATGCTCACAATTGGCCAGTTCTCCTTTTGTTCTCCCAGCATGGATTTTGCCACAGAATGCAGTCTAGCTGCGCTTTAAAGACATTACCTTAACAATACTTCAGAGCACGCCAGAAAATAATAGTGTATGGGAAAATGAAGCATGGTTTTAAACAAAGATAAGCAAACATTACATGCTTTTTCTAAATTCTGATTGTTGTAGTAAAAACTATTAATGGTTTTTAATATTTTTGTATTAACCTGGTATTGGAAGGTAAAATACAATGGGTATGTAGTGTAAACAGTGGTTATTACTAAGTTTTTTTTTAGGTAGATTGATTGATTGATTGATTAATGGTGTTTAACGCCCGAGCAGCAATATTTCAGCTATATTAAGGCGATGAACATGAAATGGATGATAAAATGATCATGAAATGATGATGAATGAAAATGGGAAGGGACACAAGGAAAAATAGGGGTTACAGATTTTAGATTGCCACTGGCAAATGGGAGGATGGATAGGGTCAGGCAATTTAGCCTCCTGTAGCGGGATCGAAATCCCTACTCATAGCGAATACTACAGTAGCGTTCTTTAATGTGCGAGGAATGTGGCATTTTTCCCAAATATGGTACACTAATATGGTTTGCGATCAGGTTTTTCATATTATGGCCTGACAACCCCAGCTTGCCAAGGGTACCCCCATTCAACCACCTGGGGCACAAATCCCAGTTGGTCTTTAGGCAAACCGACCAGACACGCCGGTCAGGGTACTGGGCGCTATTTAGTCGCCTTTTACGACAAGCTAGCGCAACTGCGGCCTACTCTTTTAGCCACCCGGATCCTGCACAGGGCTTTTTATGTAGATGTCAACAGCATACTTACTTTGATATATATAAAAAGAGCAGTGCTGCTAGGAGGCTTGAAACCACTAAATATAATGAAATGAACATTCAACATAATGATTAAAGTAGTAAACATACTTATAGCTTCTATGCGTAATGATTTAATTACCCAAATATTTACTACTAAATTTACTATTAAATATAAAACATTCACTAGTAAACATAATATCAAATCTTCAAAAAGAACATGAGGAGACATTAAAGATGTTCCATGATTATAGAATATTAAATCTACATGTATGTTGGCATGAATTTGATCCCGCATAAATTCTGATAAAAATTTTCAGTTTCTCTAATACAACTTAAAACCTCTTTAAGCCAGATTGATATGCAATATGGTAAATTAAACAAAAAGATCATATTAATGAGATGGTATCCATCTCTGAGGCCCCGCTGACCATGAGGTCAAAGGTCAATTACCAAAGTATGCTGTGACAAAAATGTTTTTGGACAGGCAGACAGAGTGATCACTATATGGTGCTGACAATGCCTATAAATCACTTTGTTGATCCAAGAAAGTCTTATTGTAACTTATTGAGCTTTAATAACAATTTGAAAACATTTTTAGTTTTTGCCCTGTTACTTAAACATTATAACTGCTAGAGTGAAACTGTTAATTACATTAATGATTAAGAAGACAAGAAGACAAGCCCACAAATAAATTGGTACAAATTTTAAGATGACGTCTTATGTGAGTTATTGCCCTTTAAAAAATTCAAAGAACTAGAGTAAAACTGTTTAGAGCAAAAAATATTATTAGGACAAGGCTTACACATAATTTATTGTCCATAAATTGTTTAATGACTACTTATTATCCTTTATTGATAATTTTGCATACATTTGCAGTTTTTGCTGTAAATTGGAGTGAAACTAAATTGCAAATATGATTTAGTCGTCATACGTATATATAAATTTTCTGTATAAGCTCTGGGATGAATTTATGTTAAAAATTGGCAACATTTTTGTGATAAGTTTCTTGCAAGTTGAAATGAAATTTTGGCAAATTTAAAACAAGTACCATTTACATTCATGCATTGGAAATTTAAAGGTAAAGTAGTGTTATCTCAAAATATGTATATTGGCAGCGCAGTTGCATCCTCAATGTAGTTTCAGTTTCAATTCTATCTTTTACATAACTTTATTTAAGTTCAGATGTCCAGGTCATTGTTGACCTTTACTTGGAGACACATTTGTCAGATTTTTCCATTAAAGCAGTTGTCCAATTGTCCAGGGGAAACGACTCGTATACTAGTACACAAAGGCCTTGACAGTTTTTGATGAATTTAAATAGCTGTCGTTCCAGTTGACTGCAACTTAGTAATCTGTATGCAAAATAGTGGCTGCATACGAGAGAATAGCTAACCAAAACCTACTCACCTAGTAGGTGATTGCTGTCTTGTTGAGTACATGATGTTGTCAATTGTATCTACACATAGCAGTAGTAGCAGTACTTTTGCACGGCAGAAAAGTTTAGGTACAATGAAAATGCCCTTCATAATAAGTATATGTTATCAGTAGATGTCATGTTTTTGTGAACAATGTAATGATAGTAGTTTTTATGAATTGTATTTGTAAATGTTGATGAGCTGATATGTTTAAATTAGCCAATCAAAAGTGGATCCACAGTACTAGAATATTACACTACCAATTATACTTGCAGACCAGTCAATCTGCTTAGAACTGTGTATATCTATGGTTACATTTGATACAAATATAAGCATGATTGGGTAGCGAGAAGCACAAAATGATCATTGTTGGCGCAAGCATTATACATAGCGATGCCTTCCTGTACGACTCTAGTAGGTAGGTAGTTGGTATTTGTCTTATATCAGGATTTTATTCTAAATTCCCTGAATGTTTTGAATGAATTTGATGACTTCTTTGTCATATTGGGTATACAAACAGTAAAATAATCTTCTATCTGTATGTTTCAGTATGAAAGAAACAAATACCAAAGAATCCATTGCGCATTACCATTATCTGGAAATCTGGACAAGGGAAAATTAGTACTCTTAAGAGTAAAGGCTGAGATACAACGATTTCAAATTGAAACAATCAAAGGCCATCATACCATTCATGTATATATGCAGGGCATATTTGACTTTGAAACGTCATTGGCAGAAACAAACAGAGAAGTAATTAAGTGCAAAGAATTAACTTTACATGTTCATTGTATAGTAATATTACTAATTGGTAGTGAAATTTCAACAGAAGAAAATAAAATTAATACATTTAAGCATCAGTGTAAAACTTGAGTTCAAAATCTCATACAAAGTTTAAAAACTCGGGGCAAATTTATATCCTTCAAAAAAACAACCTCAACATGTTAAAGTCAACGAAGAGAAACTAGATTAACATATGAAAATTAATGGATAAAAATATGTTGCCTTGGTACACAACTGAACAATATTCAGCTTTGGCAAAGAAGTTACATGAAGAAAAACAAAAAGCAGAAAATTGCAACCAGCATGAACAAGAAATGCAACAAATGAAATCAAAAACAAAAGAAAGAAAGCAAAAAGAAGGGAAAGAAAGACCCCAATTTTTAAAAACATTAGAAGAAAGACAAACCCAAATGGTGGGGAAAGCAGAAAAAGGGCAGCCATGGTTGACAACACAAGAAGAAAATGGCGACCTTAGTTTGATGTGGAAAGCGAAAAAGGAGGAAAAAACACAACAAAAGTAAGATTAAATTGTTTCTCATTTTTACATATTTAGAAAAGTGTATGAATAACTTTCCTGATTGTTAGTTTAGTTGCATGTGATTTCATGTATCCTTTAATTAAATTTTGTAAACTTAGTGCACACATTTTTGTACATTTTATTCAGATAACAATGAAATAGTTGCTTCTAATTTGAAAATGTAATCATAGTAAGTTTGCAATATTTTATAAGTAAAACTTCCTATAACACAGTCAATGCATCCATAACATTAAACTTTATGATACATTACAAAGTATGTCTTACATGTCACAGTATTATCTATGGAAGTGTATTCGTTCCACTTATTAAATGCAATAATTTCAGTTTACATTACGTTTTCGAAAAAACGCAATACTTTTGCAATTAAACACAAAAACATGTATATATGTATGACGACTAAATCATATTTGCAATTTAGTTTCACTCCAATTTACAGCAAAAACTGCAAATGTATGCAAAATTATCAATAAAGGATAATAAGTAGTCATTAAACAATTTATGGACAATAAATTATGTGTAAGCCTTGTCCTAATAATATTTTTTGCTCTAAACAGTTTTACTCTAGTTCTTTGAATTTTTTAAAGGGCAATAACTCACATAAGACGTCATCTTAAAATTTGTACCAATTTATTTGTGGGCTTGTCTTCTTGTCTTCTTAATCATTAATGTAATTAACAGTTTCACTCTAGCAAAATGATCAGTAATACAAACCCTACAATTCACTTAACTAATCTGAAATTGTTGGATTGCTCCTTATAGGAGTTATTGCCCTTAAATGATAATTTTTTATGAAGTTTTCTTTTTTTGCCATGAACTTAAAACCTATAAGAGCTAGAGTGAAGCTGTAAATTGCACAAATGTTCTAGAATTCACAATTTTGGTCTGAAATTGTCTGATGACTCCCTTTAGGTGTTATTATCCTTTAATACAAATTTTTTGTAAAATTTGTAGTTTTTTCCCTGTAACTTAAATGCCATAACAGCTAGATTGAAATTTTGATACTGTAAATTACACAAATGCTAGGCAAAACAAGGCCTACAACAAATCATTGCTTAGTCCAAAATTGTTAGGTGAATCTTTATAGGATTGATTGTCCTTTAATTACAAATTTGGACAGATATTCAGTTTTTGTGTTATAAATAAAAGTTTATAACACCTGGAGTAAAACTGTAAATTACTAAATTGACCTAAAGGACAAGACCTACAAATCCTTTAATTTTCAGAAAATGTCAAGAAATATTTCATTTTTGCCCAGTAACTTTAGAGCTGTAACAACTAGACAGAAACTGTTAATACCAAAAATTAAATATAGTTAAAGTCATTTGTGTTCCAGGTGAGTGATTACAGGCACCTGGGAGCCTCTAGTTAATAGAACATATCTTATAGATGTTGTTATTTGCATCTTTTAAGTGCCATATACATTAACATTAACATTTTTATTCTCAACTATAAGTTAGTAGACCTGATGGGATATTACTCCAATTTAAGTGGTTTTTATGTTCATGTGCATTTGCATGATAATGTTGAAATTATTTCTTATTCAGAATTAAATTTCTTTGACAGAATTGTGTTGCTAGCATGTCTCATCTGCATTATAAAAGTGCCATTATGTGCTACAGAAAATATAGGTATGTGTGTTGTCATGTCTTTTAGTTTAGCTAACTTATTTTTATGAAAATGCTAATTTTTTCTACTCAATTAAAAAAAAATTAAATGTTTCAGTTTGTTGACTAAATTCTTCAAAAAATTGGTTGGGTATTTACATGACATAAAAAAAGTCTGATTTAAACTTAGATTTTTATAAAAGTGTTGTCGTGTACAATCACAGTTTAAATGTAAATGGTGGCTTTGACAATTTCTGTCAATACAAATGCAGCGCTAATTAGACAGACCAAATTGTACAACTGGTGTTTTTTTAAGTATATTTTTTGGTTTAAAATCCATGTTCAAACTTAACATTTTGTCAACAAATACAATGATGGACATACAAATGATTTAGTTCTTTGCATTGACCAATAATGCTGCTTCTATTGTATGCAAGACCATAAGTATAAACTTGACAGTAAAAATTATGACAGCTCTACTTTGGAGTTACCAGTTTCTCTGACTTTGATTTGTTGATTATCTGTTTGGACAGTTTCCTTGGTGTTTTTGGTATTTTGTTATTTAACCTTCATTTATAGATAGAACATGTAACGTAATATTACATATTTTATATTTCTTTTATAATTTGATACTGCAGTGGCTTAAATTATTTTAACCATATTTGTTTTGTTTGTTTTATATTTGTTTAACGCCACTTTCAGCAATTTTTCAGCTATATCATGGCATCCAGTTTTTATTGGGGGGGGGGGGGGGGGGGGAAGCCGGGTTACCCGGAGAAAACCCCGACATGCGGTAGGACAATTGGCAATCCTTGTCAATGAATATTGGAGTCGAGTGCACCCTGCCTGCTGTGAGATTCCAACTCGCTACCTCAGTGTTGACAGATCACGTGATCAATAGTAGACAAACTACCTTGACCACTCGGCCACCAAGGCCCCTTATCGGTTTTGTAGACAAATATGAACACGGGTATTAGTTTTATTTGCGATTTATCACACACTGTTGCAATAATAGATACTTTAGATAGTAGGACTATTAACGTGAAGTAAACTCATCTAGTCTTGAAACTTATATTCCATATTTAATGTATTGATTATAAACTGTTGATATGCAGACATTCATGACAACATTGACTTAACATTCAAAAATTGTAATTAGTAATGTAAATATCGAAACAAAAACAACCATTTTTAGCTCACCTGACCCATAGGGTCAGTGTGAGCTATTCTCATCACTTTGCGTCCGTCGTCGTCGGCGGCGGCGGCGTTTAACCCTGTGAGAAAAAATATACCTTAGATGGTCCTCTACAAAGTTTGAGTTCTTTGTGGTGATCCAAAGTCCAAGATGGCCACCACGGTGGAACACAGCTTAAGATAGGACCCTATGGGAAAACTATACAAACAGCTTCTTCTCTGAAACTGTTCCTCACAATTATAACAAGTAATACAGAAGTGAATCTTAGATAGTGATCTTATTATTTTAAGTTTTTTGAGCCGATATGAAATTCAACATGACTGCCAGAACTGCATTTGCTTTCTGATTGGCTGAAATTTTAAAATTTGTTTCTCACAAACTGCTTTGACGAATGATATGTGATATTGTATAGTCCTCTACCAATTTTGAGTTTTTTGTTTTGATCCAAAATACAAGATTGCTGCCACCATGGAACATCACTTAACATACTAACCTATAAAAAAACATAAAAATGGCTTACTCTCAGAAACTGTCCTACAAATTGCTGGTGATTGGAAATTCAAAAAGTTTTTTGTAAGTCAGGTGAGCAATACAGGCTCTTAAGAGCCTCTAGTTTATGCAGATGCTATTAAGACAACAAAAAAGATGTTACGGGCATTCAACTTCTCTTTGCTATCCACCTGAGCAATTTTCCAATTTAAATGATACAAGAGAGTCAATCAATTTAGGATTCAGCATGATAAGTCTAATTTTGCTTATGGAAATGACAGAGCATGTTTATCCATCTGTTAAGAGGCATCAAATTTATTGGACATGTTTCATAATATATATCGTAATCATACACAAAATTGTAGATATAGATTGACAGCAATCTATTTTATTTGTTCATGTCAAAGTTCACGAGTATTTACGTTACCAGGGGTAACATAAATACTGCACATAAATTGCCAAAACGAATGATGTAAATGAACCATATGTAATATGCTATGCAAAACAAACAATAATATTGCTTATAGCAGATATGACAATTGAAGTAAAAATCTTGATAATATGTCATTCATACTTTACTTCTCTTCTTTACATTGGTTTCGTTGTTTACATTGACTCGCATGATAAAGTTGCATAACAATCTACTAAAAATAACTTCATATTGAGGCTTTTAATTGGAATTGCTAAAATTATGAAGTTTTCTGATGAGGACCGTACTTTTTTTGGTCTAGTGACAAACATATGAGAACGAATCAGAATTAAGAAAATCGGTACTGTCCATAGCAACAGTAATGTCAATATCGGTTTTCATTGTTAAAATGTAATATTTTTGCAAAAAAGAGATCTGCATTCTTGAAAATCACACATTTTCTATTAGTTTGTAATAAATTGTTTTTGATAGGATCCGAATATTTAAAATTCTTATGCTGCTATGTTCAATTTTGCCATGTGACACTGAATTGCCTTCTTTAATTGAGAATGGGTGTTATACAATTATTAAGAGTCTGAATGGTCTAAACAATTAGTAATCTGCTATTGTCCACAAGCCTGTCTTTTACTAGGATTGCATGGTTGACCCTGACTTTGTGCAAGATTTGCATTACCCCATCTAGTTTTTCTGCAGAGGGTTAGTGCTTTTCTCTTAATACTTATTTAAGAATTCAGTACTAGATAATTACTCTACTGACAAGTACAATGAATTGGATGAATCCATGCAAAAACCTCATGAATATTCCAATAAATCAGTATTTATTAATAACATGATCAAACAGTGCAATTCATGCAATGATATATCACATTTCCTGAACAATTTAGATATGCTGACTTCTTTCTCTATGAAAAAAAAATTATCCATCGAGGAAATTGTATTACATGTATTTACAACAATATACAGTGTAAAAATTGATAAGAGTCGAAACGACAGAATTATGTTTTACTAAAATTATGGATGTTTAGAACCATTCTGTATGTTAATAATAATTTACAAAAGAGCTCAAACTCGAAGACATGTAACATCACATGTCTTCAAGTTTGAGATCTTATGTAAAGCATGTTGGGCTCTTCACAGCAAGAGTGGTCTAGGCACTTACCAATTAATTGATGATCTCAAAAACAAAACAAAAACAACAACAACAAAGAAACAAAACGGAACAAAACCCTTGTTCTCCGAATTGTGGTATACTTTATTGAATTTAATATTTGTTATTAAATTTTATTTGTATTTTATGCAAACCATATTAAATTTGGAAAGGGGTAACATAGTTGGAGAAGAATCTTCTTAAATCTCTTTGTTTAACTTAGGAAATAGTCTTAATAATTCTCTTCCAAAGATGATAACTGTTAACTGCATAATGAAATAAAAATCAGCACTTACTTAAAAGCAAAAATACAAGAACAATAAGTGCTTAATTGCACAATTATTTGAACAGCTTACAAAATTATAAAAATTGAAAATCGTTTGCATCAATTTTTTTTATGAGAATTTCTTAGGAAAATGTGATGTCATTTGTATGTATTAAATTATATAGAGTTTATAAAGCACTTCACTTCATCTGGGAGGCTGTCTATAACCCAAAGTGTTTGTTTAGCTATTATGAAATGTTTTACAATTAATGTCTCTTAAAGGTGAATCTATAACTGTTCAATTGGTGACAAAACCCATACAGTTTTACCATGATGTGGACCTTGTATGTACCATTCAAACAAAAGAAACTCCTGGTCACTGGGCCTGGATAAAAATACCTAATGGTGAAAATATAGCTGTGAATGACAAACCATTAAACAATTCTAAGTATCATGTTGACTTGAAATATGAATCATCGGCAATGAAGTATACATTGAGAATAAAAAAGTTCGCTCAATCCGATGTCAATTGCCTTTACCGTTGTGATTCAGGATTTTTATCCCTGTACGAAAATCTACAGCTGAACAAGATAGACTACATAGGTAAGTAATTAAAATGACATAAAGGAAAAAAGGAAGATCAGCACCAAAATATATAAATTATTTTATTTTTTGTTTTAAACGCCATTTTTGTGGTTTATACATAGGATATTTATATATCGGCTTGCTTTTTTTGGCTCACCTGACCCGAAGGGTGAGCTATAGCCATCACTTGGCGTCCGTCGTATTCGTTAACTTTTATTCAAAAATCTTCTCCTCCAAAACCACTGAAGGGATTGCTTTGAAACTTTGCACACATCATCAGTAAAATGTCCTCTACCAAGTTTGCACAAATCATGACCTCAGACCAACCAACTTGGTCGCCATGGCTAAAAATAGAACAGGGGGTCAAAATATAGTTTTTTGCTTAAAGTTCAAAAAGTATAACAGATACAGGAAAACCGAAGAGACCTTCCTTCTTCAGCATCTAAAGGTCTACAAAACACTCCATTGGGTCAAAGTTGTATGATGACTCCTTGTAAGAGTTATTGCCCTTTAATTGTCAAAATTGATGATTTTTGCCATTTTTGCCTCAAAATCTTGAAAATTATTAGAACTAGAGAAAAAGTTAGCATTGCTTAATTGTTCTGCTCTATGAGGGCTACAAAAATGTCTTAAGGGTCAAGATTGTCTGATTAACCGTTTAAGAGTTATTCCCCTTGAACAGTTTTTGTCTCGCCTGCGACGAAAGTCGCTGGAGGCGAGACATATGTATGGGAATCCGGCGGCGGCAGCGGCGGCGGCGGCGGCGGCGTAAACACTTGACATCTTGCTTCATATCTTTGTAAGCCCAAGCCCTAGGTCCATCAAATTTGGTCCAGAGGTAGCTTATGATGAGTACTTGCCAGTCAGTCACCTGTCACCTGACCTTGACCTCAATTTCACGGTCCAGTGACTACGTTAAAGTTTTTGGGTTACGACAGTTCCTCTGTAACTATGCATGGTAGGATGACAATATTTGGTATATAGGTTGCTGATGACTAGTACATGACTGTCTGGTAGGTGTCACCTGACCTTGACCTCAATTTCACGGTCCAGCGACTACGTTAAAGTTTTTGGGTTACGACAGTTCCTCTGTAACTACGCATGGTAGGATGACAATATTTGATGTATAGGTTGCTGATGACTAGTACATGACTGTCTGGTAGGTGTCACCTGACCTTGACCTCAATTTCACGGTCCAGCGACTACGTTAAAGTTTTTGGGTTACGACATTACTTCTGTAACTACGCATGGTAGGATGACAATATTTGGTGTATAGGTTGCTGATGACTAGTACATGACTGTCTGGTAGGTGTCACCTGACCTTGACCTCAATTTCACGGTCCAGCGACTACGTTAAAGTTTTTGGGTTACGACAGTTCCTCTGTAACTACACATGTTAGGATGACAATATTTGGTGTATAGGTTGCTGATGACTAGTACATGACTGTCTGGTAGGTGTCACCTGACCTTGACCTCAATTTCATGGTCCAGCGACTACCTTAAAGTTTTTGGGTTAAGATAGTTCCTCTGTAACTACGCATGGTAGGATGACAATATTTGGTAAATAGGTTGCTGATGAATAGTACATGACTGTCTGGTAGGTTCCACCTGACCTTGACCTCAATTTGACGGTCCAGCAACTACGTTAAAGTTTTGGGGTTACGGCTGTTCCCCTGTAACTATGCAGGGTATGGTGACAATATTTTGTATACAGGCCGCTGCTGATATTAAATGCTATTTACGTAATGCTTATGACGAAATTTATTTTCGTTACTGATGCGGAATACAGGCGAGACGTTTTTCTGTGTCCACACTTGTTTTAATCGGTTTTAATTTATTTTTTAAAATCTTCTCCTCTGAAACAACTGAAAGTACTGCTTTGAAACTTTGTACACATCATCCGTCAAATGTCCTCAACCAAGTTTGCACCAACCATGGCTGCAGATTAACCAACATGGCCACCATGGCAAAAAATAGGACGGGGGGGGGGGGAGGCAAAATACAGTTTTTTGCTTATAGTTCAAAAAGTATAACAGATACTGGAAAACTAAAGAGACCTTCCTTCTTCAGCATCAAAAGCTCTACAAAACACTCTATTGGGTCAAAGTTGTATGATGACTCCTTGTAGGAGTTATTGCCCTTTAATTGTCGAAATTGATTATTTTTGACATTTTTGCCTCAAAATCTTAAAAATTATTAGGACTAGAGAAAAAGTTAGCATTGCTTAATTGTTATGCTCTATGAGGGCTACAAAAATGACTTATTTCAAGATTGTCTGATGAACGGTTTAGGAATTATTCTCCTTGAACATTTTTTTAATCAATTTTACTTGATGTTAAAAAATCTTCTCTTCTTTAAACAATGAAAGGACTGCTTTGAAACATTGCACACATCATCTTAAGGACGTCCTCTACCAAAATTGTGCAAATCATGACACCTGACTACCTACATAGCTACGTTGGCTTAAAATAGAAAAAATGAAAAAGGGGGGGGGGGGGTGGGGGGTGGGAGTCGAGAGAGTTTTCGACTGATAGTTAAAAAAGTATAACAGGTACAGCAAATTTGAAGTGAACCTCCCTTCTCCCTCTAAGCATCAAAAGCTCCTCCTTATGGGAGTTATTTCCCTAAAAAGGTCAAAATTAATGATTTTTGCAGAAGTGTTGGGCAATTCCTTATAGCAAAGAAAAGCTGGATAAAAAAGGGTTGTTTGGTTTCAGGTTCAGGTGAGCGATACAGGCTCCTGGGAGCCTCTAGTTTCTATTTCACTATATTTGTTAAAGGCATTATGATACTTATTAAAAGCATTTGCTTACATTTGAAGATATTTCAATTGGTCCTATTAGATTGGTCCTATGCCAAATGTCATTTTTAAGACAGTGCCTAATGGTATGAATTCACCAAGTATTATTGTTTTGATTTATAGTGTGTTATCATGCTGCACTTAACCTATAATGGAAATATAATTGTACATAGAAACTACTTGACTGCATTAATTGTAAATAAAAGACGAAATGGTATATTGGCATTAAAAGACTTTTAAAATATATCACAGATATTCCACAAAACATGCTTAAGCAGAATGCAAATATAAAATGAAAAATGCAGCTAAAAAGTAGGGCTCATTTAACCAAACATAGGACTGCGGAGTTGCTTAAAAACGTCAAATATATATGGTGTAGTAAGGTGTTTCGATAATTGGTTTATTTTTATTCTTCTTGTCATGTGCATTATATCTTATACACTTTTTTCTCTGTGTTCAATCAAGTGTGTATGGTACATCAAAAACAAGAGAGATGGCTAATAAATTTATGAAAATATGGCCTCTATTAATTATTTCAGTTTAAAAGATTTATGTTGTTTATTTACCAAATGAGCCACGTTCATTGACAGAAATTAAACTATCCAAAACACTTAATTCTAAAGCCACATTATTACAATTTCTAAATCGCCTTAATTTTTATACCCCCGCTCGACAGAGTCGGGGTACATAGTGGTCCTCATGTCCGTCTGTCCGTCCGTCCGTCCATCCATCCGTCCGTCCGTCCGTTCGTCCGTCCACATTTGGTTTCCGGATGATAATTCAAAAAGTTTACATCCGATTTGAATGAAACTTTGGGATATTGTTATATATCAGGTTGGTAAGAAGCCTATCGATTTTGGGGGAAATCCGTCAAATTTCAAGGTCACAGTCCACGAAAAACGTTAGAAATTTTAACAAAAAAGTTGTTTCCGGACAATAACTCAAAAAGTTTGCATCCGATTTGAATGAAACTTTGGGATATTGTCATATATCAGGTTGGTAAGAAGCCTATCGATTTTGGGGGAAATCCGTCAAATTTCAAGGTCACAGTCCACGAAAAACGTTAGAAATTTTAACAAAAAAGTTGTTTCCGGACAATAACTCAAAAAGTTTGCATCCGATTTGAATGAAACTTTGGGATATTGTCATATATCAGGTTGGTAAGAAGCCTATCGATTTTGGGGGAAATCCGTCAAATTTCAAGGTCACAGTCCACGAAAAACGTTAGAAATTTTAACATAAAAGATTCCGGATGATAACTCAGAAAGTTTGCATGTGATTTGAATGAAACTTTGGGATATTGTTATATATCAGGTTGGTAAAAAGCCTTTTGATTTTGGGGGAAATCCATCAAATTTCAAGGTTGCAGTCCACGAAAAACGTTAAAAATTTTTACAAAAAAGTTGATTCCGGATGATAACTCAGAAAGTTTGCATGTGATTTGAATGAAACTTTGGGATATTGTTATATATCAGGTTGGTAAGAAGCCTATCGATTTTGGGGGAAATCTGTCAAATTTCAAGGTCACAGTCCACGAAAAATGTTAGAAATTTTTACAGAAAGTTGTTTCCGGAAAATAACTCAAAAAGTTTTCATCCGATTTTAATGAAACTGTAAAATATTCTTATATATTTTGTTGATAAGAAGCCTATTGATTTTGGTGGAAATCCATCCAATTTCAAGGTCACAATCCACGAAAAACGTTAGAAATTTTCACAAAAGCAGGGGTATCAGCGATCGCCAGATCGACTTTGTCTAGTTAGTATTTGCTAAAACATTTCAGCTCAACATTATACTTATTTATAAAACATTGATGAATGTAAAAATATTGCTTATTGTAAGAAAAAAGGGAAAAACATCTATTTCTCAAAAACTAGTGCCGATTTTTGGTGTAACTCTGAGCAGGGGACATATATGCTAGCTGTCCTTTTGTGCATCCAAATGTTTGTCCATCCCTCCTGGTTAGTCGCTGTTTAGAGTACCTGTTTGTAAGAGTTTTATAAAATTTATGTCAAATGTATATATAAATAGCAGCCCTTATTGTCATTCTTGTGGAAGTTATGTTTTTTAGATTGGTAAATTTGACAATTGTCTTGTATGAGTATTTGCACCAGTACTTCTGTGTGTATTTTCCTTTTCAAAACAATTTATATGGAAATAAGAAACATTCTAACATGAAGATAAATATAATTAAAATTAAATCCTTCTGTTGTTCCCTCTTTTATTATTATCTCTGCAAGATTAATTTTTGAATCCATCATAGCACAAGCATGTAACTTGTGCTAGTGGATAATACTAGTTTTACTCTAAAGTTCTTATGATATAATATTTACAGCTTTGCCAAAGGAAAATGATATAGAGCGAAAGATCTCTATTAGTGATGGATTTCTGCTAGGGAATATTCAAGTCAACAATGTTTACCCTGAACTTTACAACTGCACAGCAATTTTTGAGGTAAACAGATTTGTTTGATCAAGTTTAGAATACATGCTGGTTAGTTGAAGCGGCTTCGAGGTAAATTTGGCTCACTCGTTTTCTCAACCCTTTTCCTTGTGTTGTCTGTACATTGCAGGATTGGTGTGAGGACACAACTTAAGTGCTGTGAGTTAGAAGTGGATGCTTAATTTAAATATTTTCACTAAATTGGGGGGGGGGGCAGGGTGAGGGGGGGGAAGAAAGCAGAAAAGAGTACTAATTTTTTGTTATCATTTCCTCCTACAGTTTTTGATAGGGTTGGTGTGTGGATCAACCTGAAGTATCCCTTGAGTACAGTTGAACCTGTTGAACTTAGACCATAAAATGGCACCTGTCATTAACTCACGATGTAGTCAAGCATGCTTCAGTTACACCATACTCAGTTTCAATAAAACACATGATAAGCCAGGTATCAATAGTAGATGGTCAATGTATCAAGCCACTCGGACAAAGAAACCGTATAACTGTCTGAAAAATTCATATACCTTAGATTTAAAACGTTAACAGAGGTTTTTGTCTGATGAAAATGTGGTGACCTTACTTTAATATATTGTTATCACAGAGTGAAGATATAACAAGTCATTTGAGGGTGGTCAATAGCAACACAACTATAGATACAATATTCTACAACATGGTTATAGAGATCAGTCATAGTACAGTCAAATGCAAAGGAATGATCAATGTTACATGTTCTATTGGCAGCAAGAGAATACAGTTGATGACAAAAGATCTGGATGAATGTTTGGGTATAAAATTTTATTGTATAGTTTACATATAGGTCCACCGAATATGGTTTCAAATTGTAACATCTTATCTGGAAGTCTTAATACTGCTATTTAGTTTTGATTAATACATCAACAGAATTTTACGTGTTTTTGATTGGTTTAAAAAACTACTTTTGGGTCATGTTAAATCACAACAGTATAAAAATGACATTAAAATATGGTTATATTTGTCAGGTGCACATTTCCACTACTCAAGTGGTCAAGGGAAATCCAATATTTACCTGGTTTCTGATCTGATTCTTTTACGAGTTTGTAACACATCTGATATTGCTGTATTCTCAATTTAATATTTATTATTACATGAAAAGAATTGTGTTGTTTTTCGTTGGTTTAAAAATACTTTCTGGTCATGTTAATCGAAACAATACTAAACTTGCATAAAAAAATGATAATTTTAGCCCCCTGCACAAGCAGTCAGATTTAATTCTCTTTAAAGTGACAAAACTATTTTTGTTCTGATCTCTATTTAGTGTCTCGATTAATGTGCATAATCACATTCTAAAAATAAATAGTAGCACAAATTATGATTGGTAAGCAAGCCGTATACATCAGGCTATGTATATGTCTACAGCCCTATTCAAAAGGCATATTGTTATCCCATATGGTGCCCCTGGGAAAACAAATCATCATGGCCACATTCGTTCCGCATATTGTTATCCCGTATGGTGCCCCTGGGAAAACAAATCATCATGGCCACCTTCGTTCCGCTTCAAATGAAAAACTGACAAAGTGCACCAATGTCTAACCCTAACATGTTTTAAACCATGTAAATAAAATGATATGCAATATATTTGTTTAAATAACAGAAGGGAAGTAAATAAAGAAACAAGACTACTCAAATATCAGGGATAGAAGCCACAGAAAAAGGGGGGGGGGTTTGGCTCAATAATGTCAGTCACTGCCTCATGTCACAAATCCTGTATGATTTTGTTGTGTCCTCTATAAAAGTGTGTCAATGCACAAAACAACAAAGGAGAAACATGTTCCCAAGTGACTAAAAGTTAATAAACATGTACCTGCACCACATCATTATGCATTCTCAGTCAAGCAACGTCAAAATCTGTTTATATTCATTGATTTCCATCGTCCAAAATCCAATGATATTCATTTTAATGGCATCAAAGTGACATACCGTCAATTGCTAGTTTTCTTATTTTAATTCACTTATCAACGTCCACATCCACACATCAATCAAAACCAATACAAGCTCCACCGATATTGAATTTGGTGCTTCACAAACTTTTACCTTTACACTTCCGAGTTTAAGGATACAATTGGGTTATTTATTGAACAGAAGACGATTTACATTTAAAAACATAAATTTAATATATAATAATGTCTTCTTATTTTTATTAATTTGATGTTCAACAAAAATAAAGCTTATTTTTAATAAACTTTGGTTATAAATCCACAATGGGCTTTGATCGTTGAAACGTCATAAAAGTAATGATGGGGTGCCAAAAGGGACAATATTTATTGAATATATTTTGATTTTATCAATATTAACGAAATTTGACCAATTCCCTTATGTAATTTTGTTTGATAAAAACTATTAATAAAAATGACTTTTAAAAATATTATTCGTTCACTTAAAACATATATTTTCCAAAGGAAATTACGCTACATAGTTTTCTTAAATATTTGTTTTTCCCGTTAAATATTCCTAATTTAAGATGTGAGCAGTAATATAATAGATATTCCGGTCTTAGACAGGGTATATCACATTCACGGCTTAGGACGTATATTCCATTCGCTTTCGGCTCATGGCATATAAATCCTAAGCCGTGAATGTGACATATACCCTGTCCATGACCAGAATAACATATAATATACTGTGGAATTTGTTGGTAGTAATTGTATGCAAGAATGTATTCAGTTTTCCTGACCACTTGGAGTTTCTGTAAAATTTCTGCATTCCTATTATTTAACCACTTATTCTGTTAAGAGTGTGCATTATAAATTGTTTAATCTCTGCTGCAGATTCTTTGCAAATATATAGTAATATTGTGCATTCTGTGCTGGTGTGGTCTGTGAACAGTTAAGATACCAGGATCTACACATTTATCTCATGGTCACAGGTAAAACTCTCCGACCTGCAGCAGAAAACTAACAATTTCTATCAATTAAGTTTGGAGTTGCATACGAATTGCTCATTGTAAGGCACAAACCCACAAACTCAGCGTTGACAAGCACATGATCCATAATAAATACCTTACTATCTAAACCACTTGACTACCATTGCCCTATCTGATGATGAACATAATCTAACAAAATTTCTGTTTTTCTGAACATATCATATTGCAGAATATGCAAACTAGTCTTGTTGTTGTAAAAAAAGTTGAGTTTCATTTCCAAAAAGTGTACCCAATAATACCACTTTCTAACATACTAACTTGGTATAATAAAACAAGGGTGTATTTTTTTGTCACATGTCTACCAACTGTATAATTTTCTTCAAAAGCTTATTTTTTTGTTAACTACCACCGGACTGAGGACCGGACAATTTTTCACCTATAGGTAATAAGTGCCACTGTCTTACTCTATACAAACATTTTCTCCACTGAAGCCACCTAGCAAATTTTTCCAAAACTTGGCTAATCATCCTTTAGCACCTACATGTACATGTGTATTTACAAATTTGTATCTGGAGTGTTGAACATCCATGGACAAACATTGCCACTTCTACAAAAAATAGCAGACATTTTTTCCCATTATTTTACAAATTATAATAGCTTAAGAAAACAGTCACATCAAATTGATTAGCACATCAAGTTGTGCAAATTTCCCATCTGGTCTGATGTGTGATGACATCCTGTAGGAGTTATTGTTCTTAAATTACACGTATATTTTTTTTTTTTCTAAATTTTCAGCTTTTACAATATAACTTGAAAACTATAAGAACCAAATTGATGTATATTATAGGTAAATTGCAAAAATGAACAGCAACACAATGTCCAAAATTATCTGACTACTCCTTTTAGGTGCCATTGCCCTTTTCCTAGAGTGAAACTGTAAATTGCAAAAATGATCAGCAAGGCCTAGACATAATCATTTCTGGGTAAGAGATTATAGCATTCTTGAGGCCTCTAGTTTCTGTCCAGTTTCGCATGAAATGACAGTCATTGTTTGAATGATTGTGATAATTTTCCTGCTAAGAATCTATTTGCTCTTTTGAAAAAGATTTAGTCTCTAGATATAAATTGAATTAAACTAATGGGGTCATTTATGCCATACAAGACTGTCAGGGTGCGCAGTCATAAATGTCATTTATTAACCAGTTTTACATTACTTCAAGCTTCATACTGAAGAAACCTGTTGCTGTCAAAACATTCTAGTTTAACTATAATTTAGCATCCAATTCGCAGGCCACTAATAACATGT
Organism: Limnoperna fortunei; assembly: GCA_944474755.1. Lineage (NCBI taxonomy): Eukaryota > Metazoa > Mollusca > Bivalvia > Mytilida > Modiolidae > Limnoperna > Limnoperna fortunei. Next base: position 38,135,719 of record OX104121.1, on the reverse strand, counting down.
CATCCACTTTGTTCCATGGTCTGGCTTTCCTTAGTATACCTTTACAACCCTCTAGATGGCCCCTCATATTTATTACTCAAGTACACACTGGCAGCTTTGTGTGTCAAGCTACGAGTACCATTACAATAAGGAAAATGTGTGATCTATTGCATATCAAGACTAATTAGAATATAAGGTGGCATCCTTGTATCAACTCTTAGACATTTGATTTATCTACATTCTCCAGGAGCCTATTATTTAATTGTATAAGCATTAACTGTTTTAATCAATTATTACTTTATAGTTAATTTGACATAATGTTAATATAAGTTTGCCATTTTATTTGTAGAACAAAGGCATGATACTTGGATTTTAGTATTTTTATTAATAATAGTATCAACAGTATGCATTGTGATCCTAGGATGCATTGTATGGAGAACAAGGCAACAGAGAAGGAATCGACATCATTACAATTGTAATGAGAGAGGTTTGCTTGTTTGATTATAGTTCATTAAAATAAAATATGTTTATACTAAAATATGTTTTTGTCTCGCCTGCGAAGATTGTCGCTGGAAGCGAAACATTTATGGGAATCCAGCGGCGTCGGCGTCAACACGTGGACAACACTTGGACATTATGCTTTATATCCATATAAGCTTAAGCCCTAGGTCCATCAATTTGGTCCATTGGTAGCTTATGATGAGTACTTGCCAATCAGTTGCCTGTCACCTGACCTTCACCTCAATTACACAGTCCAGTTACTACGTTAAAAGTTTTTTGGTTAGGGCAGTTCGTCTGTAACCATGCATGGTGTCATGACAATATTTGGTATATAGGTTGCTGATGAATAGTATATTACTGTCTGGTAGGTGTCACCTGACCTTTACAACAATTTCACCATCCAGTTACTACATTAAAAGTTTGGATTACGACAGTTCCTCTGTAACCATGCATTGTTGGATGACAATATTTGGTAGGTTGCTTATGAAAAGAACATGCTTGCCTGGTAGGTGTCACCTTATCTTGACCTCAATTTTATGGTCCAGCGTCTAGGTTAACATTTTTGGATTATGGCAGTTACCATCTGTATCCATGCTTAGTAGGATTATAATAAGTAAATAGATTGCTGATGACTAGTACATGTCTGTCTTGTAGGTGTCACCTGACCTTCACCTCAATTTTACTGTCCAGTGAATGCGTTAAATTTTTTGGATTAGAGCAGTTAATCTTTAACCAAGTATTGTAGGATGACAATATTTGGTATATAGGTTTTTGATGAATAGTACATGACTGTCTAGTAGGTGTCACATGACCTTGACCTCAATTTCACAGTGCAATGACTACATTAGTTTTTTTCGGGTTTATCCAGTTTCTCTGTAACCATGAATTGTATATTTAAACAATAACAGTTTGATGCTATTTACATGATGCTCTCAACGCACATTTTTTTTGAGACTGATGCGGAATGCAGGTGAGACATTTTTTTCTGTGTCCACACTTGTCAAAATATGTTTTATAGTATATTTGATAATTTTCATGCATCTCTTTAAATATACAAATTCAATTTACTGGTATACCTCTAAAAATTTCCTAGTTCATACAATGAATTATATACTGTTAGTTCTTGAAATTTTCTGAATTACTTCATGTTCTGAAATCTTGTGTTTTTGTTGTAGGTAAACAAAACGCATCTCATCCAAGCCCTGACAATAAAGAACTACTCAATTCACCAAATACTGGCCATGATAAAGAATAGTCTAATTTCAACCATGATGTTCAAATGTAATAGTTTGTTTTCTCCATGTAACAAATTATTACAAAAGGAAGAAGATAACATTATTTACAACCATTATTCTAGAATTTTGTTTTTTACACAAGATTAAATTCATATTATACCAAAAGAAAGATAAAATTTAAACCCTACTTAGTGTTCATTTTGAACTCTCTCCCATAGTTTTACAATCAAAATGAAACCCTTTGGTTGAAAACTACATTTTGTCACATATTGCTGAATTTAGGGCTACAATTAAGCAAATTAATAGGAATATGTTCAAATGTTTTTTTTAAAGTATATCCAAAAATATGGAAAAATTAGCCTAAACAGTAGGACAGCAAAGGCCCCGATTTGACAGATAAAGGTCAATTTAACGCCGTAAAAGTTACCCGTATGTAAACCAAAAATTTCTTAACAGCGCCACATATAAAAATTGTTTAGGTCAGGAGAAATTGGCGAGGTTATGTTTTTCTTAAATTAAATCGTTAAATTAAATGTAACAATTTATACGTAATACAGGAATCGATCAAGGGTATATTTTGATGCATGACTGTATGTATGCGACACAGATATAATCAACAGATTGCGTAAGATCTATGATACAAAATCGTCATTTTTTTACGTAAACATGTCGCGGGCCGTTTGTTTACAAATTTATTCAAAAGTAAAAGCTGACACAATTTTATTCCCGGCCCTTTTTTATGTATTTTTACAACTGTTTATTCTTTATTAACCAATAGTTTTTCTCGTTATGTCAGTCGAAATGTGTCACCATCTCTGGTAAAAAGCCACGAGGTTGTTTACCAACATGACCAAAACACGTGTGAGTTTTCAAATGTTGACGAACACATTTCATGTTTAATCCACGAACTGTCGTTTTGAAGAAGAAATGTTTTTTTCAAATTTGACATTAAGCATGACTCGTTAAAAGTCTAGTATATAACTAATTCCCAAGAATTATTTTGTGCCAAAACACGGTGCAATTTGACAGGTATTGAGGAAAGCTTCATGTGCCTTCGTGTTAGTAGTGAATTTGTACACACAGCGTACGTAAGTCGTATAATAGTTTCAAATATGCTGTCTGTTGATAATTTAATGTTGATATATGTTTTTGGCATTTAATAACGTATATTACACGTAGAGTCACATAGGCCCCTACCCCCCTCCCCCTTTTCACACACACAACCACCCACACTTTTAAGAGGGTGAACCTTTAAGGAATGAAAAATTAATATTGAATTCCAACAATCACACAGTTTAATGATGCCTATAAAATTCTATAACCAACCATGTCATATACAGTGGCCTCCACAACTTCTAGTTGAATTAAGATTTTTTCAGCTGGCCCATACATGTAAGTTACTTTTTACAACCGATGAAGTTAAATACCATACTGCAAAATAACTTAAGTTAATATTTCTGACATTTATTGCTGTCATTATTTGGCAACTTATTGCTGTTTAAAACAAGTATGGGTCTTTATTATTTATAACTGAAACTGTTTTACATGTATAGAATATCATATAGATTATAACTTGTATATATAACTATATGTTTATTGTAAAAGTGACAGTCTTGTTTCATGCCTTAACCATTTATTGTAAATGTGTTTGCGCAAATAAATATTGTCTATTGTCTATTGTCTATTGTATAGATGCATTTTGACTACCATATTAAGTCAAATGTAGCATTATGCAGTTAAAAACAAAGAATTTATTTAATTTTAGAATTTAAAGGAATTGCTTAAATTTATTTATATGGAGAAATTTATATACATGTCGAGTATTTTATAAATAGGCTTTGCTATTTTATGTCTGAACAAAGTAAGCTTGGGAGATTAAATCTTGAGCAGTAAATAAATTTTTTGGACTGCATTGTGATAGTATAAATTCCATTTTTTACAAACATTATCGAGTTAGCTATTAGGTACAAAATTTATCTAATGATGGTTTCTGCACTTGGTATAGATTTGCTTCTATGATATTCATTGAATGTGAAGCTGATATTGAATGCCATAATTAACATTTCTTGATAAACCAATTAGTAAACTTAAGCATCCTTTCCACAAAAAATTTAGACTTTAAATAAACACTTAAATCAAACTGGTATTGTTTAATATTATTTTATAGTTTACAAAAATGTGATATTAAAATTTATGGAAACTTATCTCCAGCAAGAAGTAAGATTTAAAAAACTGGTAGCTATTAACATAATTTTAAAATCTGTGATCATACCTTAACAAAAGAAAAAGGGAAATAAAATGTGAATTAAGTTCTGTGTATAGAAAGAACATTTTAAAAAGAAATTTATAAAAATAATAGTGTCAGTAGATCTATTTTATAGACAGAGATATAGTATTAAATCCTAAAAATGAGTCGTTGGCCCTAGCATGTGAGTTTATAAAGCAATCTAAATCACAGGCATTTGGGGTCAGTATAATTTGTTTCTATGGAATAAAATGCCAGTAAATGAGTTTTATAACATGTATTCACTCATTCGATAAGTTAATATCAGTCTGACATGTCTCAATGCAATATATTGCCCTCAGAAAAATGATAAATTTCTCATTGTAGTATAGACTAATTATGAGAAATTCATGCAAAGAGAAAAAATTTATAAACAGGCAGCTAATAACGCAATTTTGTGCTATCTTCTGTTAATTAAAACTGGATGTAAAAAGAAAATACCAAGACAACAAAGTCTCTGTAAATTATGAAATGTATTAAAAGATGAATATAACTCTTCCTTAATTGTTCATGTTATTATAACTTAGGTTTTTTTGATAAAATTAAGATGGTCAGAAACTTTTGGATTACTAAAATTTGTATTATATTGTATTTCTGTTATTTCCATTTTTTTAAATATAATTTTGTATTTTACTGGTTGTTAGTTGTTATTATGCCTGAATAAATTAATATAAATTTAATGTTTTGCAAATAATATGTTTAAATCTTTTATAGTTTTATGTAGTTTATGGAGTTTTTTCACTATTTATACTGACTGAAATAAGTGTCGTGCAATTGAATAAAAAAAGAAAGAAACATTGTTTCCATTCTGCTTATGGGTCACTAATGTTCACTGTATCTTGCATTGTGTCTACTTAGTCAATCTTAGTGGACTTTAAAACTCTTGCAAGGAAAATTTGCGACATTGAGAATTTTAAGGGTAGCATATCGACTGATGTGTTAAGCTAGGACAAGGAGTGCAACTTTCCTGGTCTGTACAAACCCTACAAGCTGCTGTCAGTGTAAAAAGCATAGGGTCTTTCATGCTACAAGAAAAAGGCATTTTTTGTCCTTTACTTTTACATTGTTTTCCAATGGCAGACAAAAATATTTGTCTACATGGTTTCCTGAATTGAAGGTTTAAAAATGTGTTCAGCTTGAATATATACATGTATATATTGAACAATCATGTTGATTTGGTATTTCTATAATATATTTTAATGATTGTTATGATTATACCACACTTTGTTTTCTCTAATGCACACACAGCTCCAAAAATTTACCATTACATTGCAAAATGTATTTCAGCCTCCCCCCTTTTTGTAGAAAAAGCTGACACAAATTTGTTCAAAGAGGCTTTGAGACCCACAAATTACACAAAAGACATAATACTATTATATATTATATATTTTATAAGTACTGATATGTTATCTATTCTACTTTGGCAGACAGATGCTAAATATTTTTCGAAGCGTACTTCGAGTTGCTTCCAACACCCCCCTTTTCGGCATTTTGTCACAGAAAAAGCTGACACAAATTTGTTCCCGGGGGGTTTGAAAGCTGAAAAATGGACCGAAGACGTAATATTATAATTGATTTAATAATTTATTGGTCGCGATTTGTCACCATTACTATTTATATTTTTAATTTAGAGTTTTCTGTACGGCGAGTGCCGAGTTCAGATCAAAACATGCCACTTCAAAGGGCTTTTTAACCTAGTAAATTAAAACTATACAGTACAAAATTTCTATAAATGACAGGTAATTGTCTTAGGACTTAGCTGTATTTTATTTTATTGATGTATGTTACGACAGTGCTACGTACGATAACGAAAACTGAGACACTATCACGCTTACAAAAAACCGACAAAAAGTTGACCTTTAGTCACGTGACTGAAGTCGTTAAAAATCGGCCATTACAGGCGTTTGCTTTCCTGCTGTAAAATGTTAATGCTATCATCTGTAACTGTGACAATTATGCCCATGACTTAACAAAACATGTTCAAGAGATGGTTTGTAAAGGCATAATTAGGGTCAAAATATCCAACTTAAAATATAAAACCGATAACCTTTACTTAAGTAGGATGTTTGTAGAATGTATTGCTATCAACAGCATTTGACAGAAATATTGGTAATTTTATTTCGTTAATTTGAAATTTGTCCGTTTATTTGTACTTGTTTAATAGGTTTCTTGAATAAAAGCACCAACTTGTTAATTTGAATCCACATTTAAAAAAATTTAGGGGACAACAAGGCAAGTTTAAAAGATGGAGTTGTCAGCCAGTGAATGCCTCAAGATCTTAGTGTGCCAGCACAGACTGGTCTGGCCAATAGTATACTGTAAGGTTAGGTGCATTTAAAGAGTATCTGTTATACAACTCTGATATTATTATCTTATTTTGAAGTGCAGGTGCAGTGACAAAAATGCAAATTTTCATTCTGATGATGTCTTCACACAGATGTTCAATTTTTCTCCTTGGTTGGGCTAAAGAATACAAGACAATTTTAGAACACTTTGATCATCAATATAACTTTTGTTGATTTTAATCTAAATATGGCCTATGTACTTGGTGTAGAAATCTTTAGCAAAATTGGTTCTCTTGCAAACTTGGCATAGATATGTGTACCCTACATTAAGTACAACAGTGAATACCTGCATGTTTGTCTTTAAGCTGCTGCATGAATTCAGTTTTAAAATTTTTCTCAGATTCAGTGTTCAGATCCTGAAAGATAAAGTTTTTTGTATTTTTTTAAAACAATTTTGTATTTTGATATTCAGTGCATTAGAAATTGCACGTAAACGTGGTAGCACCTCAAAATGTTCTAACTAGTGAAAAAATGAATAGATCATGGCAGAGATATCTCTCTATAGGTTAGCATCCACTTAATGATTTATATAGCTGACCATTTCTAACATTGAATAGAATTCTGAAGATACCTTAAGTTCACTATTACTGGCAACCTGATTTTTTTTACAAATACCATGTCTTGTCTATAAAAATGTTTTGAAAAGGTTACAAAATGATGTCTCCAATAAAGCTAGTTTTAGTTGTCAGATGGATAGAAACATAGAAACAGACGCTAGTCTGTGAATTTTATACAAAATATAATTCTTGAAATCAAATAAATTTGGATTCATTTTACTTTTAAAATAGTTGTGCATCATATAAACTTAATTTTATACAGGTTCATTCAGAATTATAATTTAGATGCAGTGAAATTATAACTACTTTGGCTCTTGTAAGCAGTACGTTTGATTATGGCATCAACTGATTGGATATTTAGAGAGGGCAACCTGTATGTCGAATGCTAGTCACTTCGGTATATGGACACTTTGGTATTCGGTACTGGACTGTTCGATAGGTACCGAGAAGATATACTTATATTTGTCAATTTGTATTGTTTAACTTATTGCATTATATTGTCTAATGTTATATATTCCATTAAATAAAATATCAGGCAGGACAAAGATGAAATTGCTGACTCGTTTTGGTAAGATCTTAGATGTGCATCTCACGGTGCATCTTCTATTGTCATGTTTTCTGACATTGTGTTTGAAATAAATCATCAGTTATAAACATCTGTAGTAATGTATCTTTTCTTTAACCATGTTTATTTTGAATATCAGTCATTTCATGCCATAACCAAATTGTAACATTGCTATATCGTACACAAAATTACCATTTCATACCATCGTAATGCCATATCATACCATAACTTTTTGCTAATTCGTACCATCTGTAAACAATTTCGTACCATGTGGAAAATTGAAATACTTTAATGCATAAAGCTAAACACGTTTTACATCTACACTACGTAAAAATTCTTTAAAAATCTTTAAAATCTTTAAATTAATCTTAAGAAGATATATTTAATATTATTAATTTAAAAAGGGTTGTTTGTGTATATATAATATAGATTTAAAAAAAAAATTGGACAAGAAATTATTTTTTTACATGTAAGAAAGTTCGTTTAAAGTTACCATTTTGACAAATTTTAAGCATTCTTAATAGAAATGAAATAATTGTTGCGTAAACAAAAAGAGCTTTCATTATTCAGATATGAAAGGACTTTCACATTTTTCTTTAAAAAGGTAGCAGGTCGTTCCGTCCCCAGGTCGATCCGGCCCCAGTCGATTTGGCCCCAGACGATCCGTCCCCAAGTCGATTCGTCCCCTATTTGTTGGTCGATCCGTCCCCAATAAAAAATTTATAAGTATATTACTACATTTAATATTATTTTAACTGTTTTTAAGTGTAAAAAGTGAAAAAGTGTTGATTAAAATTAGTTCAATAATTAAATAAACAAAATATGGTATGGTTTTTAATTATATATAATTGTGTTGTAATTTAATTTAATTGGAAATTGTTAAAGTTTTAATTAAAATAAGTTAAATAATTAAATAAACAAAATATAGTGTTTTTAATTAATTAAATGATGATAACAGTTCTGATCAGTGCACATAGGCGTAATTACCCTTTGATTATTTTTTAAATTGTTTGCATAACAACTGTAGGCTAATTGCTTTGTATGATTTACTCTGCATCCAAGCTGACTTTAACATCAAAGGTTACACAAAATACGACAATTTATTGATGCTGAACATCAAAAATTTTAAAGAAAACATTCATTGAGCTCAAAGAATTTCTCAAAGAGAAAATATTAATTGGGACTCCATATATATAAATAAATAAATAATATTATTATTATTACCACCGTGTCTACCGTTTTTTTACTATTATCTGGCACGTGTCAAATGTTGGTTACAAATTACAGGTGTCAAAAAGATTAATACTAAATAACAAATACAATTAAATTAAACGTACACATACAACCATGCTGTAGTTGAAGAAGTTACAATACGTAAAAATAAAGAAAAAATCATCCTCAATCATGTTAACATATTCGCATGCACAATCGGCATAATTAAAAATACGACTTTTCTATATATTTATACATACCTGCTTTATTTATTTTACCTACCTTTGGTTCTACAATTACATGTCCACATAATGAAAAAAGTCTTTATAATATTCCTCAGAAGGCTTTAAATTAAAGCAACCATTATCTGTATCATGGTCATAAAATTCGCATGCATACTCGGCATTCAAAATAGTGAATTCCCGTGTAATACCATATTTACCATACTTAGAAATACTACTTATGAATGTTTTTTTTTATATTTTACCTACCTTCTTTATTTATTTTACCTACCTTTGGTTTTACTGGGGCCGGATCGACCTGGGGACGGAACGACCAGGGGACGCATCGACCTGGGACGTATCGACTTGGGGACGGATCGACTAGGGGACGGATTGGTTTGGGGACGGATCGTCTAGAATTCTTTAAAAACCATCCTTTTACTCACCATAGTTTTTATTTTTATTTACCACGCTAGTCTTTTGAGCAAAAGAGCAACATTATGCTGAAATTGCATACAGGTTTTCACTTATACTTTTCCTTAAAGGATACGAAATTATTATATTACACTGTTCCATATATGGTACAAATTGTCTTAATACACTTTCCCATATCGTACGATATGTCTATATTTATAAAATGACGTCACAAAAAGATTTTCTCTTAATTGTGCATAACGATAATATTTGTTCAATTAATTGATAAAGTAATATTTGGATAAAAAATATTCAAATGTAAACTTTGGTACATATTTTATACATTTCTGGATATGAACGGAAGTAATTTTTTAAGACAATAAAAATACCATCCAATCAAAAACTTGCGCCCAGTTTTGTGTGTAATAATTGCGAGTTCGATATACAGTCGAGGAACCGGTGATTCCGCGCATGTTACGTACAGGTATGATGTCCTATAGGTTACAGACAATACACTCACAGCCTTATACACAGGTATGATATCCATGTATCTTCCAATTTCGGTATTATTTAAAATATATATATTTTATTTAACCTTCCATTGATAAATGTGGTCTTTATATTACATTTTCGGACGTTTAATTCTGCAGCGTACTTTTTATAACATTCGTTTCTTAAATATCTTCAAAACCGTTAACCTGAAATTTAGACACGATCTTTATTTAAACTCCAATCAATCTTATTGTATATTAATGACTGTTTTATTTCTTTTATTGTAAAAATTGAACTGTTTAACTTTAGAATTGTTACATATAAAAATCTTTTCTAAAATTAAATCCTGTATTGATTTTTTATGCACATGCGCGATATCACCGGACATACCATTGTTTACATGGTTTGATTCACTCTCCGGCACAGAGAACATAACTGGTTCCCAGATATAACCTCTGCCACACGTCATCCTCCATTTACAGCGGGGCTAAATTTGTCATCTTCCCGCGACGTTTGAAAACAAAGAACACTGTAAAATAATATAGATCTTATTTATTTTTATATAGTCTGTTTATACACTTTTGATATAGTTTTACATTGAAATAACTTCGTTTGTACGCGAAGCTTATCCGCCATGAGAGATATGTCTCACAATGTCAACCAATGGTATTGCAGAGGTGATTGTGGTTGACGTAGGATACCCAGAATCCTTTGCGTGGAGATTGGGTTTGATTTCGACTAAAAAAAGAGCAACAACTTAGTATAATACGGAAAAATATATTCCAGGTTCCTTCCGGTTCCGGTTGAAATGAAAGCAAAAAAGATTTTGTAAGTCAGTAAAAAAGCCACGTCCACCAATTGCTGATTGTGTTTCCTGGTACATAACATACAAAAGAGTAGCCACTATGTCGAATTTCAGTCTTGAACATCCCGACATTCAAAACTATCTGAAAAGTAATCAAATTGAGACTACCTATCCAACAACGTGCCTCCCGCCAAAATTAACTTAACCTACAACGAATAAAGCAATACTTTGCAAATATGAACAGCCAGATTCAACTATATATGCTAAAGAGGCAAGGATGGTAGGGTTCAGAATAACAAGAGAACGCATAATACCATGGTTAAAGGCTATGGGAGCTTACTATTACGAGTATCTTGGTAAAAAAGCAGACAGCACTATTGACTGGACTGACAGCCCTTCAGTCATTTCAAAAAACGAACCATTAAAATCAGTGACTATAGAAGTCTCATCAACAAAACAAATGGAAACCCCCCAGTTATACAAGATAACATTTTTTATCAAATCAGGGTTCATTCAATGTCAGGGTAATTACTTCGAAACCTTCCTGAATGAAGACTTTCCTGTCTATTACAAATAGTGGAAAGCCTTGCAGGGACATTCTCATGTTCTGCCACCACTAAAGAGACAGAAACAGACCCCAACTCCAATAAAGTAACTGAACCAAATCAGAACCTAGACAAATTAGACTCAAGCTCGTCTAGTACACTTGACGAAGTCGATTCAGTAGTGCTTGACATTAACCAGTCGAAGACAAAACAAATAGAGATAAGCGCATCAGATAAACCCCCAGTGAAATTATTCAATCAAACTATTATTGATGCTAATAATAAATCTACAAAAAAGCCTTTAGACAACGTAAAAAGTGCACTCACAGTAAATGAGCTATCATCATTTGAACAGAATATTCTAGAAATAATTCGTAAACTTGAAACAAACAGAGCTGCAGCTGATTCAATGACACTAAGCCACAAAATTGACTGTTGCCAAACAATGCTCACTCAACTTTCCAAACTAAGTTCAGTTGAGAAAATCAAAACTCATCAGTTTGACCTACAAAACAAAATCTAAGAGCTACATGCAGATAAAAAAGCTCTTGAATTTCAGTTGCAAACCGAAAGGAATAACCACCTTATTCTCACTTCGAAACTCAAATCAAACACGAAAAACAAATGGTTGAAGATTGTAGATACCAACTTAGAGAATACATAACATCATCTACTAAGGAAATGAAATTAAATACTGGTCAACTAGAAGTTAAAAATGAAGAAATAGATAATCTTAATAAATCAATTAAACAATTATCTACTCAACTACAAAGCAGCCAAGATGAAATTATTGAACTGAAAGCCCAAATTTCTAAACTACATGATGAGCATGCATCACGTCTTCTAGAACACACATCACGTATTCAGGAAGATCCTAGGTCTGATACAAGCCATAATACAAGACAACCGTTTGCTCTTCTAATCGGAACATCCAACATAAAAGGAATCAATGAACAAAAACTGACATCAGCTGTTTTAGTCGGAAAGGAAGTCCTTTACACACTAAAGGACACTTATCAATACGTGCTCGATTCTACAGACCAACCCAACTTAGTAATTCTTCACTCTCTCACTAATGATCTTAAATCCATGGATCCGCAGGCTTGTGTTGATAGAATCGGAGATATTGTGTCTGTTATCTAACAGAAATGGAACAAGGCTGGGTGTATAATCTCACTACCTACACTGAGGAAAGATAATTATATGTATCAAACAAATGGTCAAATTATAAGTGCTATTTTGAAGCAGAAATATATCGATAATACCAGTTTGAAATTTGTTGATCATAGTAATATGTGTCATGAGGGTAATCCGATCGAAAATCTATTAGTGGATGATGGATTTCATCTTAATACTAAAGGTGTATTTAAACTCGCAAGCAACATAAAGAAAGTGATCCATCATACTCTTGACATCCCTCTGCCCAGGCCGCTCCAGATTTAAGCGAGGTCATGGTCAAGGTCTCCCCAACACAAGAGGCCGTGGACGTGGTGCCTTTCAATAAATGACACATTTCGTTTTTGAAATGTCAATATTGTGCCTGAACATGCTGTAGGCTAATTGCTTTTTGCTGATTTTGAATTTTTTATGTGTTTCCTACAATATTATACCATACTTTATAATAAGACTTTTAGAAACCAGAAACACTAGTCAAGTATTAGCCTCCATTGAGATTATTAAAAACTTAATACATTTTTGTTATGTGCAAAATATCATTAGCACCAAAGTTGTGCAAATCCATAAAATTTTGTTTTTGGAATGTTGATGGACTTAAATCTAGGGCCCATAACAAACTAGAAGATAGACTTTTTCTAAAAAAAACATTGAAAATTTTGACATAATTTTTTAGCAGAAACACATATGGGACATGATCCAAATCTTAAGAAAGTATGAACTTTCTGTTATCATTCAATCAGTAGAAATATATCCCGTACAACTAATAGATATTTTGGGGGGTTAGCAATTTTGCGAAAAGACCACATTAAACCCCATGTGAAAATTTTAAAAAATAACAACCCTGATTATCAATGGGTGAAGTTAGATAAAATATTTTTTGGCTTCGCCAGTGACCGATATATATTTGTTTAATATATAATCAACAAAGCGGGTCATCATATTCTAAAAGCCTTGACATTGATATAATCCAAGATATAGAAAAAAAGATTTAATTAAGTATAAAAAATTGGGCAATGTGACACTTTGTGGAGATTTTAAATCCAAAATTGGTACCCATCTAGATTTCATAGAACAGGAAAACAATAAATATATTCTTTTGTTTAAATCATATCCAGTTGATCAACAAATATCCACTCGCATTTCCCGGGATAAAAAAATGTGACGCCAGAGGTAAAGATCTAGCAGCACTCTGTGTCGGTAATCAATTATGGCTTTTGAATGGGAGAATATTTGGTGACTCGTTTGGCAAACTAACATGTTATACTCCTAATGGTGAAAGTACTGTAGATTATGTTATTGTATCACAAAATATCATCAGTCAAATACTGTATTTTCATGTTTCAAATTTTATTCCAACGCTAACAGATTGTCATTGTAAAATCGAATGGGAAATGTCTGTTATACATGTAAATCAAAAATGGTTTGATTTCGACTTTAAAAAAAGAGGAACAACTTAGTAGAATACGGAAAAATATATTCCAGGTTCCCTAAAAATCCCATTATTAAGGGGCATTTTATAAATTATATCAAGATTATAATAAACTAAGAAAGTTTAAATTAAAATCCTTTAAAAAATCTATAATTGATCAACTTGAAGATTTGCATACAGACAGTCCCAAAAAATATTGGAGTTTAGTGAATGAACTTAGAAAGGACTTTTAATAATGATACAAGCTCTTCAATCAACCCGGACACATGGTTTGCACACTTTCAAAAATTGGGTAGCGTAAACGATAGATTCTCGGAAAGAATTGGTATTCTTGAAAAAGATTTGGAAACCTTAGAAAAAATTAAATGCTTCAATGAACTTGATAATAAGATTAGTTTATCTGAGATCTCTGAAGCTATTGCAAAATTAAAATGTTATAAAGGCCTCTGGTCTCGACAATGTCTCGAATAACATGTTAAAATACGGCCAAGCCAGTCTCTTGGAGAGTTTATCCAATACCTTTAATACCTGTTTAACTCGCAGCCTATATCCAGATACCTGGGCAGAAAGCTACATTGTAACTTTACATAAAGGTAGTGATCCCTGTGATCCAAATAACTACAGAGGCATCACCATCACTAGAGCATTGGCTAAAATATTTAATGGTATCCTAGATAAACGACTTACAAAATTTTTAGAGAATAATAAAATTATAGATCCCTGTCAAATTGGCTTTACAAAAAAGGCAAGAACATCTGATAATATGTTTATCTTGAGATGCATTCTTGATAAATATTGTCATAATGAGGATGGGAGAGTGTTTGCCTGCTTTGTTGATTTTAAAAAGGCATTTGACACTGTCATTCACACAGGAATTAAACTTAAGCTTCTTGATATAGGGGTAGGATCTCTATTTTACAAGATTATTAAATGTATATATTCTAATTGTAAATCCAGTGTTAAAATAGGTCAACAAAGAACACCTTGGTTTGATAACAAAGTTGGAGTTAGACAAGGGGATAATTTAAGTCCTAATTTATTTAAAGTCTTCATAAATGATCTCCCTAGATACTTTGATAATATTGCTGATGCTATTAAACTTAATGATCATACTGTTACCTGCCTAATGTATGCAGACGACGTCATACTTCTATCCAGTTCGGCAACCGGATTACAAAAAAGATTAGACAAACTAGGAAAATACTGTAATGACTGGTGCATGAACGTCAATACTAACAAGACCAAAATCTTGATATTCAACAGAGCAGGCAGACACATCTCCTAAAAATTCTCACTAAATGATTGTACCATAGTATGTGTTAGTATATATAAATATCTAGGTCTCTATTTTAGTGCATCAGGCACTTTCTCATATGCAGAAGAAGAATTGTATAAAAGGGCACTTATAGGCTATTTTAAACTAAGTAAAGATTTTCTATCTCATAACCCAAGTGTTAAAACTAGTTTACATGTCTTTGACCATACAATTAAGCCAATACTTCTCTATGGTTGTGAAATCTGGGGTCAGTTTACATGTAATACAACAATTGCCCGTTTCAGAAATGGTGTTATTTCTTTTGATAGAATTTTTTCTAATATATGTTGTGAAAAATTGCATGTAAGTTTCTGCAAATTCTTTCTGGGAACTCAAAAAAAAACTAGCAACCTAGCAGTGTTATCAAAGCTTGGTAGATTTCCTTTTCACTTTGTCATAATTAAAACCATGCTAAAATACTGGCATAGACTTGAAAATCTTGGCACATCATTTCCATTATTAAATGATGCTTTTTTATCCTCAAAACAATTATTTTGGAAAAAGTTGCCTTCTTGGTATAGTTCCATAAATCAAATACTAAAAACTCTGAAAACAGATAATGGTTTATCATCCCTGGGTGACTACATTTTCAAGAAAAAACTAAATCAATTGGTTTCCTCTCACTATCAATGGCATAATGATTTGATTACATGTTCTGTAGGTAAATTAAGGACCTATACTCTAATCAAAACAAACTTTGGGCTTGAAAAATATCTTGTATTGCTTGACAAAATTGTAGATAGAAAGAAAATTACTCAACTACGTGTATCTCACACAAACTAATGATTGAACAAGGAAGATACAAAAGTATACCCAGTACTGAAAGTTTTTGTTTAAAGTGTACATTGGGACAGGTGGAGGACGAAATTCATTTTCTTTTTAACTGCCCTTCCCACCTTGAAGATAGAAAGCAATTGTACAAATTAATCACAAAGTCTTGTCCAAACTTTCATTACCTAAAAAATACAGATAAACTCAAATGGTTATTGTGCTGTGAAAATTCACAAGTTCTTCTGTGTCTTTCCCGCTTTATTTCCTCAAATGAAGTTAAAAATGTAATAAACAATTCATAGTTCTCACTGGATGTAATCTGTCAACATTATTCACCTATTGCTGTATGGACCCAAAAAATGAAATGTATACATATATTAAAAATGAACCTTATTGTATCTACCCTTGGTATCCTCTGCATTATAGCGATTATAAACCAATTGCTATGATGCATTGGGTACGAGGAGGTTCAACACCTACAACAGACCAATTTGACCTTTTAGTATCTACCCTTGGTCCCCTCTGCATAATGGCAATCACATTTCGTCATTGTGCATTGGGTACGAGGAGGTCTAACATTATAATTTTTGGTCATATATGATGATAATAACTTAATTCATTTTTTTTTATTAAATTAGTCTTCAGACATCTACTATTTATTTTTATATCTAACACTTCAGAAAACTAATATTCCCGATAACAACTTTGACCTTTAAGTATGTACCCGTGGTGTATTCTGCATCTTACCGACTTTATTTTTGATAATGTGCTCAAGACACAAGGAGGTCAGTGTTAATTGGATATAAAAAAGACCATATAATAAAAGTTAGATACTTTATTTTATTAATTTACTTTGACTCGCCCCGTCTTCTGCTTGTCCGATACGGCACTAGCACATACAATGTACATGTATCATTTCATCTTTAATTTATACCTGTATAAAATATAACTTTTGCTACACTACGTAAACAAATATACGTCACTGGTGAAATTAGTATTTTAATACTTAAATGTGTACTTGTTATTGTTTGTTAATTTTTGTGAATGATATGTTTAATTGTAATATTTATATATTTGTGCCAAATTATCATTGTAATGTCTTTGTGGGCCCTAATTTGGTCTAATAAAATATTCTATTCTATTCTATTCCATAAAACCAGGTCATGCTGAACAGAATGACAAAGTTAAATACTTTTCCGATGAACTTTAACAATTATTTTATTTCGTTACTGATGTGGAATGCAGGCGAGACATTTTTCTGTGTCCACACTTGTCTTTTTTATTAATATATTTATAAAAGTTATGATGGAAACATCTTCAATTGTATCGTTGCATTGAATGAAATTGAAGCAATTTTGATGGACTCACATTGGTGTGTTTGATTGCCTGTCAAACACGAGGCAGGAATCTCATTTCATACTTGCAAAGCAACCTTTCCTTCGGTGGAGTCTGCACTTTGATTCTATAGTTTAGTCTATGTAGTCGTAAATGATATTAATTCTGCCTTATTTGATTTGCCAAATTAAATTAAAGTAATCTAACACTAAACTTACCAAAGTTTTTTATTTGAAGCTGATCATTTCCACCTTGCTCTGTATAACTAGTTCCAAACTATTTCGTGGTTTCCAGGCCATTGTGAAAGTTAGAAATATTACTTGTCGGTATTCTTGGTATACTAATTCTTGTCAATGACCTGCATTTATACCTTTGTTAAATATGGAACTTAAAATAAATCAGTCTAAAGGAAAGAAATACAAATAATGTTAATTGTTGCATGGGTGGGATGGGAGTGATTTTGGGAAATTGGGGACGATTTTTACCGGGTGATTTGACTTGCTTCCCATAAAAGTACAATGTAGTTACTTGTTTTGTTAACACGTTCCAGTTTTTTACAGCTTTTTTGGGAGTGCGGGTGTGGAGGGATTGATGGTGGAAAAAGAGCACAGTGTAAAAATATCGTTGGACTATTCATTTTTAATGTAATGACTGGTACAATCTCTCAATACTGTTAACATTAGCCACATGCTCCTAACAATTATACTTTTATTGTGTAGTCTTGATTTCACTGTTTCCTTTACCTTTTAAACTTGTAACAAATTTCACTAACTTCGGACTTGGTACACTCCGTCCATTATAAATAGTAGAGTACTGAATTAAATCACTGAACAAAAATATTATTTAAAGATACCTTTATGAAATTAATTTTTCTTCATCTCTTGTTGTGAACTTAACTACAAAAGTTACTGGACCATTTTGTAGGCAGAATAGACTATTTCTGTTGTCCTGAGTAAAAAAATATATGGTTGTCAAAGACTTATGGTGGCCGTTGCTATGGATAAAATGCAACTTCCGGTTGTAAAATGACATATTTTAGTAAAGTACATCATCTTGATTTAAAAATATATGGTTGCTAAGGACATTTTGTAATGGTGACCTGGTTGCTATGGTATGACCTTGACCTGTGACCTTCGAATATGGGCTCAAATTGAAGGCCTTTACTTGGTGATCATGTTAAATCTATATGTTTACTATATTATCTGTAACGGTTTTCAAGTTGTATGCCAAAAACTGATTAACCCAAATGGGTCAAGGGCCCGAACTCGAAAACTATTCATCGCACAGTTTCGGACTAAATGTATCAAATGAAGGCCTTGATGAGAGGAGTATTTTTTCCATTTATTGTCTTCTTATATCTTTTATAGTTTTTGAGTTGTAATGATAACAAGATTGGAGGCCTAAGGTCGAGGTCACTTCTGAACTTTGACTTTGAGATTTTCTTTAAGGACATGTCACAGGACGACAAATGGTGAAGACCTTTCATGATTTTGACTTACGGTTTGTGATTAACTGTGATAAGCGGAGTTTTTGAAACATTCAAGGGATACCGCTCGCCTTCGCTAGTCAGAAATGTTTAGCCAAAATATGTCATACAGTTGTCTCAAAAGGTCCTTAACATTTCTCACTTTTTAGTTTTTTTGTATCTGTTATAGTTCCAGAGATTACGCGATAACAAGGTTTTCGGTGTTTGGGCAGATTACTCCGTAAAGAAAAAGGTTTAGATTGCACAGGGTGAATTCCGAATAGACTTTCAGTGCCCAAAAAATGTCGCGAAAGACCAAAATAATATGTCGCGTAGTTTTTAAACTGTTTGGTTTTAAAGTTGGCGGAAAAAAACAGAAAAATAATCCGAACAAAAACAATAAGGTCTTCCCACTGGAAGTGGGAAAGACCTTAAATATTTATATTCGTAATTCGGCAGTATTTATTTCCTTCAACAAAGTCGTAACTGTCTGCTTTACCCGGCTCGAAAAAAATGCAGAACACAACATACAACTTACTATCAATGATTAAAACATAACCCTTGACTTCAATATTAATCTACACAACAAAGAAACAACTATTCGTGCATTTACTATCTTGATTTTCAAGACAGTCAGCGTTAAAAACAAGTTTTGACAGGAAACCGGAAGCGGAACTGGCATTTTTTACGGACTTATAGATTTTACGCTAAGCTTACCATAGCCATTTTGTGCCATAGCCAAATCGTACCATATGGAGAAGTGTTTTCTGTCAATATCGTACCATATGAATTTATTTGAGACAATTGCTTACCCTATATGCAGAGTTTTATAAGTCAACTTCGTTTTACAAAGAATAATTTTACAATAGTATTTCTTGTACCAATATATGGAGTGTGCTGCCAGTGGTTTATAGTCGTTTCGTACCATACTACAAACCATTTCGTATCATGTCCGTTTCGCACCATTTGCAAACTGTCTATTGTTAATGTTAATATGTAATATGACAATTCATACAAAAAAAATTAACCATGTAGAATTTGTAAACGTCAATTCATGTACTATCCAGTAATAGAGTTTAACACATCCATTTCTTACCATATGGACGTTTTGCTATATAATTGTCTGGTTTGGTTATTTCGAGATTATTTTGGATTTTGTATGTTAGTATTTTACATTATTTTATAATTGTCTGTCACATAAACATTGCATTCGTCGAGTAGCAGCAAACGGCTGACGGAGATTTCATTCTTTGCATACTGTTTATTTTAAAATAATTATAAAAAAATTAATTAAAACAATCATTTGGATGGATTCTTGATTGAGTGAGTCTTAGCTTAGACTTATTCCATCTACAAAGATAATTATAAATCATTGTTTTAACTATCAAATCGCATTTCCCTTTTATCATTCATATTCCATTAACATCAAGCTTAGCCCTACATCTTGTTAAATTCTTGAATATTTTTTTTATAATTTTCCAATAAAACTATAAATAAAAAAAAATTTATTTAACACACTTATCAATACTTATCGGGCTAGTATTTGAAATATCAAATTAATCAAGTAACACACATACTAGTAATTCAATATATGCAAATGTCGTATAATTACAACTCCTTTTGTAGACCCAAAAAATGTGCGAACTGAATTCAACAATTATTTTCCACAATTTATCAGCGTTTTGAAATGCGGCCTTTCTTTTGTTTTGATTAGGCGATTTTCTGTAGCAAATTTGGACCTAAATTAGAACGTAAACTATGATCAGGCAACTGTTATCTGATCGGATCCTTTAGGAATATGTCGTTTGCGTTTGAGACGGGAAAAGTCTCGCGGATGTCCGAATATAATTGAACGTCACAAATGCAAACGATCTTTTAAAAATAACACAAGGTCCCTTTACACACACAAAGGTTTCCTTATGGAACGCCATGACTGTCTTATGTAAGAAAAGTTCTTTGTATGCGGTACTTACAACTTTATATGTAGTGCTTTCGACTTGATATGCGGTGCTTTCGACTTTATATGCGGTGCTAACTTCTTTATATGCGGTGCTTAAGACTTTATATGCGGTGCTTACGACTTTATATGTGGCGCTTACGACTTTATATATGCGGTGGTTACTTCTTTATATGCGTGGTTACGACTTTATATGCAGTGCTTACTACTTTATATGCTGTGGTTACGACTTTATATGCGGTGGTTAGATGAAATTGTATGCACTTCGTTGGTCATGACCTTTAAACGCGATAAAAACACGTGATTCTTTAGATATGTATTGCTTTCGTCATTATATGTCAATCTCAGCCCAAATTTGTTTAACTTGTATCTCAGTGATTTACCATCACATTTTGATTCCCGTTGTATTAAATAATACAAACCTAAGTTGCCTATATGCGGATGTATGGAACGCCGTGACTGTCTTATGTTGGTTTGCTTCTTTATATGCTGTGGTTCTGTTATTATATGCTGTGGTTTTGTTATTATATGCTGTGGTTTTGTTATTATATGCTGTGGTTCCGTTATTATATGCTGTGGTTCCGTTATTATATGCTGTGGTTTTGTTATTATATGCTGTGGTTTTGTTATTATATGCTGTGGTCCTGTTTTTATATGCTGTGGTTGTGTTATTATATGCTGTGGTTCCGTTATTATATGCTGTGGTTTTGTTATTATATGCTGTGGTTCTGTTATTATATGCTGTGGTTTCATTATTATATGCTGTGGTTGTGTTATTATATGCTGTGGTTTTGTTATTATATGCTGTGGTTTTGTTATTATATGCTGTGGATCTGTTTTTATATGCTGTTGTTCGTAATTAATTGCGATTCCGGATTTTAAATAATCGGAAGTTATTTTTGTTTTACACTTATCGACTGAAAAAATAGCGGGTTCGATTGGAGATTTGTTGAAAGAGCTTAATCCCTTGTTCTATTAGGAAAATAGGAACTTCAAGGTCAAATTTCCAACGTTTTGGTTTTTCAACATTGGACTTAGATATTTAGTATGTAAGTACAAGACGATGTATATCATACCTCAAGATATGAACTGGGATGACCTCATACAACAGAAAATTTTGTGTGCAGGCTATAACATTTTTTGGCCTTTGGTCTAGTTGGTATGTAGATCAGTACCAGAGAATGTATACCATACCTCGAGGTATGATCTCAGATAACCTTTGACCTTGACATTCAAGGTCAAATTTCCAACTTTTTTGTTTTTTTCACATAGGACTGAGATATTTAGTATATATGTAAAATTAACAAATTAAATATGAAGGGGGTAACCAAAAACAATTCTAGTTTGGATCTATTTTTCTATTCAAACCTCATATTTTAAATAGGAACTATTTGGTAGGGCATTCTGGTGAGTACACATAACAGTCAAAAAGATTTTTTATGTAATTTTGTTGTTTAACTTGTTAAGTGAGAAATGTAATAGAAATTGGCTAATGGAACAAATGTCCATAAAGAGGACATTTGTGCATATGTGTACAAAGTAATCATTGGAAAACAGACTACATTCTATCACTTTAAGATCTGAACCAATTAGTATAAAACATTTTTATTTATTACAAAATATGCTCAAAACTTGGCTAGTTGTTTCTTTTAACAATATCCAAACATCTCTGAAAATCATCTATTTCAAAGTTTTGACGATTTCTGATAAATTCTTGGTCTAACACCTCTCGACACTCATCATTAACAAAGTTAGAAAGAGAATCAAATATAGGCCGATCTCCCTGTTGAACATCGCCCTAATCAAGAAGTCCTTCAGTGTCATAGTTTGGAAGATATTCAGCACCTTCAAGTCCAACAGGGTTCTGAAGCTGCCCTGATGTCCACAAATTGAAGGGAGATGATTTTACAGTACAAAGTATATGTCCAGCCCATGCATCGCTCCAAAATGAAAGCCTTCTGTTAATTTCTGCAATGAACACATAGTGTAGGGCAGCTAAATGAGTTTGATTGAAAGGTTCAAGTATGCCTTGATCTTCCATATTATGGAATAAGTTGTAGAAAAATGCAAGTACTCCGTCGTTTACATCTCTCAAGAGTCTGTTGATCCTTTGGTTGTGTGTGCTTTTTCATGTTAGCATGCCCCCCTAGGCTCTTTTTAGACAACATGTAGTCTGCAACACCAACATTTTCCAGACCTTTATCAGATCTTACCCTATTAGGGACACCATATCTTTCTACTCCGGACAGAAAACACTGCAATACAGTGTCGGACTTATTATTGTCCGTTCATCTTAAAAAAACATGACCATTCTGCTGAAACCATCGATTCCACACACGAATATGAATCTCCATCGAATAAGTTTGTGGTTTGAGTCTATATGCCAGAGGTGATTCGGTCCCAACACGTTATAAACCCGTCTTTGCAGTCTACCGGCTTTTCTTTCACTGACACCATGTTGGTCCACTCTATGTATGCTCTCGCGAACCTCCATCTTGGCAATCTAATTTCCTTTAGGATTATCATCTGCCTTAAAAGATTTGCTCCACATAACGGAAAATCGTTTCAGGGATCATTGTCGCTTATTTGTGAAAAAGTCATTTTGCTCAAACCAAATTAAGTCATTCGTCGGTAAACAGTGCTTTCAGATACCGATAGCATTTTCGAAATGTCAGAAACGGTAAAATCGTGTTCAAGCAAATTTTCCAGTTCTGATTTTGGAATGTTATAAACAGAGTTTACTCTTTCTGGCTTATCAGTTCCATACTTAACACATTCGGTTCTAAGTCTCATCATGTCTGCCCTACCTGAAATGACTAGAGATTCTATTTCACGTGCTGACTATTTGCAAACGATGATTGGGGGATTTTTTTCAGCTTCGAATCTATCAGCAAACATTTGCATATTTAAATCTTCCAATACTTTACTAATCGGGATCAACTGACTTGCCGCCATTTTGGTTGTAATGGCGGAACACAACCACAGCATATAATGACGGAACCACAGCATATAATGGCGAAACCACAGTATATAATGACGGAATCACAGCTTATAATAACAGATCCACAGCATATAATAACAAAACCACAGCATATAATAACAAAACCACAGCATATAATAACACAACTACAGCATATAATAACGGAACCACAGCATATAATAACAAAACCACAGCATATAATAACAAAACCGCAGCATATAATAACGGAACCACAACATATAATAACGGAACCACAGCATATAATAACAAAACCACAGCATATAATAACAAAACCACAGCATATAATAACAGAACCACAGCATATAAAGAAGCAAACCAACATAAGACAGTCACGGCGTTCCATACGGATGATTTAGTTCTATTATCATCTAGTAAAACTGGTTTACAAAATGCTATTAATAAACTATCAACATTTTCTAAAGAGTGGCAATTAGAAATTAATACCTCTGAAACTAAAGTCTTGATATTTAATAAGGCTGGCAGATTAAGAAAAAATATTTTCTTTACATACAATAATGTTGTAATTGAGCAAGAACAAAGATACACTTATTTAGGAATAAATTTTGCTGCCTCTGGCACATTTTCATATGCAAAATTTGACATTCATAATAAAGGTTTAAAAGCATTTTATAAGCTGAAGAAAACATTTTCTTCAGGGAAACCAAGAATATATATAACTTTATTTCCTCTATTACAGAGATTTTACAAATTACAAAAATATATTTCATATTAAATGAAAAGCAAGAAAAACAATGAACACAAATTTAAAGTAAAAGGTCAAATGTCCGTAAGTACAAATTGTGGACTGTATTAGCGGTAGAGTTGATACAAGGCACCACGTCAATGAAGACTAAAATGACTACATATTGATGCTGTGTGATACACACAATATTTAGAGAAAAAGATTAGTTCATCGGCTTCCAGGTGGTAGGAAGTATCGCATGAAAGAACGGTTGCTGTGAATTCGGCCGGGGATAAACTGTCCATATAAACGGAGAAGTCAATAGGGTTGATACTGATTATATCCCGCCAGAAATCATCTCGTTTCTCCTTAGTAAAGTAGCACGAGTACAGTAAGTGTTCGATAATGTTCCGGTAAAATAAGCCACATCTTTCACACAATAGTTTCGTATCTTCATATTTCATTAAGCAACACAAGTCAATTATGTACTTGGAATTAGTCCTAAGTTCTGGAAATTGTCTAGCAATTTTCCATGCATTATGCACTTTAATGCGAGCGTGTATTCTTTTAAAAATTTCAAAATCGTAATCGGTAAATATTCTTGTGTTCCAGAAGTTTTCTTCAGTTTTAAATACATTATTTTTCACTTCTTTTGACCATGCTGATTTTGAAGGGAATATTCCGGTATCCAGAAAAGATGTAACATGTGACAGAAGGCCATATAGAGTTATTAATCGTATCAAGTCCGGAATAAACCCAATTTGTTCTGCAACACATCTATATTTGTAGGCCAAAAGTCGGGTTATCATAATTTGCTTCGGCAAAGTACTGTTTTTTAAGCGACACAGTCTTCCAAAAAATAAAAGTTTAGAAATATTGATACGCGTCTCTATTGAGTGCCATCCAATGAGACTAGTGCACTTATCGGACCTCGTTCTGACAGGTAATCCTTGTATTGTTTTACATACAAAACGATGTGCTCTTTCCAATAGCAAAATTTCGTTCTTGGTAAGATTGTTCCACAGTTCGCATCCATACAGACATTTACTGTAACACATAGTTTCCACAATTTTAGCGCATGATATTGGGTTTTAAATTTGTGGATGAACGCCGGATTTTAAGACAGATAACACGGATGTCCGCAACACTCTACATGCATTTAACGTCTGTTCCATAGTATCGAAATTACTGTTCAAAATTATTCCTACATGTTTTGCAGCGGTTACTACTGTAATTAATTCAGCGTATAATGTGAGTTCACTGGAATTGCAGTAAGTACGTTTGGAAAATTTTAACACATTGCTTTTGGTCGGGGAAAAAGTAAATGCCCATTTCCTGCTGTATTGTTCACAAATACGTATCATAGATTGCATGTTTTGCTCTGTCGTTGATATAAGTGCTATATCGTCAGCCTGAACAGAAGAGCTCATATCGATATCAACCAATACACACCCAAGTCGGCTTTGGGTCAAGTTACGCAATAAATCGTTAATATAAATTAAATATAGAACGGCAGATAGAACACCGCCCTGTCGCACTCCACGCATGAGTTTGAACCAACGAGATTTACTATTGTTGAATGACACACAACTTAGCATATTCTTGTACATTTCGTCCAACATTAACCATAGATCTCCTGCGATTCCGTACTCGAAACATTTCAGCAAGAGAGCGTCGTGCCAGACTGTATCGAAAGCTTTGATGCTATCCAATAAAACAAGAATCACATCGCTGTTTCTCTCTCGGTAATGTCGAATTGTTTCTTGTAAATTGAAAGATGCATGTATACTATTAAGCTGTTTTTGATATGCCATTTGAGCTGGGTGGGGAAAGTCGTTCTTGAGAGATGACATTCTAGTGTACAAAGCTTTTTCAAACACTTTTTCAATGCAACACGACAAGGAAATCCCACGATATGAGTTGGGATCCGATTTGTCTTTTGTACCTCCTTTAAACAACGGAATTATAACACTTCTGTTCCAGTCATGAGGAACGTATTGTGTTTTTATAACAAGATTAAACAGTTTACATAGATGTTGTTGTAAACATCTGCCACCATACTTAATGTGTTCATATGCAACATTATCTATTCCACTAGATTTGTTATTTTTCAAGGTTGTACATATCAGGAGGATTTCATCATGCGAAAAAGGTGGAATTTTCTTTTTATCTATGTTTTGCGCCTTGCGAATAGCGTCTACTTCCTCAGCCACTTTAACAGAGCGTTCCCGTGCTATAAGCGAATGATCGAATTGAAATATTGATTCGAAATGATCGGCCCAAGCATTGCATATATCATTATTATCGCTGTATGTTTTACAATTTACTTTCAATTCACGACACCAAGGTTTAGGTTTCTGACGACTTTTGAGAACACTCCAGACATATTTTTGATCCATTTCAACAGAATTATCCATCCTAATAGCAACATCGTTTAAATAATTATTATAAGCTTTCTCCAGTTCATGTCTGAATTTACGTTTTGAATTCTTGTATTCGCGAAAGTATGTATCGTTTGAGTTGTGAACCCTACCATTTTGAATCCACGCTGCACGCTTAAATCTCATATCAGCATGGGACGAGGCAACAATCCTAGTCCAGTAAGGTTTTAAATGTTTTATAAAGCGTTTCTTGGGAAGAGTATCGTTTTCGGCGTTTTTAATAGCTTCTACGATCGCCAGGTAGTATGATTCGATTTCGTCATTTGTAGCGCAATCGCTGGGAACTTCTAGGCTCCATAGATTTTGAGAAACAGCGAAGGTGTAGTCAGATACCGCATTTGTTTCTATAGCTTTACGCCATGATACCTTTTCGGCAGGTACTACATCATTAAGTGGATATACAGACGTAGGTGCAAGTTTGACAGTGCAGATCAAAGGTTTGTGATCAGACACATTTAGAGGGCTATCGCCTACCACAGAGACGTCCATAATATCATTCAAAATGTCTCTACTAGTAACTATATGGTCTATAACAGATCTGGGCCCACCTTCATATGAATGAAAAGTCCAAATGGACCCTTTGGCAAAGGTCTGAAGATGAAGCGACGTGCTATTTGAAGCATCCACCAAACGTTTTAGAAAACTTGATCTTCGGTCGTGATTAAAATTATACTTAGGACCTTCAATTTTGCAATTAAAGTCGCCCAATATGAAAACATGACTGTTTTGTGAATAAGAGTTGTACAAGTCAAATAGATATTCTGTTTCATAAGTGAATTTATCAAAGGACTGTGTTACAGCCGGAAGGTACACACATAGAAGAATTATACTAGGTGAGTTTGGAAAATTTATTTCTATTCCACATATTCGGCTACTGTTAATTTCAATTTCAGTTATGTAAGGTACTAGTGCATCTGACACAATAAAAGCTACACCTCCTCGAGAGTTTATTTTATAATTTTCGGGACAGTCCTCGTCAACTCCTTTTCCAATACAACTATAGCCGTATTCAATAGAGTCTAGAAAGTTTAACTGAAAGCTACGAAGCCAATGTTCAGATAAACAAAGTACGTCAATTTTAAAGTCGCGCAATAGATGTGCCATGTAAGGCGCTGCGGTCATGGCACCGCGGCAGTTCCAACAAGATAAGTTTAAGTTCATCTTAAGTTTTGATCTAATTTTTGAGATTGAAACACTGACCAAGGTAACCACTCCTTGACAAAAATGCCATCTGGCCAGAAGGACGGTTGATTAAGTAATGGTTCAGATTCAACATCAATGTTTAATTGTGCAGAAGCTGTCCTTCTATCTCTTCTCTCAAAATATCGTAAGAACGTTATTCTAACTCCTTTTTCAGTCAAGTAATTTCTCATTGCACTTGCGGATGAATTCCGTTTGTCGATACCACCTACATAAAACCGACGTACTACACGTTTCGGTTTATTAACAAAGCCTTTAAAACTATCATTTGATACGGACTTGCACACTGACGATGGGAAATGCACTGGAATACTCTGAAGTTGTCTTTTTTCAACCAGCTCCCCTTGATGCCCTGTATTATAAGCATGACTCTTTTGGGCGTTAACAGGATTATGTAAGCGAATTTCAGCAGTGGTGAGGGTACTAGTGTCGTTAGTATCAACGTCTAAATGAATTTTCGAGTGTTTTTCGCTGTTGGACACGGTTTGGCTAATAGATGTATCAGCCGTTGTTGTCGATTCTGTAGTAGAATTTAATGTCTGCTTTGTACATTTTTCAAATTTCAGTTTGTTTGTTTTCAGTATTTCGGCATACGAATTGCTATTCGTTATAACACCTTTTAATTCTTTTTCATTGAACGTAATTCGTGTTCTCAAGTCACTAATTGATTTAGAATGTGAACTTAAATCTGTTTTCATTCTACTGAATTCTTCGTCAAAATCCTTTAGCTTGTCGTTAATTAACACTGTTTTTGATTTAAGATTTGTAACACCCTGAGACCGGGAGTCGCTTATTAGATTAATACGAGCGGATTCGGACGATAGGGTTTTCTTAATTTCATTGACACTTTGTTTTACTGAGCCGAGGTCAATATTTATTTTCTCAATTTTGGAACTGAATTCTCGCGTAAAAGCATCGTAGGTGGTTAGGCTAGTTTTAATAACTTTCAAATCTTTCTTGAATGAATCTATATCGGAGCTTTGACTTTTAACAGTAGCTTCAGTTTCTGCTTTTAATAATTTTACAGAAGCTAAATCATCATATAGCTTCTTATTCTGGTCTCTTATGTTAGAAATCTGATGTTGCAAATTCTTAGATCGGTCATTTGCTTTCTCAACAGCATTTACTAATTGTTTATTTTTGGTTATTAAATCATTTATGTTTTTATTCAAGTATTCAGATTCTTGCGCATATTCGCCTTTTAAGCAATTTAGTTCTCTTTCAATGCGGATTAGCGTTTCTTTCATAGAAAGTTTATCTAAAAAAGGGTCTACAACCTCCTGTGTTTTTTGAGTACTAATTGAGGAGCTTGATCTAAATGAAAGAGTTGACTTAAGATCGTCACTAAAAGTGCCGGTTGAAGCTAGATAGAGTATATAGCAATCATTTCCTACTTTACTCTCAAGTGATTCACCAGTAGGAGTTCTCGGGTAAAGGCGTTTTTTAAGTGTTGCATTTCCATACGGAAAGTTAGGAAACTGTTTAGCTACGTCAAGTAAAGCATAACGTACACTTTCTAAGTCGCAATTAAATTCATGACATTTCTCGACCAGTTTTGATATGAACTAGTCCTTGGGCAGGTTTGCTAAATTGCTACGTATAAAAGTCATGACTTTGTCCGTTGTTTCCATTGTATAGAGAGAATTGTTATGTGTCTGTGACACTATATTATCTTGAGATGCTATACTATTCGTGAATGGGTCATATTGAGACTCCATAAAACTAGAGTGTACAAATAAATCACTTGGTTGTAATTCAAATAATGGTGTCAAAGTCTGACTGCTAATTGGCTGCAAGTCATTACTCATGGTTATGAAAGTTACATGTAACACTCATCAAGAAGTACATATTATGATGAAAAGTCAGGAAAGGACAAGATACTAGTTCGGTTACAGTGATGATGAAGTTATATAAATCAGCAACTAACGGGACTCACTAAAGTATAATACTAAATTGACACATTTAGTGAGTAGAAATCATTACGTTGATCGATAAGATTGTAAACAATTCTGACAGTTAATATGAGATGCCACAGATACAGGTTTTAATAAAAAATAATAATGAAGAGTAATAATAAGGGAGACATGGGAACAGTGCCCATGACGTTCCATGTAGTGGATTGACTAATATGTTCTGTTATAATGGGCCATGCATGCAACCACATGGGCATGGCAAAGCATCAAGAAATCGTCATATTCGTCGACATCAGTAACAGGGCTTCGACCTAATAGAATTTGGTAGGGCGATTCTTCGTTCAATGCATATAGTTCCGTGAATAGTTCTAAAGAAAAATGTTCTATAATAAAATCCCAGAAGGTATCCTGTTGGAGTTTAGTAGCAGGGCAATTACAGCACACATGTACGAATAAATCGGAGAATTCTCTGTTACAAATCGTACAACTTAAAATGTTAGTAGATGGTACTTCAGTTAATAGTTTTATAATCAGGTAGGAGTTTGATATTTCTCTCGATGTCTTTGCAACTTTTAAGAATCTGGGAACAGAGACAGATTGGTGGATTAATCTAAATCTTGCAAAGTCATTGTCAGTGTGAATACGAGTTGACCACTCTCTAGTGTGTACAGTTTCTATAGCGTTCTTAACTATTACTTTCCAGGTTTGTTTTGAAAGAAATGTTCCATTGCGTAAAAAGTCCATCAAGAAACTGGACAGTTCATATCGATTGAGAATCTCAATGATCAGGTACAAATCCACTGTGTCGGCGATAAGTGTCACGTAGAAAGAAAAACAGTCGTCTCAAGAATACTTGCCGGGATACGGAAAGAACATGTAAAGTACATAGTTTATACAAGAATGAGAGTTTTCTTTTGTCTATTGTAGCGGTTATTGGGTAAAGACCAAGAAGACTTTCACACATGTCTGATCTGGTTATAGTCTTAAGTTGAAGAATTCGTTTGACGATAAGATGTTGAAATCGGTTTAGCATTGAACGTTCCTTGTTTTTTAAATTTGACCACATCTCGCATCCGTATAAGACGGTTGGTAACACAACTGACTCGTATAGTTTCAAAAGTACTTGCGGGTTTTTCCTTTGGTTACTGATATTTGATAGAGTATAGAAAACGTTTTGTCCTTTTCTGCACATATTGGTGATTCTGTCTGTAATTTTAAGGTTCGAGTTTAGTTCGATTCCAAGATGAATACACTTGTCTTGAATTGGAATGATATTGTTCGCTATATGCCAGTCGAAGTTAATAATTGATTCAGTTCTATTTCGACTAAACTGTACAACACATGATTTCTTTTCATTAAATGAAAACCGCCATTTAGATGCGTATACAGTACAAATGTCTAACATTTTCTGTAAAACATAAGGGGTTGTTCCTATGCATGAAACGTCGTCGGCTAGGGCAGGGCAACATGTGTTAATATTAAATACACCGGTATTATAATTACAGATTTGCAATTCATACAATAGGTCATTTATGAAAACAAGGTATAATAAACCCGAGAGGACACCACCTTGGCGAACACCCTCTGATACAGGGAAGAAATTTGATTGACATTGGTTGACAATTAATGCACTATGAGTATCAGTATAATAATCATTTAAAAGAAGCCATAATTGATTAACCATACCAAGTTTGTAACACTTATATAATAGACCCTTCCTCCACACAGTATCAAATGCTTTTCTGCTATCCAGGAAGGCTACATATAAAGAACTTCTTAAATCTAAATTATGAAAGATTGTTTCATGCAAATTAAAAGAGCAGGTAATGCAGCCAAGGTATTGCTGAAATCCTTGCTGTTGGGGATTCGGAAAAGGTGATTCTTGTAATACGTTATCGCTAATGCGAATTTTCAGAATGTTTTCAAAAACTTTTGACACACATGATAATAAGCTGATTGGTCTATAGCTGTCGGGAGAAGTTTTCGGTTTATCGCTACCTTTATAGATGGGTACGATGAGGCTCTGTTTCCAAGAGGTAGGTACACGTCCTTGTGCAACTATTAAATTGAACAAGATTGTTAAAAGTTTACTAACAAAAGGACCGCCGTTGATTAAATGCTCATGTTGAATTTTGTCATTCCCGGCAGCTTTTCGGCCCTTCAGCTTTCGGATTGCTTGGCGTACTTCATCTTCATGAATTATACCTCCGGGTAAGAGTTTATCACCATTATTCTGCATACAAACACTGAGAATTTTGTTATATTCATTTTCAACAGTATATTTGTGAGAATTGTCAAAATAACTGTCATCTTGTGGTTGATATAGTTCGGCGAAATACTGCGCAAATGCATGCGCTACTGCTTCGGGAGAATCATATACACTATCTTGGAAGTGAATTTCTGGGTAGACTTTCGAAACGCTTGGTTTGGATTTCTTTACTAATTTCCAGAATAAACGCATATCGCAGCCAGCTGCATTATTCAGATCATCATAGCATGATTGTAAATATTTTTCGTTAGCAAAAAGCTGCATACGCCTAAACTCCGATTTTGCACATTTATAGTTTTTATAGAATTCGTTCTGCATGCCACGTGGACGGCCATGAGATATCCAAACGCGGCGATGAAATCGTTCATTTGCATGAGATGCTTTTACGTCAGCATTCCAGTATGGCTCTAAGGGTTGAACCCACACTTCGGAATAGTTAAGTCAGCTGCACATAGAAGAACGGACACAAGCTTTTCATAAATACAGTTTATATCAGTTAAACCGTTATCAATGTCGTATATTAATGAAAGTAGTGCTGGTTCCAATTCATTTTGATAACTATGTATATGCTCATCATTAATCTTATGCCAAGCTGGTAGCTTTTGCGAATGTTGGTTCACGCGACTTTGAGTAAAGTCAACATTAATTTCCGCAAATATGGGTAGATGGTCAGATGTGCTACTTATATCCCCTTCAGCATGAATTACATAACACCTTAGCTTCCTAAACAAACATTATTTTGTCAATATGCTTTAGGAGTAAGCTCCAAAAACTTCAAAAAATGGTATGAGAGGAAAGCTTGGATGCCTACCACTAATTTTTGATGTGTACATAAACATGGTTAAATATTGGTTAAGACACCATGAGATAAGTTATGACAACACTTATAATAAGAAAGGGGAAACGCATACAATATTAAATGCAGCCTTTAAAGAATCAGAAAAGATGGCAAATAATAAGCAAGAATCTTGGTTAAATTGTATACAAACAATATTCAAATTTTTAAACATTTATATTTAAATGCAACCAGTTATAAACATACATATATTATTAATAAAATTAGACATAAACTAAGGATGAAGCTTATTGATATTTGGTTTAAAGATATAAATAATGATATTAAAAGTAAAGCCAAAGAAGGAAATAAGTTGAGAACTTACAGTAAATTTAAATATATTTATCAACTTGAACCATATCTAAATATAGGTTCTGAAAATCAAAGAAAATATCTAACAAAATTAAGACTCAGTGACCATGATTTAAATATAGAAAGAGGCAGAAATATCAACTTAGAAATACACCAAATAATATGTTACATGTGTAAAAATGAAGTGGAGGATGAGAAACATTTTTTATTAAATTGTCCAAATCTACAAGAAATTAGAAAACCTTTTATTGAAGAAATAAATGACAAATATTCTAATTTTAAAAACCTTTGTATTGATAATAAATTCTTGTGGTTAATGAGCAATGAAGATACATCTGTTAAAAAACTTTTATTGAAATTAGTCGTTGAATTGAAAGAAAAGCGTAATGTATTAATCAGCTAAGATGATAGAGTTGTCTCCCCTTGCTCAGTTCTTACTGGATAACCTTATTACATTTATATATCTATGTTCTTATAATGAATACAATTATGTTTAAATGAAACTTTTGTTTATTTATTAGGATTTGTGATTTTGTTTCTTTCTTTGATTAAATTGTAATTGATTCTGCCTCTAACGGGCACCTTTAATTGGTAAATAAAAATCTGTTCTGTTTTGTTCTGTTACACACTGGAATTAACTGGCTTTCGAGAAAAATTGTAATTGTCCTCTTACTAGTTAAGATTCCCGTAGCAAAACTCTACACGTAATAAAATAAAGACATAGTATAAAGTATGGACGTGTTATCTTTGAAAACATTTTCTATGGAATTCTCGCAATACGAAGGTACAATATAGCATAAAAAAAACATGCAAGCAAAAAACCTTAAGCTGGGGGAGGGGTGTGGGTGCCCGTACCATAGTATTTGGACAGAAGGCGGGACTTTACCTGACTCAACTGCAGACGACATTCCCCGAAAGATTTCTACTATAGTAAGTGTTGACGTAGGTTGTATAGTGTTTTTTGCGTTACAAATGAAAACTGCTTACCGCGTATGGTTCAGCTTATGCTCCTTTTTTAGATCAAGAAGGGACCTTTTTGAAATCAATAATTATTTCCCCGAGATATTCAGCGTTTTGAAATAAAGCGGTTTTTTATTTTTGAACGGGCGATTTTTCATACTAAAATTTGACCTTAATTAGAACGGAACTGTACTTTAGGAACAATCGATTGTTGTCTACTCGAAATCCTTCGGGTGATGTCGTCTGCAGTTTAGGCGGGAAAAGTCTCGCGGTTTGTCCGAATACCATTGAACGTCACGAAAGCAGACGAACATTTGTAAACATCGTAAGGTCCCTTAAGAAACAAAAATGGCTGACTTATTATGTGAAATTTCCGTAGCAAAAGTCAAGGACGATTTGTAACAACTTAAATACAGAGGCATACTATAAAACATGGAAAGGTTGTTGTATCTACGTTTTTTCTACTGAATTTTCGTAATAACAAGGTAAAATATAAAATAATGAAAAAATGCTAGCAAACAATTTTTTCCAAGGGGGGTTGGCATTTAGTATAGACAACAATGGAATGTAACCTGGTCTCCTGGTGCAATATTTTTAATTGACGCAAGCTTCACTTCATATATAACCAGGAATAAAAAGCGAATAAATGAGTTTACAGTGTGTATTCACTCGTTTGGTAACTAGTCTGAAATGTCTCATTGTGA
The DNA here is from genome assembly GCA_944474755.1 of Limnoperna fortunei. NCBI lineage: Eukaryota > Metazoa > Mollusca > Bivalvia > Mytilida > Modiolidae > Limnoperna > Limnoperna fortunei. Next base: position 38,100,799 of record OX104121.1, on the reverse strand, counting down.
AATATTGACATCAGAAAAATAAAATTTTTTTCTTTATTATATAAGAACAAGGCATGAATCTTATCCAAGTTCTAAAAATAGCTCAAGTTTTGTTTACTGGAATCCCCACGTTTTATTTAAAAAAAGATATGGATTAAACCCACATCCAGAGATGTTCGATTTATATGTTATAGGTGTATCCCATTTGGTTTAATAGTTTTTTTTCAATTTGTTTTATTTAAAATTTCATCATATGCTGTAAAGGGTTGCAAATATAGACGATTGTGAAAGGCAAGAAATAATCATCTTGATTATAATATCCCAACTTTGAGAAAAGTACTGTAATAAAAAAAGCAAAGTTTTGGAAGGACAAATATATGTTTACCAATAAAAGTACATTGACCATAGTCAAGTGGTTCTGTGGGGGAAAATGTGAATGTAAGATCGGCAGTTATCGCGTCCTCGGAAAACATATACCGACAAGTTACAATTTTTATTGATTTAATTTTACTGTAATTAAAATTGTTTCAAAAGATTTGCAATTAAATGTATTTAAAAACTTTATAAAATTTTCAGAATTTAAAATATAAAAAAAAAACAATTAGAAGAAGAGTCTTATTTAGCAAAACAATTGATGAGATTATTAACTTCTACAATTATTTTCAACAATATAAACTGTTGATGACTGAATTTTTTTTCTGTTGTATTATTATATATATAACTTGCTTTGTTAAAATATCTTAACATCACAAATTTTAAATCTTGAATTAAATAAAAATCTATATCTTTTGTTCTTTTTTATTATTGAGAAATTTCTTTTCCCTACTAATTTCTACCACATTTTTCACTGATTCAGACATCAATTTTTATGCCCCCGCGACAACATGTCCGTCCGTAAAAATTTCCGTCAAGCTTTTCTCAGAAACCGTACATGAGAACAATATGAAATTTGGCAGGGTGGTTCAGTATCACAAGTTGTACGTCCTAAGCGACTTTCAGACCTGTCGGACAACTACTTCCTGTTGCGACTGGGCCGATATGAAAATGTGTTAACATGAGTATGAAAATTTCCGTCAAGCTTTTCCCAGAAACCGTACACAAGAACAATTTGAAATTTGGCAGGGTGGTTCAGTATCACAAGTGGTACGTCCTAAGCGACTTTCAGACCTGTCGGACAACTACTTCCTGTTTTCGACTGGGCCGATTTGAAAAATGTGTTAACACGAGTATGAAAATTTCCGTCAAGCTTTATTCAGAAACCGTACATTAGAACAATTTGAAATTAAGCAGGGTGGTTAAGTATCACAAGTTATACGTCCTAAGCGACTTTCAGACTTGTTGGACAACTACTTTCTGTTTGGGACTTCCTTTAGCGGGGGCATCTGTGTCCCATGGACACATTCTTCAATTTTTTTAAATGGCATACCTGTTTGAAAATCTAATTTTTGTATATATAGTTTCTTCTCACACAGCCAATAATACAATTGGTACAGAGAAAGTAACAAATGAACAAACAAAACAACAGGCTATATACAGTATATATCAAAATCATAATCTAATTTAGCCATTTTAGCGGCTTATTATGCGAGTCTGATTGGTCTTTCATTTTTACCTTTCATCAAAGTTCAGTGTCAGGTAATAAATAATCAATTAGCAAATAAACAAGGCACATCTAATATACAATTACATCACAGAAATGTATCTGCCCCCTCCCTAAAACCACCACTACCACAAACGAATCTTTCACGAGAGTTTTGGGATTTCGAAACTGTCAATAAACAAAACCCAGGGAAATTAAATTAAATGTTCAAGATGACTAATTTTCTGCGTAAAAGTTCCATTTCCTACCTTATAAATTATGAAATAATCCAGAAATAAGTTTTCTGGATGAGTGGTCACAAGCGCGTTAAACAAAATCTAAAAATGCACCTTTATTGTCAAATTATCTAAGTAACTAATGAAAGAAACCGAAATATTTACACTTTAAATAAGAATGCAAAAAAAATTTCGAAGTTTGACATATAAATCACGAAATAATCCAAGAAATACAATTGAAGGATGAAATACACTACGTAATATAACATAACACAATTTTTAAATGTCTTTTTCTTATCAAATTGAATAACTAATTAATAAAAGAAACTCAAGTATATACATTTGATTATGTCAAGAATAGAATGGCTTTTATTGCATTAATAAAAACACTAGGCTTACCCTATAGATAGTAAAATAATCCAAAAATAAAAATTGAAGCGGATCTATTCATACTCTTACCATTAATATGCAATTATGTACATCTTTACTTCTTCTTATTAGACCAGGACAAAAAAAAACGTATTATAAAGCTTGAAGGATTTAACAAATACGAAAAACTGTAATTGAAATATTTTCTTTAATATTAAATTTGCCATTTTATCACTTACAACATGAGCTATATTGTAGAGTATGGTTTTTACCTTTTTGTTCAATTTACCCGAAAACAATTATATATCATTAAGAGATAATAAGAAGAGATCGAACATATGAAAACACACTGTTCCAAGTGTCCAGTCAGGAATGAGCTATGTCCGTTTAATATTCTCTTGATAACTACCACTTAACTTCACTATGTTACATCGTATTTCATTAAAATTTTGTATTTGTTTCTATCCAAGCGAACAACAATTTTTATCGGCCGGGACGGAAGTCACTTCAGACATTAAGGGGCAGATAATTTTGCAGAGTAAATTTAAATTCACTGTTAAAATTTGAGCATCTTACCAAGCAATTATACTCTTGTTTCAATATGTAAAATCCTGTTTACATTCTGGCATCGATTATCCATACGTTATATTGGTTTTATATGAAGACTTATTTCTCTTTTGTTTTAAATTTCGCGCCAAATTAATCGCATACGGTACTCACTAAGACTTTACATGTACAGCAGTCGTATCGGGAATCCTCTAAGTACGGGAAATTATCTCCCCTTAAATGTTTGATGTGACTTCCGTCCCGATAAAAATTGTTGTTCGCTTGGATGAAATAATGAAAAAATTTATTATTATTTTTTTTTTTTCTGAGGTCAATATTTCACAAAGAGACATGTCAGACTAACCAAACGAGTGAATACACACTGTAAACTCATTTATTGGCTTTTTATTCCATAAAAAAAAATTATTCTGACCCCAAGTGCCTGTGATATAATCATTTTCATTGGTTGATAATATGACGCCATTTAATATTACATGCACATGTCAATTTTTTTTAAGCCGGGAATATATTTTCTTTATAAAATTTAAATATAAATTACAGTATAACTTTACGAGCTCTACGATTTGTATACAATAATAAAACTAGTTCATTTGAAAAGTTACTAGAAAAATCTTAACCATCTTTAAAAATTAGACCCCTAGGAACAATATCTATTGAAACTTTCAAAATTATTATAAAGGAGAGCCCGGTATTTTTACAAGATCTCATTATTAAAAATAATTCTTATAACTTCAGATACTAGTATACAAACAGAGCAGACATTCCTCATGTAAAACCACCAGGTACGGCCTAAAATCTTTCAGATACGCAGCCCCTAAGATCTGGAATTGCCTTCCTCAAGAATTAAGAGATATTACAAATCTTAATCTTAAAATTCATATTAATAGCTTTTTAATTTGCAGATCTTAGGGACTTTGTGCCGAAGATACACTGCTAAAGATTTACATTTTAAGCCTTGCTTTTTACTTGCTTTTTATTTTAGAGTCTATTGCTTTTTACCCTACTAGTGCTTTGAACTGGTGCTATGCTCATGAACTTTTATTTATTGTTTTATTTCAATGCATGATTATTTTAAATATTTTGTTTGTAATATGCATTGCACTTGCTTATGCTTGCTGTGCTTTTAGCTCTAACATTTTGCTTTAGCTTTATGTATAAGTTTGTATGTGCCTGTCTTATATTAGATTATATAATTTCTATTTTAACATGCTTTGTATGTCTTACTATTATTATGTGTCTTGATGTGTTGTTTATTTTATTGTATTAATTGTCGGTATAAAAGTTCCTGAGAGCTTATGTTTATTGTTATGTATGTTATCCGACTTTAAATAAATATTACTTTACATTACTTTATCTGCCTTGACCTGGTAAAAGTTTACTGTGCTAGCACACTGAGAATTGATAAAGTAAAGTCAAGGCAGACATGAAACCACACGCAACAGCTCTAACTACTGACAATTCCACTAGTTTTGGGGGGTGACAGGAGCATCGTCAGATCACAGAAAATACACAGACCCAGGTGCTACATGTAGGAAGGAGATTTTCACTGGGGGTGGCAGTCTAATTAACATTTACCCATTCGTCTTTACTATTTACGCAAGCGACACAACGTAAATAGTAAACACGCATGGGCTTATCTTAAATAGACTGCTGGGGTGGGCCCTTTGTCCGAATCGAAATTGCAGTGTTATACTTTACCCTAGCCATCCAGATCAGCGTTACTAATAGAGATACTTATGTATCGAGTCTTCTATGCAGAATACACGAAATGATTAAAGTACATTTCCAATACGAATAAGGCAGTTTTTGTGACTCATACATTGTATTTCTCAATAGCATATGAAAACTATTCGAAGTGTATGGGTTTTGAACAAAATTGTGATGATGAGATTAAAGTTTAAATATTACGCATAAAACAGAGATTACTTTTAATTCATAAATTAAACAAATAAATAATTTGTAGTGAAAATATTTATGTTAACATCTAATAAGTTTGATTGACCACACAAAACAGCGTTAGGCTTATGAGCACCTGAGAAATTTTCCGTTTCCGGCTTTGCATGTGTTAATATGAAAAATCAAACATTTTTCATTGGAGTATACATTCAATAATAATATTAATTTTTCAACAAAGTATAGTTAAATTAAATTATTCTAAAGAGTGTTACATATACTGTGCAATAAAAATGTGAATAGAAGACGGGAGTTTTTTACCGCGAAGATAACGTCCTATTGTAGAGACTATTGTAGAAAAATAATGTTTATAGCGTTGTTGTTACACTACTTATTGTAGTTATTTGACTGTTGGGCATTATTAAGTTTATTGGTCTAACATTATTTGTATTAAGGTTTTGTATCAATAAAACACACATTTGGGTAGATAATAATAATAATAATAATAATAATAATAATAATAATAATAATAATAATAATAATAATAATAATATTATTATACTTTCAATTTATCCAGTAAATATCCTTCACTCTAGCATTACTGGTCATCAAAGTCCACAGACTGAACATTTGCTTCCGAATTGTGGCACTGCAGGTATGGATGTTCTACTACATGTATATTGACACAATTAAGACTTTCATATCGCTGTTCGCTTTTTAGATGTGTTTCACTACTGTTGCTCGACACAGAAAATTCTGAACAATGGTCTTCTCCGTGTAAGCTTATCGTTGTAAATCTGTTCTCTGCTGATGTACGTGGCACTAGATAAGAATCCTCAATTTCTTGCGGAAGTGTCAAATTTGAAATACTGTCACTATTGTTTGAAATTCTACAAATTTCTTTTGTTCTAGGAGATATTGTCTGTTCACTATAATTATAATTATTTTTTCTGTCGTTGTTTTCTTCGACAGATGTAGTAATCTGAGATGTTCTGGAATGAACGGCATGAGCTCCCTGACTATGTATTTGTACAGGACAATAGTATGCACTGTAAATTTCGTTGTATTGTGGTTCGGGATTCACAGATGATTCACTGTGGGTTCTTTGTTCCCTTTAAAAATGGATAATGGAAAGAGACAAAATAATTTACAATAAAACATACTACATTTTCGCAACAAGACCATTTCGTACCAAGAATTTGTCTGCTTGTACCATATGCTATTTCGACATTGACCGTTTCGTACCATATATTATATGATTTAGATGTGTTATTGATTAATTTGATTATTTCAAATAATAGTATTGAGAAGTTTGTTAATTTATGAGTTTTATTGAACATTAAAAAAATATTTATAAGAATTTTACAATATACAGAACTAGCGCTTGCTGTATCTTTGATGTTAATTGGAATGGGAGTGATAAAAGGAAAATACGGTTTGATAGTTATAGCAATGATTTTAAATAATATTTGTAGATGGTATACATCAAGATTCACTCATGCTGAATGCTAGTGATACCCATGAGTAGCAGTTATATGGACCAAGAAACAAATATGGTCCGAGCCGAAGGCTACCTATCACGACCCGAGGGCTGTCCAAAATAATGTGATATTGCCATCAGCAACATCAACTATGCTTATTGCATTTAAGAATTGTAAATACATTGAAAAATTTGTGCATGTAATTTTATTTCTGTTTTTCTTCTTTGATAAAAGTTATGTTTTCTTCATCTAGTATTTGTGTTGTTTTCTACTAGCCATTCTATTAAAAAAGAAAAGGGAAGGGGAATAACTCTAAAATTTACTCCATAGCTAGCGGTCCGATTTTCTTATATGGAAGAAACGCAACATACAAAAATGGGAATTTTACTTCATATATTATTTTAACAATTTATCATATAAATAATTGATACAGAAATGTAAAAATTGGCACACTTCTTGTTCATGAGTTCTTTTACCATGGAACATAATATTTTGTCGCATATTGTCCATAAATCACGCAAAAATGTCAGTATCTGTTGTGCCCACCATTTGCTTGTAACACAGCTCTTACTCTTCCTTGGCATGGTTTCCATTAAACGTTGAGTACGAACACGCGGTATCATTTGCCACTCATACTTAAGTGCCTGTTCTAATTGTTGCAGATATTGCGGCGGTGGTTGTTGTTTGCGCACGCGCCGATCAAGTTCATCCCATTGATGTTCAATTGGTAAAGATCCATAGATCGTTATGGCCAACGGATCACACTGACATTCTTCTAGAAAATCTACTGTTAAACGTGCCATATGTGGTCGGGCATTGTCGTGTTGAAAAATTTCACTTTGAATGTCAATTACGGGCAATAAATGCGGCCGTATAATTTCGTCTCCAGACCTAACAGCGTTAAGATTGCCTTGGATATGTATCAGATGTGTCTTCCTGGCGTAAGAGATAGCGGACCACATCATAACACTGCCTTCACCAAAATTGTCTCTTTGTACAACACAGTTTTGCGCAAAACGTTTATTTCGGCGCCTGTTCACTCGTATGCGACCATCTCGCTTTTCAAGCTGAAAACATGACTCGTCGCGGAACCACACTCTTCTCCAGTTCTTTAAATTCCATACACAAACGGTAGTACACTATCTAACCCTTGCTCGGCTGTGTTGGCGTCTCAGTGTTGCTCCGACGTAAGGTCCTCTTGCCCGCTATCCATATGAGCGTAACCGAATATGTACTGTCTGTGGTGATATACGGTGCAACCCAGGGAAGTTTACAGCTGTTTCTGTTGCAGCAATAGTCCTGATTCGTAGATGGAATAATCTAATGTAACGATCCTGCACCCGAGTTGTAATTGGATCCATACTTACAAATATATAATAATGTAAAATACCCACATACACAAAAATAATCCATACACATTCATAAACCAATATAATCTTGAAATAAACGGACCATTATACAGCAAAAATTACATATAGTACAAAACGGCTGTGTTAAACTCTACAAGATGAATTGAAATTCAAAAAATTATATACATTGTTCAAAATTTTTAACGTATGAATTTTCGCAAAAATACACCATGGATAATTCACATATGGAACGACACGAACATGATACGAAACGGACATTGTATGAAATAGCGTTTTGTAATGGTACAATATTGCAGGTAGAAAATGACACAAACTACGAAAGGTTAGTAAATATAGATGACATTGCTACCTGGACGTAAAATCGTAAAAAGCTTACAATTTCAAGAATTTGGACAAGTATAGCATATTTAGTAATAACAATATACTTGTAAACTAAAATATAAACGTTTTGTTATTAATATCATACGCTGGTATACACATGTTGTTTTTATTCAAGCATGTTAGAGTAAAACTTTCGAAACGGAAATACCCTATTCGAAAGACATTAGAGTTGTAAGCGATAAATCCTAAATTTTATAAGTTGTATTGGTCTATACACTAACCTAATTTGATAAAATTACATTACTTAAAAGAGAATCGACATGTTTTACCTGCTTTCGTTTCTATGGAAACACATTTCTTTCTTCATACCTTTTAAAAATAGTATAAAATTTATACTAGGTCGAAAACATACATTTTTACGATATATATTTATAGCCAACCGCAGTCATATCCAAAGATGAACAATTAACTTTGCCAGCTATAAATGAGGGGGCAAGATCTTTTTTGTTTTCAGATTGATTACAGGTTAAAAAATCTTCGACTGACCTCCTAATACCTATTTCTAAATGAGATGTTTTTTTGCGAGTAGATGTTTTAGGAACACACAATATTTTTAACAAATTATGTCAGTATAGAATTCGTTCAAATTATTTTATGGATCACCTTCCGTCATTTACTGAATGAAACAAGATAATTGCATGTCATATTCCTAAGTATTTGCGTAATCTGTCAGAATATGATAACAAAATGAAATTGTAAAATACTAATGAATAAAGAAATCAAGTGTTTTGTAAGTTTTTTTTTCCATTTTACGGGCACTTTTAGGGGATTAGATAATGTCTTATTTATGACTAAGATAGGTTCGCCTGCATAACATTTTGTCATGTACGTTGCTACAATAATGTAGTTCCTTTTTTGTTATGGACGGAGCTACAAAGAGGTCCCATTACTCGTAATGGAACAAAAACACGCTTGGCATTTATACATATTTTCCGCTATTAAACTGCAGGCTATTTTTGTTTAATTTATGTTTTTCCTTTCTACGCCGTTCAGCTGACATTTCTACAATGTCTGATTAATTAATTTTAACACATTTTCGTAATTATGCAATTGTTGACAAAATTGAAATCGTGGAGTGTAAACTTGTAGCATCGTTTCGGTAAAAATTTGATCCCAGCTATTGCAATAAATCCGGAAAAAACTTATCCGGATGATCATTTTACCAAATTCCGGAATTCAAATTATGACAACAATGCCATGATTACGAATAAAGTGTAAATCTAACGAATTAGGTGTTGTAGAAATATCAGTTAAATATCAGTTAATCATTATCGATACGTGATGATAGTTATTGCCGTTTTTAATAACCCGCTGTGCATTGTGTATTAATGACATTCGTGTCTCTTTTTAATTACGTTTACTACATGAAACGCATTGAGAAACCCGAAAACTGATAAACATAGCATTTTCCACGTGCATCTTCAAAGACGAAAAAAGAAATTTCGTCAATACAGATCGTTTCCCGTTAGTTTTGCAATGTCTAAAGCTTTAATAACGTAAAGAAGATGAATATTATGTTTGAATTTTGTATAAATTTATAGACCGAAGTTAGAATTTTTTATTTGCTACATTACGAGCAATAGGACTGATTTCTGCCGTTAATCTGACAAATCACAAAACTAACTTCGGATTAGGGACCGACCATGTAACTTGCAAGGGGGCCTTGGTTTTTTCCTAAAAAAATATTTTGAAAATGATTTTTGATGAAAAAATATTTTGGAAGCAGAAGGTAAGAAAAAAAATATTCTGAAGAAGGATTTCTGCTATATAAAATAATGCTAATAATGAAAAATAATATTCTGTCGCGACGCCTTCAAAAAAAAAATTTCTGACCAAAACAAAAAACCAAGGCCCTCCCCTGTCCCTTATAACGGCAGTAAAATTTGGCCTCGTCTAGTGCCCGCGCACGCAACCACTGCATTACGTTGTTCTCGACGTCGAGATGCAACATATTATTTCTTATCGTCCATGGACACACCAGCATATCAACAATATCTCTTGCCGCCGCTGTGGCAGTGTGAAATCGAATGTACAGAATGTGGACAAAAGTATTCGCACGATAATGGCGGACACAATCGCTCATCGTAGAATGGGTAAATTTCTTTCCGGTCTTTTAATGTTGCAGCAAGCTTTCAGTTAAGGGTACAAATTACGACAATTAATAAAAATAGTGATTTTTTTTAGATGGATCGGAAATCGTCAGAGTTGAGTACTGGCTGCAAAGAAAACATCGTTACGAAAGGGTATAAGTTATGGAAAAATCGGCAGCATGTTAAATATACCCAAGTCAACAGTGTTTAGCGTTTGGAAAAAATTTAAACAGGAAGGGAAAGTAGAAAATAACCACTGAAGTGGACGGAAAACTTGATTGATGAAAGGAGTAAAAGGAAGCTCGTGCGGCTGGTGCGAGTTGATCGTAAGTTGGTTTTATCTGATGTGACAGCAAATTTTAAAAAGAGAGTGCTTCAGTCCAAGAAAAAGTTTCGCGGTTGCAAAAATATGGATCTATTAAAGGAATCGATGTCATGATCTTAAAGAATAAATGTCCGTGAGTACGTAGAACACCTACAATCATGTTGTCGGCGCAAATTCTCAAAGCGAACTCGAACAACAAAGGTAAGGGGGTAGGAATTGTTTACTTTTGCTTTATACTCCTTCGCTCACTTCGTTCGCGACAATACTTTTTTCGTTTTCTGGCAATATTTCGACCCAATTGATATGGGGTCAAATTCCTGTGCCTGAATGCATATCTCCTGGTGTAAATACAAAACTCAGTGTCATGATTTGCGGTTGCATAACGTTTAATGGCGTCGGTACAATTTGCAGAATAAAGGAAATATAAATTCTGAAAAATACATAGAAGTTCTGGAAAATAATTTATGGCCAGTTGTTGTAAGACATTTTCCTAATTGAGATTATTTGTTTATGGACGATAATGCTCATGTTCATCGATCTAGGGTAACTAAAACCTACAAGGATGACAACCAGATACGGTCTTTGTATTGGCCAGATCAATCCCCGGACTTAAATCCCATTGAAAACTTGGGGCTAACCATTAAAAGGAAACTACAACCACAAACATAAATGATAAATACCATTGATGAACTGTATGACACCGCTTTTGATTTTTGGACAGAATTTAGCGTAGAATCGATGCAAACTTTATACAGATCGATACCTGACAGGGTCAATCTAGTTCAGAGGGCAAGAGGTTACATCACAAAATATTAAGGTAGGAGCATTTTTGTTCATAAAATCTGTAAACATTGCATTTTAATAGTTTTGCCATCACTTCGTTCCGCTCACGTGTATTTGTCATATTTGAGACGAAATCACGGCATTTAAGTGACGTCTACCGGTGTCGACTAAAAAATCAGCCGTTATTATCGTGCGGTATTTTGTCCACAGTCTGTAGAAATTGATAAGACATATTCAGGGATCTTGATGTATGTAACACGAAAGCTTCCTGAGAAGATTATCTACTCACTACAGCACTGCGATGGCATTCTAAGACCTTTTCTTGACATTAACATGCTGTGACGCAACGAATATTTTCGCGGAATTTTAGTCTCGACTTTCTACGTAGGCTGCATTACCATTCCGAAGAAATCGATTTTCACAGGTGGCGCCGCTGTACCTGCTTTCGTTCTTTAAACTCGATGTAAACAAAGTTTGAATTTCTTAAGTGACCATCAAAACTTAACTTTTGTTTTGTTTCTTTTCTATTTCTTTAAAGCTTGTCTTGCATATATTTGCGTTTTACTTAATTTACCTTTTATGATACACCTGCACACAAAACCACCAAGAAGACTTCCACATACAATTAACAGCAGCAAATTAACTGTATATGATCTAACCTCTAGCACTTCTTTTTCTGAAACAAAATTTGCCTTAAATAAACGTGTTTCTATCCAATTTTTAAGTAAGAAAAAAAATAAGAAATACCGAATTCTTATGTGCGACAAGAAAATCTCAAGCCCAAGTGCAAAGATATCTTGTCCATCTCGAGCGGCTGCCGAGATATTGGACAAACAGATATCCATGTATCTTTTACCCGTGGGTTTGAGAATTGATTGAATAAGCTTTCTACCATCCGCGCAAACGAACGCGGACTCAGAGCCCCTGCCTTGGGAGGATGCTTTGTTGATAAAAGTTAATATACATGTCCTATTAGACTAATTCATTGGTGACACGAACATATACTGATTTTACCACGGGGTTAAATATTTGACATATACAGTTTCGACCTTCCCTCCCGATAAATTAGTATATATTCATGCCACAAAAAATTATTTCCTATATATCACCTTGAGTTATGTAAATTCAACGTCATAACAAACAAGCCGATGGCGAGCTATTAAAGAGAGTTGATATCAGTATGAAATGGTTATTTTGTTTGTCTATCAGTCAAGAAACGAAAGCTGAAATAATATGGACATGTCTCACGATCGTCAGGACTTGCCAAGAAATTCATGCAATGTACTATATAAGGGGAGTAGAGGCAGACAGAAAAAGACATGGAAGAACATCGAAAGATCGACGGACTGACGGCGCGACGTATGAATGGATGGATGGATAAGGTCTGCAAAAACTGTGAATAGAAATTAATACAATCTTTAAACTTACCATAGACATTAATCCATATGTAACTGTGAATTTTGCCAATAGGACTGGATACCTCGCAGCTATAATTTCCAGACTGTCGTCGTTGTATGGAAGGGAAATGTATGGAGTTATATTCAAACAGATATCCACTACCAAGCAAAACACTATTGCCAAATTTCCAGGATATTTTTGTGGGTACGGATATGTTTTCATAATGACAGATAAGTGTAAGCCCATCACCTTCTGTTATGGCTGCAGATGGCAATGCTTCAATGTAGACATTGACTGAAACACCAATTTAAGATCAACTTTTACACTATTCAACATACATGCGCCGCCCTAAACAAGTTGAAATAGGTGAAATTTCGATTGAAACTTTGTTTAGTGGTTTCTTATGACATTGCAAAGTTTTCAAAGAATTTGTGAAGTCTTCCACATGTTATCATGCGGAAACCACAAATTTACCTGTTTTCAGTAATATAACGGTTCATAACTTTAGAAGTGATCCTTGTTTTTTTAAATGAAATCAAATTCGATCTCGATCTCCAAAATCATCTCTAAATTTTAACTAATTTGCTCAGGACTATCTAAAGATTCGAACAACCACGCATTTTGCTGATGAGACATATTTGCTACATTTTGTTAGTCAACAAATTTGACAGCTCATCATAAACTAGGCCTAAAGACCTAGTTCTGCACTGAGACATCTTGACAAATGATCTTAAAAAATATAGGGTTTCACGATTGATCATCTTGAGATTAGTAATAATTCAGATGTCATTAGACAACGACATATCTTTGTCCCAAGTCGTGTCACCGAAGATGTCGCAAGCTAGGACAATTCCTTATTTTTATCCTTAGTTTAGGACAACGTAATAGGTCTACTAAATGGTCTAGGTACGGTCGGGGTCTCGGTGGCAGAGTCGTTAAGGCAGTTCGTCTACTATTGATCACGTGGTCTGTCAACACTGAGATTGCGGGTTCGATTCTCACTGTAGGCAAGGTGACTCAACTCCAATCTAAATTGACAAGGATTGCCAGTTTTCCTACAGCAGGTCGAGGGTTCTCTCTGGCTACTCCGGCTTCCTCCCCAATAAACACTGGACCAGCACGATATAACGGAATAATTGCTGAAAATGGCATTAAAACACCATTCAAACAAACAAAAATCTTAATGAGGTCCTAATTTTAATTTGTTTTAATTTTTACATTTTTTAAGTTTTAATTTTTAATATTACATAATAAAGTTAGCTAAAAAGCACCCACGTTTGCTTTTTAACATTTTCTAACAAAATTTGAAGCTACGTTTTTGCACAATTTGGACTCCTTTTCTTACCATTACAATAAATTGTGTCACAAGGTAAATATTAGCTTTATTTATATACAAATAGTGATGTTACAGACGAAATCAACATTTGAACCAAAACAAAGATAGTCATTGCAGTAAAACTGGTTTTATTCAATTATAAACTAGTGCCAATTTATATCCTCCTAGTGGGCCTCTGTGGCTTAATGGTTAAGGTAGTTTGTCTACTATTGATCACGTGGTCTGTCAACACTGAGATTGTGGGTTCGAGCCTCACAACGGGCAGGGTACGTTCAACTCCATCTCAATTGACAAGGACTGCCAGTTTTCCTACCGAAGGTTGGGGGTTTTTCCGGGTACTCCGGCTTCCTCCCTCAATAAAAACTGGACGCCATATATAGCTGAAAAACTGCTGAAAGTGGCGTTAAACAACATTCAAACAAACAAATTATATCCTCACATTGAAATGCACATAAAAGAGAAATTTTTAAGTTTTAAGTGTTAAGACTTTTTAAGTTATAAATATTTATTTAAAATACATATAATTATATTGATTTATTGATACATGTTTATAAAATGTATATTTTCTTGTTTTAAGTGCAGTCCACTTCGAAATTAGGTGACATTATAAAGTTCATAATCACACATGTATAAATATTCTCACTCAAAAAAGAAACGTAAAATACAAAAAGTAGGAATTTTACTTTATATATTTTTTTAACAATTTATCATATAAATAATTGATACAGAAATTTAAAACTGGCACACTTCTTGTTCATGAGTTCTTTTACCATGGAATATAACATTTTGTCGCATAGTGTCAATAAATCACGCAAAAAATTCCCACCATTTGCTTGTAACACAGCCATTACTCTTCTTGGCGTGGATTCAATTAAACGTTGAGTACGAACATGCAGTATCCTTTTCCACGCATGCCTGCTCTAATTGTTGCAGATTTTGCGGTGTTGGTTGTTGTTGGCGCACGTGTCGATCCAGTTTATCCCACAGATGTGCAATTGGGGTAAGATCCGGAGATCGTGATGACCAACGGATCACATTGACATTCTGTTGCTCTAAAATATCTACTGTTACACGTGTTGCATGTGGTCGGGCATTGTCGTGTTGAAAAATTTCTCTTTGAATGTCAATTACGGGCAATAAATGCGGCCGTATATTTTTGTCTCTATACCTAACACCGTTTAGATTGCCTTGGATATGTATCAGCTGTGTGTTCCTGGCGTAAGAGATAGCGGCGCAAATGAACACTTCCTCCGCCATAATTGTCTATTTCTACAACGAAGTTTTGCGCATAACGTTCATTTAGGCGCCTGTACACTCGTATGCAACCATCTCGCTTTTCAAGATGAAAACGTGACTCATCGCTGAACCACACTCTTCTCCAGTTCTGTACATTCCATACACGAACGGTAGTACAAAATCTAACCCTTGGTCGGCAGTGTTGCTTCTCAGTGTTGCTCCAACGTAAGATCTTTTTGCCCGCAATCCAAGAGAGCGTAGCCGATTGCGTACTGTCGGTTGTGATATACGGCGCAAATCAGGGACGTTTACAGCTGTTTCTGTTGCAGCAATAGTCCTGTTCCGTAGTTGGAATAATCTAATGTAACGATCCTGCGCCCGAGTTGTAACACGCAGTTTTTCTGTCGTAGTACCAAGCTGCTGGTGGCGTCTCCGATGGCGTGAAATTGTGCTACGACGAACATTGTACGTTTTCGCAACTGCATTCTGTGATTTCTCGGCCTCGATTCGACCGATAGCGATATTCCGGGTACCAGCATCTAACCTTGGCATAGCGTCCCCTCATCAGAATTTATTAATGCAGTCAAGAAAAGAAATAGCGATTGTCTGAGTTAAAAAAAAAAATACCCATGATTTGCACGTGAAAGTCGACCCTGTTTTTAATAATGTGTAATTCATAGTGTGTTTCAGATTTCGACTACAGTCGTTCACGGGTGGATGAACTTAAATGCTTTCACCTGGAAACTTTTAATTGGTGTAATTATGATGTTGTTTATTTATATTTGAATATCTATAGGTTATTTGTCGACAAAAAAAATTATTAGAAAAAAATTTTCGTTTCTTTTTTGAGTAAGTATATAATACTTAAGACAGAGTTGAGACATCTTTGCTAGGATAGTCTTAGGATATCTTTGGTGTGAGGTCTAAGATATGTCCTAAGACTTTCATTAGTCAAAGACATATCGTAAAACAGGGCCCCTGGTTTTAACATTTTTATAGCGCATTTTGTCCAATATTTTAAGTGTGGTCTCTTAGAACAGTTAGATTCTGAAAATGAAGGTATGGGATGCTGCATTGTTTCAGTGCGGAAAGAAGTTATTAGCATGTAGTTTAGGAACAAATGAACAAAAATGTAATTTATTTTTTATGAAAATGTGTGAAATGATATTCAAAGAGGTCATTATGGCTCGTTTACGGGAGCTTATTTTTGGGCAATCTATCGCAGCGACCAATAACAAAAAGGGGGGAGCAAGTGAAAGATTTAATTTTAGTTAGATTGATTTTTGGGTCACTATTTTTTAAAAAAATAAGTACTGCGTTTGAACGTAATATATTGCAATTAAACGCAATATGATTAAACGCAAAACTTATTTCGCTTAAACGCAATACTTTTCTATAAACGTAAAGCATATTGCGTTTAAAGGCAACCTCTGCGATTAACGAAATACTTATTGCGATTAAACGCTATATATATTGCGAATGCAAGCCAAACCTTATTGCGCATAAACGCAAAAACGCATAGCCCTAAAACGTAATAGTATTTCGAATAAACAAATATCATTGCGAAAAAAGGCAAAAGTATGGAAGTGTAATATGATAAAAGGAAGGGGGTTCAAGGGTTGTTACAAAGGATGAGAGTCAAAGACACGCAATCTGGAGTAAACACCATGTACTGTATCACATATTCAAAACGATTGTATTTAGTACTAAATATATAATGAGTGTTACACATTAAAATCTATATCACAAAGCAGTTTCAACCCAAAAACTCCATATCACCTCAAGAGTGGCAGAACGAGTGATATAGTTCGTTTGTTTGTTTGTTTGTTTGTTTGAATGGTGTTGACGCCACCTTCAGCAATTTTTCAGCAATATCACGGCGTCCAGTTCCCGTAGAAAACCCTCGACCTGCGGTAGGATATAATTCGAAGGTTGATACTGCTTGTGAACTAGACATCATATTTTCATTATATCATATTTCAACTTACAATTTTGAGATAGATGTATGCAATACAGAGTAAAACGAGATATAGAGCAATAACTATCGCGTTAAACACCTAACTTATGGTTCAATTATTCAATTCACATCGCATATCTTTGAAGAGTATTGCGCTGTTTAGCTGTTTTCGCAATAAAAACAATTTTTACAAAAGAGTAGCCGGAATAAGCTTTCTCACACTATGTCTATCATAACCTTATCAATAGTTAATATTTAAATAATACCTGTATTTCATCAGATAACTGTTATTGTATATTATACAATTATAGCATGGGGATGTGGTCGATCCTTGATTTTATCGCAGTTCAAGAAAGTGACAACGTCAATATTCTTATTCTTGGTTGGTAGGTTAAAAAATCATTCATCGACTTAATCACCATGCTGCAATTGTTTTTTTTTTTTAAATTTTTTTAACTTTCACATTTTCAAAAGTTTAAAATTTCGACTGTTCTAAGTCAGCGGAGTAATTTTGGATGTTAAGGATGTTCTGAAAAACTTGATACTGAGTAATAAGGACATGGACGACATCAGAGAGAATCTAACAGAATATATATACTGAAGGTTTAAAATAATATTGTACAATGGTAGTGATAATTTATTGTGTGGTACATAATAATCCAACCACAGACGGCTAAAACCAGGGAAATAAATAAAATAAATTATAGCAACTTTATTTTACAAGATTCATCCATTCGTAAGGTACACACTTAAACTTACTGTAATGTTTCGTGTAGACTGTGGGACTCCGTACTTCGAAAATATTTGTCACATCAGTTGTATGTTGGATGAATGCGTCCATGTTCCCTTATTTAAGAAAATAATACATACATGATTGTCATTCAAATTAATAAACCCTTACATATTTTATATGAAAATATATTATGAATAAAGCTTAGCAATTGAGCAATTGAATTTACTAGTTATTAGATCAAGTGTATGCAAGTCGTTTCTAATGATTTATTTAAATGTGACACATAAAGATCAAAACAAAACGATTCGTCGATTACAAATCATCGACCGACGAACTTCAGATTTGTCTCTCAGGAAAAAGGTGGAAAGTCACTTATTCAAGAAAAGATTATGGTAAAAGACTTAGCAAATCATTATCTAATGAATGTGGAATTTCTTTTCTGCAGAAAAACTGTTGGAGAGAAAAGGCTATTCAATATGTTTATATTTACTAAATATACATGATAATCATTTTCATTGCTTTATTGGCTCATTTGGTATTTTATCATTTTAAAAATGTAAAATTTTTGCAGTGTTTAAAAGTTCCGCATCAAAATCTGTCAAAATTTGTTTCCTGACAACTTCCGCAACTTATGCGCTATAAAACAATTTGTCGCTTGTACCTGTCAAGATTCCAAAATAAATTATAATTTATCAATATGTTCATTATGTTATATTTCGATTTCTGGTGTTTAAATATGAACTAATAGGACTTCTAATATATAGTGCCTAAACGCTGAGAGTCCACAAATGTTGTAAAATCAGCAAATATATTGTATTTACCAATCTTACCAATTATACCAAAAAGCATTTTACAAAGTGGTAAAATAGGTACATGTCTAAATTTTTGACAAGAAACACCGTCATTTGTATCGTTGCATAATCTTCTAGACTTGTATATATATATATATATATATATATATATATAGCGTTGAGGCACTATATATACTTCTACAAATTAAGCCCAACACTGTTTGAATTACATTTTTAACACTGTCAAATTTTTGTTTACCCTCAGCGGGATTCGAACTCACACCGTTGTGACACTGTGGCACCAAATCGCCTGCACTATGTCCAGCGGTCTAGACCCCTCGGCCAAATCCGCTATATAAAAAATATAGCTTCATTAACCGGGGTGAATCATAGACATAGACATAGTACATGTGTACTAGCGTGTGACGATGGAATTTTCATAACCAATACGTATTAATCTGACAGTAATCTAATTCATCATTTTTGTATATATTATATAGGATGACAAAGTTACTCGTCATACAGTCACAGTAAGTAAATTATATACAAACGTCTAAGTATTGTGACAACCATATAATATATCTATCCAGCGGATTTCTGAAACATCAGAAATACAGGGTTAATATCAAATATTTATATATACGTCTACAAATTAAGCCATTATAATTATAATTATATATATATATATAATTATATAATTATAATTAAGGGCTGTATATACGTCTACAAATTAAGCCATTATAATTATAATTATATATATATATATATATATATATATATAATTATATAATTATAATTAAGGGCTTAATTTGTAGACGTATATATAAATATTTGATATTAACCCTGTATTTCTGATGTTTCAGAAATCCGCTGGATAGATATATTATATGGTTGTCACAATACTTAGACGTTTGTATATAATTTACTTACTGTGACTGTATGACGAGTAACTTTGTCATCCTATATAATATATACAAAAATGCTGAATTAGATTACTGTCAGATTAATACGTATTGGTTACGAAAATTCCATCGTCACACGCTAGTACACATGTACTATGTCTATGTCTATGATTCACCCCGGTTAATGAAGCTATATTTTTATATAGCGGATTTAGCCGAGGGGTCTAGACCGCTGGACATAGTGCAGGCGAATTGGTGCCACAGTGTCACAACGGTGTGAGTTCGAATCCCGCTGAGGGAAAGCAAAAAATTGACAGTGTTTAAAATCTAATTCAAACAGTTTTGGGCTTAATTTGTAGACGTATATATAAATATTGGATATTAACCCTGTATTTCTGATGTTTCAGAAATCCACTGGATAGATATATTATATGGTTGTCACAATACTTAGACGTTTGTATATATATATATATATATATATGTGTGTGTGTGTGTGTGTGTGTGTGCTATTAGATTAAAAATAAAATAATTAGCATAGATGGCCAACCGGTGGTAAAGTCATATATTAGTGCACCCAATGAATTAATTCTTTAAAATAGGGCGAATAAAGTATACATGATAACACATAATATACTTGCATTAAAGCCAAAATTTTAAGATTGGAGAAATGCATTGCATTGATTTTAATTATGAATGGATTAACATGTTATTATTTTTAGTGTTTTAATACAACGAAATTTGGTTAGTTATTGATACTCCAAAATAATTGCCTGCCATTTACAAATTTGTTAACGTTTTTTTGAAGAAAATGATTTGAGGTAAACTTGGTTGAAGTATGAAGAAATTCTTATTTAGCAATTGTTTGTACTAGTATAAATTGTGATATATTTACAGTGTGGAAAAATGGCGGAAACTTAATTGTTAAAGCCACAATAACACGTACGCGGAAATTTTCGTACCAGCAATTTAAAGTGGTACATTCGAAACCATATCGGCCGTTCCGCGTGCTACGCCTATGAATTGTAAATGCGATATGCCTTGTTTATTTGTTCATTTCTTATGTATTACCTCGTATTAACCTGTGATGACAACTAAAACTAAAGACAAATAAAATAACGGCATAATAAGCCGAGAAAATGAAAATTTATACTATTTTAATACAAATTAAAAGACCTACTGTTATAAATAAATATGTATAAATCCGTAAAAAATGCAGTAGGAAATAAGAAGAACAAAAATTTCTTCGTATTGAAAGAAGGTTACAATAGATATGTATTTTTATTCACTTGAAAATTTTAACATTTTGATGTAAAGAACTTGTGAAAAACAATGCTAGTATTATTCAGATGCTTATAGAATAAGATTAAACATATCAGGTCTTCTTTGATTCACACGTGATTTAAGATAGCGGTGTTGAGAACCTGTTTTTCACGATATGTTTTTTTAACCCGGAGAAGAATCTCCTGGGTGGTGACGGCCTACCCTGTCTATATAGCTTCTAGGGATTTCCGACTCGGTGAGAGCGTAATACGAAGCATATATATGTTGTTCTAATATCAGTGACAATATCAATTGTATTTTCCTCAGTATTTTTGGGAATATGCCAACTCTAATAAAGTTCGCGTCTTCTATATTGTTCAACAGAGATCGATAGGATCTATATAGCTTATCAGTAATATCGAGGTGTAATCTAATATCATCCTCCCAAGTCAAGGGTTCTGAGTCCGCGTTCGATGGTGGAGCGAACGCGGACGCAGAACCCCCGACTTGTAAGGGTGATCTAATATGTGTAAGGCTATGAATTTAATAAATTAATTAAATATTTACAAACTTATCAAAGAGATCATGTAATTATTTCACTAACCTTGAATTTGTAATTCGAAATACGTTACATCTGCTCCAGTACTACACTTATACAACCCTTCGTCCTCTTTGGAAACATTTTTAATTATTAAATTGAAATATCTGTTGTTAATATCTACAGAAAGTCTCTCATAGCTTTTAAGAGACGGGTTAATTTTATTTCCAGATGTGTATGTAGTGAGGTTTGCTGGACCTTGCCAAAACGTTACGCCCGTTGTTTGCATACAGTCCAAAACAACAGTTTCGCCATCTATCGCAGCTTTAATAATAGGAGAAAATACTCTTCCTATAAAATACCGATAGAGAAAAAACATAAGTTGAAGTAATCAATTTCATTCATGAAAGGTAAAAAACTTTTTTCCAATCTTCAGTACATAACGATTGAATTAAGATGGAGTCTAGCCCAGAACCTTGTTATGCCCAATTAAATCTTTCATTACACCCCCCCCCCCCCCATGTAATTCTGGGTTTGTGTCTATAACATTTCCCTGATTCTTTGCATATTTTATATTTATTTATGTTGACATACTTCTTTTGTTTTAAGATTTGTATAGTCTGGCATTTCACAAATATTATACAATTGCTGACTTTTATACAAGTCGGTATCCGGATTTCTCAAACATAAAAAATGTAATATTTACCGAGCCGCTAAGCAAAGTGAATATGCTTTTTAGAGGGTTGAGAAATACTGATAGCAAAGTCAGTAACTGTTTTGTTACATCCCAACATATCCTTGTCCATCATAGTAAATCTACATGTTTAGTAAGTTAGAAAATAATTTTTGCAAAACCAAAGTAAAATAAATTAAAACAGAATTAGTTTTCCAAATTTTAAGTGTACGTTTCAAAACCTAAATAAAGAAGATGATAACACTTGGTGATTTTGAACAAATTGCATCTAGTGACCGTTAATTGACAAAACAATAAATAACAAGTTGTGTATTGCAATCTTGTCAAGCAATTTGAATAATTTTGTGTTAACTGTGTACCTATGATATGGATGACAATAAGTTAATAATAAACCACAAAGTATTTCTACATGGACATACCAGTACTGGTACTAATCTGACATGTAGCCAGAAAAAGTTGAAGGAGAAGCAATACATTTATTTTGCTATTCATTTCCACTTATGTGTCGTGCAAGTATCTGAAATTGATTCAAAATAGTCAAAAATAAAGACATAATCAGTTCATCGTTGATATGTTGTAACTTAAATCCGCGTCTCGTTACTGGCAGGTTCCAATGGTCAAAGAAGCAGTTTAGCGTGGGACAGCTGGGAATAGGTATGCAGCATCGATCTTTGGATGGGATGGGGAATGCAGAAGCAAGGCGGCGGGCCTTATTGCATGACTTCTTTGGGGTGTGATACAATTTGCGCATTAATTTCCATTGTGAGAATTTTGTAAAGACTGATGTCAAGTTCAAAAAACTGGCTGTGACGTTGGTGATTGACAGCTAAGGTAGGTGTGTTATACATGGTTTTATGGATAAATTACTGTAGTTTAAGATTGTGTGGTTCCCAAATCCGAAACACCGACGCCCGATCGAAAAATTCTCGAAATTCAAGAGCTAGTCGAAAATTTTTTCTTTAAAAGTTAAGAACCTTGTGTTATATTAGAGTATAGGGGTAATTTTTTTTTCTGCCTGTGAGCAGAACATAGCATTTTGTAGCGATGTCATGCTTTGACTAAACTTATTGGTAGATAGATATTATTGGTCTTAGTTCTTCGTGGAGTGTCGTTCTTGGTGTTGTTACTGGATGGGCATGCTGGTAGATTTCATTTTTAGTAAGTTCTTTCACCACGGGTAGTTTTTACACGGAAATGATAACCATTGAAGGCTGAGTTGTTGCCTCCTAGTTGATTTGGTATGTACTTGAAATTTAACTGTGCCATAACTATGATTTACTTTAAATGGTGCTAAAAGTATTCAGTGGGAGTATTAATACCAAGAACCCAAAGCTGGTTATGTTCGAAATGACAGTTCATGAAAGGGTAGGCAGTAGTAACAGTTTAGTATTCACGAATTTAGCAGCTTGGTATACTTACTTACTATACTTATACTTATAGTAATTAATACATAATAATATAATCAATTTGTTAATTTTCACATTTTTAACAAAATTAAGTGTGATGCTTAAGATATAAATTAATTAACTTACTATTCATTTTTCGTAAATAACATAATAATAATAAGTTCTAAATACATGTAATTTTACAATATTAAAATTAACCATTTTCTGTAAAAAAAAAAAGGTTATTTTACCTAAGACTTTACCTACACCCCTTGTTGTACCCCTTTGTAACCACTAAAACAACAAAACTTAATTATGTGATTTTAAAAATGTTGGCATTCCGGGAACACCCCACGATAATTCATCGCGTGAACTCGAAATGAAAACAATCATACTGTATTTTATTGAATATCCGCTGTTTCTGTAATAATGTAAATAAAATAAGGAAATATTTGTATGTCAGTAAAATTCTATCAGAAAAACGTGTGTGAAAATAACATTCTGCATTTCCGTATTTGGAATATAGTTACTTCAAAACAATAAAACTATTTCACTCGGTCAGACTAGTTAGTAACTATAAACATAGCTAGGCAATAAAATAATAATGTCAAAATCAGAGTAATCCCCCTCTTCTTGGTTATTGTTTAATAATGTCATGTAATAAGTGTACGGTGTTGTTAGAATACGGACATTTTAAGAAACGCCATAAAACCACTTCTCTTTTCTACCTTTGAGTCAACAATACTTACTAGCAATTTTTAAATACTATAAAGCACAGTCTTATCGCAAACATTTTGTACAGCTCGTCATTCTAAATCTCGATTAATTTTTTTTCAGTGCCATATATGTCTTATTAATAAACGTACAATGTTGCTATAGATGCAATTTTAGCAGATGACGATATGTTGTAAAAGATACATATGATAAAATCGTTCAAATTTTCATTGTGATAATTCAATGATGATTATTAAATGAATTTTCCTAATGGTCGTCCTTTTTAAATTACCACCGTTGAAGATAAAAGTAAATTTCATACAATTTTAATGGAAATTTGTTAACTTATAGAGTTATGCGTATATATCCTGCGCATTTTAGCTAGAAAAAATTTCGACTCTAAAGCCGCCGTTTTACCACCTCCTCCTTAAAATAACCACAACAATAAATCAAAAAACAATTAAAACCCAAAAAAAACAAACAAACAAAACAAAACCCGATATAAAAAATAATATAGTTATATATAAGGTTAAATTATTTACTGTTTTTGTGATTGATTTCTTCCGTTAATGTACGATTTCGGGTTGAGGTGACCGAGTCGAAACGACTTTACCCTAGTTGCGTTATTTAATCAGAACAATGATGTAGGATTTTACACTACTGAGTCTATTTATAGACAAGTTTAGCTTTTCTAAAAAGCTAACCGTCTCTTAGCTGCATTACAAATTTTATGGATTTATTAAAGTATCTGGTTTTTGTAATTTATATGAAGGATAGGTAAACAATGTACATGTACCTTTGTAAGGACATTGTTCACACTAAACTATTATCCAATGGTGCTTGAGAGATTTAAATGCCTGTCGTCACTTCACACGTGCTTTTTAAAAAATAATTAAACAAAAGTTGACTCCCTAACCAAATGTTCAATATGAGCGGTAAAATATGTTTTGTTAAATTTGCATCAATATCATAACGAAGATACAGAACATAATTTTTTTCCTAATCCAAACAGCTGTAAAAAGTAGAGAATTTTGGTACCATTTTTACCTTTTAATTGTTCACTGACCAATGCATTGAATGAAATAGAAGTCAGTATGTGGAACTGAACATTACTACACTAAATTACTGATTAACGAAAATAAAGATATAGAACATATATTTTTTTCCAAAACAACTTTTTAAAGTAGGGAGATTTTGGTACCATGTTTACTTTATAATTGTTCACTAACCAATGCATTGAATGAAATAGAAGTCAATATGTGGAACGTAACATTACTACACTAAAATACTGATTACAACCCCGATTCAACCTAAGAATATATCGAAATTTCAGTACACATACTAGTGCAATCCTGACGTAAACCAATGAAATGACAAAAATATTTATAGATTTAGTAAACCACCCAATCAAGTAACAGAGAGTCATTTACTCCGAAGACTGATCGTCATTTGACTATGTATACCGTCTCCCATGGGAGACGGTAATAATTACATTTTAATTTCCGTATTGGCTCCGGTATCAGCCTCGAGACTCCCATATAAGCCGAGGGCTGACACCATGGCCAATATGGAAATAACCATATAATCACGTGGATATAATAATCTATTTATCATATTTAAATATATGTCTCTAGGGCTAATATCTAACACTGACTTCCTTCGTTTTTCCCTATATAACACTTGTATGTTATTGATTTACGAAAGAAAAATAGTACATTTTCGTGCGCGTTTGGAAAAACTATGTGATCTTCCCTGCACAAGAGTTGATTAACTCTACTAATACTGTTGAGTGTTGTGTTTAAAAGATTGATCAACTGAAAAATTAAATTAAAGTGAGATAGATGATGTAGAATGACGGCGACTGTTAACATATAAACAAACTTTCTTAACATGTATAGATAAAAGAATTTGAAAAAAGAACGTAAAAGACGCAATCCTTGAAACGTCTTGCACGCAAAAAGTAATTTGAATTTAAAAAAACCCAGACATGTTAATTTTGAACAATGAACGTGAAACACACAATCCGGTAATCGTCTTTTAAGTGATAAGAAAAAACGGTCTTATTAAATTATAAATAAAAGATAACTAAAGAAACATGAAAGAAAAACACCTTATAATGCCGCATAGATAAAGGGTTTGTGTTCTTTGTAAAACATTACTTAGGTAAAAAAAAAGCGTTTCAGCTTGCTTTAATAAACCTTTGATCAACAGAGACTGGTAAAAGTTGTGCATGTATTGCGTATCATAAGGATCCAAGTTTATAGTACATATAGGATAAAGCATCCACAAAATTCTGTTATTTCTGTTAGTGTTGTTTACATTTCTGTAAGATTTACATATTATGTACATAACTCTATCCTAGTATGCGCATTATAAAAACTTATAGAAAACAATGTGCTAATTTTAAAGTTGATGAAAAATACAGTAAAATTATTTAAAAAATAAATAGAAATGACTTACATGTCAATACATCAATTATGTGGCTAAATTTTTTGAATTGAAACTAATAAAATATATTTTCCCGGAATAGCAAACAATTGACAATTTCAATTTTAGGAAATGACGTGCCAAGGTTTTACCATATTCAATACTTTAGTTATTAAATTAATTTAGTGACATAAGCTAAGAGGAAATCGCATATTGTAAAACGTTTACAATGGTTTAATTTATTCACAATACAATATAATTTTCGTTTTTAATTGTGTTATTTCTAAAATAAAATGTCCTCAAATATAGAAATGTAACAAAATTAGCTTCGCCAAACGCTTAGTTTCTTCTATCAAGACTCAACATTGGCGCTTAAACCTAAAAATTCGATGAAAAATACAAATAATTAAGATGTTGATTAGCTTATATCAATAAAATTCCACAACGTTACACCAAATCCGGATAAGACCATTTACACCTTCGGAATAGAACTTTAGAATTAAATAATTTTCACAATTGTGAGCATTCATATTTGTTTAAGGGGTACATATTTGTTTGTGAGATAATTCGGTAATCAAACTTTATGCTTATTATGCCAGAGTTATTAAATTTAAGATTTTTTTTTTCATTTTTGTGACAGCACTAGACAAATGGAATACCTTCATACGACAAAAAAATTTGAATATCTCTCCCTCTAATTGCATTTGTCTTTAGATACTCTGAATTTTTTCTTACAGATTTAAAAGGTGCCAACAATACTATCTCAACTGTGTTCGTGCAATGTTGCTAAAAAGCCCATTAGAACAAGAACACTTGGGATTTTTATACAGTTAAATTTGTGCCCAGATACCAATTTCTAAGCAGAAGAAACTGAAAGATATCAAATGGACGAAAATGTGAATATTGTCCATATTTCAAAGCAAAGTTGACTAATCAACATATAGAATATAACAATATGCACTGATATTGTCATCCCAGAATGGCCGCAGGAAAAGTTTGTTCTTTAAGAATGGTCACATTGAGGATGCCGTTCCAGATAGAACTGATGTCACTGATTTTAGGACAATTATGTATATGGTTTCAGACAAGTTTACTCCAGCTTCCTCTCCCAAATAAAAACGCTATGATACAGTTAAACTAATTACTGAGAGTGACGTTAACCCTATTCATGCAGCCAAACAAATACAAGCAAACAACAGATTTAACAAACTGGTCATGGTCATCATATTGTAGTGATGTCAGAAGTACTCCAAGACGCATATAAGTGCACATTTAATGACTCTATTTTGAGTCGGTTGCCAATTGGTTAAGGTAGTTCGTCTACTATTGATCACGTTTTCTGTCAACAATGATGTTGCGGGTTTGAGTCTCACTGCGGGCAGGGTGTACTCGACTCCAATCTTAATTGACAAGGATTTGTTCTAAGTTTCAACGATTTTTATTTTTCTGTCCCTGTTAACGACACATTGCCAACACGTACACGATACATGTTATTTCATTTTATCACTATAAATCATAACAACATTAGGACGTACATGATGATGATTGATCTTATATTGTCAACTGGTTGGTTATAAGACATGCCACCCGGGTTTTATATACTTCAAAGAGCAAAGGCAGAAAAACATCTTTTAAAACTTTATTATTTGTAATTTGTACTGAACACTGTATCGTATTACGTCACAATATTACTATAACATTCTTGTGGTAAATATTGTCAATATGGCGGCCCCAATATCAGAAATTTTGCCACCTTTAATCCTCACAACTCGATGACAAATTTTAAACAAATTTTAAGTGCTTTTGACTTACAACCAGATATAAATTTACTTGCGTGCCTATCTTTATTGATTCCATTACCAAATAGGGACACTTAAATTAGAACGCCATAACACTTTTTAATTAAAAAAATGTGTTGGGATGCCAACACAGAAGTCGCCCCAAAATCCACATGGATAGTATTGCGTTCCACTCAGGACATTGAAATGAACCTACATATCAAATTTCATTAAAATCGGACGTTTAAAATATTAACCCCTACCTCCATACCAAATTTCGTTGAAATCGGACTACGGGAAAATTTTTGCTATTTTTGGGTGGGTGTCGTCAAGTGGCGGCCATTTTGAAATGGCGGCCATTATAAAAAATCCACTCAGGACATTGAAATGAACCTACATATCAAATTTCATTAAAATTGGACAACGTTTAAAATTTCACCCGTTTTTGGCCGCCATTTTGGAAACCACGGTCGAGAAAAAATTCCGAATGTAGAGTTCCACTCTGGACACTTAAATCTACCTCCACACCAAATTTCATTGCAATCGGAGCACGTTAAATGTCATCGAGATCGCATAACTTTGACAATTATACACGTTTTTAGCGGCCATTTTGAAACCGGAACTCCGAGAAAAAATTTAAAGGTAGCGTTTCACTCAAAATATTATCCCCTACCTCCATACCAAATTTCGCTGAAATCGGACTACGGGAAAATTTTTGCTATTTTTGGGTGGGTGTCGTCAAGTGGCGGCCATTTTGAAATGGCGGCCATTATAAAAAAAAATCTGACTATCGACTGCACCCCTCCATATATCGATCTATAACTGTGCCAAGTTTCATTTGATTCTATTAAGGCGTCTCTGAGAAATGTGTCGGACAAATTTTCGTTTTGGGCGACTTAATAATCAAGATTTTATTCTAATATATATCATATATAGAAACATACCCATGCATGAAGTTTAAAACAAACTTGAAAAAGATCCGCAACAACCTCAACAGTTGTAATTTTGTAAAATGTGGTGAACTGAGTAGGTTAACACCGTATTGTGTTCTTTAATATTTTTGTTGTTCTCACTTAAAATTTTGGTGAATTTATAAAAGACTTTTATGAAAAAGAGTGATTTTGGCTTCTCTGCGTTGGACACTCTTAAATAAAAACCTGACCGAGACATATGTTAAATCTGTAATGATCACTGAAAATTTAATAAAGTTTAACGTGGGCAGATGTACATCTTGTAAATCATACTTAAATGTTACATGAAGCAAAAGACGATAAGACACGACTGAGAATAATAATAACAATTTTAGCTTTCCTAAAAAGCTAGCCGTCTCTAAGCTTTATTTTTCGTGGACAAAAATACGTACTGTTTTTTAATGTTATTATGTATTGTTATTATTAACATCACCTCATTATAAGTATTAAATGTTTAGATAGCCAAATCAGGCAACCGCAAAATATAGGTCAGAGTCAGCATATAAAGCATGTACTATGCTAGGCATCTCTATAGTCAACTTTACCGTGTCCATACGACGTGTTTTTGCTTGACAAAATTTGAAAACTGCTACCGCGTTTGGTCGAGTTTATGGTCCTTTTGTATATCTCATATTACACTATTTGAAGGTAACAATTATTTTCCACAGTTAATCGGCTTTTTGAAATGCGGCCGTTTTTTCATTTCGCCAGATCGATTTTCCATAGGAAGTCAGCCATTTTTGTATCTTAAGGGTTCTAATGTTGTTTACAAACGTTCGTCTGTTTTCGTAACGTACAATGGTATTCGGACAAACCGCGAGACTTTTCCCGCCTCAACTGCAGACGACAACACCCGAAGGATTTCGAATAGACAACAATGGAATTTTCCTAACGTACAGTTCCGTTCAAAACAAGGTCAAAATTTAGTATGGAAAATCGATCTGGCGAAATGAAAAAACGGCCGCATTTAAAAAAGCCGAATAACTGTGGAAAATAATTGTTACCTTCAAATAGTGTAATATGAGATATACAAAAGGACCATAAACTCGACCAAACGCGGTAGCAGTTTTCAAATTTTGTCAAGCAAAAACCCGTCGTATGGACACGGTAAAGTTGACTATAGATGCATCATTCTACGCGGTAAGATAGTTGATGTCAACCTTGTCAGTAAGCAGGAAAAGATTAAAATTGTTCTCCTTTTCTCACTTGTTTTTCCGTTTTTCTCCGTTTAAGTTTTATGATACACATTTTATGATAAACATACACAAATCAATGCGACTTTCCTTTTAAAACAGTTAAATTCCCATTATCTTGCATATTTTTTTTCTTTTTTTATCGTAACCGATTCGTGATCGCTCGGCTTTTCTCGAGTGGCAACGAAAAACGGTCGGCCTATTGTTATTGCTACCGCAATGTTATGCGGGGTTTTCATCACTAACTTAGCTCTGCTTATTTGTTGAGTATTTTAAGTTTGGTTTGGACTAGCAGGAATGATATATGGGCTTGAGATAATGAAATGTAGGCAATATAATAGAACAACTAGAAAAGATGTAGAAGAAAATCTTGAGGCCTTCCAAACAAAACCTCAAATACTGCAGTTTACCTCAATCTTATTAAAATTATATCTTCACTTGGCTCCCCCTTTTTGCTGATCTAACAACATTCAATTACAGGTCATCTCATAATGAACTTCTGTACTGACCAATCAAAAACTGTCTTCCACAACCTTTAATGTTGGGGAATCCTCTGTCATTGTTCGGAATCTCTCTGCCATTATTGTACCTTTTTCATAACTCAACCCCAAGTTAAGATAAAATCTTACGTTTGATTGGTTAATTTTTTGGGGAATACCAAGATTTTTCATTGGATAATATTTATATCAAAAGTTCAATCTGAGATGACCTGTAATGGGATGTTGTTAGATCTTCAGAGCGACAATAACAAACAGGGGGAGCTAGTGAAAGATTTAATTTTAATTAGATTGCAGTTTACCTATTCGTTGGTGCAATTCCAATACAGATGTATATAGATCTTAATAATATACTGTCACTCCTTAAGAATATAATCAGATGCCCATCGTCAGCAGAGTATAATATCTTAATTAGACAACATTGCTTCAACAGAAATAACAACGAACTTTTTACAGAAAGGGCTGAACTAGTTTTAGAGAAATATGGAATGGAGACAATACAGGAACTAATGAAAAACCCTAGATCAAAAAAGGCGTGGAAAAAAGAAGTAAGGAAGGCACAAAAATTATACTTGTCTCAACAATGTGAGGAAGATATAGCTAAGAAGTCAACCCTTTTACCTCCAATTACAGAAGAACCCAATGTCACAACCACATAATATTTGGGAAGGCGCAGAAAATGTACATAGAAAAATAAGAGCGGCAGAAGTCAAGATCTGTCGCGAACTGTATTCACGATATTACATGAACAATTGTAATTATTTTTACTTGTGATTATTTTTTAATTATGCCATATTATTATTGTTATATAATTTGTTTAGAACAAGGATGTTATGGTTTATTCTAGAAATTAGTTGATTGTACTATTGTTTATCTTGAAGTTTCTGAAATTTACATGTTACTATTATTAGATAAGAAAGATTTAGATAATTATAGAAACTACTTGAAAAAGAACTTTCTACAATATTCTTTATAAAATAGTATATAAGACATGGTTGTAACATTTATAGGAGTTTAAGTTCAAGTAATAGTTGTAAGATTAGACAGTGACAATAGCAGTTATCCAATGTGGTATTGTTGAAAGTGAAAGTAGCTGTACATATTGTAAATAGAAGTTTGCAGTTAATAAAAGTTAGAAACCTGATTCCGTGTTAGTTTGGATTTCGTCACAAGATCAGCTTGTAAGTCAAACATACCTGTTTAATACAACAAGAAAAAAGTATGGAGATAGTTATATCAAAACAATATGCTGCCTATGCGGAGATGAGCCAGATGATCTACAACATTTTATTCTCAAGTGTTCAAAGCTGGAAAACGTTCGGAGAAGGCATTTCCGACATATCAAAAGCTACCTAGATAACCTCAGAAACGATGTTTACCAAGAGTTTGTCACCCAAAACAACCTACTTCAACTCATACTGGACTGTACAAACCAACAGATGCCTTATATCAGTAAGCTGGAAAAACAAGGTTATATAGAGCTGGATGAACTAACCAGGAACATGTGCTATAACCTACATATGGAAAGGATGAGACAGTTAAGGGAAGGGGGCAGGATTCTATAAATATATAAACTATGTATAATCCGATGCTTTTAGTGTTTTAATAGAAAAAATGCAATAGTGATGATACCCTTCTTGTATATATCTATGAATTTTATTTTGACTCCACGCTTGACCAAGTGCATCTTATCGTTTTAACTCAAGTATCCTGTTTTAGCAGCTTTATAGTTTTAGAAACCGCTATACATGCCCTTTTTGATATCAGAAAGTAAAATTTTAGATTAACAATATTTAAACATTTAAGTGCATTTATGACTAGTGCCCGATATTTTACGTATAATGCTGCTTTTACGATAAAGTAGTAATTGTAGACTGAGTTTAATAACTCTACATTTAAATAACTTATATGTGGATGCCTAACTGTATAATAACCCATACACTGTACATAAATGTTCACCTGACTCCGTCAACTATTCGTATTCGCACCATACACATGCAATGATGTGCACCACATATATCTATCCAGAGGATAGAGTGCGCCGACTAACGGCGGTAGTTATCTGAACAAGACAAGACAGTTGGCCAATCGGCAGCTGTCTCCCGATTTAGCCTATTATGATTGCTACCGCCCCGTAATTATGCCGGGTTTTCATCCCTAACTTATCTCTGCTTTTTTGTTTTCCAATCGGCAACTATCTCCCGATTTAGCAGCCAATCAAGACACAGCATTGTTTATCTGTTATCCTTGAGATACGACTGGTTTCCGCTGTTTAGCTTTTGATTATTTATCCCGTCTCGCATGCGAGACGGGAATGATACTTGTAATATATATATTGTTTTAGTGGTCGGATTGAATAGATTTTGGGAAATGATCACTGAACGATTGGACGATATAGAAATAAATATTTCCACACAGATCGCTTATTTGATTGATGTAAAAATGTCTGAAGAAATGAAAAAAGTAACATAACATGATAAAATGACATTAAAATAGATATCAACTTGTAAAGTCTTATTCAGAGTTTAAAAAAAAAGGTAATCATTGACACGTGAATTTGGAGGATGGTTATTCGAAATCTGCATGAATCTGAAAATGAATATGTGTGGAACAAAAATAAACGGATTACAAATAAAATATACACAAATTATGTACGCTCTCTGTCGAAAAAAGGATTTATTATCTGATAGCAAATAAACCAATTTGAGTAGTCATATCGGAGTTACCCATAAGAAAAGAAATGCGCATGAGAAAATTTTAAGGCAGAAAATTTAGCTCCGGGACACATTTGCCCTTTTGGTGGCAAGCTGAAAGTACAAAATATTTAAACGAAATTTCCCACTCAACCACCCTATATTTTGTTTCAATGGCTTTAGTGTATATGTGTCTATTTTGTTTAATTTGGACTATTTACTGCTGTTTAGAATATATACTTTTAAGACAGCTTAGGTTTTTTTCTCTATATATTACACTCTGTCTTTTTTATCCCTTAAAGAATGTCGTCATTTAAGTTATTGCTATTGGCTTCCCGACAATGCCACTTTATATTTAAAAATGCGCATCGACCATAGCATAAAGAGGGACAACAACACACGAAGCGTCTTCAATTCTTCTACAACTCTTTCATTACTTATCCTCTTTCCTGTCATAATTAAGGTCTTTCCCATTACAGTGGATAGACCTTTTTGTATTTCTTATGATTATGATTATTATTTTTTTTCTTCTTCTTCCGCGGACATATCATTTCGATACTTGGTACCATTAATTAGTCATATCCGGAGATGACATGGCTCATGCTTTTAGACCTATCTATTTTTAGTAACAGATCATGCTTTTAGACCGATCTATTTTTAGTAACAGAGTTATCTGCCCGAACACGAAAACCTTTGTTAGCAGATAAACTCAGAAACCGTAACCGATTCTTAAAATCTGAAGTGTACAAAAAGTCGCTGGGCCTATCGCGATGATTTGTCATGCAAAATTTTTTTTCCAATCGACTTCCTGTTTACGCGTTTTTGACCTGAAACATGTCGCAACGCGTCAAATTTTTTTTCTCAAAAAACCGCAAGTCCTAGAGACTTGGGACCACCACCATTGATCCTATGTGACATAAATTACATTTAAAAATGTCAAGGTCAAAGGTCAAAAGTCATGGTCTTGTTAGCACTATATCTCATAAACCATAAAAGATAGAAGCAGACAATAAATGAAAAAAATACTCCTCCTATCGAGACCTTCATTTAGTACATTGGCCCGAAGCTGTGCAATGAACCGTTTTCAAGTTACAGCCCTTGACGCGTTTCGGTTAATCGCTTTTTTGTTTAAAACTTGAAAGCGGTTAGAGATAATATAGTAAACATATAGGTTTAGTATGATCTGTAGGAAAAGAGCTTCAATTTGAGCCGAAGGTCAAATGTCATAGGTCAAGGTCATAGCAACAAGGTGACCGTTATGAAAAATACTTAGCAACCATATATTTTTAGAATTAGATTTATGTACTTTACTCTTAAATTTCTTTTCAAGACCGGAAGTGGCCTTTTGTCTCTAGCATCGGAATGAAAGTTCTTAACAACCATATATGTTTTTGTTCGGGACCACTTTGTTTACTTAAATAACTCATTTTTATGACTGGAAGTGACATTCTGTGCTATAGCAAGACACAAAATCCCATAGCATCACCTAAATTTTCTGACTTTAGAGGAACAGTAGGAAATACCTTCTCATTTGTTCTCAGTACAAATGGCGGTTTAATTGTTCTGATTATTCTTTGTTTGTTTTTGTATAATTGACTCTTTCTGTGGTTTTTTTGTATAATTGAATGTAATTGATGTTATGTCACCATGTCCAATCGTAAGGGATATTCGACCAAAAGGGGGTTCCGCCACTGTTCGTTGTCAACTTAAAAATAGACATAATACGAAATTTTGTATTTTATCTATACTTTAAAACTGCTTAAAAATCGATCCTATATCGGGACACTTCATGTTGTGCAAACTAATTGATAAGAAATCACCTTCGAGATTGCTATCTGAATTCACGTAAATACTAAAATAGCATATACACATTACGCTAGTAGAATATACATTCTTAATTCCGATTAATTTTAACCTCAAAGTGAACGCATTGCCCTGGTCAATACAATTTAGGATACTAAGAGAAAGTATAGTGTCATTGACATATATGATAAAAAAACATTACATGGTAGCTGCTTATGATTGTAGAATGATATTATACAATTAATGACTTCGATATAGGTCGCCGCAGGATTTATCAGCCAGAGTAAATGTAATATTCACCGAGCCGCTAGGCGAGATATCGACCGTATAACAAAGTCAGTAATTGTTTTATTAAATGAATAGAATCACCATCTTTTTTTAAATTAGAAAATCAGAGGATGCTTACATTTTGTAATTGTTGTAATGCTGGTTACCCTTAATATTTTTAACACTGCATTTTTATTTACTAGTATTTATTTATTTGTTGATAATCTTAAAATTTCAGATATCATTACATATCAAATAGTGAGATGACTATAAGTTTTTTACATTCTTAACTGAATATTTTATAATTACAGAATGATGATCAAATTTAATGACCACTAAAATTGAAATTTATAGTTATATCAAACACAGGTTTGAACCAGTTGTTAACAGGTCGATATTGGATTCTTTTACTACAATGCAGCGGAATCGTACAGTCATGAAGAGCAGTCTAGAACTAGTAATTACCAGGTCTTTATTGGATTCCGCTTGACTACTGTGCAGTGGAATCGTGCAGCGTACAAAAATTTCCCTAGTTTTGTGTAATTTTAGTACTGTTGCGATTTATCGTGAACTGAAAGTTCATTTTAGACCAGTCAAAGCACGCAAAATTCTATTCATGTAATAAAATATATTATTTCATATCTGTAAAATTATGTTTGTTCAATTGAATAAAATAAAGTCAGCTGCATGGTATAAATTAATTTACAGTAATTTGACATGAGGGCATTATCACGCCGTGATAATGTCCACGGGCGTTATCACGTCGTTATAATGCCCTCTCCAGTAACAAGCAATATAAAACTGTTTATTTTTAATTTATAAAAAAATATATGTACATGTACAACCCAAATGACATAAAGTTTAGAAAACTAACTGTGTATAGCCAAAAAATGCCAAACAATGATGTATCATGAGGCCCACATTAAAATCATACAGCAAGCACAAATACATAATACAGTCTAAACACATGGTTTCTTAACTCTTCAATAAAATAAATTTATTTCATATCAGTAAAATTATGTTAATTTTAATTGGATAAAACAAGGTCAGCTGGTATTCGTTAATTTGCAGTAATTTGACGTGAGGGCATTATCACGCCATGATAACGCCCATGGGCGTTATCACGTCGTGGTAATGCCCTCTCCAGTAACAAGCAACATAAAACTGTTTTTCTTTTAATTTATAAAAAAATATATGTACATGTACAACCCAAATGAGGAAAAATGTCATAAAGTTTAGAAAACTAACTGTGTATTGCCTAAAAATGCCAAACAATGATATATAATGAGGCCAAACATTCAAATCATACAGCAAGCAGCTACACATACATAATACAGTCTTAAACACATAGTTTCTTAATCTCTTCAATAAAATAAATATAATAGTTGCTTATATAGCTGGCATTGTCATGATACTTGACAGCACTCGGGAGAGTGGTATTGCCTTTAACATTGATAATGCCCTCGCCTTTGGCTCGGGCATTATCAATGTTTCAGGCAATACCACTCTCCCTTGTGCAGTCAAGATATCATGACAATGCCCTCTATATAAGCAACTATTGTATAAATAATAGTTGCTTATATAGCTGGCATTGTCATGATACTAGACCGCACTCGGGACAGTGGTATTGCCTTTAACATTGATAATTCCCTCGCCTTTGGCTCGGGCATTATCAATGTTTCAGGCAATACCACTCTCCTTTGTGCAGTCAAGATATCATAACAATGCCCTCTATATAAGCAACTATTGTATAATTAACATGCTAAAATATATATCGGACATTTTGAAAATATAGTTATCCAACTACAGGAGAATTTGCACAGTGAAATGTTGTCATAAATACGATTCTTGGCTCCAGCAGTAAGTTGGCGTCACTTGCACGAGAAATACACTTTCCTCCAATTGTAAAGTTTTCAAAATGCCAGTTATTGATGTGAGCTAGCGTCGATCCTGTGATTTGATTGTGAAGGGATGTATAAGGCAGCTGCTCAACTGTCCAGTTAACAAACGAAAATTGTGAGACATAGCCGTTCGCACCTTCGTGAACAATGAAATTAAAAAGTCTCGGAACGCGTCCTTCAATTCGAATATTTCTGAATTCGACGTCAAACGCCTTTATGTGATTTATCTCCCCTGTTTGGGCTAGAACGGCACTACCGTTGCTTATATGACAGTTATTTCCCTGGAATGCACACCAATCCGTGTGAATCACATCTATATCGGAAACACGAAAATGTTGCATATCTCGGTTCCACCAACCTGTCTGAAACACGGCGGCATTGTGACTTTGCCAGACGACACTGTTTTGGACCGATATGTTGTTCTTGTAGAGCTGTAATAAATGCACAATACATAATTTTTATTTTCTTTTTCCACGAAACTGTACGTATGTGACAAAATAATTTTTAAAATACTATTTATGCAACAAACAACGGTATATTTATATGTCTTGGACAGGTAACTATTAAATGTAGATTTTATTTGGTGGTCGACCACCAATAAAAATGTGTATATATTTAAAGAAACGTGAATCTTTCTTTTAAGTTAGTAATTTGTGGCTAGCGTTCAGTTTAGCGCAGACAGATCGTTTGGTTTGGCCCATAGCTCAGACAGATGGTTTGGCTTAGCCCATAGCTCAGACAGATGGTTTGGTTTGGCCCATAGCTCAGACCGATGGTTTGGTTTGGCCCATAGCTCAGACAGATGGTTTGGTTTGGCCCATAGCTCAGACAGATGGTTTGGTTCGGCCCATAGCTCAGACAGATGGTTTGGTTTGGCCCATAGCACTGACAGATGGTTTGGTTTGGCCCATAGCTCAGACAGATGGTTTGGTTTGGCCCATAGCACTGACAGATGGTTTGGTTTGGCCCATAGCTCAGACAGATGGTTTGGTTCGGCCTATGATTCTTTTAAGTCCATTCAACGTGGAAATATATTACAATTTTTCGAGTGAAGAAACTTAATACCAGTAATCTATCAACTTTACTTACTTTAATTGCATCGTCGTTGACCATGAAAAATGAATCCTGCACCGTGCCGTAATTCCCTACTGAAACACCATCAGTGTTGTAGGTCCACGCACTGACCGTCTTTACTTTCCTGACCGTATTAAAGTTCACATTTAGCGCTCTCACGAAAAATCCCGGGGGATCTACAATGACTAAGTCTTCTACAATATGGTGGGATCCGTTATCCATTTGAATTATAGCATAACCAAACCGACTGTGGTGTAGTTTGTATTTTTCGCCGGATAATATTCCTCCACCGTATATCTTTACAGGTTGGTGCCCAAATGTTATAAATCCACCATGAACATATGCCCCTGGGGCCAAATAAACTTCTTTTATTCTGGCATTAAGCTGTAACTGACCACCCAAGTCCGTCACACCTGCAGGATAATATAACACTCCATGTGTATTTGGCTGAGGAACAGTCGTTTCTGGCGAGTCGGCAAAAATCATAAGTTTGTCTATTATGTCGGAATGGTTACCTCCATTATCATTGTCAAATTCAACAGACATCATTCGAGTATTTGACATTACCGTAAACTGTGCCGTCTTTGGTCCGGTTCGTTTACAGTCATACCCATAATGAGTTGGTCTCACAATACAGTTATGGAAATCATTTAGCGTTTGTATCTCGACTGTTACAGGATTCCCGATGAACGCAAATGATGTCCACGAAACAGAACGGTTTGGTCGAACGTTGTGTTGTTCTTGAGCTCGGTGTTCCGCACGGTTTATATAGGTGAAACATTGGTGTCTAGACTGACCTTGCTGGACATGAATTTTGAACTTGTCCGATGGCGAGATTTGCTCGGGATGTGGATATACTGTTAATTTGGCAGAAAGAAATTTTTCTAATCTTTGTAGAACTAGAATAAAACACACAAAACACGCATACTTAAAATATGCCATCATACATCGATTCTGACTTCTAAATTATGTTAGGTGTCTTAAAATGTTAAGATAAGCTTCTTATCAATAGTGAAGTCTTAGTGAATGTATTATTTGATGTCAATATTGAACACTTGCATATGAGTTTTGGCTTGAGAAAAACACAGTAACTCAGGATGAGGCTTAGATACGAGCCCTTTTCCGTTTCGTACTATGCACAATTTTGCTTATTCTACTGGTCAGCGAGTAGTTCTCGTAAATTTACGAATGTATAATTCACGTAAATTCTTACATGGTATCAGATTGGAGACGTCCGGCATCCAGTTTACAAACCTTTTCTCCGTGTCAATAAGGTTTAGAATATACCGGGTAACAATCTACTTTAAACGATTGTTAGCAAAAATAATTTAGCGTAGCTGTTTTGACGATTTTTGATCCACCGGCATAAGAAAAAAAACAAGGAGCTACTCTTTGTGAGCTAACTGACAATATAAGCATTTGAGTTGCATAAATAAGACGATTGCAGGACAAAGTTATATTTGCAGTTTATAAGTATATATTGGTGGTCAATAGCAATCAACTATTGATCTCGGTGTGCATGTACTGAAAAATAAACTCGAAATTTGACACCGTACTACTTATCAGGCACTTAACAACAGAAACAATTGGTACAAACTTAACATATTTAGTTACAATTTGTGAGTCTTTAATTAATTCGTCGAGGAGGCCCTCGGTGTCTGAGTGGTTAAGGTAGTTCGTCTACTATTTATCACGTGGTCTGTCAACACCGAGATTGCGGGTTCGATTCTCACTGCAGACAGGGTGTAATTGACAAGGATTGCCAGTTTTCCTACCGCAGGTCGGGGGTTTTCTCCGGATTCTCCAGCTTCCTTCCGCAATAAAAACTGGACGCTATGATATAGCTGAAAAATTGCTGAAAGTGGCGTTAAAACACAGCATTCAAACAAAACATAATTCGCCAAACTCAACCGAAAATACAGTATTTATCCATTACCAACAAACACTTACGATAGCCTATGCGTCGTGCAGCAAATTTATTCAAAATAGAATTCAATTCCGCGAACATCACAGGTCCATTTGATGTATATGACAGTCTACAAGAAAAAAAGGAATGCAGTTAAAACAAATACAATGATGCAAATTAACTTAAATTAAACTTGCTCGAAGTTTGCTGCACTGAATACGAGCGTCGAATTACCAGCTATTGCACTAACTTTTAACAATTGTTTAATTTTTAATTTTTAACAATTTTTTAAAATAATTTTTTCACGCCTATATTCAGCATAAACAGTCCTATGAACATCTTACAACAAGTTGTAAACATAGAGTAATAATCCATCTATCATTTGCACATTTAGTTTTAATATCAATGTATAGTATGCATTAACAGCTTATTGGTTTTCAAAACAAGTCCAAAACAACTGGCAAAAGTCAGTGTTTGATAATTCGTACCTGTGGGTTACGCTGTACACTACTGATGTGTTTATAGATCGTATTTTAAAAGTGTCCATAGTTGATTAATCTTTTATGATAACAGCAACATCATTCCAATTTCTCATAGGAGATAAAACTGTTAAATAATAATTTTTTTTGGTGACGGACCGTTGAACGTATTACTGGGTACTAGTTACGGCTAAACCAACAGCTCTAGGGCACTTCCCAGGTGGCGAATAGGCCGAAAGCCCTGATTGGCTACCAGGTTGTAATAAAAAAGCATAGCGACATGCCTATATTATGAGTAAAACACTTTAAGAAGAAAAAATATGTACATGTGATCAATTTTACTGTCAGAGGCCATAAGGGTCTTTGGTTTGATTGATTTGATTGATTGGTATTAACTTAAGTCTATACTAATCATTCAATCTCCATTTCATAAAGACATTTACAACCAAAACTATATAATTCTGCCTACTAGCCCGCCATATTCGATGGACGCCGGAATTTTATTGCGTATCTAAATCTTACAAAACTATTTTGTATATACACAAAGTTTGTGACCTTAAGAAAGTTCCTCCCCGTGCCAACGGCCAAGACACGCCCAGGAAAAACCAGATGTTCTCTGGAAACCTGTGTTTTCTAGCAAAAATACCTTTGATAGACCTCTCATAGGGACAACTTGCGTTGATTTTATATGTGTTGAACTTTCTTTACAAAAATATAAACACCAAACATTACATAATGTAAACATATAATGTCAATATTCACAAGAAGTTTGATTTTTACTGCCTGAAAGGCGGCTAGAAAGTGAACCAAACTAAAATACCCGCGCAAAAATATAAGTTTGCATGTGCTTTTAGAACGAAAAACCGGTCTGAATAAGGAATCATCACAGCTCAAATCAGTACCTGCTAAATGTACATATCGTCGAAATACACTGTAGGGAAATGCAATTGTTTCACCTTTAGAAATTAACACCTCATTGATCTGTCTGTATTGATCAGTCCTGCTCTTTTGTATATATACAAGTAAGTGGTCATTGTGTATTTTTACATCTTTGCAACATAAAGAACTTATTTCATCGTAACTTTAAAACACGCAAAACAAAAAAAGTACTTTCGTTAAATCCCGAACAACCAGCAAATCGTTCAGTCTGTCTGCAAAAAATTTGCAAAGATCTACTAACACATCGATCGAAAATGGGTCTTTTTTGTGCTTTATAGGACGAGCAACCGTTTTAGCAGATTCCTGGAGGAAAAAAATTATTGGTTGTGTGTGCTAAATTAGACATCGCAAGTACCAATTTGAGACTGTAAATAACTGAATTTATAGTGCTACAAGTAGCTCCTGAATCTAATAAAAAAGTAATGTATAATGGTATACGTATAGGCTGTGAAGGAAAAGCTTTAAAACCTTGCTTTGTTTTTAAAAATTTCCTAACGTTTTAAGGAATAGTAGTAAGCTTTTGCAGTATTGTCACTTTTAGAGTTAATCAGATAAGTCCACATTTTGTCTGATAAATTATCCAAATCGGATCCATCGATCACTCATGACTTTCGTACATCTTCTTTCACTCAACTTTATTATTAATTTACAAAAATTAATAAAGGACATAGGTTATAGGAACCTGAGATTGTTGATATATATCATTTATGTTGTTATTTGCGGTGTTATGTAAATTCATATATATATCGGAAAATATTTTGTAAGCAGATAGCTTATACGTTTAATCGAGATGCTTATATTTCTAGTTAGAGTTTTTGTATTTTTATACCTATATAGCCAATATTAACTGATATAGACAATTTGGATCCTGAGTACAATCAGGTAACGAACAGACAAAACACGCTACTGCCGCTCGGTGATATTAAAAAAGGCACGGCACGTTACAATACCTTGTTTCATACATAAGTCTACACATAATTATTCTTAATTTGTTTTCATTATTTACCAATTTGTATCAAAACGAAGCCATTCTTAACTGGACTCTTATTTCGAGTGTAAATTGACCAAACTCCCCATAAACAATAAAGTTAGGAGTTGAGTCTGTAACAACTAGTATCCTTTTACATAACCCAAGATGTATGATTCAATAATGCTAAGGTTTTCATAGCCCCATATTTCTGAGCAGTATATAATTATTTTTCATTAATTGAATCATTAGATTTAATTGCAAGTAAACA
The DNA here is from genome assembly GCA_944474755.1 of Limnoperna fortunei. Lineage (NCBI taxonomy): Eukaryota > Metazoa > Mollusca > Bivalvia > Mytilida > Modiolidae > Limnoperna > Limnoperna fortunei. The sequence goes on along the minus strand of OX104121.1, from coordinate 38,057,636 downwards.
ATTTCTAATAAACTTATTAAAAATGGCATAGATATTTTAGCTTTATCTATACTTTTATTTTTGTTTCAACAAAATATCCATTACATTTAAAAACAACACTAAGAAACGTAAAACAATCAACAACTTCAAGAAGTTCATTATTTAAATATATGTCATTTTCTTTTTTTCTTGAATTACTTTTACTGAAAACCATAACTGTTTGTTTTGTTAGCATTTATTTGGTTTCTACAGCGTACAATATTGAGAAAAATAAGAGACTTGCATTTTTTCATTGTTCAGCCAGGATAGCTGTATCGTCTGCATATACAATTACAAATAATCCAAAAATATGTTTAGGTCTTCCATGCATTTTTGCTTAACATGCTTTAAATGGTTTGATCCTAGAGTTCGAAAATAATCCTCTAAATCGTTAAGAAAGATTGAAATAAAAATGATGATAAATTTTCGACTTGTCTAAGACAGGAAAAATAATCAGATTGGCACAATTTATATTTCGCACATTAGTATATATTGTATACATATTATATATGATTAACTTTAAAGCATGTAATTTTTATGTCCTGATCTAGATAGTGGGTAAAATGCTTTTAAAAAATATATAAATGTACGAAATATTTTTACCAGAGGAAAAATAAATATTGACGAGGGAATGACGTACAAAATATTGTCGATAGTAGATTAACATGCTGGAAATACAGATTGGCTCTCAGATAAGAATGGAGTCTCCTTTGTAAAGACATTAAGTGTCGAGTTAGAGTTAAAGATTGAAGTAAAGAGCTTTCTTAAACAGCTGATTAGAGTAATTTCCGTGTAACTGTCAAGGTCTGAAGAACAACCTTTATTTGTGTAGATGAGTTTAATTATTAAGACAGTCCATGCTTCAGGAATAAGACCAGTATCAAGTACAATATAAAATATCTTACAATAAACTGATGCCAAAAGGGAGAGTTGAATTTTAAAATACCATCATTTCCGGGTGCTTTCTTATTCTTTAGACCAGAAATGTTTTCTTTAACGAAACCAAAACAGGTTCATTTAAAATATGGTCTAATATAGGATTGCTGCAAGTATCATCTTTGTCTACATGTAAATCGTCTGTATTCTCTTCAAAGTAATTTATTATCGTGAAATAATTATAAAATGTATTTATTTGTTCATCAGGATCAGATTTTTTAAAGCCCGAGTATTTTCTTAAGATTTTCCAAAATCCTTTTGTATCGTTCTTAGATATTACTCTTAGTTCTTGTGAGTTTATCTTTATACCTTAGATAGCTAATATTCAATGTTTTTCGATATTCCTTTACCGTATTATTAAATAACAACTTATTCTGGGATGATTTACCATGTTAAAGAGGGTAGGAGCCTTATAGAATTCATCCCTTTTTATCTCTACAGGGTTTGTCAAACCAAGGTTTGTTTCCATTTCTTGAGCTTAATTTTATTGTTCTACTTGACCCAACCCCAAAGGTAGTTTCAGCGGTTTTAAAATTAAATTGCCAAGGTCACTAACTAAATTGTTTACCTGTTGTAAGGTAAACGTATTGGTATTAATTTCATTGAATAACTGATGTGCAATGTACATAACATCTGGATTATCTGACAATGCGTGAAGAAAGACATTGGACTTTTTATTGTCCCGTTTAATGTAAGTATCAGATATTTACATGATTAATTTCAATATGGGGAATTATAAAGAAAATGAATGCTTTTGTGCACATCTGAAAATATTAGATTAAAATCTTTGATCATAAATTGACATAACATTTTCTCGACTTTGAAGTTCCTTCATCTTTGGGTACACATTTTGTATCCTTGTATTTTATTCTGATTTACCGTATATTGTGGTTTCAATTTAAGTTTTCTGGTAAAATTTTTCTCACGAAAAAGTGAATTCATGGTCTTTATATTTTGTAAATCTTGCTTTAATGTTTCTTGGTTTCCCATCTTGTCTTTTTTGAGTCGATGCACATTTTGATGCACAAATTCGCGTCCTAGATATCAAGAATATTTGTCATAAAGTCTTTAATAACAGCTTCTGTATCTTCTCCATCTGGCAAGTTTTGCTAAGTTATTACGAAAAAGCGGTTGTACTTTACTGAATGACTTTGCATTCTTTTAAATTTTGGTTATTTATGTCAATATCTCTTTACTGATGTTAAATCCTGGCTATTCGGTCGGGTATTTCATGGTGGTGACTCTCTTCTCAATCTAAGATTTTACTGTGGTTATTCTGGGAAATTTAACAGGTTATATTCCTTCTTTTTATACTTTTGATGCTCCTATCTATGGATGTGAAACGCTAGTCTATTTTTGTGTCTATTTTGGCAAATTGTTCTTCAAACATAGAGCTAAACCATTCTTTTTAAAATTGGTTCTGGATAACATTTCTGGTGAGCACATATGAGCAAGAGGTGGAAGTGGAGGTAAAGATTGGCACACTTGTGGTTCCTGCATGGGTGGTGGCCCTACATCAGTAACATCCTTTGGTGAGGGCCATCAACATGCCTAAACCATCAATGGTTAATGAGTGAGGTATGAAAAGGGAGATAACTCTATTAAATGACGTCAGTTTTTTTCCTTAGAGATGTGAAAAAGACGCGTTTTGAACAGGCAAACATTTTCAAATGCAAAATATCTTTTACGCTTTCTAAGGAGTGGCGATGCCTATCAAATGTCCTTGTATAATCTTTTAATGTCAAAGGTTAATAAGGTCTATGATGAAGACCACAGTTCTCGATTACTATTATTTAATGCGTTAAGTATGAAATCAATTGTCTTAAAAGGAGGTAACTCCTTTTACATGAAGTCTGATCCTTGGCCTCTAACTGGAAAAAGTTGGGTTTTCATAAGGTCAAAATTTTTCCAAATTCGGTATGAATATATCTTTTACGTGTTCAAAGGGTGTAGCGATAACAATCTAACAAAGTCTAGAGCGCAACACTGACCTTGTGTCTCTTTTTAAGGCCTATGGTCATGAGTTTTTAATGAAGATCACAGGTCTGTATCTTTTTTGCCACTTTAGATTTAGTTGCATGTCACTTGATACTTTTCCTTCGGAAATAACTCCTACAATGTTTCGCCCGATACCCATTATCAATCTGTTGAGCAAGGATACAAAACACGTGTTGATACATGTTTTGTGTCGCTATCTATTACGGTTTGTAATAATTAACAATAATACATTTTGTGGTAAAATACCATATAGGAACAAATGGCTCGGTTAGAGAGGATGAACTGCGGAAACAGTTCAATGATAAAGGTACAAAATATGGTTGGTTATAATTATTTCCATTGTAGCAACTTTTTGAGCACACCTCATCCTGACGAATGTGTGTCCAGTTTGCCTTCCCATTCTAAGTTTTGTTGGATAAAATATGCACATAACATTTATTGGGTCACCTCTTTTGAAGGTTGAATGTGAGAAATGTATTTGTTTTGAAAAGCAGGGTACTCAATTTCTTTGCAGAATGTTGCAAAGTAACAACTGCAAACTAAAAGACACACAAATTCACGTTTAGCTGTATTGCAACAAATGTAATCTAGACCTTTAACATCATAGGCTTTAGGTAAAGGTGAAAGATTACCTTATAAATAAGTCCGGTTTTAGTTAACATTTTCTTGCAGTCAGAAAAGGAGAACATTTCTGAAAGCGAAATGTAATAAAGTGTCGCTTTTACTCACTGACCATGTTGCTTCATTGCTACATCTTTTACTGTTAAGGGCTTTGTGCATACAATGTTTTCGGTGTCGTGGAAAATCCTCTGTTAAGAAAAGGATGAACTCCAAAAGCGTTATGTCTAATACAACTAGCAAATTTTAACAACAAAAATTCAAATATCAGTTACAAAAGGTAATGTCAAATTTTGTAGCATTATCTCGTTGACCTCGATCATATTTATAAATAAAGTAAATTTTTCTTGCTAAATAAACAAAAACAGAAGTAAAAATAATAAAAAGTCAAAATATAGGACGTTTATGGACCTAACTAAATGTCCATTGCCATGAACATATAAAAATAGAGCACTTTTTACATTTAAAAGGAAAAAAATATAAATATATAGGACCTCTTACACTGTGACCTTGGCCATGCTATAAGTAAAAAATGAACTTGTGATGTGGTTTATTACAACAAATGTCATTGATCCATGTGAGACAACTTTTACATTCTTACAATAAGTTTAAGACCTTAAAGTAAAGGTATCCACATTTTGGTCGTTGTATCATTTTACTATCTCTTATAGTTAAGATCTGCACACAACATAATGTCAATCTAACTTTAATAAGATTAACATAATTCAAAAATCAGAATGTGAACTTGCCCTTCAAAACCGTTTCAGTATCAAGGTAAATTATGGCCAATTATGAAGATCGTGTCTCGTTATTTTTATAGCTACTGGGATATCACTATTTACAAGAAATTATCCAGGGGTTGATTAATTTTTCAAAAAGTCAATAAAGTATATGGCAAATAACGACTTAACAAAATGTTATTTTCACTTTATGATTAAAGGAAATCTTCACAAAACATAACGTCAAAGGTTATAATGGGACTTTGCCCTTGAGATTTTTTTCTAGACTTGTTAATGCTGACCAATAATGAAGATCCCAAGCATTTTAAAATATTGTTCACGAGTTACAGTTTACTATTTTAACATGCAAAACATACTCGAAATTACAGTAGGGGTCAATATTAATTCGGGGGTTAGGACTGGTAGATTTCAAATGATCAGGTTTGAAAAATCTATGTCGTATCTACTTAAAATACAACAAAAGTTGCTGTCCTACATCGGATTTGTTATAAAAAATTTGGTGACCAAACTAGTGAATAATTGTTTAGTTACAATTCAGTATTTATGTTTGTTAGACATATTGTGCGATTACAGTATATTGGTTTTGAATTAAAACGTCAGAAATTTTGTTTTGTTTTTTCACTAATGATATTGTTACAAAAAAACTTGCTGTCTTATCAGTCCTGAAAATAACAAAACTTGTAGTCCCATACTTATGCCAGCATCAAAAAAGTTAATGTATTATTGCATTATGCACCGGTTTTACCACCCCAATAAATATTGGCCGGTCCCTAACTCCTACAAGGAGCTAAAACCTTCCTTCGCGATACAGAGTGTTGTGATCCATCACTTACAATGTTTGAACTTTTTTCATTACAACATCTTTTAACATTTCAAAATTTTTCTGCACACAGCTGTTTTTGTAACATGGGAACTAAGTCCATTAAGAAAAATTGTTCGTTTCGCCAGGGTAAACTGCCAAAGCCTAATGTCGATTTGATGCAGGGTATAAAATGTCTTTACGAGATGTCGCGAAACAAAACTTATATTGTGAAGAGAAAACTTATGGTAATAATAATAAGAAGCATTAGCGCTTTTTGCTGAGAAGAACTACTATATGGTATTCCCATTATAAGTGAGTAATGCTTTAACAATCAGTAGAAAATAGTAGAATACGGTCTGCCAATTATACATGAAAAAACCTTTCAGGTACTAGTCATAGGATGATTGCAACTCGTATTAGTAATGAGTTAACGACTGTTTTGTTCACTGATTGGTGGAAACAAAAAAAATCACTTACTAACAATGAGTATCAAGAGCAACTTGTATTTAGTTTGGATTATCGTCATCAAATGAAAAGATTTCCGAAAATGTTGACACCAATACATATATCGCTAAAATGCTAAATCAATACAAGCTAATTGGTTAAAATGTATATTATGTCACTTCAGGTGCACATTTAGAGAATTTCAATATGCTAATAAACGCTAATATCTAAAACAAAATACTTTTTTTTAGGTTTGAAGACTGGATTGACATCTAACAATGTTAAGAAAACATAAGTTAAGAGGTAATATAAAAAGCAATGACTGGTGCTGTTTGAAAGGATTTTATCCACTACATAACTGGTTAAACAAAATTAAAATCAGGTTACGAGAATTGTTATAAAAGGCTTTGTGTGCAAAAACTAATAACAGTTAAGATGGAATACAAACGACTTTGATTTTTCTTCGCAAGATATAAATATCAGATTCACTATTACTCGGCTTATATATAGGTCTTACTGATATGTTTTAATGTTAACAGTTTATGTAATAGCTTTCAAGACAAAAGACCAAATCGTTAAAAAAGTGGATTTTACAGGACAATAAGTACTGACAATTTTGTGGATGTTTAAATTCGTAGATATTGTCTTGTTTATCTTTATGATGTTTACAATTTCTTTGTATCTAAGCTTATTATACTTTTAATTTAATAGTATAAATTTAACAAAATCTAATACAAATTGGTGAAAGAGCAATAACTGCTTAAGGTGTCGATTGACAATTACAGTTATGTTTGAATTTTGTGCATCTTGTCTTGATCGTCTTTTGGGCTGTTTACAGTTTCTTTCGACCTATTATTGTTTTTAAGATACTATTAAAATGCCAAACATAAATTAAAAAATACAGTAATTAAAGGGCTCAAACTTCTATAATACGTATAATATCGGCAACTATTATGTTGACTTGTTTGTCTATCAAAAGACTTTTGATTATACCCGTCCATATAATGTTTATATAGCTGTTCCGAGCTAGTAGTTTATGTCCTCGCTCGTATTTTTCATTTTAGTTCTTCGTTTTTCGTTAAATATTGTCGATTTGTTTTACATCCTTTTATCGAACATCTGAAGTGTACGTGTTTTGTTTTGGTTTATATAAGTTGTCTCTATCTTTTATTTAATATATTATAATGGCAAAGAAATACACACATATGCAACGAATGTAGTCATCACGAGTGCGTGGACGGTTTTTTACCACAAGAATAAATGAATAAATGATTATAGTGTTTATAGTGTTGATCATTTTACCTTTGAGGCTTTTTTGATGTCCGTTATTATTTAAAAGATAAGCAAGTCACTGTGTTCCTACTTTATTTTGCTGTCAACTACTCTCTTGCAGACCCAAAAGTAGATTAAGGCAAGATTTATTTTAATTTGACTTTAAGGTATCATTGGAGAAAACTAACTTTAAGTTTTCCAGTTTGTACCTCATCTGTGGCGCAGCTGAGCTGAAATTACTGCCAAGTAGATGTATTTTTTCTGGTACTGAAAAGCGAGCTCCGATTTGTGAAACAAAGAAGAAATAAATACTCGTCTTCTAGACCGATCACTGTTTTTGACTGCAAAACTACTCAATCAAGTGTTTGTTGCACCTAGGTTGATGTCATCTCTCCAGAAGCTCTGTTGTCGTCATTATGACTTAATTTATCGTTATGGGAAATCAGTGACAATCAGACATTTTCGCTGAGTCATAGGTAGTGATTCCTATTCCTGGATTTGACTTTTCCCAAGACATGACCATGAGTAACTCGACGGGTGTCTGGGCACTGCTTACTCGTCTGGAGCACCTGGTGTTGCATTTGTCCATATCCGGATTTGTAACTGTCCCTTGACTTTTAGCTCTTGTTGTTTGGTCGGTTTTGTTTGATATTTTTCCTGTTACAAAATGTTCGTAAATTTAAAGGACGTTTTTCCATCACTATTTGGTTAGGGCACTTTACACATTTTATGTCTTAAAGTAAAGTTGTACACACCAAAATTTTGTTCGAATTTCATTCAATAAAATTCCGAGATATCTCAACATGAATCTGAAGGACAAATTAATATGTAGATTTCAATATATAATTAATATAAATATATTTGGTCCACTCGAAACTATACTAAATGTTGACGTATTTTTGTTATTGTTTTTGCGTGACAAATGAAAACTACTTACCGCGTATGGTCCAGCTTACGCTCATTTTCTAGATCACAAAATGTGTAAATTGAATTCATCACTTTATTTTCCACAGTTATTTAGCGTTAAATGCGGCGTATTTTTCAAAGTGATAGAGCAATTTTCTATAGTAAAGTTTGACCTACATTACAACGGAAGTGTTTGTTTGGAGTCCATTGTTGTCTGTTCGAAATCCTTCGGGTAATATCGTCTGCAGTTAAGGCGGGAAAATCCTCGCGGTTTGTCCGAATACCACTGAACGTTACGAAAGCAGACGATCTTTTTGAAAACAATGCGAGGTCCCTTATGAAACTCAAATGACTGACTTCCTATGTAAAATTCCCGTAGCAAATGTCAAGGACGATTTGGAACTTGTCAACAACAAAGGCATATATAAAATATGAACGTGTTATCGTGTAGCAATATTTTAAATTGGATTTTAACACAACAAAGGTACAACATGGAATAATAAAAAAATGCAAGCAAAACACCTAGCGCAGCGGGGTGTAACATTTAGTATAGACGCCGTTCTGCAGCTGAAAAACTGACCTTAAACCTCATTCAAACAAAGTGACGAAAATTCAAACTTTTCAAAAGTCTTTACCAGAAACAAATTAATAGAAAGTTTAAGAGTTGTATGTTTAAGTTAATGTTATGCAAATAAGGTTTATAAATTAATCCTCGTATAAACAGAAATAATTTGGTAATGTTATGTAATCATTCTAGATTTTTTAAAATGTATTCGAACACTACAGTTCCCGAACACGAATAGTGCGCATTTTTGACGGGATTTTGTATAAGAATACATATTTTTAAATCTGGCTTGCCAGTACTAAATTATGTTTTCGTCTGAATGCCTTTTCAAACCGTGTTGATACATTTTTATAACTAATGAAATACATGTACATGTAATTGGAAAGAAATAGGTTTTTACAACTTTATGTTGTCTGTTGCTTTGTGTGTAAATTATTATGTTGATTCGTTGGCCTGTCCTTGAGTAATATTTAATAAATCAAATACATGTATTTATGATCAGACTAAAACAGTCACTAAAACTTAGTATTCATTAGTATCTTTTAAGGGCGTAGCTGCCTATAGGCGAGTACGCGGCTGAAACCACATAATTTTGACAACAACAAAAAATGCGATCTATCCCTGTAATAAATATTTAATACATGTATATTTTCAGCACCCTAGAACTTTCCAAAATGTACCGAATTGTACCATTGATTTCACAATTTTTTTAACTAAGGTACCTTAATGAATGACGCCGTTCTTATATAACCGTAAAAAAGGTAACTAGTCTTCTGCATTTATAAATATATCTTTGAATATCCAATGTTCGTGGCCGTCAACACAAATTATTTTCCTCAGAAATGTATTCATTAGTAAAACAAAAGTTATTTTTAAATGTAAAGAATCAATATTTCAAAGCTATCCAGGATTTTAGAACTTCCAAGAAGTTGATTATTAACGACATATGAATAGGAAAACTATTTTTCAAATGTTTGGTATAAACTTATCTTTTTTTATTTAATAACTTAATACTTGGTTTTCCACAGCAACAATAAATCTATCGTGTAATTATGTGCATCATAAGAAAGATTCTGCATACACATTTTTTTTCGATGTCACATTCTGTTGTGTATACATATACATCGTATTAACAATGTATTATATATTTTTTTTTCTCGTTTCAGCATTAAGTGTGCTTTCGATTTCCATGTGTTTTGTGGTGATAGGTGGCAGTTACTGGATGACACGTAATACTTATATGAAATATGTATCTGCCGCTAGGTTTGGTATTACCGGTGAACATAACAATAAAACAAAAAGAGATGAACCTTTACAAGTGAAACGTCAAGACAATGTATGTCAAGACATATCTTATGAAACAGGAATGATACGAAATTTATCTCTTCAAAAGCAAATACAATATTCGACGTCTATATTATTAAAAGAAAATAAAACAAATGAAGTTACCTTACACAAAACTCAAACTGCGACTAATAAAACGTATGTGTGTGCTGAATGGAATTTGGGGCGGCTTGGTAATAAACTATTTATTTATGCATCGTTGTATGGAATTGCAAAGAAAACTAACACTACTTTTGTCATTGAAGAAAATGCTGAAATAAGAAAATATTTCAAATACCTTAAAGCAGAAATAATACCCCAAAACAGCGTTATTTGTAAAAATGTAACCTACGTTTATGAAAGGCAATATTGTTGTTCATTTGACCCTGGCTTTTATAACTTTCCAAAGAACAGAAACATAAAGAAAAAAACGTACTTGCAGTCGTACTATTACTTTAAAGATGTAGAAGATGAAATTCGGGAACAATTTATTTACAAAGATGAAATTGTTAAAAAAGCGCGCCAAAGAATTCTGAAAGCGCTTAGCGACTACGGACATAACCAGTCGAACTCAGAAATCGTGGGTATTCATGTGCGAATGGGAGATAAACTTGACCAAGGGCCGGTCAAGCAAGGAAATGCAGTTGCTTCCAAAGAATTCTACAATCGCTCAATGAAATATTTCCGCACGAAACTAAAAAATCCCGTATTTCTTATTATTATGTCTTGGCATAAGAAAAAAGACATCATGTGGGTCAAACAACACGTGGTAGGAAATGATGTAGTGTTTCTAGGGTCAAATCCGTTAGAGGTGGATCTGTGCGCATTGACTTTATGTAATCACACCATTATGAGCATCGGCACCTTTGGGTGGTGGGGGCATGGTTGTGTAATGGCACCACAATTTATTGTAAGGATTTTGCTGCTAAAGGAAGCAAGCTAGAAACTCAGTATAGTAAAGATTTGAAAGACTATTTCCCACCGAATTGGATAGGAATGTAACACAGTTTAACAGTTAGTAAAACAATTACTAGATTGAAAAGCATAAGTATTAACAAATAGTTTTGTTTTTCATGCGTATACATGTAACTTTTTATTGCAAGAACATTTGTGTATCTATGTGCGATATATATAAATATAATAATAAATATGTATATTATTATTTTGTGTTTATGCTGGATCGTCATGTTTGTCGATCCGATACTAAATAAGTGTACTGGTTTAGCAGCTTTCTTTTAGACTATTTTTATAAATATTTTGAACTGCCTGTATTCGTTGGTCAGTCTGTGTCTAAACTCTTGACAAGAAACACCGTCATTTGTATCGGCGCATAATCTTCTAGACATTCAGGTTGTTGTGGTGTATATAGTCCATATATTTTTCAAATCCAATATGACTAGAATTTCTGCATTCTTTAATTCACTAGTACTTTCATGCCTTCCGGCAATCTTCAGGTTAATCCTGAATAATTCAATAATTCACCTGAAGATTGACGGAAGCATGAAAGAACCAGTGAATTAAAGAATGCAGAAATTCTAGTTATATTGGACTTTTATTTGAAAAAAAAAAATATATATATATACATAACTGAACTGAAGAAATCTTCTTGAATTCATAGTTGAGAGTGAGATGTAGTGAACTTGCATGTTATATGTACTAAATTAATTGATAGATGTACTAATATCAAGCGTTTAAATGTACTAAGTTGACTTTAGATGTACCAAGTATAGTGCAAAAAATTCGAGTGATAGAAATGTATCAAGTGGAGTGATAGAAAAGTTCGAAGTCGAGGGATAGAAATTCGTGTGTAAGGTGTACGAAAGCCAAGAATTAGATTAAGCACGGTCGAAGTTATAGCTACAAACTGTCAATATAGATGCCCATGCAATTAGTGGATGGTTTTTCCATTGACAAAAAGGAGTGGCAAGACTTTTTTTTAAATGTGACTGAAGAAAGCAAATGCTTTAGAATATTCTAAAACGCTGTTTTGATAATTTATTTATTTGCAACCAAATTTTGTTTGGCTTTATACAATATCCATTAAAATTAAACGCTTTATACATCCCTCAGTGTTATTCAATTTTTGAAAATTCCATATTTCCAAAACAAAAGTTTGTTTTCTATCTAACTACAGAAGTGGCTGGACAATGAAATGTCGTCATAACAACGGTACTTGGATCCAGGCGTAAATTGGCTTCATTTGCTTTTGAAATACATTTTCCTTCAATTTTGAAGTTTTCAAAACGCCAATTATTGATATTGACCATTCTCGTCCCATTAATTTGGCTATGAAAGGATGTATACGGAACCTGCTCAACAGTCCAGTTAACGAACGAAAATGTTGAGACATTTCCGGTCGAACCTTTGCGAACAATGAAATTAAAAAGTCTTTGAACACGTCCTTCTATTCGAATATTCCTGAATTCCACGTCAGACGCCTCAATATGTTGTAGATTCGCACCACTGTCTGATATTGCTAGAACTGCATTATTTTGGCTTAGATGGCGACAGTTTCGTGGTTTAAAGGCGCACCAATCCGCGTGAATGACATCTATGTCGGAAACACGAACATGTTGGATATATCGGGTTTTCCCCCAGCCTGTCTGGAAGACTGCGCCATTTTGACTTTGCCAGACGACACAGTTTTGGACTATTATGTTGTTATAATAAATCTGCAATGAAAATATTTTGTTGTGTTTATAATTTTTAGTTAAATTGTTTTAGACAAACTCACCCTAAAATACTATACAGCCAACAAGGACAGAATATATATCTTTAATAAAGATAACTGCTTTTGACGAATATTTTATTATTCCCTTTTATATTTAATAAAACTTTTACTTAATGTTAGTTATATGTGTACATCAATTGTTCTGTTAAAAATTAGAATCAATTAATTCTTTGTACTATTTTAAATTGTAAACTGATAAATTTTCCGCAAATCTAATTTAGACAGGTCTTTTGGCGTATTGATCGGTTTCATCGAATAACAACGATAGAAATCTCGATTTCCGGTAATATAATTCCCAATTTTTTTATTTAAGTATACTTAACTGCGATGATCTGTATGATACCCAACCTTTTTCATTGATAAACCAACTTGGACGGTACATTATGCCGGGATGACAGAGATTTAAAATCGGTAAAATCTGGTGTAACATCATTTATTTTGAATTGCCTGTACCAAGTCAGAACCATTTTTCGTAGTTTTTTCTCGAGTTTGCCGGTTTATAAGATTTTCTTTTTCACAGCTTCGTTGGTGTTCAGTATATTGTTATTACCTTCATTTATCAATGTTTTATGTAGTTATTGAATGACTTCATTGATAAAATACGAAGACTACTAATGACAACTTGGTCTAACTTTTAGGTTTAATGAAATACGTTTAGGCATGGTTGTCCTAAGAAAGCAGAATTAATTCGACATATAACGTTTTCCGTTTGCGTTCAATATTAAGTTCAGTTCATCAACAATTAAAAGCAAAAGACCATATTTGAATGCTTGCCTTCTACGGGTGTGAGTATGGCGACAATCGATGGTTTCATAACTTTTGTTGGTACAGTTGCTCAGTTGCTCGCAAAATTTTTAATGGTATAATTGACTAAATGGCTCCATTTCAAACCCACTGGCAAAAACCTTTTGCATATACACAAAAAGCACATATGTCATTGTTGCAGTTTTAGTTGAAACACTGTGGATGCAGAAAATTTGAGTGAGCGGTCTGGGGCCGCCCTATTACCAGTGGGTCCAGGTCAAAGTTCAACCTACAATTGCTTTTTTTTTCTTTTTTCTTTACTGTGGAAACGATATGGAGGAAAACGTAACATATATTTACTGGTAGATTTGACTGTTCTTTTCTATACACTCTTGATCTTACGATACTGAATTTTACACAAACGCTTTAAATTCATAATTTTAACATTCTTGTTGTATTCAGGAATAGTCGTCTTTTTAGTTTCATCTTTTGACATAAAAACTTGGATTATCGTTACAATAATTGTGAAAAATAACAAATTAACAAATACATATACTTCTGCTTCAACTTACCTTAATAGCATCGTCGTTTACCATGAAAAAAGAATCTGTCACCATGCCGTATTTCCCTACCACAACACCATCCGTATTGTAGGTCCACGCACCGACTGTCTTTACTTTTCCAACAATATTATACTTCCCATTAGCTCTGATAAAGAATCTAGGAGGATCTAAAATGGTTAAGCCCTCTATAGTATGATTTGATCCTTTATCCATTTGTATAACAGCAAACTTAAACTGACGGGTCCTAAATTTATATTTTTCGCCAGATAATATTCCGCGTCCATAAATTTTGACTGGCTGGCGACTAGTTGTGATAAATCCACCATGAACATAAGCACCTGGAGCCAAATAGACTTCTCTGATTTTAGCATTAAGCTGTAACTGACCACCCAAGTCCGTCACACCTGCAGGATAAAACAACACACCACTTGCATTGGGTTGCGGTACTGTCGTCTCTGGTGAATCAGCGAAAATCAGAAGTTTGTCAGCTACGTCTCTATTCATAGATCCATAGTCAAAGTCAAATTCAACTGACATCATTCGAGTATTTGACGTTACCGTAAACTGTGCCGTCTTCGGTCCGGTTTTTTCACAGTTATACCCATGATGAGATGGTCTTATAATACACTTGTGGAAATCTTTTTGCGTTTGTATTTCGACTGTTACTGGATTCCCGATGAAAGCAAATGACGACCAAGAAACAGAACGGTTACGATGAATGTAGTCTTTTCCTTTACGACTAAGTTCTTCTGCTCGGTGGTCAGCGCGGTTTATATACGTAAAACACTGATGTCTGGACTGGTCTTGTTGGACATAAACTCTAAACTTGTCCGATGGCAGGATTTCCCCCGGATATTGATATATCGTTAATTCCGCAAAAACATTTGTTACAAATAGAGTCAAAATAAAATATCGACACTTATACTGCGCCATAACTAAATGCATTTATTTCAAAGTGGCGGATGTAGAATATTAATATTTTTATATCAACTTAAACGATGAGATAACTTTGATATTAAATTTAATAAGTATATCATTAGTACGAATGACAAATTATATTTTATTTTATATATAAGTGGTTTTACCTTGCCATCTATTGTTAGTGTAATGAGTTGTTTTTTCAAACACTAAGGCCTTACAGCAGTATCGTTCATACATCATTGTTTGTAATAAAATGATAAAATAGGTAAAATCCTTATATACAGATGTGTTTATTGAAATATATACTGTTTTAATTTACATGTATGTAGCTGACAATTTACGACAAAGTGCAAGTGGTCATTCTTTAAACATGCCACTCGTCCTTTTGATTTTTTTTGCTATTTTACTGTTACATCTTTATTATCAACATTTTCTAATTACTATCCACTTGTGTACAAAGTTTTTATACAAAGTATTGCCGTTGGTTACATTTACTATTGTGTTCATTACATTAAGAAACAGATTTTATTAACCACTCCGATTGTGGTATTGTCTAATATAGCAGTATATACCAGAAAATTATTATGTCAGCTAACCGGCAGAAAACCAAAAAAATGTACGAAGAGTTACTGAAAATAAACCGCTATTATGTCAATTTATATCCATTTTGCAGACATTGTTAACCAGGCATACAAGGGATAGATCATATACACGTACTATTATATTTTACTGGATATTTTAAGTAGGCATACAGTGGATGGAATCGTATGCAAGTTTCTAAATACATAAACGTTATTTATCCTACTAATTAAAACTAAATTTATGTTTAAGCTGAATTTTTAGAATGATCGTATTAAAACTAGTAACCAGTGCTCAACGCAATACTTTTTTCTTTACATTAGTCAGCCATCCACTGTCGTAAGCAAAACAAAATTATTCCAGGTTGTATAAACGAGCTATTCACAACATCCAGGAATAACATATTAGGCGTCAATATTTGTATCTTTCATTTATTTTAAGGTATCCGGACCATAATTGACCACGTGATCATATTTGATGTCCCGGATGTCCATTGTTTTTCAATGGAGCAGACCTCGGTAATGTTCGGCAAACATCGCAAATACTATTTGAGTGACTTAATTTTTTTCCTGAAAATTGTGAACATTGACTCAAGTTATATAATATATTTAATTTTTATCATTAATTAGCAACACATTGATTAAATAAAGCTGTATTTCTTGGACAACAAATAAAATTAAACGGTAACTTCAATTGTGGGTCGGATACCTTAAGTCTGACATTGTCCGTGTATATAATAATGTTATTAGATGTTAAAGTCTAAGAAATCAGCAAACTCGCGAACCAACACTTAAAAAGAAATCAACTTCAACAACTGTCCTGGCTTTGTACATGCATTTCAACAGAAATGGTGGGTTAAACAGGATTTTATGGCATGCCAAACCTTTCGCTTCTGTTACTTTGTTGTTTAATTTGGTGCGTTGCTGAAAGTTTTGATAGTATACACCACTATTCAGTAACAGGTGCATCCAATCATCATTTCGGCACAATCGCTATGTACTGAATTCAAAAATAACAAAAGTCATAAACAAAAGACGGTTTCTATAGTAAAACTTATTGAAAGCGAGGCTTTTGTAACATTGGTTTATAAGTATATCCCGAAGTAAATGGTGACGTTTGCAAAATTCAGTACACACACTGCAAGCCTTTGCATAACTGATCAATTGAGAAATATAGACACCATATGCACGAGAGGAAGGAATATTGCTGCACAAAGTGAGGACATTTTATTATTTAAAAATTAAAATCGTGCAGGCTATTGTAAATTATTGTGCTGCGATGACCACTGGCGTCATATTTGAGGTGTAAGTTTAAAATTAATGTAGAGGAAGCTGTTTCTGGACTTTTCTTCATGTTGTGTAGAATATGAACGGAAGTCATTATCTAATTGAGGGTTGTTAATTAAAAGGACATCATCTTTTAAGTAAAATTAAAAGACTTATATTCTGCTTTTGCTTTGTCTTTGTCTTTAATAAGACGTTGAAAAATTAGGTTTCAAAGGAATACAGGAACAAAATGCAATTAATAAGGCACAGTTTGTACTCATTGGAATTTCAACTATCTGCTAAAAATACATCCCCGTAAATTTACAAATATTTTGTTAATTAGAAAATTTAGTATACTATAAACATGTTCCCCGTTGTACTATAACTTTCCTTTTCATGCTTAAGTTGAAAAAATATTTATATTGATGTAACTAAATATTTGGAAGTAGATAATTAATGTATAATGTTTTAAGACGTGAGTCAATGCGGTAAATAGAATTTACAAATCAAAGGTTCTAATTGATTCAATTTAAGATATCGATCTTTTAAATTGTCCAAACGTTCTTTAGAATCTTTTAAAATCCACACATGATTGATATTACTTCGTTAATATATAGTGTTTAATGGTATGTTAGTTATCCTTCTTTCCTTGAAGACAATATCTTAGTCAACTGTATTGATTTTTTGTTTGTTTAGATAATGTTTAACGCCATTTTCAGCAATATTTCAGCTATATCATGGCGTCCAGTTTTTATTGGGGGAGGAAGACGGTGTACCCGGAGAAAACCCCCGACCTGCGATAGGAAAACTGGCAATCCTTGTCAATTAAGATTGGAGTCGAGTACACCCTGCCCGCAGTGAGAATCGAACCCGCAATCTCAGTGTTGACAGACCACGTGATCAATAGTAGACTAACTACTTTAACCACTCGGGCACCGAGGCCCCTCAACTGTATTGACAACTTTTCAGTAGATCACGTAGATGAGCCGGCTATTTACCTCGGACTCTTTGTCCTCGTGAATATTCAAAGAGGTCATAAAGGAATTATGGTTAGCAAGCATTTTACCTTTGTCAAATATGGTTAACTTGTATGTGGAATTACCAGAGTTATCCTTGATGCCAAACTCTAATGGTATTGATTGTAGTGTAACTTACATTCAAACACAATGTTGTTAGAACCCCTTTCTGGAGGGAAATCAACATATTTATCATGAAGTGAAGTAACGCAACTCAAGCATTCTAGAATTTAGGTCGATCATTCATGCAGTGTCTAAGATTCGTAATGCGACGCTGTAACAAAGAACTCATTGTTCTTACCCAAATCAACAGTGCATTTAAGTTCTGGTCTTGTTGCTCTTTTTCTGTCAAAATTTATTTCCTGTCATATTCTTTGGCTGCATCCATATAAGTTTTGACATTTAAATTTCAGTCTACTGGTTTAGGTTCTCTGAATTTAAGACCACGAAAAAATAAGTTATTGAGAGTTTCGTGGTCAGTGGTGTTCAAAACAGCAGATGATCAGATTGATTGCACATGAAGAAGAGTGAGAACAAGTGCATTCAGTAGGTTGCTTGATGTATGCTTCAATGTCTAGATCCTTAAATGCTTATTTATAATTGAAGATTACTACGGGCATTTTGTTGGTATATTTTAAAGACGCAATGGTAGATTGATTTTTTTTAAATATAAGGGGATCTAACCTTTAACTTCTTTTCTATTAAGAATATGGATTATGTTAACTGCATCAATTCTGTGATTTCTGAATTCATGCGAAAAAAGTTTCTATATTCACCAAGAAGAGGCTATAATTTGAAAAGACGAAAAAAGCAAATAAAGCAAGTCAATCTTTAGAGTGATTCGTCCACCCTCAAGTGCATGATTCCTAAGAAGTTTTAAATAGTTGACAGGCGTAGAAACAAGTGGTGTACAAATGTAATGTATACCAAGGAGTTTTTCAAAATAAGATAGAAGGTCATTATATCTATCGAGTTTTCTTTTCTTTAAAAGTTTGTATTTTCTATGACCATGGCTTCTTTTGTAAATAGAATTGCGTTTAAAATGACGCATTATTTTCACTCCATTGCAAGCTGGACTGATTAAACACCTTTTATGTTGCATCTATAAGGCAGTACGGAGTTCCTTGCAAAACGGCGTGTTAAGTACCGGACTATTGTGGTAAATTTTAGCCAGGATGTGTACTTTCATGTACAAACACCGATCATGATCTGGCTGATTTAAGTGACTGTACAGCATCCTATATTGATAATCGTTACTATCATATCGATGTTTGTTCATTCTATTTCGCAAAGTGTTTTTTGTTTCACCTACATATAAAAGTTCACAAAGCGAACTCTCAATCCCATTAATGGCGTTTTAGTTAAACAGTACATAGGGTCAAACAATTTCGTAGAATAAGACTTACTTGTAAGATTGCTCCTTTTTTTATAAGAAGTAGCTGCTACCAGACAATATCAACTTTAAGGGGTTTTATTACATAACCTAAATCATCATTTCTGATGTAACAATTGCCCTTTGACTAAAGTGAGACAAATTGGGGGTACATTGATTGGAACATAAATATCAGGTGCTATATAACTCATTCGTGTAGCAACAGACCACCATCATAACCTTGGTGACGTCATAGGCGCTAAAGTGTTTTCTGAAATTTCGTTATTCATAGTGCTTACTAGCTACCAAGTTGCAAAAGCCTCTGGGAAATACTTCCTATAAATATATTGGAAGTTACAAAAATATGTTGTAACCGAAAAGACACTTAATAAATATACAATTCAAACAAGTGCATTGTTTATTTTAGACAATCCTAATACTTATGATGACTTCGTGTTGTTGTCGACTAAAGGAAGAAAATTTTAACACGAACAATGCACACAAGGAAACTGATGTTGGAAAAATATTGATTCTGACATTAGTTCAAGTTTTCATTTGGGGAAGAACTCATAATCAGTTACACAAAAAAACGGAAATAAACATTGTATTGTTATTCTTAAATGTGCATATTAGCGTCTGCAAAGATCGAATAAAAAATTATTTCATATTGTCTTGTCTATCATCAGGTCTTGTAATGCATATGGCATACCCATAAAAGACGTTCAAATTTTTAGAGTTACTTTTTAAACATGACTCTTAATATGCTCCCTGACTGCTGATATATATATATATATATATAACCAAACAAATCATTTTGTAAATGCATGTCTTTGTTGTATTTTGGTTTCAGTAATGTGAATGTAAATAATAAATAGTAAAATTTAGAAGGTACATAAGCCAGGATATTTAGGCGTGTGTTAGTAGGTAGGCACTTGTAGCCACAGGTCGAACACATTATTTAGTTATGTTTCGATCATTTCGTTATTTAGGTGTTTTCTGAGAAAATAAATATTTTTCTTAGACTGACTAAAATAGAAAGATGACTAAACAACTTACAGTTTTCTTTTCCTTGTCTTAAGTAATGAGTTCAAGATATATATTTAGGCTATGTATAAACTTTATTTCACATGCGTATACTTTAACTTCCTCTTTGCCAAGAATCGCAATGTTATATCGCACCTTATGTTCGTGAAAGATGTCTAAAATATGCATTCTTCTTTTAGTAGGCACGGTTACAGATCAAGCAAAATCATTGAGTGGGTAAGTTTGTTTAAAGATTTAAAAACAATTGAGGTTTTCTTACATTAATTTATCGTGTTGTGTCAGGAGATATATAGTAAACGATTAACAATTTATATTTTGTGCTCTCATATAAGTAAAAAATGCTGTTTATATTTTAACATTTATCATGATCTGCTTGTTACACTTTTGTTCCTGCAGTTTATAATACAGTATTGTCAAAGTAATCAATTTGAAAAGACTGATTAATTAAAAACTAATCTACAAACTAACAAACATATTATAATGAATTGAGGTATCCGGACCATAATTGACCACGTGATCATATTTGATGTCCCGGATGTCCATTGTTTTTCAATGGAGCAGACCTCGGTAATGTTCGGCAAACATCGGAAATACTATTTGAGTAACTAATTTTTTTTTCAAACTTGTGAACATTGACTCAAGTTATATAATATATTTGACTTTTATCATTAATTAGCAATACATTGATTTAATAAAGCTGCATTTCTTGGTCGACAAATAAAATTTAACGGTAACTTCAATTATGGTCCGGATACCTTAAAAGCTTGGTATGAGTCGTGCTTCATTTACAATAAGTTAAACATGCTCGATAGATGTGTTTTTAGTATCAGACGTTCATGTTGTTTTTCTGGAAAGACAGTAGTGTTGATTTTGTGTCACTTTGTTTTTAAACAAATATATATATAATGTGAAATCTTCAGTGTAAAATATTCGAAGAGAAGAAAATTGAATATCTGAAAATCAGTTAATGTAATAATAACAGTAAAAATTATTATCCCAGAATTTAAAAAGTACGATTCCAGAGCATTCCAAATATGCCTATAAAATTTATATATATATGAATAAAGAATAAAATCACATGAAAAGATCTGTATATTGTATTACATCGCTAGTACTTTCACTGCTTCCTGCAGCTCTTCAGGCGACAATAATGTTTACAAATATTGTTTACATAAACGTAAGATACAAAGATGACGTGATAATGTGTTCAAAAGTTCGGGAAAATAACGTTCATAACAGTTAATCAGTTGATATTAATAACTGTTAATTAGCAATAAACATCTAGCCATTAACTACGTATAAAATGTATTTCCTTTTCATCACGCAGAGATTGTGTGTCTTCCAAAACTTTATATAATGGGAAAATGTTAAATTTTCCGTTTGAACATTTGTGTAAATGTTTGTTCACTTTCATGAAACGTAGTTCCGTTGACGTTTGTTGACGATGCAAAGTCATTCTTTTCCGTAATTCATTTTTAGTTTGTCCAATATAGAATTTTTTACATTTTGCACAAATAATTGAATATATAAAATTTTAGTTTTACAAGACATATTATGTTTTACGGTAAACGTTTTACCGTTAATCAAAGTTATGGAAGGTGCTTCTAATAAACTGTCACATGTTTTTACTCCGCATTTTGAAACCCGACAAGTGTTTTCAATATCAAAGCATGATTTGGTCAAAATTCTTTTCAAGTTTTTAGGCTGCCTTCTGCTATATATAATCTTCTTTTGTTCCAGTATAGATTTCATCGTCTTGCTTTGTTTTAAAATGGGTTCACATCCTTTAATTAGTGGAAAAATATTCATATTTCTAGGATTATGTGTACACACAAACGGTATAATTGTACTTGTGTCATTTTTAACTTTTCGCTTTTCGTAACTCCTCGACCTTTCAGTTTGGCTTGTAATATACCATTTTGTATTAGATTATGTGGGTAGTGTTGATTCTTCAAATAACAATAGAGTTCATGCAATCTGTGTTCCAGTTGTAAAGGGTCTTTCACTAATGAAACTATCCTGGATGCGAGGTTTTACGGAATATTAGTTTTCACATGCTTAGGATGACATGAATGAGCTGCATTACATCGCAGAAAGCAGTGAAAGTACTAGCGATGTAAAACAATATACAGATCTTTTCATGTGATTTTATTCTTTATTCATATTAATGCCGCATTGTGCACATTATCTTGTTATACTATATATATTTATACATACAGGCGAATTGGTGCCACAGTGTCAAAACGGTGTGAGGTCGAATCCCGCTGAGGAAAAGCAAAAATTTGACAGTGTTAAAAATCTTATTCTAACAGTGTTGGTCTTTTGTAGACGTATATTATTCCATCACCGAATGAAAAAATACTTGAAGCATTTAGAGTTAAACGCCACTGATGAGTCTTAAGTAGACGAAACGCGCGTCTGACGTAATGAATTTGTCACCTTGGTAATTTTGATTACATCTTGTTAGAATATTTGAGGAAAGCCAAGTAACAGCACGGCACGTCCGCGGCTGGCGGACTTGAAAAGCAACTATTTTGGGTTAAGTTGGAAAGGAAAAAGTTTAAGATCAATATGTTATGACTTGTTTAAGTCATTTATTTATATTGACATTCAATGACAAAGGCTATTCGTTGGTCAGTCATTGTCTAAATTTTTGACAAGAAACACCGTCATTTGTATCGTGCATAATCTACTAGACTTGTATATGTATATCTCTTCCGAGATCTTCAAAGTGCAATATATATATGACGTATGCTTTGATTTTTCGAGTATTAAGACTTACTAGAATAAATCTCAATATTATAAGATAATTTTTATCCATGGTTGATGTTTATAGTGCAGTTAATTATTGTTTGTTGCTGATTCTTTTAATATTTCCCTAAAAATAGAAAATCGATAGATGTGACGATAAATACTACGCAGTAAACTACGTGATGCACGAAGTAACATTTTTCAGCATCCTGTGCAAATCTATTCATATAAGGTAAGGTACACTCCTGAAATTGTTTATGTATAGAAGGTTGCTCCTTTATATAGTTAAGATTTATTTTTAGACACTTTTGTTCAAGAAGTGTAGTCCACTACGCAACTATCGAGTTTTGCTTCATAGATTTCTGGTCTATGTAAGTAAATATTTAATATTCATGAATAAATATATAACATACAATATTTGCTATGTTACAAAATAACACAAAGTCACATCTTGCAGACAGTTTAAAATAAAGTATGTGTAAAAGTTCGAATAAAATCGATGTCACAAAGATTTTAACTGAAAACAATAGTACATTTGTAGTCCTACATGTAGAATAAATACGAAATCAGCTTTCCTTATATTAATTCATATAAATTACAACTCTCTTTAGATGAACGCAGTTTCCAATAAACATGTACGATAAAATGAAATAATATTCATTCAATCTGATTCGATCTAAATTTTCTTGTAAGGCGCATGGACGTAATAAAACATGTCTTGCATCATCTTTTCCATGTGTACTACATTGCAGTCTAGCATTACTCTGGTTTCAATATTCTTGTTAAGTGATAACCTAAAATAGTTTTATTTACATGATATTTGATCGAACTGATCTTTATTCATTGTTGTATTTAGCTGTATAGGCAGAACTACAGTTTATCGTCCATATTATTCCTCTGAAAATGAATGTTGTTCTGGATGGCGCCATTATGGTAACCAAGACTGTAACATTCGTATGTAATCGTTTGTGTTATAGGTCTTAATATATTGGCATATTTTATAGTAAAAGACAAATATGATATGATAGCAAATAATGAATTTGCAGTAAGCCGGTACTATTGTTATTTGCAATAAAGTTTCAGTAGAAAGCGGCGATATTAAAACGAAGTGGGAGGGCTTATGAAAGACGATGCAAAACGAAACCCGTCCTTTGTTGTAGCGTGGGGCAAAGCCCACACTAAACATTAATTGATGGAACGGGTTGCGTTTTATCCCGTTTATGTCGTTTGTATTGACAGTTTTGTTTTCAAAGGAACATGAAGTAATAAAGATTAAACAGATATTGTTTCGTAGCCATAAACTTAATTAACAAAATAAATGAGCATGTCATTTTATAAACCAATCTAAATAAGCAGTTCATTGTAAATTCGTAGTACATTCCCTGGCGCAAAGATTAAGTTTGTTTTAACATTAAACTTGATAATATAATTAGTTGTTTTTGAAGATGGAAATTAGTATAGCAGGTGTTACAAAAAGACATTGCTTTTTCGATCGTTAAACAACCGTCCCATAGCAGTTTATCGTGTCAGCTTACCGTTATTGTAGATTTCTATAGGTCATTTTTCGTAGAATTCTTAATTTCGTGGTTTTTCCCACCCGCGAAAGCGACGAAGATTGGTACCCCACTAATAAAATTGAATTCAAAGTATTGCATTAATCTTAATGCAAAATTTTCATATCCTTACTGAAAACTGAGTAGTCCGCTTTTAGTTACTAAAGATTCGTTCCAGTGGCGTACATGTAACCAGTTATTCGACCTCACGAACAAATAAACGTAGAACTTCAGTTTTGTTTCATTTAAAATAATATATTTTGGGATTTTAGCAATATGTTCACCTTCATGCCAAAACGAGGAACATGTGTTCGTCCATTTGAATGCAGTTGTCCAGCAGGATATAAGGGAGAAATTTGTAGTGGGCGTAAGTTTTTTTTTATATATGCATGATGTAAGGATTTTATTTCAAAGCATGTTGTGAATGATACTAGTATTACATACGCTGAATTCATTTATCCGAATGTATTCTGCATAAAATGTTATCAATATTTTTCAAGCAATGAATGAAGTGTCATCAAATACTAATATTACGTCATCAGAGATACCAAGATTGTAGAATTTATTACGCCAGATGCGCGTTTCCTCTTAAGATCAATAAGTGTCATTTTAACATTAAATGAAGGTAAAACAGAAAAAAAATCACAAAGGAAACTGTACAAAAAAAAGATAATCCACAAATAAAGGTTGAAGAAACCGGAGAATTTGAGAACCAACAATAGAAAACTACCTCAATGATCCTGACTTGGTACAGGCATTTAAAAAACATAGTGAGTTAAACCAGGTTATATTGCATGCCAAACCTCTTTCTACCTTTAGTGTTTTGTGTGTGTTGGTGTGAAAATGGTCGGAAATCATACACCACTAGTTTAATGTATATTTAATGATATTCACAGCATATTTACTATGTACTGTATTCAAAGAGGGAAAACTATATGCAATCATATTTTCACACGAGATTAAATATTAATCAACAAAGAATTGGTATCTACATTAAATCTATTTAAGGCGCGAAGGAGTCATTTTACTGGTAACCTTGGTTGATACGTCTATCAGGAAGAAATTGGTAACGTTTGCAAATTTTTGCTTGTTAGAAAGGTGTTTAACGCCACTTTTAGCAAGTCCTGACATATTTGCTAAATGTATGAAAGATATACTGATTATGTCGTTTTAATTACCATCCCTCAATTTGTTAAATGGCTTCGTTTATATCTTTCAGTACTAGGAATTAATGCTGTTTGAAATCTTGTCTGCGGGGAGCACAACATATTTTAATGGTACAAAGTGAGGCATCTCATAGCATCATCGTCTTTAAAAAAGGATTTAGGTTGATTATTAATACAATGTCTAAGACTCTTAATGCGACGTGTTACCCAGTTAGACAGTGCATTGAGGTCTGCGTTTTTTTCCTTTTTTCTTAAACAACTCTCTAGCATAATTTTCGACAGATCCATAATAGTTTTAAAATTTAGAATAAGGGTCTCTGAATTTAGGACCACAAAAAATACTGTTTCTTAATGATGTTCAGATCGCCAACAATGACATTTGTATATTAGAGGAGAATGAGAACAAGTTCAAGTAAAGGACGACTGTATTTTCTAATCACACATTTTTTCGTAATATGTATCTAACTTCAAAGGTGTGATCATATTAGAAATCCGCAATACAATATATATTCAGATTTTATTCCATTGATGAAATCTATGAAATATGTGTTACATATCGGCGTAATAAACCCACATTTTGTTGAAATTTACAAACATCTTGAAGGAAATTAAATGCAGACATTTCGCTGTGTTCTTTATCTTGAAACGTTAAAATAGTAGAAACCAAAACTGCAGAACTTTTTAATTGGTGATTTGCTTTGTATGGATCACCAGGGTTCAAGATTTGACTGTAATATACTATATTTAGTTATACAGATTGTAAAATCAAAATATCATACATTATATACAGTTTCCTCATGTTCACATACGTCGCCATGTTACCCTGGAAAATGCTCCGGAAGTCAATGCATATGCTCTACAAACTTTTTGGTAACACATGTGATATTTGTGAGTATCTTTTTTAAGGGATATAAACATTCCGGAAATAATACATTATGAATAAAATATTCACGATCAATTCATCAAGATTGAGTACAAGTACATAGTAATAAATATAAAACTGAATGCAAAAACACAAAACGGAAAGCACGCCAATAAGAAAAACAGCAAGGAAACCGACCGAACAACAAGAGTCGAAAGTCAAGGGACAATTACACATCGTATATAGACAACATATACAACGCAAAACAAAAACAAAAAACAAAAAACCCAGAAAGTGAATAAACCGAACCCAATGAAACCATGGGTTTATTAAATAGCTACGGACGAGTAAGCAGTGACTGCCTCTAATTAGAAATCCTTCGAGTTACTCATTTTCATGTCTAGGAAAAAGTCAATACTATATATGACAGCGAAAATGTCCGATCGTACATGAGAGATTGGTTTCCTACAACGATCAGTTAAGTAATCAAGACCTTAGAACTTGTACATAATTGTACTACCAATTCAGATATATACTCATTCTATGCTAAGCTTACATAAATAAATTGTACAAGAATACTGTCTTTAGATTGGCTGAAAAATATTTGCTTTCAAACGATGAAAAAAAAAAATCATCTTCGTACCTTTAAATAGAGTCATATATTACTCAGCGGAAAACCTGTGTGTTGATTTTTTTAGTTGTATAAATGTCCTATTACCCAATTAAAGACATAAAATTGCCGCCTTTATTGTCATGTTTGAATTTATTTAAGTATGAACTACAAAAAATATTTCTGTTATGCACATTGAAAATTATAAAATGTGCAAAAACGGAAATTGCGTCCTCGATGGACAAAATATTGTTTGTAGTTAATCCTGCAATAAAAAAACAAAGACACTATCAAAAGCAACTAAAACACACACAAAACTTTTTTAAAAAATAGGAGCAAAATAAAAAATAATTTTACTATTCAAATCAGATTAATAATTTGCATTTTCAGTACGAGGTGACAGCTACAAACCGGAAATCTTAAAGTCTATTGCTAGCTTCTCGTATTTTAGTGAAACAACGAATGAATATGCCTACAAATTTATGACTGACGCCACACATAAATCAGAAATCGTTTTTCTTTGGACAAACCAAAAAAGATTAAATAGAATGAATTCTCATATTGATGCATTCATTGATAGTAAATATAATTTTCCTGAGGTGCCACCTCTTCCGAATTATATACGAAATGCTACATTTGGAATCGTTGAATCACGTTTGGAGGTTGAACACTTAAAAGGTAGGTAGTATGTGTTAAATTTTAATTCTTATTTAGTGGTATTTCATACAGTATAGTTGCTAACTATTTAAATAGGTCAGGATTAAAACAAAATCCCGAAAATTTAGTTTTTTGTTTTCATTTTTCGCTGTTTGTTTTTGCACGCTTTTGGATAAGAATTTGTTCTCAGACATTTATGTTAACGGTTATACTGTCAATTAAATTTACATCTCGATGTTTCTTCTTCTTCGCAATGTAATGTGGTGCCAGTGATCGAAATGATACATCTTAGAAAAAGTATTCCATTAGGTGCAAATAATTAAAAGTAGGGACTTTTGTGTAAAGTCAACACAATATTTATTTATCATTTTGGAAATTTTTCTGGTAATATTAAATTGTGATACAAATTAATGTTTTTTATTTGTTCGAGTTTATCTTTCTAGATCTGTATATATTTTGATTTTCAAGGTAGTAAATATGAAGGATATACATACATTTTTCGATGCGAAGAACCTTCAAACACCAATCCAATAGCAGACCGGCCATTGAATTGCAGATTCGACAATCACAAAAACATTAGGGCAATCGATTCTGGAGATATGTAAATACTATTATATTATGTTATACACTTCGCCATGATTTAATTTGTTAAGTAGTACTTGTATATTTATGAAACCTAACACTTTTATGTATATTAATTTTAAAGATGTGTATTCAGAGTTTTGTTATAACATAATTGATAGAATATAACTATGTATTTTAAAATGTATTGATAGATACAAACTAAAGTTTACTGTCAAAACTGGTGGATTCCGTGAACTTATCGATGGCAATGGTAACTATTTCAAGCGTGATATATACACTGGTGTCCAATCGCAGCATTTTATGGAGTATAGATTTGATTATGATGTTCCGGTACACTGCACTGAATTGGGAAATTGCAACAAAGGAGAAGATAAACCCCTTTATTTAGAAAAGGACATAACGAAAGTAATCAACTTAAAGTTTCTTAATTTCTCCATTTTCATTTGACGTAGAACATATATTACTTCCATGAATAAATATGTGTTTTAATTGATTTAAGAAAGTAATAACCCTTTATTACAGTTGAATTAGAACGAAATATTATACAGGGTGACAGTAAAATTGTCAACTTGAGGAAATACTGTCAACCGAGGCGAAAGCTCGGAAAACTATTCAAACCATGAACAACTTTATTCAATAATGGTATTTAATTGATGTAATAATGGTAATAAAACATCAATTTAACAAATAAAGTAAACTAACAGTATCCAGAATCGTTAAATCTGCCTCGTTTGTGGTAGAAAAACCTTTGTTGCTTGACATTATTGTCGTCTGTTTACAACGGAAATGTAAAAATAGATATTGCGCATGCGCGAATTGTACAGTATAATTTTTGAACATTCAGTACCTATGGTAGCAGGTGACAGTATTTTTAGCGGGCCACAGTATTTTTCCGACAGAAAATTTGTTTGTCAGTACTGATATGTCACGGTTTCCTATGAAAGATTAACATTGTAAATGAAATTGAGGTAAAATAATATAAAATATAGAACAACACATATTCCGGATACATATAATTACAGGTCACAAATGTTTCCAGTTTTGCATGTTAATTGCCGTAAATACTTAATGGCTGTTTTTAATATGAAATTGATTGTGAATATGCGTGCGCAAACTCCTATAAAATCCCATAGTAATACACATGAGTAAACAATATCCTAAAATTATATTAAATAATTACGAACAGTGTTGCATTTACGTTTGTCTTTTCATAGTATAATAAGTTGTTTTTAGCGTTGAAAGTACATAATTTAGTTTCAACACTTAATTACAGGTACCAATAAAAGTACAGTGGAATGGATGGTCGGATAATAGTTTATCAGGAGTGAGGAGTTATGCTGTAGAGTTTTGGAAAATGGAGTACAGCTCAGATTACGACGGATTGAGAGAACCTGACATTTTACCGAATTTTAACCCAAGTCCTCCATACATCACTACAATATTGGAATTAAGTAAAATAAATTATCTAAGTTATGAACCGAGAGAACCAGGGGGTTATTCTGTAATATTAGAAGTTGCAGACAGAGCTAATAATACAAGATATGCACGGAGGATAGCCATATGTGACAATACATCGGAAATAACTATTAATCCAGATCATAAACTCTTGGCGACATCTGCGTCACCGGCATCATACTACGTTTGGCAGACAACACCAAATTCAAAAAAGAGTCAGACAACAATCATTACAATATCTTGGGAGAAACATTTTATAAATAAAGATCATGAAAATGGCCATTTTCTGGCTAAAGTTTTGGACTACACCCCTCGACTGAGTGATAACATTGACAGGATTAATTACAAAAAAATCGCTTCACGTTTTGATGATTTAGATGGCGACCGAAATAAAATTGCTATTCCCAATATTAATTCGATTGTTCTATTTGAAATTGCTGACGGAAAACCAAGTGATTTGCCACCAAAAAGCTGGAAGCCTGTGTTTCCATTAAAAGAAAATGCAATTTTTGTGCTGAATGGTGTTGATATTCGAGATGGAGATTCCCATCAAGTCTGGGTGAAGGCGCACGATGTTATGGGAAACACAAAAATTGATTCTACTGTGATCTACTTTGATCTCAGTCCTCCTAAAATATTTGAATTGACTTTTGAGCCAAATGTAGATGATGGTGTTTATCCGTTTTCTAGCAGGTCACTAACTATGTTAATTATTTTTGCATACTTCAATATTTTGATATGTTTAGTTTAATCAGTCTAGTAGAAGCCATTGGATAAGAAATTTGTTCGACTTGACTTTTATTTATATATATAATTCATGTTCTTATTTTGTCCTGTTTCTCTTCAAAATACTTAAAGTTCATTGATTCCAAACTATTTATTTTCCAAAAGGGTGACAGTATCTGCAAAGGACGATGGGAGTGGTATAAGTATAATCTCATTCACGTTTGTGGAATGCAGTTCTGGAGTTCTAACTGAACAGATAAATGTTACCAAGAAAGAAGAGGTAAAATTACATACGTATGAAGTATCAAATAGTATTATATTTCCTTTCAGTTCTTATTTTCAGTGTAAGTGTCTTTTAAATTAGTTATCTAACTAAAAAGTTTACAAAAATTACAGATTATTTTTTATAATTGATTGACTCGATGTAGGTGATTAATTATAACGCTACGGAACAACATTAACACATATCATTAAAGACCTACTAACGTTTGTTGAAAAACCACTAGGACTTTGCACTTAATTTTTCTAATCGACTCAAAACACAATAAATTCTCTTTATGATGAATGTCTCCAGTCATCTGTAAAGATTATAGCAAATATTTTAGACATTGAAAAGCATATATTGTTAAAGCGAGTTAATACACTAAAAGATGCAAAAGAACCTCGTTCCTTTCTTTCTTTACTATTCGGTAGCAAAGACATAGATGCTATCAAATCTTGGAAGACTAGCATCACAATTCTGTTACTCCTAGAATTCCAACATACTTCCAAAACGACCCAGCAGTTCAGATGATATCTTACACCTATACTACCCCAAATGCACACAGAATCTTTAATTACAAACGTGTATTGCAGGATCTTTTGATTAATGACTTAAAAGCCAAACCCCCCGACTCCTCTTGCCACAATTCCGCATCCATATATATAGTCCATCAGGTCACATGATAACTGGAGATCTTAAGACTAAGCAATATTTTGTCCAAGGAACCGAAGTACCGTGAACCTAAATCCATTAACTGGAATTACAACTTATCAATAGAGGACCATGCCAAAAATGGGTTAACCAGGCAGACAAGGCGGTTGATACGTTGTCCGAGTAGGTAAAGGCCTTGAGGTCATTGACTTTATAAGAATGTTTAAAAAGGTCTTATTAGGAGTGCATTTTTTTCAACACACTGTTGTGGATTTGCAATGGTCCTAATTATGCTTCTCTTTTTGTCGACCTGTTTTTGTAATCTCACGAGTCAAAAATATATTGATGATGTTGTGTCCCTCAACAACAACTGGTGACTATTTGCATTCAATCTACCCCAAGCGAGCTTGAAATTAAAGACACCAGCAACACACTTAGGTCAGCCTCTTACACATACCTACTTCCAAAAATAGACTATGGAAGCTACAAGCGTTCCAATTTTCCAAAACTTAGTCGTTAATGAAAAATCCATTTCTCAAGAATGATCGGACATTTTCGCTGAGTCATATCTAGTCTTTCCCTTTCCTGGATTTGACTTTTACCTAGACATGACAATGAGTAACTCGACAGGTGTCTAATTAGAAGTATGAACTACTTATTTGTATGGAGCATGTAAGTGCACCATTGTGTTTTTTGGAGGAGATTGTGTTACTTACTTTCTGTTTTTGTGTTTTTGTGTTTTTGTTTGCGTTGTATATGTTTGTCTGTATTTGCAATTGTCCCTAGACTTTAGACTGCATTGTTCGGTCGGTTTCCTTTCTATTTTTCTTACGTGCTTTCATGAATTACCTCTCTACATTATAATTTACTTGGGCAGAAGGTAACTTTATGACTAGATATAGTTTACAAGAAAAATATTGCTTTTCACCAACCAGTTAAAAATTATAAGTGACGTTTGTTGCATTAAAATATTATTTATGTTATAGCAAAAACGACAATGTGATGACAAACCTAAAGAATGCTATTGCATTCGTAAAGGAGAATGTTTTATGATAGACACGACTTTAGATATTAACAACTGTTGGCTTAAAAAACCTATCCACAACGTAAAAAGTGGAAAACATAAACTAGAAATAACTGTGTACAATCTAGCAATGCTGCCAGCTAAAACTACTTACGATGTATGTATAATATGAATCCAAACTGACTTCGGATAAAGAAAATGTCTAAATAAGCTATTCTATTTGTTAATTTTTATTAGACAATCGCTACATATTATATCAATAAGCAATGCAAATAACTGTAAAATATAAATTCTTCATTGTTGTTGTGTTATGTAAATTTCACTGCTGACATTACTTATATATACTGACGAAACTTAATAGTAGATGTAAAATTTTTTTCAATAACTCATTAAATTTGTAAATCATGTAAAACGTTTATATTTTATGACGAACAATAAACATATATTAATCTTACTACGTCATTTGATATGTTTTATTTAGATAGTGGATAGTCTTCACGGTATTAGAGAATGTAAGTATTTTTGTTTTTGCTGCCTTTTATTATAAATTAATTTCATTCATAAAGCGATACAAACACAATTATTGCACAGTTATCCATTTTTTAAAAATATATATTTCAAAATTTTAAATTTTTATTAAATTTAAAGCTAACATTAAACGTACACTACAGATGCAATTATAAATCTAGTCAACAAGAAAAAAACACAAGACAGGCAAGTTACCAAACTCTACGGAATTTTTCTGGTTTAGAACAGTATATTACTCATTACTTGTAAAATACAAACATTTTTGTTTTTTGTAAATGACAAATTTTAGATCTCAGCCCATCCCATTTAACAATACGGAATACAACAGATGAAAGTTTGAGCATAAGCTGGATACAAGCACCAACCTGCTACGAACGTGCTGGAATCCTTATTCGTTTGTTTAATCCTGACAATACAACAAAAGAATTTCAGGTCCACAAGGATGCTACAACGTTTGATATCACTGGTTTGTCACAGACTACAAATTATTGGTTTGAACTATATACCAAGTATGGAAATGATTCTGATTTTGTAATGAGTTCTTTGCCAGCAGTTTTAAAATTTGCTGTACCATGTAAGATAGAAAAATAATAATTTGGTTTTCCTTAATCACTCTTTCCACGAAGTTTCTGCCTTGTTCTGCTTAGCCGGGTTTGTAGACTTTTAGGTTTTAAAATATCATGTTGATATAATAATAATTGTTTTAGTTTTTCTTAACAAACAGGCTAGAAAAAACATTCACTTGTCAGTTCCAACTTCAACCTTTTATATATTGTAGTTATCGTGTAAAAGGAATTTGATATGAAAAAACATACAAAATTAAGGAAAATGCGCACATAAGGAAATCCCTTGATTTTTAATCGTTACTCTCTTTCTGTGTTTTATGTTTTTCATTTTTGTGTTGTGTTTGTCTATATCCGGATTTGTAACTGTCCCTTGGTTTTTGGCTCTTGTTGTTAGGTCGGTTTTCTTTGCTATCTTTTTTTAATCGTTGTGTATACTTGATTTTTTCGGCAAATAGCCATCAAGAATTGTATGTATTTTAGAGCAATTTCTATTCCGGTTTCTTAGTATATATCTATTACCTGTACCGCAATGTTTAATTTGCTTTTACGGTTTTATTATATGTCATGATATAAATAACTGGTAATTAATTAGCTATGACATAACTTACTTCGTCATCAATGATTCAAAGCATCAATTTGCCGCCGAAATATTCTACATGTTTGTCTGTATGACAATAATTTTACGGACGCATTAAAAACATTGTATATCTATTATACAGAAGTTATCTTATATTTGTTAGTCCAGTTGTAATGCGGCTTTCTCCGGGTCCTGCAACTTTCTCCCCTTATAAAACTGGACGCCATGATATAGCTGGACAATTGCTGAAAGTAGCGTTAAAAACCATTCAAACATCCAAAAACAATCAATGCAAAATACAGATCATCTGAACAATATGATAGCTATAAGAAAACGATAATCTGCTATAAAAAAATGCATGCAAAATTGTCTTTTCAATTTAAATTGGCTAAAACATTTTACGTATAGAGGTCCAGATAAGCATAAATAATCACAGAAGGCTGTTAAATAACCTATAAGCTTTCGTAGCAAGCATCTCGGATTTTAGATCGAAATAAAAACATACTCTTTGTAAGGTCTATCTGATAAGCATTCTCTTAGAATCAGAATTACAATTTCCTAAAGGAAGGAATTTGAACACTTCACCAATGAGGTCCTATGTGAAGCTTAGTCCTGCAGTTGGGACTAGTTTGAATTACCGAATTCTAAATTTGCGCACGTGTATATCTTTCGTTATATATTAAATAATAAATGTTTTTGAATTAAAACTAATGTTCAAGTGGTTCAACTAAATAAATTATTGACATAATATTTATTTATTGCATTTGACAAAATACGGCATACTCCGGAATACAGAATTGTATACATAAAATATCTTTTTGTTCTGGTCGAAATTGTATACACAAACTTGCCTTTTATTATGGTTTTCGATTTTTCAAAAGGTACGCTTGTCGATAACGATATCATCAAAAATGGTCTCCCTGCATTATTAACTTCCGTAAAGTGAATACCAAAAATATTTATCATGGCATGCAAATTTTATATAACACAAGTATGTTTTGCAGTCAATGTTATATTTTGACGTTATATTCTTGATTTTTCACTTGAATGATTGACATTTTTTGCAAAATTCTGTTCATTCATGATAGCTAAGTACACTTCAAAATATATTCTACTTGATCCATCCTAAGCAACGATAGTGAATACAAATATCGCCGCCATCTTGTGCGCGATAATAATAAATATACTGAGACAAAATTTGTCAAATGTTAAATTTTCAAATTGAGAACATATTTGTCATGTTTGTAGGACATGTTTTTCAAAAGGCTGTTGGTATAGTTCCTAGAATGCCTCCTAGAGAAAACAGAAACGACACTGGCCCAGGCCTTCAATTTCACATTCCGCCATAATTATGATGTTTTCTCCCTCACCAGTGCTAAATTTGGTGACTATGTTCATGCAATTTACCCTAGCGAGCTTAAAATTAAAGAAACCACCGATACCCTAAGGTCAGCATCTTCTTCTAGAAATAGACTCCGGAAAACAACTAACTAAAATCTACGTCAAACGTAATGACTTCAATTTTCCAATTGTCAACTTTTCGTTCTTCGAATGCAACATTCCAGCAGCCCCAGCGTATGGTGTAAAATTGTCTCGCCTGCAACGATAGTTTCTGGAGGCAAGACATATACCGGTATATCGGAATTTTGAGAAAACTGGGGCGTTAACACTTGACATTTTGCTTTATATATTTGTAAGCTTAAGCCCAATTTTAGTCCAGTGGTACATAGCTTATAGTGAGAACTTGAAGTCTTTCACCTCACCTTGACCTAAATTCCTCAGTACATTGACTACGTTAAAGTTATTGGATTAAGTCATTTTCTAAGTAACCATGCATGGTAGGATTTGCACTTGAGTACATTGCTTTGAACCTGCACCACTTGAGAGTAAATTATGTCTAGTTTGGCTCCAATTACATACACTTGAATACAGTTTGGAAATGAGAAAATGTGTCTCTGTGACAGTGAAGTCGTACTTAACAAACATCCCATTTTTATACGTTAACTCAGGCGAGAAATATTTGGCACGGTCCTACAGAATTTTTCAAATGATGAGATCTCATTATGTGATAATTGTTTTCTAAGGTTCATGTTCCTAAAGATTCAACGCAGAGGTAAACCTGAGGTGGGTTGGACAAACGATCAACCAAAAATCCGTATGTCTCCCAACTTTTGTTGACGAGACATAAAAAATGGGACCAAAATACTTACTTCTGTACACCATATAATTGCAACTATTTCCAACAGGACTAAAACCGGATGCAGTGGAGCCAGAGGCTGGTGCATGTAACTACATGAATTGATGTAAAATGAGCATGGATGCGTCAAATTATGTTTGTTTTTAAAAATTTGTTGTTAAACGCCACTTTTAGCAATTTTTAACCTATATCATGGAGTCCAGTTTTTATTGAGGAGGAACGTCCGATCAATTATAGAAAACTTGCAATCCGTGTTAATTATGATTAGAGTAGAGTGTCCCGTGGCCGCCATGAGATTCGAACCTACAATCTCAGTGTTGACAGACCAAGTTATCAATGTTTTTTTTTAGTCCATCAAATCCCTTTCTTCATGATTTTTAAAGACATCTACTTTATGCCTGTGATGTTTTCTGTTCTTTTTTGACATTAACACGTAGCAGCCAAGTTTTAATCAAGGCTGATTTTAACCAGCGATCTAAGATTTTTGTTTCATCAACTGCAACTGCTTTGTTGGTGAGGCTATTAATGATAGTCAGTTTAAATTTTTGCTTAAAATGCTTCAAATTAATTTCACTTCCACCTGGAGTAGCTTTGATCTGCACGAATGAAATTTTACATATAACATACATATTTTAAGTTTTGGTATCGTATGTTCAACTTTCGTGCCGGTTCTTATTCAGTGGATTCACTATTAGTAAGACAATTAGGATAATTTGGTTTGTTTACATCTTGATAAAAGCATGCTGACATATTGCAATACATTTAGTACCCTTTGGCGTCGAACGAAAACAGCCGATTTGTCGATGTTTCCAGAATGTATACCCTAAGCTTTTCCAAGCACGATACTAGTTGACTAACGGAATATTTATGTGTATGACCCTTGACGTGACCTGTATCGAGATGTCGTTAAAAAACAAATAACGGGAGCAAGTGAAAGATTTAATTTTAATTAGATTGCGTTCAAAGCACCTGATTCCACCCATGTTTTTTTTGGGGGGGGTGGGGGGGGTTGGGGTACTCACTTTCTGTCTTTGCTTTTTTTTTGTTTGCGTTGTATGTTTGTGTATATTCGGATTTGTAATTTTCCTTGACTTTCGGCGCTTGTTCTGTCGATTTCCTTTGCTATTTTTTCATGTATATAGCTTTTTATCTTTCAGGGTTTTTCAGTCTCTTTCCACCACCTATACAAATTCACAAGGTTGTTTTGAGAAATTCACTAGGTTGTTTTGAGAAAAATTTCAAATGAAAACTATAAATCTAATGTTGGAAAAAGAGACATAGTGTTTAGATATACATGTGAAGCAGGTTGATTTTATATCTTTTTAACAACTTTTCAAATACATGTATTAATTTGATCTTTTGATCTATATTTGCGATGACCACTTTTGGCACAGAATTATAAGCCAGTAAAATATTATTCCGTCTTGGGCTAGCTACAAAATGTCTGGCTCGGGCAAGCGATCATGTTTCGATTTGCTTGTAGGTATGACTGTATTAGTATCGATTTTTTTATAGTCCCAAAATATCCCAATATTTCAAGGTAACAACAGGATACGGATTATTCCTTCGTTCCACGCGATAACTGTATTCCATTAATTTGGTATATTAACATTAATTTTTCGTTAAGCAAATTCAATTGCTAAATGCATGGAAATGCACTCCATCTGTGTGTAACATGCTTCCAATTTGAATCTGTTATATGATTATGTTCAGAAACAGTATACAATAAGGCTGCAGTAACATGCGTATATCTATCCTGTCCATTCAATTGTCAGAACACATACTTATATGTTTGACATAAGCAGGAACAGAATTTATATATCTCTACAGACAGGTAGCTACTTCGCAGGATCCCTTTCACCTTCTGACTCGTTACATAGATAACAAGTGCCTTTGTGATTACCTACGATTGTAACAAGTACAGTTTCTTTTGTTAGTAATAAACTTGACTTACAAGAGAGCAAGGTGTTGACAAAACGGCTTCTAAATCTAATGTTCCTTTGATTTGGCATGGTAACCTTTCTTCACTTTTGCCTCCTCCTTGTTGTTTTACTTTCAAATCTTCCTTTCAATTCTGTCTTGAACTTTTTTTTGCTTCTCATATAAATTTCCCGTTTCTTCAACTGGTTGTAGTTATTACATGTCATACTTTGGTCTTCTGCGGTTTATGGTAGGAAAACAATCCGCTAAGGGTTCGCAAAAACTCAACAGTATTGAAATCTAATTCTAACAGTGTTGGGCTTAATTGTTGACGTATATAAATATTTGGTATTAACTCTGAATTTCTAATGTTTCAGGAATCCGCTGGATTTATAAAGTTGTCACAATTGTT
Source organism: Limnoperna fortunei (assembly GCA_944474755.1). Taxonomy (NCBI): domain Eukaryota; kingdom Metazoa; phylum Mollusca; class Bivalvia; order Mytilida; family Modiolidae; genus Limnoperna; species Limnoperna fortunei. Next base: position 38,019,277 of record OX104121.1, on the reverse strand, counting down.
GGACGCATTTATATTAATTTACGTTCTGTGACTGTAGGACAAGTCACTTTGTCATTCTATAAAATATATGCATAAAACAAACATTTATTTCATTTTTAAATTATAAAATTGCATGTATCTATTACTAAGTGACAATTTATGCATAAAATTAAAATGATGGATTCTGAACAAAACTAATCAAAATAATCGCTAGCGGTTTCCAAAGAAATAACAGATACATCATTATAAATTTTCCTCACCTATGTAGCAATATTCCAGCTTATCCTGCATACGGTGTCTATATTTCTCAATTGATCAGGTATGCAGGAGCTTGAAGCGAATACATTGATTTTGGCAATCCGTGTCTTTAATAAATTTTACTATAGATACAACCTCCTTGTCGAAAAATATTTCGTTTGAAAATCTGGTTGCAGATAGTGTTAACAATTTTGAATTTAGTATACAATGAACGTGCTACGATGATTGTTTAATACACCTAGTAGTGACTAGTGGTATGTAGTATCCATCTATTTTATTCAACTAACCAACTCGCATTCTACAGTGATTGAAGCGTTAGATTTTTGCATGCCATAAAAACCTGGTTAAACCCACACACTCTTTTGAAATGATTATACCAAGTCAGAACCATTGCTTCAGTTGTTTTATGTTGGTTGTTGGTTCTGGAGTTTGACGGTTTTTCGGACTTTGATTTGTGGATTGTCTTTTTGAAGGTTTAATCGGTGTTCAGTATTTTGTTATAACCTCCATCATGTAATGACGAATGTGTATATTGCGAAATACACTTGAGTTCTTCTTGGAAATTTTTAAGAACTCTGTAAAAAAAAGACGGTAGTGGTAATCTGGTTTACTGATTTGTTGTGTGCATATTAACATTGTCAGAACCAATACTTTTTTCTATAAATCTATATATTGTATTTAGCACAGAATATGACAACATATTCTACTAGAATTACAACTGATATAGGTAAGCAATACAATACATTATTAAATTAAGTTGTTCACTAATTATTTGATAACAGTTGTGGAAGGTCTTTTTGTGACATTTCCCATTCCAGTTGCTTAAGCTACAGTGTTTTAAGTTTTAAGATATTGTTAGTAATTACCAGTAATGAATTAATATATAATAATAAACCTTTTTTATTTTACAATCATGAAATAATTTGTAATCGTCAGTTTTGACCAATGAACTATATAAGGGTGTGTTCCCAGAACGCCTACTGGATAAAAACAACACCTCATTAGGTAGGGGGATTAAGGGGCCTATCAAGGGAATGCCATAATTAGTTTACCTGTATTTACCTTGAAAATTATAATAAAGTATATTAGACATGGAGAAACTGAATTGACTTGAAAAATATCAAAATTAAATTTAAAAAAAAAGAATAGATGGTTTCAAATTAATTAAAATTAAATTAATTATAACTATAAAAAAATGACTACAATGTTACAAATATACATTATTTGTCAATAAAATAAACTTTTCTTCATAATGTCCCATGCCAACTTAATAAGCTTCAAAGAAGCTTAAAAAAGAGATTGAGATGATGAGCTTTTACCATTACCAATTAATAATGTTCACATGTCAAACCTTTGAACATTGCAAGCTAAGAAATAGTATAAAAATGGGTGAAAAGTCAAAACCACCATTCAAAGCCGATTTGGCCAATGCTCAGCTGAATGTGAAATGAGCACTAACAGACAATCTATTAAAAAAAACAAATCTTTTATTATAATTTAACTATAAAATTGGTGCATACATACATAGACTTAAAATAAAAAGTTAGACAATAGGACTTGAATCAACGGGGTGATTTTTCCATCGATGCAATAGAAGAAGTATGGTTCCAGGCCCTCGAAGACCGTGACGCCGCAGACATAACTCAAATACCTATATTATATTATGAAATTCCTAATACTTTGCTTATTTGATATTTTACCTATGCTAAAAACAGGTGACACTAATTTAAACACCCCTTGGAAGGCCCGTTAATCCAGTACATTAATTAGATGTTTTTTTAATCCAGTAGGCGTTCGGGGAATAAACCTTTATAAGATAAATGATTTTGTATTGAACTTTATCACTGTAAATGTTTGAATGATTCAATTCTGATTAAACATGAATAGCTATGAAAGTAACAAAATTTTATCGGGGTTATGTTGGAATTGATTTTCTGCACAGCCAAGAAAGTGTGTTTTGATTTACGTTTTCAATCACGCATTCTTACTTGGAATACTAAGGCCTAAGGATTGCCGATGACGACATTTTATGTTTAAGGTTTGTTTGTTTTTGTTTGTTTGAATGGTGTTTTAACGCCACTTTCAGCAATTTTTCAGCTATTTCATGGCGTCCAGTTTTTATTGGGGGAGGAAGCCGGAGTACCCGGAGAGAACCCCCGACCTGCGGTAGGAAAACTGGCAATCCTTGTCAATTAAGATTGGAGTCGAGTACACCCTGCCTGCAGTGAGAATCGAACCCGCAATCTAATTGTTGACAGACCACGTGATCAATAATAAACGAACTACCTTGACCACTCGGCCACCGAGGCCCCTTTTATGTTTAAGGAGCAGGGTATAACCTATGCATTTCAGTATTTTAACCTTATAATGAAACCTCGTCCTTTATCACTTAAACATGGCAGTTGCAATTTCCACAAAGTTCTCGTAAAACACGTTAGCTAAATTTCAAGTCAAAAGAATTAATTAGCACTTTTAGAGAGTCATATTGTTCATTTAAAAAAATCCGAATTAAATGAACAGACCTTTAAAGATGAAAACTTACCTGCAAAAAATCATTGGCCATTTCATTATACGTAGTTAAACACATATTTTGCATGTTTAACGTCAAAATGGTTATGCGTTTCTTTTTTATACAGTATACAGTATACAGTATACTTTATGAGAATAAGCATTAATTCATTTACTGATCATTCTAATGACGGTAAAAATGTTTTGATGAATTTTGGACGGATTTATTCGTCAGAAATTAGTTAATGGTCATCTAATCTATCTTTTGTTCGGTATAAGTAGATATTTGAAAACATTGCAATGCTTCTAGAACATATCGAACCTTACGTTGTAACAGCAATCTCTAACTACCATAGTTTTATTTCTTTCCAAATTTATGGTTTAATTATTTACAACAATGCGTCCATCTCTTCTGTCTTTGATTCTAAATAATTTATATTTATAGAAACTAAACCTACAAATATTATACTGTTAATGGGGATTGTAACGACAGTGGGCCTTGTCACAGTATTTGTATTTGTATACATGAGACACAAAGGTAGTGTAGAAGTTTAATAATATAGAATATTATAAAATATTATTTAAAAATGAACGTTAACACTTTATATAGTATATCCTTAAAATATAACAAGATTTCTTCAGGGACATTACAGACCGACTGTAAAAGCATATTACACATATAATAGCCGTACTAAGACAGACATAAGAGATATTTAATAACTCAATTACACCAATGAAATTTTCGCCCAGCATGTATGGACACAAGAAATCAACAAGGTTACATATATACAGACATTTAGAAAAATTTAAACACATATTTTACGTAAATATAACTATCATTATAATTCCAATAAAAAAAACCCATACTCCACATACAAAATCTTTTCTTGGATATTAGCACCCTCATAAGTCAGGGTTTCTGTGTCCACATGTGTGCACGAAGGAAATTCCAGGACTAGAAGTCACTATTTTGATTGCCTACATCATACCTAACCGTAGCCAGTCAAAGCTAGTTTTCATTCACGACTTGGTTAGGGGATATCCCGATGTCGATTGTAAATAAAACAAACGGATGTGTTGCGAGACCATGTGAAAATTTGTGTATTTTGTACAGTAGTGTTAATAGTTTGTTATTACCACGTAATTTATTAATTGCGTTACGTTTTCTTCCTACTCTAGAGTGAGTAAGAATGACAACTGCCAAACACTCGCGTCTTTCTAGCAATTTTATTAGTTGATATTTTGAAATTTTGACGTCATATGAAAATCGTCTAGCCCAAGAATTTCCTAGCTAAGTTTGTCAGGGTTTCGTGGACATATATAGACACAGAAACCATGACTTGTGAGGATGGGACATTAGAATCCGATATAAGACATGTCAAAAGAAAACCTGATACATAACAATTAGCTGTACAGATTTGATGTACCATATTTTATACGACATAATTTAATGTGTTAAAAATATAGATTAAGGGACAAACATAAATAATTTCCTATAAAATTTGTTGAAAATTATGCTATGTTGATTTTGTTTTTAAGTTTTGAGTTGTTAGTGAAAATAAAGTTTGGAGTAGAACAAACCAGCATTATCAAGAGGAAAAAAGAAAAAAAGTTAAATATTGTCATAAGAACAAACTATAAACCTGTAGACGTTATTGTCGCGTAACAAATACTTCCCTAAAACAACATGTCTATTTAAAAACTGTCAGTTACAAAAAATGGAGAGTAGACGAAATTGTCAAAAGAAAACAATTGCCAAAGTGCAACTAAATACGCCCATTGAAAATTTGTCATTTTTAATAAAAATAAAGAAACTTAACTCTGAAGTGGCTGTAGCAATTTGGCTGGTTATCAATCTTGGTCGAGATTTTATGCCAATAAACCTTTTCCTTATAAGTTTCATGAAGATCTGACAACAACTGTTTGAGCTGTTAAGAGCGGAAAAGGCGAATTTGCCGTTTGTAATATAAATAAAGGGTTCTAACTCTGAAGCGGTAATTTCGCCGGGTATCAAACTTTGCCATACACATTTTCATGATCAGACAACATATATTTGAGCCAGAGAGAGGACATCAATGTGGGTGTTCCCATAATACGACCCATCAAAATTCTCTTGTTTAAAAAAATAGTGAAACTAAACAAAATTGCTAAATGGACACAAATATATGTATTGCGTAACACAATTTGCAAAAACAGCCACAGTTGACTATGGTAATTAAAATGTGTGCATTAACCAGTTTCAAGCTTCAAAGTAGTCAAAATGTATCCACTACCAGTGAACGAACTATATTTATTACAACTCAAATATATCAAACTTTTGCTAAGTTAACATTGTAAACTAAAATTGTATGAGTCATCTTACTTTCATTGAAAGACGTTGCTGATTTTAGCTATTCACTTGATACAAAATTAAAACGTGTAAATCTGTTAAATTTGTCCAGAAATGTGCATCATTAATGCGTGGATTGATTGATTGATTGATTGATAGGTTCATTGATTGATTGATTGATTGATTGATAGTTTTACGTCCAGCAAGCAATATTTCAGAACGTGAATTGATGATTTGTTTATATTGTTTATATCTTTAGTAACAATGGTATTTTTCTTCCTTTGCGTACAAGGATATTGCAGACGACAGATTTATGAAGACTATAGGTACAAATACTGATACGAACATATTTTTTAAAAGTTATGAACTATGTGGCAATCCTTAGGATATACTAGAGTTGTTTACTTAAAATAAACATTAAACAATAAATTTTATTGAACAAATAAGAAAGTCAGTTGTAGGTTAAATATCAAATGCGATTTAAAGCCATAGTAATAGTAACGAGCATCGCAGATGCGAGATATCATGTTACATGTTTATGCGAAAAAAGATCATTCGATCTATATGAACAAACTCATTTCAGATGGTATCTGGCTATTAGCAGAAAGTATTGCAGACGAGCACTTAAGTAAATTTAATAGTATCCAAAAATAGTTTTCCCATCGATATAATTGAACTTTGCTAGAACCTAAGAGTTTTTGAAAAAAAGGTGTTTTTGTTGGATTTAAAAAAGATGATCTTGCAGAGACGTCATAATGGTGTGACGTCGTTGTTTGCCAAACTGCATACCTTTTGTTTCTTTTTCTGCTGAAAATAAAACTCATTTAGACCTTTTGTCCAAGATTTTATCATCCTGTATATGGTATAAACCAATTACCATTTCTAATAATATGAATATAGGCGCGGCCTATCATCGCATTTTTATAGTTAATGACGTTAATTCAGAGCGTCCTAACAGTGCCTCTGCATTCCATTGGTGACGTGATGTCTTTCTTTAATTTGTTAGTGACGTCACAAATACGCCAAAAATACAGCGTTTCTGCGATTGTCTAAAATTTTTGTTGTTATTTAAAATAAAACACTTAAATTTTATCGATGTCAGAATTATTTTTGTCAGCTTTAAATTTTGTGCTCGTCTACAATATTTACTTCTGGTAGATTAGCTACCATCAGAAATGTTTATTTTGGATCACGCGTCTTTTTTCACACATGCATGTCACCGTATAGCTGGCTTCTGTGATGCTCTCTATTAAAAATGCGATGATCACTATAAACGCATCTTATGTACTATAGTGGTTAGCAACACCTGGGTTTATGACTTAGCAATGCCCGGGTAATTGGTTTCGTAAAGACGTCTAACTGTCCAATCAAGTTCCATTAATAAAACTCATACACGGATAATATAAATTTTATGTTAACAAATCTGCTGAATATACATATTTTATCGCACTCAAAAATTAAAACAGTTCTCTGCTATAAAAAAGTTCCTACCTCATAAGCATATTTGTAAGAAAACCTGACCTCACAATAAAAAAACATGGACAAGATTATGCCATGTAGCAATCATATATAATACTGTATTATAAATATAAATATGTATAAGATTATAAAATTGGATATTGTCTTATTTTTCAATATTTCGTTATATATTGTGTTTCGTAAACAATATATGTTAACGTGTCATAAATGTATTCTATTAAGACAAAACTATTAATTTGTATTTATTAGACCAAACAATGAAGTTGATGATTATGAACACATTCATATTTACGAACATATTCCGATGGATCGGAACCTAGAAAGTGAAACTGCAACTGAAGCAGACTATGTGGAAGCTAACCGCGTGGTTCCAGAAGAGGCAGGCAATATGGAACCTGAATTACATCGTATTGCTTCAGATGATGTAGCAGGTGACGCATATGATGAAACAGGCTATTTAAAACCTGTCGCACATCGATATGACGACTATGATGATGCAGTTTCTGATCGCAGTCCACGAGTTCACGCAGTTACTGTGGATAACATTCCTGTGTATTTAGAGCTTTATTAATACAAATGATGTTCAACTAGATGCATATGCATGATCCAGCTCTTACAGATATATCAGTCGGTGTGCAAACTGAACTTTTATTAACAATTGTCATGTCAAAAATAAATAAATCTTAACCGAAGGTAAAAGCGAGCTGATTATTGAATTTTACACCACCACAATTTTTTTACGTTAAATTGCAGTGAGCATTATTCAGCAGAGAACAACGTCCACAGGAAATGTATGCAGTAATGAGCAAGGACAGAGAATAAGCCTTTCGCAGCAACTGCAATGTGCTACACTTTTAAAATCTAAACGAGGTGTCTATATCATGCATGGAGCGGGGCTCTGTCCAAGCACGTTACCTGGTGAAGTCCGCGGTCAGGCTTCTGGTTTTTAACCTAAAAGGCTCACAACCATAGGACATTTTTAATAAGGCACCTGGTATCTCGACGGGCATCTCTATAGGTGGTCATTGGATATCCTATTGGAAGGTTTTCATCAAATGAATTGAAGATTGGTGCTTCCCTATATAAAAAATGGTTGGTTTGAAGTTAAGTTTGCATTTGCCTGCCATGACATATTCTTCGTAGCCCCACTTTAGATGTTAATTTTTTTGGTGAGCATCATGACGTTACTTCAGTGCACCCTAACATTGTCCCAGCATTCCATTTGTGACGTGACGTCTTTCTCTAATGCGTTTGTGTGACGTCATAAAAAAATTTAAAATAAGCCTTTAAATTTCAAAAACAACTGTGACATTTTTGTAGTTATTTAAATAATAAACACTTAAATTTTATCGATATCGTAATTATTTTTGTCAACTTTTACATTAATTTGATTGCTCTTCTACAATATTCTCTTCGAATAACAAGCTACCATCTGAAATTTATTTGTTTTTATGGATAACTATTTTTATACATTTATAAATCTGTTAGAAAAAGATTTTTAAAATCTGAAAAGAGATCTAAACTCATTAATATGATTTATTTTTTGTCTTTTCTTTGTCGTTATATATTTTTAAATCATAGCATAAAAATAAAACTAGGAATATTGCAAAGTTTAAAATTTGTATTCTTATAAAACGTCTTTAGAACGTCAAACGAAATGACTACCCGATATATTCCCACTTCGCGCATGCGCAATGCGACGTAACGTCACAAAAGGTTTAAAGAGGTCGCACGTTTAACAGCTAAATTTGGAGGTCTTATTAAAATAAAATTTAATAAATAAGACATATTGCGGGCACGTTATGGTAAATATTTAATAAATGTTTTGTTAAAGTGTATTTTGTCCACCGTACATTGCATACTGAAAGGATTTCTTAACCAAAACTTTTTCATCATGAAAATGGCCGGTACTTTTCTTACTGACGAAACACCCATTGTTTGGAATTATATTTTTTTTAGAAAAATACAAGCACGTAGAAATATATCAGTTTTTTAGCCGACTTTTACCTTAAAAATCCACAAAAACTTGCGAGTAGTATTTACTAGACAGTTATCTTCTTAAAACGCGAAATTAACTCGTTATAACAAAATAACTATTTGTCCTAATAATATATTTTTTTGTAAAAACGAAAAGTTATCTCTCAATTACGAGATAGATTATCGTTTTTATAACGAGAAAGTTATTTCGTTATAAGGAGATAACTGTCTTTAATTTTCTCCCGATAATATTCCGCATCCTTAAATTTTGACTGACTGGCGACCAATAGTTATAAATCCGCCATGAACATAAGCACATAGAGTCAAATAGACTTCTTTAATTCTAGCACTAAGCTGCAACTAACCCCCTCGGTCTGTCAAACCTGTAGGATAAAACACACCACTTGCATTGGATTGCGGCACCGTCGTTTCTGGCGAATTAGCGAAAATCAGAAGTTTGTCAGCTATGTCTCTATGCATAGTTCCGTAGTCAAAGTCAAATTCAATTTACACCATTCCAGTATTTGATGTTACCGTAAACTGTGCGATCTTTGGTCCGGTTTTTCCACAGTTAAACCATATATATTTCATAGATTTCCTATGAAAGCAAATGACCACCACCACACCGAATGGTTTCGATGAATGTAGTTTTTTCCTTTGAGACTATATTCTGCTGCTCGGTGGTCTGTGCAGTTTATATAAGTAAAACACTGATGTCTGGACTGGTTTTGTTGGAAATTAACTCTATACCTGTTCGATGGCAGGATTTAACCCCGGATGTCGATATATCGTTAATTCCGCAAAAGCATTTGTTACAAATCGTAACACAATAAAATATCGACACTTACAATGCTCCATGACTAAACGCATTGATTTCAAATGTAGAATATTAATATTTTCATATCAACTCGTACAATAAGATATCTTTGATATTAATATTTGTTAGTATATCATTAGTACGAATTTCCAATAATATTTAATTTTATATATTAGTGGTTTTACGTTACCATCTATTATTAGATTACTAAGTTGTTTTAAAAGCTAGAGCCTTACAGCAGTATCGTCCATACATCATTGTTTGTAATAAAATGATAAAAAGTAAAATCTTCATATGAAGATGTGTAGATTTAACTAAAATGTTTTAAATGATGTATATGACGAATCTACGACCAAGTTCAAGTGTTCATTCTTTACACTTGCAATAGGTCCCTTTGATTTGTTTTTGCTATTTTAATGATTATTTCTTATTTACAATCCACTTGTGTACAGAGTCTATATGAAGTTCCTGGTATTGACATCGATTACATTTACTGTTGTGTTTATTACATTAAGAAACAGATTCAACAGTTTCGCCGATTTTTTTGTATTCATCACTCCCATTCCGGTATTGTATGATATCTAGCAGTATATACCAGAACATTGAACCGCTGTCTTTATTATGTCAGCTACCTATCAGTAAATAAATAAAATGTAATAATAACCGATATTATGTCAAATTATATCCATTATGCAAGAGACATCGTTAACCAGGCATACAAGGGATAGATCATATACACTTATGTTATATTTTACTGAACATTTTTTAATAGGCATATACCGGATGGGATCATATGCAAGTTTCTAAATACATAAAAAGGATTTACATGTATCCCACTAATTTAAACTAAATTGATGTTTAAGCTGAATTTTAGAAAAGTCTTGTTAAAACCAGTAACCAGTGCTCAACGCAGTCCTTTTTACTTTACATTAGTCAGCTATTTACTGTTGTAAGTAAAAGTGAAAGTATAACACAATTATTCCAGGTTGTATGAACGAATTATTCACAACATCCAGGTATAACATATTAGGCGTCATTATTTAAATATAATCCAGTTATTCTCCTTCATTATCTGTTGCAATTAACGATTTATTTTTTGTATCCTTCATTTATTTGAAATCTGACATTGTCCGTGTATATAATAATGTTATACCATGTTAGGGTCAGAGAAATCGGCAAACTCGCGAACAAACACTTAAAAAGAAATCAACTTCAACACCTGTCCTCACTTGGTACATGCATTAAAAGAAATGGTGGGTTAAACCGGGTTTTATAGCATGCTAAACCTTCCAATTCTGTTATTTTGGTGTTTTGCTGAAAGATTTGGTAGTATACATTACGTCGGTAATAGGTGCATCAAATCATCATTTCAGCACAATCACTATGTACTGAATTCAAAAATAACAAAAGTTATCAACAAAAGACGGTTTCTATTGTAAAACTTATTGAAGGCGAGGCTTTTTTGTAACCTTGGTTTATAAGTATATCCGAAGAAATTGGTGACGTTTGGAAAAATCAGTAAACTCACTGCAAGCCTTTGCATAACTGATCAATTGAGAATTATAGACACCATATGCACGAGTAGCAGGAATATTGCTGCACAAAGTGAGGACATTTTATTATTTTAAAATTAAAATCGTGCAGCTTATTGTAAATTATTGTGTTCGATGACCACTGGCGTCATATTCGAAGTGCAAGTCTAAAATAAATCTAGTGGAAGCTGTTTCTGGGCTTTTCTTCCTGTTGTGTAGGATATAAACGGAAGTCATTATCACATTGAGGGTTGTTAATTAAAAGGACATAATCAATTTAGTTAAATTAAAAGAGCTATATACTGCTATCTATTTGTCTTTAATAATACGTTGAAAAATTAAGTTTCAAAAGAATAAGGAACAAAAGGCAATAAGTATTCACAGTTTGTGCTCATTGCAATTTCAATTATCTGCTGAAAATAAATCACCTTAAATTTACAAATATGTTGTCAATTAGAAAATCTAGTATACTATAAATCTGTTCTTCGTTGTACTATAACTTTCGTTTCCATGCTTAAGTTGAAAAAATATTTATTTAAGGAATACTTGAAATTTCTGAACAGGTTATACGATATAATATGGTTTGGGTCTGTTTACGCCTTATAAACCGACCTTTGAAATTTTCCTTAAAATTTAATTTGGCTATAAATTTTAACAATTTGTTTGTAAAAACGTCGATGACGTCATGGAACTATTTTATTTTAACGGCGTAAGAATATTTCAAATGTCACGCAAGTTATGTCTTATATTATGGGTTGCTCGATTTGAATTAACCAATCAGATTTCAGCTTACAAAGCCAATCAAATTATATTGATGTAACATAACTAAACATGTATAGGCATATGATGTGGAAGCAGATGATTTATGTATAACTTTTTAAGACGTGAGTCTAGGTGGTATAAAGAATTGACAAATCAAAGGTTCTAATTGATTCAATTTTATATATCGATCTTAAATTGTCCATACGTTCTTTAGAATCTTTTAAAACTCACACATGATTGATATTCCTTCGCGAATATATAGTGTTGCAACAGTATATTTGTTATCTTTCTTTCACTGCAGACAATATCTTAGTCAACTGTATTGACAACTCTTTAGTAGAGCACGTAGAGAAGCTGGCTATTTACCTCGGACTCTTTGCCCAATGAATATTCAAAGAAGTCATTAAAGGACTTATGGTTAGCAAGGATTTTACCTTGTCAAATGTGGTAAACTTGTATGTAGAATTACCAGAGTTATCCTTGATGCCAAACTCTAAAGGTATTGATTGTAATGTAACCTACATTTAAACACAATGTTGTTAGAAGCCCTTTCTGTAGAGAAATCAAAATATTAATCATGGAGTGAAGTGAGGCAAGTCATAACATTCTCGTCTTCGAATACGAATTTATGTTGATCATTCATGCAAAGTCTAAGATTCGTAATGCTACGTTGTAACAAAGACCTCATTGTTCTTACCCAAATCAACAGTGCATTTAAGTCCTGGTCTTGTTGCTCTCTTTCGGTCCAAATCCATTTCCTGTCATATTCTTAGACTGCATCCATATTAGTTTTGAAATTTAAATTTCAGTCTACTGGTTTAGGTGCACGGAATTTAAGACCACGGAAAATATCTTGGTATGGTTCAATGTCTAGATCCTAAGATGTTTATCTATAATTGAAGATTTCTACGGGCATTGTGTTGGTATATTTTAAAGATGCGATGGTAGATGAATTTTTATAGAATATAAAGGGATCTAACCTTTAACTTTTTTCTATTAAGAATATGGATTATATTAACTGCATCTAATTTGTGATTTCTGAATTCATGCGAAAAATGTTTCTATATTCACAAAGACGATTCAAAAAGAAAAACACAAATAAAGAAAATCAATCTTTAGAGCGATTTGTAATTATTCTATTCCTCCGCCCTCAAGTGCATAATTCCTAAGAAATTTTAACAAGTTGACTGGCGTAGAAACAGGTTTGATACAAATGTAATGAAAACCAAGGAGTTTTTCAAGATAAGATAGAAGGTCATTATATCTATCGAGGAAGATTTACTTTCTTTTGTGGTTAAAGATTTTACTTTCTATGACCACGGCTTCTTTTGTACATAGAATTGCGTTTAAAATGACGCATTATTTTCACTCTATTGCAAGGTTGACTGAATAAAATTACAAACACCTTTTATGTTATTGCAGCTATAAGGCAGTACAGAGTTCCCTGATCAAGAAATCGTTTCTCTGCAAACCGGCGTGTTAAGTACCGGACTATTAGTATAGTGGTTAATTTTAACAATCATGACTACTTTCATGGACAAACACCTATCATGATCTGGCTGATACAAGTGATTGTACAGCATTCTATATTGAAGATCGTTAGTATCATATCGATTTGTTTGTTCATTCTATTTCACAAAGTGTGTTGGGTTTCGCCTACATATAAAAGCTCACAAACCGAACTCTCAATCCCATTAATGGCGTTTTCAGTTAAACAGTACAGAGGTTCAAACAATTTAATCAAATAAGATTGACTTGTAAGAACAATTTAATCAAATAAGATTGACTTGTAAGAACAATTTAATCGTGAGATTTCGATGGATTCTTTAACACAAGACATTCAAGCCCTATCATGTATACAAAATACAGAGCTACCAGTTCAGCAGTTGGCCTATGCATACGAAACCGAACTCAGAGCGACCATCGATAAACATGCCCCGCTGATCGTCAAAGAGATTAAAGTGCGACCTAACACGGAATGGTCTAACGATGACCTTCGTAAGGCTAAAGCTGAACGACGAAAATCTGAGCGACGAATGAGAAAAACAGGACTGACAATAGACCGTGAGATATTTAAATCAAAATGCAAAGAAACAAATAGACTTCTCTTACACAGAAAACAGGGCTACTACTCTAATAAAATCTCAGAGATAGGTAAAGACCAGAAACAATTATATAGACTTGCGAACAATTTAATGGGAAATGTTCAACAGGTTATTCTCCCGTCACACCAAAGTGAAAAGGAACTGGCAGACACATTTGGGCAGTTCTTCCTAGGAAAAATTCAAACCATACGCGATGAACTCAGTGCCAAGACAACCAAGGAGTTCTCCGACATTGAATTCTTGAGAGCCGACATAGAGTTCAAAGGTGAAAAATTGACATCCTTTTTACCTACCACACCCCAAGAAGTTCAAAAGATCATAAAAGCTGCTCCGTGCAAATCCTGCGAGCTTGATCCAATAACAACACAGCTTCTTAAAGACTGTCTAGATACAATGCTGCCCACTATTACAAGCATTGTGAATAGATCTCTAGATGAGGCTACAGTACCATCCACATTCAAGAGGGCAATAGTTCGTCCACTACTTAAAAAAGAAAACTTAGATAAAGAGGTCATGAAGAACTACCGGCCTGTTTCAAACTTATCGTTCATCTCGAAAGTAGTTGAAAAAGTCGTCGCATCAAGAATTGAGTGTCATTTAAAATCGAATTCCTTATATGATGATGTTCAATCAGCATATCGTGAATACCACTCTACTGAAACAGCACTTTTGCGTGTTCACCATGATATAACATCTGCTCTAGACAAAAACTGCTGTACTGTTCTTCTGATGTTAGATTTATCAGCGGCATTTGATGTCATAGACCATAATATTCTTATGAAACGTCTTAAATTTTCTTTTGGAATATCAGGAAAGGCTCTTTCTTGGCTACAATCCTATTTGACGAACAGGACACAGTGTGTTTCCATTGGTTCAGCTCTTTCCGATGATATGAGTCTGAAATATGGCTTACCTCAAGGTTCCGTCCTGGGCCCCAAACTTTATTGTATGTTCTCAAAACCGGTGGGAGAAATCTGCAAACGTCACAATATGTCGCATCATTGTTACGCTGATGACACCCAAGTCTATTTAGTAATTAAGCCGCTAGACGACTGGTCAGAGTACACCACTAGGTTAGAACACTGTCTTTCCGATATAAGCTCTTGGATGATTTCTAACCTCCTCAAACTCAATCAAGACAAAACAGAACTGATCGTCTTTGCACCGAAAAATAAACTTAATAGTCTGTCAGATATTCATCTTTCGTTCGATGGAACTATTATTACTGAAGTACCAACTGTGAAAAATCTTGGGACATTCTTCGATCGCATCTTAAGCATGGAAAACCAAGCTAGTGCAATCAGTAGATCTTGCTTCTTCCAAATCCGAAATATAGGACGTATTAGACCTTACATTACAGAAGAGGCCTGTAAAACGTTGGTCTGTTCTCTGATTACTTCACGACTTGACTACGGCAATGCGTTATTATATGGAGTTAATGCTAGTGTAATTGCAAGACTACAACGAGTTCAGAACTCAGCCGCTAGACTGATTAGTAGGCAGAAGAAGCACGATCAAATAACTCCTACATTAATTTCGCTACACTGGCTTCCGATTCAATACCGCTGCCAGTATAAAATACTTCTATATGTGTTTAAAGCCCTCCACGGTAAAGCGCTAGTGTATCTTCAAGAACTTATTTCTGTTTATAGGCCGACAAGAACTTTACGATCGGAGAGTAGTAACCTCCTTCGAGTGCCGAACGACATACGAACTAAGACATACGGCGAAAGACGTTTCGACAAATCAGCGGCCACTCTCTGGAACAATTTACCACCAAATATTAGATGCGCCAGTTCACTGACTATATTTAAGAAAGACCTTAAAACCTATTTTTTTAGACAGGCATTTTACTAGTTCACATGTAGCAATTTTGGTATTAAGGAAAATTATGAAATCAGTATATCCTGATTGAATCCGTACAGACTTTAATCTACATATGTATCTTAATCATGTTAATGTTAACTTAACATCGTGGTTATATGTCTGATTCCAATTTCAATTTAACATTTTATCGGGTTCCTAATTTATTAATTTTATCCTTTTACAACTTTAAAGTTAAAAGTTATAATCCCCGACCTAAAATCGTTTTATTTCTTTCTTTGTTTCTGACTAGTTGGATATATTTTAATTTAACTTAATGTGATAGTTTGATGTTTGCATGCTCTTATACCATGTTTTTATATGCTTATTTTTATTATTGATGTATTTTTTGTCTTTTAAATGTACTGTAAAGCGCTTAGAGTAATTGTATTATATAATGCGCTATACAAATGTTTATAATAATAAATAATAATAATAATAAATAAATAAGATTGACTTGTAAGATTGCTCCTTAAGCAGTAGCTGCTACCAGTCAATATCAACTTTGAGGGGTTTTATAACATAACCTAAATCAGCATTTATAATGTAATAATAACCCTCTGACTGAACGTGAGACAAATTGTGGGTACATTCATTGGAACATAAATATCAGGTGATATATGGCTCCTTCGTGTAGCAACAGACCACCTTCATAACCTCGGTAAAATCAAAGCCAGTAAAGTGTTCTCTGAAATTTCGTTATTTATAGTGCTTACTAGCTATCAAGTTGCAATAGCATCTGGGAAATACTTCCTATACATATATTGGAAGTTACACAAATATGTTGAAACTGAAAAGACACTTAATAAATATACTCTTCAAACAAGGACGTTGTTTATTTTAGATAATCCCAATACTTCTTGTGACTTCATGTTGTTGTCGGCGGAAGGAAGAAAATTTTAACACGAACAATTCACAAAAGGAAACTGATGTTAGAAAAACAATGACTCTGACATTAGTTTAAGTTTTTATTGAGGGAAGAACTCTTAAGTACGGATTTACCAGTAATCTTAAAAATAAAATTGTACTTTAATTTTACTGCTTGATGCTGATCCCTAGGTGTTAACTGGACGTTGTCCTATACAAATTGTAGGGGTCTCTTTTGACCTAGCGGTTAAGGTAAATTATTTACTATTTATCAAGTGCCTTTCAACACTGAGGTTGTGGGATTGAGTATCACTGCGAGCAGGGTGTATTCGATTCCAATCGTAATTGACAAGAATTTTCAGCTTTCCTACTGAAGATCGGAATTTTCGCCGGGTACTCCAACTTCCTCCGTAATGAAACTGGACGACATGATATAGCTAAAAAATGCAAAAAGTGGCGTTTAACATCAGTTAAACAAACACACACGTGCATATCACCGTCTGCACAAATCGAATACAAAATATTTCATATTGTCTTGTCTATCTATCAGGTTTTGTAATGCAAATGCCATACAGGGCGTTGAAATTAAACATTGAGTTCTCTTTGAAATATGACGCTTTATATGCTACCCGACTGCCAATACCAATAATACGAATACATCTTTTTATCAATGAATGTACTTGCTGCACTTTGGTTTTTGTAATGTGTTAAACATAATAAATGCTAAAATGCTGAAGGTACATATACCTGAATATTGGACACTTCTAGCCACAGTTCAAACACATGTGTTTTATTGTCTGGTTTTTATTTTCATCATTTCTGATCATAAGTTTAGGTGTGTTCTAATGAAATAAACACTTTTCTCAGACTGACTAAAATAGAAGGTTGACTCACAGTTGTGTTTCCTTGTATAAAGTTCAAAAGATACACATTTAGTCTATGTAGAAACTTTATTTCATATGCGCATGCTTACAACAGATCATCAAAAATTAAAAAAAACTTCCTAGTTGCCAAAAAACCATCCTGTTATAGCGCATCATTCACGAACGATGTCTAAAATATGCATTCTTCTTTTACTAGGTACTGTGGCAGACCAAGCAAAATCATGGAGCGGGTAAGTTTTATAAAAACCTGTTTTTGGCATTAATCTTTCGTGTGTATCAGGTATCAGGAAATATATTGGAAAACGATATACAATTATATTTTGCGCATTCTTATTTTCATATTAGAAAATAATGTTGCTTTTATTTTAACATCTATCGTGATGGTCTGCTTGTTTCTGCAATTCATAAAAAGGATTTCTCAAATAAAAATTTGGAAAGACTGATTTATTAAAAAAATAATCTATAAACTAGGAAACAAAGCAATGAATCAAAAGGCCGGTATGAGCCATGCTTCATTTACATTTAGTTGAACATGCGCGATAAATGTGTTTTTAGCATCAGACGTTCATGTTGTTATAGTGGCAAGACAGTGGTGTTGATTTTGTGTCACTTTGTTTTTAAATAAATATACAGTATGTGAAATCTTCAGTAAAATTATTCAAACAGAAGAAAATTGAATACCTAAAAATCAGTTAATTTAATGAGAACTAGTAAAAATGGTTATCCCAGAATTTAAAAGTATGATTCCAGAACATTCCGATATACCTATAAAATTTATTCTAGAAGTTGAAACATACTGGTAAATACAATTTTAGAAAGTCAAGCTAATATATATATCGAGTCTTTGCAATTTATTTTAATTGAACGTACTTACACTTTGTGTATATACACAAAAACTGTCACTATTACTTAATGTATGCTTTGATCTGTCAAGTATTAAGACTAGAATAAATCTCAATATTATATGATAAGTTCAGTAACTTATTGTTTGTAGCTATTTTTTGTAATATTTCCGTAAAACAATTCGAAAATCTAGGACTGGTCGTGACGATAAAAACTACGCAGTAGACTTCGTGATGCGCGAAGTAATATTTTTTCAACATCCTGTGCAAATCCGTTCATATAAGGTTAGGTACACTCCTGAAATTGTTAATGTATAGAAGGTTGCTCCTTTATATAATTAGGGTTTTATTTTAGAAAGTATTGTTCAAGAAGTGTAGTCCATTACGAAACTATCGAGTTTTGCTTTATAGATTTCTGGTCTATGTAAGTAAATAATTAATATACATGAATTAATATGAACACACAATATTTGCTCTGTTACAATATAACAGAAAGTCACATGTTGCCGACATTTAAAAATAAAGTATGTGTAAAAGTTCAAATTAAATCGATGTCACAAAGATTTTAACTTAAAACAATTGTACATTTGTAGTACATGTACTACAAGGAGAATAAATACAAAATCAGCTTTCCGTATATTTTTACATATAAAGTACACATCTCTTTATAGGAACGCAGTTTCTAATGAACATGTACGAAAAAATGAAATAATATTCATTCAATCTGATTCGTTCTAAATTTTCTTATAAGGCGTATGGGAGTAATAAAACATTTCTTGCATCATCTTTGCCATTTGTAATACATTGAGTCCTAACATTACTCTTGATTCAATGTTCTTGTTAAGTGATAACCTAAAATAGTTTTACTGACATGATATTTGATCGAACTGATCTTTATTCATTGTTTTATTTAGCTGTATAGGCAAAAGTACAGTTTCTCGCCCATATTATTCCTCTGAAAATGAATGTTGTCCTGGATGGCGTCATAATGGTAACCAAAATTGTAACATTGGTATGTACTCGTATGATATTTGTCTAAATAGATTGGCATATTTTATAGTAAAAGAAGATTACAAATAGCAAATAATGAATTTGCCGTAAGCCAGTACTACTGCCATATGCAATAAAATTCTAGTCCTTATATAAATTAATCTTTAATGCCAAGTTTCGATGTTTTTACTGGAAACTGAGTAGTGTAGTCCGAATATTCGTTACAAGAGACATAACCAGTTATTCGAACACAAGAACAAAGAATGTGAAATAATATTTTGTGATTTCAGCAATATGTTCGCCTGAATGCCAAAACCGAGGAACGTGTGTTCGACCATTTGAATGCAGTTGTCCAAAAGGATATGAGGGAGATATTTGTAATGGACGTAAGTATGTTGATATATGGCTTTTATTTCAAATCAAATTGTGAATAATAGTAGTACTACATACGCTGATTTCATGTATGCGTATGTATTCTGCATACAATGTAATCAAAATTTTACACGCAATAAATAAAATGTCATCAAATACTAATAATACGTCATAAAAAATACCAAGTTTACCAAGTTTACCCATCAGTGTCATATTAACATTAAATGAAGGTAATAACAGAATCAAATCACAAAGGAAACTGTCAAAATAGACAATCCATTAAAAAGGTTGAAGAAACCGGAAAATGTAAAAAACCAACAACAGAAAATATGGCAATTAAATCAATGGTCCTGACTTGGTACAGGTATTTAAAAACAGTAATTTAAACCAGGTTTTATTGCATCCCAAACCTCTTGAACCATTAGTGTAGTGTGTGAGTTGGTGTGAAAATGGTTGGATATTACACACCACTAGTCAGTTAATGTATATTTAATGATATTCGCAGCACATTTACTATGTACTGAATTTTAAAAAGGGGAAAACTAATGCAATCATATTTTCACACGAGATTTAATATAAATCAACAAAGGTATCTACAGTAAAACTTATTCAAGGGCCGGATAAGTCATTTTACGTGTAACCTTGGTTAATAAGTCTATCAAGCAGAAATCGGTGACGTTTGCTAGACTGGTTAGAATGGTGGTAAACGCCACTTCAGCAAATTCTTATATATTTGCTAAATGTAGCTCCTTTAAAATAAAATATATCGATTATCTCCTTTTAATTAAAAAAAACCCAAATTTGGTAAGAGGCTTCCGTTTATATCCTTCAGAACTAGAAATTTATGTTGTTTGAAGTTTTGTCTGCAGGGAGAACAACATATGAGTAAGGGGGGAAAATGAGACATCCCATAGCATCCTCGTCTTTAAAAACGGATTTAGGTTGATAGTTAATGCAATGTCTTACACTCTTGATGCGACGTTGTACCAAAGACCTTATTGTTTTTACCCAATGAGACAGTGCATTCAGTTTTTTCCTCTCTTTCTTAATCAACTCTCTGGCATAATCTTCGACTGCATCCAAAATAGTTTTGAAATTTAGATAAGGGTCTCTGAATTTAGGACCACGAGAAATAATGTTTCTTAATGATGTTCAGATCGCCAGTCATGACATTACCAGAGAGATTGTATATAAAAGAAGAATGAGAACAAGTTCAAGTAAAGGACGACTGTATTTTCTAACCACACATCTTCGTAAAATGCGTCTTGCTTCAGATGTGTGATCATACTAGAAATCAGCAATGAAATATATATTAAATTTTTTTCCATTGAAAAAAATCTATGAAATATGTGTTACATATCAACTTAATAAAGCCACATTGTGTTGAAATTTACAAACATCACGAAAGAAATTAAATGCAGACATTGCGAGGTGTTCTTGATCTTGATACGTTAAAATAGTAGAAAACAAAAATGCAGAACTTTTAATTATAACGGAGAGTTGCTTTATATTGATAACGAGGGCTCAAGACTTTATTATAATATACTATATTGAGTTATACAGATTGTAAAATCAAATTATTATACATTATATATAGTTTCCTCTTGTTCACATACGTCGCCATGTTACCCGGGAAAATGCTCTGGCAGTCAATGCATATGCTCTACAAACTTTTATGGCAGCACATGTCAGATTAGTGAGTATCCTTTTAAGCGATATAAACTTTCCGAAAAAAATGACATTGTGAATAAAATATTCATGATCAATTCATCAAGATTGAGTACGTAGTAATAAATATAACACTGAATGCAAAAACACAAAAAGGAAAGCACGCCAATTAAAAAACAGCAAGGAAACCGAACAACAAGAATTGAAAGTCAAGGGACAATTACAAACATATACAATGCAAAACAAAAACAAAAACAGAATTTGAGTAAAACAAACCAAATAAAAACCATGGGTGCAGTCAAGTGTTACGAACGAGTAAAAATTACCTGCCTCTAATTAGACACCCGTCGAGGTACTCATTATCATGTCTAGGAAAAAGTCAAATCCATGAATAGGAAAGACTACCTATGACTTGGCAAAATGTGCAATTGAGAGATTGATTTCCCATAACTATCAATTAAGTAATAGTGACGACCATAGAACTTGTACCTCACTGTACTATCGCACATATAAACTCATTCTATGCTGTATTATTTCGCTTTAGGCTAACATAAATAAATAAAACGAGAATACTTTTCTTGACATTATTTTATATCAAACGATGGAAGAAATCATGGTCGTGGAGTCACGAACCATAGTCATATATTACTCAGCGTTAAACTTTTGTGTTGATTTTTTTTTTTTTCAAAAATGTCCTATTACACAAATAAAATTGTTGAGTTTATTCTAAAGTTTAAATTTATTTATAAGTATTAACAATAAAATTATTTTCTCCATTGAGGGATAACAAACGTTGTGCACATTAAAAATAACCCGTTACGCAGGTTACAAAATGTGCAAAACGGGATTTGTGTTAACCCTCGATGGATAAAATATTGTTTGTAATTAATCATGAAGTAAAAACAAAGACACTATCAAAAGCTACTAAACACACACACACATACGCAATTTGAAAAATGTAACAAAATAAAAAACAATTTTAAAATTCAAATCGTTGTACTAATTTGCTTTTTCAGTACGTGACAGCTACAAACCGGAAATCACAAAGGCTAATTCTAGCTTCTCGTATTTTAGTGAAACAAAGAAGGAATATGCCTACAAATTTATGACTTACGCCACTAATAAATCAGAAATCGATTTTATTTGGACAAACCAAAAAAAATTTAATAGAATGAATTTTCATATTGATGCATCCATTGATAGTAAATATAATTTTCCTGATGTGCCACCTCTTCCGAAATATATACGAAATGCTCAATTTGGAATCGTTGATGCACGTGTGGAGGTTGAACACTTAAAACTTACAGGGGGTATGTACGATATTTTAATTTTTATTTTTGAGGTATTTCCTACAGTATAGTGGCTAACTATTTAAACAGGTCAGATTTAAAACAAAAGCCTGGAATTTACTCTTTTTTGTTTTCATTTTTCGCTGTTTGTTATTGCACGCTTTTGGATAAGAATTTCTTCCCAAATATGTTAAACGGTTATACTGACAATTTAATTTACATCTCTATTTTTTTCTTCTCCGTAATGTGATGTGCTGCCAGTGATCAAAATGATACATCTAGAAGAAGTATTCTATTAGGTGCAAATAATTAATAGTAGAGACATTAATTCGTGCATAATAAACATTAAAGTCAATACAATATTTATTTAATATTTTGGAAATCTTTCAGGACATATCCACTTGTGATACCAATTGATGTTGTTTGTTTGTGCAAGTTTACTTTTCTAGATCTGTATATATTTTAATTTTTAAGGTAGTATTCATCTAGCACATTCAGACAGCTTTGTATGCGGAAAACCTTCAGATACCAATCCAATAGCAGACCGGCCATTGAATTGCAGACTCGACAATCAAACAAACATTATAGCACTCGATTCTGGAGATAGGTAAATACTATTATATTACGTAATACACTTCGTCATGATATTATTTGTTAAGTAGTACCCCGTATATTTATGAAACCTAACACTTTCATGCATATTAATTTTAAAGATGTGTTTTCAGAGTTTTGTTATAACATAATTGATAGCATATAACTATGTATTTTAAAATGTATTGATAGATACAAACTAAAGTTTACTGTCAAAACTGGTGGATTCCGTGAACTTATCGATGGCAATGGTAACTATTTCAAGCGTGATATATACACTGGTGTCCAATCGCAGCATTTTATGGAGTATAGATTTGATTATGATGTTCCGGAACACTGCACTGAATTGGGAAATTGCAACCAAGGAGAAGATAAACCCCTTTATTTAGAAAAAGACATAACGAAAGTAATCAACT
This sequence comes from Limnoperna fortunei, assembly GCA_944474755.1. Taxonomy (NCBI): domain Eukaryota; kingdom Metazoa; phylum Mollusca; class Bivalvia; order Mytilida; family Modiolidae; genus Limnoperna; species Limnoperna fortunei. The sequence goes on along the minus strand of OX104121.1, from coordinate 37,995,749 downwards.
TAACTTAACTTAAAGTTTCTTAATTTCTCCATTTTCATTTGACGTAGAACATATATTACTTCCATGAATAAATAGGTGTTTTAATTGATTTAAGAGAGTAATAACCCTTTATAGATAGATAAAATTACAGGTCACATATTTTTCTAGTTTTGTATGTTAAATGCCGTAAATACTTAATAGCTGGTCTTAATATGAGATTGATTGTGAATATGCGGGCGCGAACTCCTATAAAATACCATAGTAATACACATAAGTAAAGAATATCCTCAAATTATATTAAATAATTACGAACAGTGTTGCATTTACGTTTGTCTTTTAATAGCATAATGGGTTGTTTAAGCGTTGAAAGCACATAATTAAGTTTCAACACTTAATTACAGGGACCAATACAACTACAATGGAATGGATGGTCGGACAATAGTTTATCAGGAGTGAGGAGTTATGCTGTAGAGTTTTGGAAAATGGAGTACAGCTTCGATTACGGCGGATTGAGAGAACCTGACATTTTACCGAATTTTAACCCAAGTCCTCAATACATCACTACAATATTGGAATCAAGTAAAATAAATTATCTAAGTTATGAACCGAGAGAACCAGGGGTTTATTCTGTAATATTAGAAGTTGCAGACAGAGCTAATAATACAAGATATGCACGGAAGATAGCCATATATGATAAGACGTCGGAAATAACTGTTAATACAGATCATAAACTTTTGGCGACATCTGCTTCACCGGCATCAGACTACGTTTGGCAGACGACACCTAATTCAGATAGTGGTCGGACAACAATCATTACAATATCTTGGCGGAAACATTTTATAAATAAAATTCATGAAAGTGGTCATTTTCTGGCTAAAGTTCTGGACTACACCCCTCGACTAAGTGACAACATTGACAGGATTAATTACAAAAAAATCGAACCACGTTTTGACGATTTAGATGGCAACCGAAATAAAACTGCTATTCCCAATATTAATTCGATTGTTCTATTTGAAACTGTTGACGGAACACCCAGTAATTTGCCACCAGGAGGCTGGAAGAAAGTGACGCCATTAAAGGAAAATGACACTTTTGAGCTGAATGGTGTTAATATTCGAGATGGAGATTCACGTCAAGTTTGGGTTAGGGCGCACGATGTTATGGGAAACACAAAAATGGATTCCACTGTAATCTATTTTGATCACAGTCCTCCACAGTTATTTGAGCCAACTTTTAAGCCTAATGTAGATGATGGTGTTTATCCCTTTTCTAGCAGGTCAGTAACTATGTTAATTATTTTTGCATACTTCAATATTTTGATATGTTTAATTTAATCAGTCTAGTAGAAGCCGTTTTATGAAAATCTGTTTGTCTTGACTTTTATTTCTTTGATATAATTCACGTTCTTATCTTGTCTTTTTTCTCTTTAAAGTAGTTCAATTTCATGTATTCCAAACTATTTTTTTTGCAAAAGGGTGATAATAACGGCAAAGGATGAAGGGAGTGGTATAAGTATAATCTCATTCACGTTTGTGGAAAGCAGTGCTGGGGTTGTAACTGAACAGATAAATGTTACAAAGAAAGAAGAGGTAAAATTATATGCGTATACTATTATATTTCCTTTCAGTTCTAATTTTCAAAATTATTGATCTAACAAAAAAGATTTACAGAAATAAAGACTTTTTATAATTGATTGACTCGATTTTATTTATTAATTATATAGCTACGGAACAGCATTAACACGTAATGCTGTTATTTGCATTCAGTCTACCCTTAGCGAACTTGAAATAAAAGACATCAGCAATACAGTTAGGTCGACCTCTTACACTTTTACATAGACCTACTTGTAAAAATAGACTCTGGGAAACTACAAACTTTTCAGTTTTCATCTTCCTGTAATAGATTCAACATTCCAGGAGCTCTATTTCACATTTCACAACTTATACGTTGTTCTAGATCGTGCGATCTGTATGCTGATTTTCTAGACCGCTCCATGCTATTGACTACTAAGCTACAGAAACAAGGGTTTATTGTTTCTAGGTTAATGTCTTCTCTCCAGAAGTTATATGGTCGTCACCATGATTTAATTGAAAATGCATCTCTCAAATACGATCGGACATTTTCACTGAGTCATAGCTAGTATTTCTTATTACTGGATTTGACTTTCTCCTAAACATTCCAATGAGTAAACTCGACGGGTGTCTAAGTAGAGGCAAGCACTGCTTACTCGTCTGGAGCACTTTAGTGCACCTATGGGTTTTATTGGGTTCGGGTTAATCACTGTATGTTTTTTGTGGTTTCGGTTTTTGTTTTGCGTTGTATATGTTTGTCTATATTCGTATTTGTAATTGACCCTTGAACTTTTGAAAATGTTCGTTCGGTTATCTCCCTATTTTTTCTTCCGTGCTCTAATGAATCGCCTTTATACTTTTCTTTGGCAGAAAGTAAAAAAATGACTCTTTGATATTCTTTAATAGAATAATATTTCTGTTTACCAGCCAGTTAAAATTATAGACGTTACGTTAGTTGCATTACAATATTATTAATGTATAGCAAAAACGACAATGTGATGCCAAACCTAAAGACTGCTATTGCATCCGTAAAGGGGAATGTTTTATGATAGACACGACTTTGGATATCAACAACTGTTGGCTTAAAATACCCATCCACAACGTTAACATCGTACAGCATAAACTGGAAATTACTGTGTACAATCTAGCAATGCTACCAACTAAACGTACTTACGATGTAAGTATAATATGAATCCAAACTGACTGTTGATGAAGAGAAGATTCTGGAAAAATGTTTACATATGCTATTTAAATAAATTATTTGCAGTACCATTACATATTGATAACAATAGGCAATACAAATAACTGAAACAATATAAATCCTTTTTTGTTGTTGTGTTAAAAAAACTGCTGACAGTACTAATATATAGTGGCTGAAGTTCATAATAGTGAAATTGTTCACTTCAATAATTGCTTAAATTTGTAAATCATGCAAGCCGTTTATATTTTATGACGAACTATAAACACATTTTATTCTGACTACTCGAATTGATACGTTTTTTTAGATAGTGGATAGTCTAAAAGGGATTAGAGAATGTAAGTATTTTTAAGTTGTGCTGTCTTTTATTACAAATTAATTTACATTCTGAAAACTATGCTAATGATAGAAAAATAGCAAAAAAAATCCGACCGAACAACAAGATCCAAATGCGACAGTTACAAATCCGGTTATAGAAACAAACACAATTATTGAAAAGTTATCTGTTCGTTTTAAATATAAATTTACAAGAAAATCTAACAAAACAGTACAAAGCAGATGCAACTGTAAAGCAAATAAAGAAGGAAAACCTAGCGACAGGCGAGTTACCAAAGACTAAGGTACAAGTTTGCTTAGGAATAAGATAATCATTTCTTCAAATACATGTACATGCATTTGTTCGTTTTTTTTTTGTAAATAACAAATTTTAGATCACAGCCCATCCAATTTAACAATCCGGAAGACAACAGATGAAAGTTTGAGCATTAGCTGGATACAAGCACCAACCTGCTACGAACGTGCTGGAATCCTTATTCGTTTGTTTAATCCTGACAATACAACGAAAGACTTTAAGATCCACAAGGATGCTACAATATTTGATATCACCGGTTTGTCGCCAACCACAAATTATTGGTTTGAACTGTATACCAAGTATGGAAGTGATTCTAATTTTGTACTAAGTTCTTTGCCAGCAGTTTTAAAATTTGCAACAGCTGAACCATGTAAGATCGCAATATAATGATTTGTTTGTTCCTGATTTCTCCTCCACGAAGTTTTTGCCTTGCTCTGCGCAGTCGCGTTTGAGGATTGTTAGTTCTTAAAATATTACTTTGATTACTATATTTCAATGATTTTTTTAGTTTTTCTTAAGAAATAAGCTAAAACATAAAATATTCACTCGTCCGTTCCATAATAGCAATGTTTTTTTTAAATATTTTTGTTAATGGTTAAAAGACATTTTATATAAAAATACATCACAGATGAATGTAAATGCAAGTATTGAAAATGCCTTATTTTTAATCGTTTTGTATACTTGATTTTTGGCAATTTCTAATCCTGTTTCTTATGTGACAAAATATATATTGGACTGAATATTACTTGTACCCCAACGTTAATGTGCTTTTACGTGTTATTAAATATAACTTTAATATATCTGTATATTTATCAAATAAGGACTTTTTACGAGGTCAATACGTAGTTATATGGACCGTGGAGGAAAATATTGACCGAGGACGAAGTCCGAGGTCAATATTTTTCTACAGGTTCATATAACTACGTATTGACAGAGTAAAAAGTCCTTAATTGTTATATTACATATGAATTTTTCTCTATTTATTTAAATTTAGAATAATGAGTCGGAAGAGCATATCCGGATCTATTTTTAGAAACAAGCCTTAAATATGCTTTATAAATAGTAACATGCCATAATTATGCTTTAAAAATAGTAACAAGCCTTAAATATGCTTTAGAAATAGAATATATACACAGAATATTTGGGGGGGGGGACATTGTCTACACGAACCAATCAAAATTAGGACTTAACACACAATATGTAATATTATACATTTATAGCCTTTAAATTAGGTCGATATTTTTCATATCGACCGTATTTAAAGGCTGCTATTGTTATATTATTAATTTATATTTTTATGCACATTTGTATATACTAGTATTTAAAGGAATTTAGTTCAATGTTTCTGTTTATTAGTTTTGATGTTTTGTTACATTCCATTTCAGTATCAACGGAAATTATGAAAACTTTCAACTCAAAAGCTATATTAATAAAAAAGCAACACATTAAAATATTTAAAATTTTTCATAATGTACATGCTTTCCTGACTTTCAAACGGAAATAAACAGAAGTTAATTCTGATTGGCTGTTTAAAGGGAAATTCCAAATTATTTAAAGTAACTAAAAATAGCCGTGCAATATCATGTTTTCTAAATATATAACCCTGCAACATCCCTTTTCTATCAGCCGTTTTCAAAGAACCTTACCTAATACAGCCTATTATGTGATAGGGTTTACATTAATTAAATTTATCAGAGAAATATAAATAAATAATATAACATTTTATCTTTAACGGTCTATTTTTAGCACCTTTACACCAACTATAACAATTCACTGGGTATACATGGTGTCTTGTGTTTAATGTGTTGTTTTCCTAAGGATATGTAGATGATTCTTAATTTTGTTTCATATCATACATTCATTTCCTAACATATAGACACATTTTTTTCAGCAAGAGGACTGGCACCAGGTGGAGTTGCAGGACTTTCAGTTGGTAAGGGTGTTCTTATGTGCCGTTTCCAATAATGTGGTTAACTACTAATAATTTAATTTCGTTTGAATACTCAATACATGGGCAAAGTTGGTTATTTCCTATAATCTAACTTGCCTTTTCAGCACGTGACTGATTGTGACGTCATAATAAGATGTATTGGTGACGTTGGCTATACGTGAACTCTTCTGCAAACAACAAGTGACGACACTAAAATTGTGAATTGCAAATATAATTTTATTATTTGTAAAATATTGTTCATGTTACTACATTTTTACTGTAGAATTTAAAATATAAGGTTTGTTTTCAATTGTTGGTTAGATTATTGGATATAAACGACTTTGGATAGATTTACGCTGCAACATAAACCGCTTGGCGGTTTATTCAGCGTAAATCGACCCAAAGTCGTTTATATCCAATAATCTAACCAACAATTGAAAACAATCCTTAAATAATTTATTAGTACACCATGTTTATACATAAATTCTGGCCTCAGTATCTGAGTGGTTTAGATAGTTAGTTATCTACTATTGATCACGTGTTTGCCCGTCAACACTGCAGTCAACTAGTTCAAGTTGTTTTGTATCCTGAATATATCAAAATAAATGTTTAAAATAACATAAAAACTTATGAACAATGACAATTCATATGTATACCGTCACATAGGTATTCAATTCAATGAGCAGCGTTTTAGATATTAATGCATACAGGATTATAATACATTTGGCATGTTGTGTTGTAATTCTAATTGGCTATATTAGACCCTTGATTTGCAGAATACCACGGGTGTCCCGAACATCTTGTTTCTATTTTTGAAAATATATAGACGCAGTGTTCCTATTGTTACGTATATTAAAGCAATTTTACTAAAATTAAATCCGCATGTATGAGGTTTGTTACTAAATATGGCTCTGGATTTTGATTCGGTATTGTACAGTTGATATTAACATACGACAAAAAAGGTAAAAGCAATCTCAGATGTGTTTTATATGTAATATAACAATTTAGTACTTTTAATCCCGTTAATACGCTATATAAGGGACCTCTGCGGAGACAGCAAGGTTAGCCTCCTTGATCCACATCAAGAAATTGATAATAAAGGTCGGTTAAGAACCAATTTTTACGACCAAAGTGTTAATTTTATTTTCTCTGTTATGAATTTCCCATTTTTCGTGTGGAGACATTCCAATATCACCTGTATTTCTCAATTTATCAGGTTACTCAAAAGCCTGTTTTTCTTAACAAAATTTTTCTTTATTGAGAAAATGGATTTACAGTGGCAAGATTAAAATCGTCAGTTGGAAAATTTTACGGTTGTCATCCTGACTTGGTTGACACAATATCTGTTTCACAATTACCACTGATTTATCGTAACAACTTTGACACCTTCTTACTGAATTATGACTAGACCGGATATGACTAAGAAGTACGACAGTTGCCACATGTAGAGCAGATGGCGCTTACCCATCTAGAGGACATGGGTATCACTCCCGGTTTTAAGTGGAGTTACTAATTTGTAACTATTTTTTTTTCGTGTTATGTGTCTGTTTGTTTTGTTGTTCTCCACTATTTTATTTAACCATGGTTTTGATTTTCCTTGACTTATAGTTTTATACTTCTAGGTATTTTTTCGATCTGTTTTTCTTGATTTTGTTTTAAATATCTGTTATGCCTATATTTACTCCTTGTACATTTATTTCAGGATTCATATTAATATTGGTGATTGTTGTGATCGTTTTGGTATTTCTTGGAAGAACTGGACGTTTGCAACCAGCTAAAGCCCGAGTGACCCAAGGTATTAGAACTGTACGTAACACCATTCGTGTCCGGTCCACCTCTGTGCGCCCTGGACAGAATGTAAGTATTTTGTTAATATTGCAATACATATGTATTTTATTTATTCAAAAACGAAGCCGAGTCATAAAGTTAGGAAATAATAACGCAAGAATTGTATAAAATATGGATGTACTTGTATTAGATATACTCAAATCTTTTTCTGAAGTTAAACGTCTTGATGTCGAATGAGGATATATAATAGCAACAGTTGCTCATATTAAACTTAACCTATTGAGGTACAAATTTTACATCAAACTTGTTTTCTGAATACAAAGACAGTTTTGTTGCAAGCATTATAATAAAGTTCTAAAATTTGAAGATAGGCTTCACAAAATAGAATACTACAGTTTCAAATTGTTTATTCAACAAACAATATGTTGTTTCCGCAAAATGTTCTTTTCATTTCCTGGTAACAAACCAGGATTGTCACAGTGCTTTGCCCACAGAACTATCTAGCGCATCCCCAGGTGGCTTAAAGGGAGGTCGTTTCGTTTGGAGGTTGTCCGACAATAAAACGGATAGCCTGATCGAGGAAAGTAGTGGGTGGCGTGTTTAAAGAGTGTCATGCTCCTTTCGCAGTAAAGAACCTTTTAGTAGAGGAAGGAAAAACAGTAGGCACATTGTAACCGTTAGAAAAAAACTACATTATACAATGCTCCATACTTTTCTAATGGCGTTCCCAGTGGTCCATCTTGTTACCTGTTGACTTGTTGTTTGCTAACTTGTTTTACTCCTGAATAGAACTGAAACGTTTCTCATTTGGAAGATAAGCAAAAACTTAATCAATACATTTCTGGTATTTTGATTTGTGGATTGTCCGTTTGGCAGTTTCCATGGTGTTCGTTATTTTGTGTATAACCTTCCTGTCTTCATAGCACAGGTTACACATCACTTTACCTTTTGACTTTTTGTAGAATCGATCGCATTGTACAGAACTGGATGACGACATCTACTATTATGGAAAAATGGAGTTTAAGAGGGACAACTCCTTGGTTATTTCTCGAAAGGACGTTTCTCTTGAATCTCAATTAGCTGAAGGAAAATTTGCCATTATTTATTTGGCAAAATACTACAGAGGACTCGACGTTCAAACTGTGGTGGCTAAGGTTTTAAAAGGTGTATCATAATGTACAGCATGGAAGAATCTTGTACAATATATTTTTTATGTAAATGCGCAATCTTTCGATTTCATTGGAACTAATTTTTTATAAGTGCAATAGTAATTACAGTATTGTTCATTCACAAAACATCTAAATTCTTACAAAAGTACAATCCACCTACAAACTAAATGCCCGTCCATTTTTCTACCATATCTAGGCATTAATTTACCTCAGTTATATAAAAAATATCTATATGCGTCGAAATGTATTTAAAAAGGCTGTTTTGCTGACCTTGTATTTAAAGTAATATTGATATTTTATTTTTAAGTAGAAAAGAATTTCATAACATATCCTCATATTTCTCCACAGACGACCAAAATGAAGAAAATATCATGGCAATGAAAGCAAAAATTAACTTCTATTTAGACAAGGTTGGTCACCATAAGAACGTGTTAGATTTTATTGGATCTGTTGAAGATGATGTCCGTAAGTAATTTATTTCGCATAACTACAATGCAGAATATCTTCTTATATTTGTATTTTTATTGTGTCATAGTATCCAGTTTTTACAGGGCACGCCTTTGTCGAAGTCAGACTTAAAATCACAACCCAGGTTTGACTAGTGTAAACCCAAGACCGATCGTGGCGATGAATCAGAAATATGCCAGTATAATCTTTTAGCATGTTGAAACCCCCCATATACATATTAGCAAGGTAATGCAATGTCTTATATAATGACCCCGTTTCCATGGAAACGGCAGCCCTTTTACAAAATTTTAAAAAAGGATTGCAAAACTTCAGATTATCCCTAACATGTTCCCAAAGTTTGATATTGATTGGAACGGTGCGGACAAAATTGGAAAGGAAAAAAAAAGAAAAAAGAATGATAATAATAAGAAGAAAACGAAACCGGACAAAACATTATGTCTCCCAAAACTTCGTTTGGGAAACATAAATATAGAAGGGCATTTATCACAATTAATACCAAAAATGCCAAATTCTGCTATAAGCGTTCAATGAAAAGTAGCAAAAAAACGACCGAACGACAAGAACCAAAAGTGAAGGGACAGTTAAAAATTCAAATATAGACAAACGTACATACATCCACAAAAAACAAAAACACAAAACAGTTCCCAAACCAAATGAAAAGATCAAACCTTACAAATAGACATTCTATTAAATTTAAGACATTTAACCTATTTCAGACATTACATTTTAATAATGACTATATATGTCATGTATCATACAAGCACAAAAGTTTGATTACCGAGCTGCTATCCATCGGGACTAAGAACTTTTATTAATGTTATGAAATCATTTTAGGTGGACCATTTATGTTACTAGAATATTGTGAAAAGGGGGTCCTGAAAGATTTTTTAATCTCCTGTAAAGATAAGATCACATCCGATCTTGAAGAGAGATTGTACCGTATGACCTATGGAATATGTCTGGGTATGGACTACTTAGCGTCGAAAAGGGTATGATCATATTTTATAGGGATTATTTTAACTACACAAGCGCATTTATGAATTTTTAGACTGTTAGTTGTCTCATTTAGTTATGCTAAACTAATTCCCATCAAAATACAATTCATTATTTTGAACAAAATCACTGTTTACAAGATTATAAAATTGGGTTAAATGAAGGGTTCAAGGCAGAATAATGAACATCTTTTATATAATTGTAAGATAAGCAGTTTCATTATTGTATAGACTTTTAAAAAGGGAAATAGAAAAGCTTGACGTGTATTGTATATTATTCAGGTTGTACACAGGAGATTGGCAGTCAGGAATATTTTACTCAATTCGTTGTTTGAACCAAAAATTGCTGGATTCGGTCCCGATCCATCTGGAAAAGCGGAAGGCGAGGTACGTAGGTTTTAAACTAAGGCATGAATTAACTTTTGTATGTTTATTTAGTATTTATGTTATTGCAAGAATACTAAGCAACTTGTTAACATTTTTTCCTCCCTTCTTTTCACGTGATTGTATTGATGACAAAAGTGTTCACCTTTATGTTAGGAACGAATTCCACTAAAATGGACGGCCCCTGAGTGCATGAAGACAACCATAAATGCAAATGAACTGAGTGATGTGTTTTCATTTGGAATTGTCTTGTGGGAAATCTTTTCTCTTGGTAAGTATTTATTAACAATTATAAGTTCAACTTAAAAGTAGTGAACTTTTAACGACGAATATCTATATATGTGTTGATGTATAAAGCCTTACTGTTATTTGTCCGTTTCCTATTTTTTCTTAAAGTTATTAATATTGATTGGAAGTTAAACTTCAAGGTTTAAATAAATCAGGTGGTATTTGTTTCAAATTACATCAAGTAGAAGCATATTAATCACCATTGAAATGACTTAACCTTTTATTATAATATGCATTTTTTCTGTAAGACATACTCACGGAAATTGAGCTGGATATGATATAATCAAGCGGAAACTATTTTTTGAAGGTGATACGCCATATCCGGGTTTCCAGAGTAGAGAAGTACCCACTAAACTGAAGCAAGGTTACAAGATGAAAAAGCCAGAACTTTGTGACGATGCGTAAGTGATTGAAATCCTAAGACATCGGTATACACGGGTTTAAACAATATCCGAAACAAGTAGGTGAAACAGATTGATGGTTTTTATTATTTTCATGGCTCATCTCGAAAACAAATAAGACTGATGGAATGAGATTCAATTTTAAGATAATATGTCACAGTAAAGCAAACAAAGATACATTAAAACCATGTAAGTCTAAGTAAGTAAAGTAAGGAATTCTTACTTTCCTGGAAATATTATTTCTATTGAATTTGTTTCTATTGTCTCTATTTCTAAGGTTCTATAAAATTATGCTGAAATGTTGGCATTATGACCCCAACAAGAGGCCTGGATTTGCTGATATGAAGGAACAGCTGGCAAAATTGTTTCATGAAGGACCAAGCGAAGACATCTATTACAGAACCAATGACTTTCAAATTTTTTAAAACTGGTATCTTACGACTGGTATACCAAATGTATTTTATACTTACTTTTTAACATAAACTTTAGATGTTTTGCTATATGTTTATCAGCCTTTAAAGTCTATTTTACTTCCAAGTTAAAATGTAACAATATTATTTTTTAAGACCGTTTCCTATTTTGTGTAATCAAATCCTACATTTTTTAAATCCAAAACCTTCATCCAACAAATTGTAAACCATTTCCATTTATTTTCATTTGTTTGTTTTCTTTTGCATTGTATAGTTATTTTGCTATTATTTTTATCTAAACTGTAATTGTACATTTTAAAAGAAATACAAGATTGAAATAACGAAACACAACCCGTCTTACATAAAATATTGCATCAGATATGTTTGCATGTACCTTTACTCGCAGAATGGAATACAAAAAATCCAATCACGTCATTGAAAAAATGTATTAAAAAAACCATTTCTTTGCGCCTATTTTAGATATTTATTAAAAAACAGATTTTATCGCGTAGGCGTACCAGGCACACAAGCAAAAATGTGCACATATATAAGTGATATTTTATAAGTTTTGAATTTCATACGTACAGATATTGCGACTGTTATGTATTTTGTTTTAAAGCAGTACTTACAAATATAATTTCTGCTGTTTATGTTTTATATTCAACAGTTAACTTTTTATCTATGCACATATTTTATAGACTAACACTGAAATATACTTATTCCTTGTTCTGTTTATTGATAGTATTTTAAGGTATCCGGACCATAAATGACCACGTGATAATATTTGATGACCCGGATGTCCATTGCTTTCAATGGAGCAGACATCGGTAGTGTTCGGCAAACATCGGAAATACTATTTGAGTAACCAATTTTTTTTTGCTCAAAATTGTCAACATTGACTCAAAGTAGCAATATATATTTAAGTTGTATCATTAATTAGCATAGATTGATTTGAATAAAGTTGTATTTATTGGTCGAAAAAAAAATTAAACGGTGACTTCAATTATGGGTCGGATACCTTAATATACAATGTACATATATTTGTTCTTATTTCTTGTATACTTATATGGTGTTACTGTTATATTCACATTGTTTCTTAGTTGAAGTTTTAGAGGAGACTATGATAGTTAACTTAATTGACATGTCGACATCTATATTTAATATATACAAAGTTCAGGGGAATTACATCTATTAGCCATTTAAGAAGTGAAAGTATGACTGGAAGGAATATTTTATTATGACATGTACACGTAAATTCACAGTAAACTTATCTAATTGATAGCGATTTTTATTTACGCTTTTTCTACAAAAAAGGCACAATACATGATAGTATGATTTATTGCATGTTAATTTTTTATTTTAACTTTAGCTCTGTAAAGCTGTAAAAAACATAAACGGTGTTCCGCTGATTATTGAATTAATTATCAAGATTTGTTTGCGAGGCTTTTGTGACATTCTTGACCAATATTATACTTGTTGCTGGTATTTAAATTACTTAATATTAACATTTTATAACTGAAGAGCTTAAAAAAAAATATGTAAATATTAAGGTAAGCATTAGTGTCTTTGCATGTATTTTGTAAATATTTTTATCTTACCCAAATAAATCTTTTTTAAGGCAAAGCGATATTTTATTTATAACTATGCATACTATTCATGAGATATACTCTGTACAATGATTTTTTTCTTGAGCACCATTATCTAATGCTCATTACAATACACCGTGAGTTTCATGATGTTTTGGTTATAACAATATGACTTTTCCAAAGCACCACGTATTTTTTATTGCCAAATGGTTCTTCGCATAATAACAATAACACTTATCACGGTACAGTAGTCTTTTTGATAAAACCACCTGTCCCATAATTGTTAATAATTGCGAAGCTCAAAATTTAAGCTAATCCATCAGAGGGCTTAAATGGATTTTTCGCAAATACAATGCCACAAAAGGCCTTGAGGCACGTTATCACCAAATGGCATTAGATATGGCATATTCCTGACACACAAGTGGATAGTCAACGAATCCTGGTGCAGGATTACATTTTTGGAGACTTTTCTGGGAGCCATCAGATGTCAGAAACTCTTCCTAAAACAGCGGGTCTGAGTCGACTCGTTTTGCTGTGTCCCGATTGATGTCACACGAATCTTTATGTGTCTCAAAATGTATCATTTGTTTAAATATATGCATTCATAAAATGGACCATAACACTCTTACTTTGAAAATATAAGATAAATGTGAATACAGCTGTACGTAAAGTTTTCAATACCGTGTAAATCGCATCACTAAACGACGTTTAGCGTCACATAGATCCGTGACAGGATACAAACAGTTGTGTAGCCACTGCCTATCAGTAATAAATTGCTCAAGGCAACAAATGGCAAACACAACATAGTTTTCTTTGTGCATATTCTACATATTTATTAAAAAACAGACTTTATCGCGTAGGCGTACCAGGCTAACAAGCAAAAATGTGCACAAATTTAAGCGATATGTTAGTAGTGTTTTAATTTCATAATGTACGGATATTGCGTATGGTATATATTCGGTCATAAAGAAGCACTCACAAATATAGTTTCTTCTGTTTATGTTTTATATCAACAGTAAACTTTTTATCTATGCACACATAAATATACTTATTGCTTATTATGTTTTTCGCAAATACAAGCCCACAAAATGCCATGAGGCACGTTATCACCAAACCTCATTAGATATGAGTATTCCTGTTAGTTGGATAGTCAGCGAATCCTGGGGCAGCCAACATTTTTGGGGACTTTTCTGGGAGCCATCAGATGTCAGAAGCTCTTCCTAAAACAATAAATTATTGTGTTGTTCTATTATACATCAACTATTGTTTTGGATATGGATATTTCTATAACGTCCATTGTTTCTAGAAGAGTCTAAAAAAATCGCTGGACGGCAGATTGAGTGATGTTTATTTATAAAGAATTAGCAGATTAACTTTTGTGTTTATAAGTAAATATAAATTGCGGAATTTATCAACAAAAAAGTCGCATTTTGCCGACTGATAAACGCTTTAATGTTATATTATTCTGCTAACAATAATATTTCGTATACAAGAGTAAAAAAGTTCGTTAAGAGTAACGAAAACATAATAATGCTGTCTTTAGTAACCGTATTACACTCAAACTTTCTTTATTTATATCATTTTTATAAAGATTTAGTAAACTACGAATTTCCATTCCGAATGCGTAGCTATATTTATTACAATATGCGACGAGAGTATAAACATTAAACATGAAACAAAAGACACAATAAGATAAATAAATAAATAAATAAATCTATTCGGGTACACTCGTATTAAATCCATTCGGGTACACTTGTATTTTAGTTTGATACGTATTACTTCTAAATTTAAACTAAAAATGAGATCATTATATATACAAATAAACTTGTTCATTGTCAATTTATGCACTTTTAAAATTCTTAAATGTGAAGAGTCCTTAAACAGTTTTAGTTATCAGTTTTGGGAAAATTATACCCAACAGTTGAGATTACATTATGTTGATTTCATTCAACGTAAGGTACGCATATTGGTACATACTAAAGTTTTGTTTGTAATTGCAAAATAAACTATTTTTAGAAATGTCAACTTAGTAATGAAATGTCAAATAGAATTAATTGTTGGTCTTTTTGTGTGATTTTGTTTACAGCATTACAGATGTCACTCTTTTTCTTAATAAACATGATTTGTTTGTCATTTGCCTTAACGTTGTATTTTGGGTAAAAGATTAAAGATGAACGGATCATCTGTAAGTGAAATGTTAATAATTATATGTTGGTAAACGAATGGAATGTAGGAATGTGTGCGGATACAGCATGATTGTGTTTTAAACTATGTATTCTTACTATGGTTAAAGCCTGACAGACATGAATTTGACGTAAATCGTATGTTTAAAAAATGTTGTGGTTTCTATGCTAACATAGCATGTATGAAATACATTAAATTTCATCGGACTGGTAATAAATGTAATGTTATGTAAATGTTATGTAAAAGTTGTTTTCAAATCGTTAAGTGTAAGTATTACTTAGTAAAACCTTTGTTGCAAAAACGAACACATATGCGATTTAAAAGGTGGAAAATGTGACCAAAAAATCACTTTTGTGACATTTCTGTATATCCGTTCTAGAGTTATTCCGCTTTGTTCATGCAAAGATCAGACACGCATAAAAAATTC
The DNA here is from genome assembly GCA_944474755.1 of Limnoperna fortunei. NCBI lineage: Eukaryota > Metazoa > Mollusca > Bivalvia > Mytilida > Modiolidae > Limnoperna > Limnoperna fortunei. Next base: position 37,980,343 of record OX104121.1, on the reverse strand, counting down.
CTAAAACTAAAAATGAGTCAACTTCGAATGGTTCACTATATCTTGTAAAGGTGTGAAATACGCAAGAAAACCCACAAAATCATAACAAACAATTTGTACATGTTTGAAAATTTTATTGCAAAACGGGTTGTTATTGCAAAACGGGTTGTTACATACGCATATACTTTATGTTGGAAAGTACAGTACACTGCTAAGCAATTCTAAACATATAGCTTCCTTTGTTATGTTATCTTTTCCAATAATGAAGCCTTAAAGTAAAAAAACCAACAAAGAAAAAGAATATGGCAGGGTATTTGTTATGAAAGTTTGTCATTTGTCAACAATAAAGTATCTGAAAGACAATGCAGTGCATATTGTGACTGTCCTAAATTGGACAGTAAGCCAGAGTCATAGAAAAAAAGACCGTCGGTTTCCTTACATTTTGAAAAATCAATTAAAAAATATCCCATGTCATGTATTATATTATATATAGATATGTGTGGTTTTGGCTTAATTTGCTTCCCATTATAGAGGCCTCAGTGGCCGAGATGTTAAGGCAGATAGTATACTGGTGGTTTCGTGCCTGTCAACACTGAGGTTGCGGGTTCAAGTCTGATGTACTCGAATAGAATCTTAACTGACAAGGATTGCCAGTTTTCCTACCGAAGTTATCCAGGTAACTGTTTTATGAATATTTCTTATGTGACAATTATACCTGAGTAATAGCTGCGTGCTTTCTAAACTAGCAGAAACAAAGTTATGAAAGTGACAATTAAGATGAAACCGATGCTAAGCTTTTCCGGACGGCGAGCAACATAGATATATTGCAAAAGACGACGAAACCTGATTTCATTTGTTGAATTTGACAAAAAAGAGAAAGAAAACAAAATATAAACAATGAAAAAATCTAGTTTTTTATCATCGAAATCCCAGAGGAAAACAACAAAGCTAAAGAAGAAAATCTATCGTTCAATCTGACAACGGGAAAAGACATCTCAACTCTAAAAAATAGAGTACGAGCTTTTATCCGAAAATGAAGTTCTAAATGAGCGCATTAGCTATTGATTTAAAGGCTGAATTCGTATATTGAAACAAGGGAATTCGTCTTAAAGAACTATTTGATCACAGTAACATAGAGACGTTAAAAATTTAAAACAGTTTACATACACACTTGAGGAAAGAGCAGCTAGAATGAAAAAGGATATGGTCAAAACTACAGATAGTACTGTATGTACTACAATGTTTGACAAACGTCACAAAAGACTATTCTTACATAAGCATAAGTCTGTTTTTCAATACATCGGAAGTTAAGCTGTTCAAAGACTAATAATTTTTTAATGACAACCCTACAGAACATAATCATCTGCATCGTTTTAGATGGACTTTTTGACAGGTAATACTTATCGCAAAACAATACATAGGCAAAGCAAGAAAACAAAAAACTGGCGCTGTCTAAGATGCACCAAGAGAACTTGTATTTCGATGGTACAAGTACAGAACATCTGGAAATTAGATTTTTAGTTGGTAAATTCAAATTCAAATTCTGTATTTTCCAATTATGGACCCGCAACAGGCAAATGAAATTAAAAACATAATACACATTAAAGAAAGAAAGAAAGAGTTGTTACATTACAGTCCAATAAATGCTATAATTATTACATTTACAATTAAAAGTTTAATGAATTCTGCTCTCAGCAGCGAGTGTAGGACATTTCAGTAGAAAATGTTTTTCATCTTCAATTTTTTTTATTTTCGGTGCATTTTTACATCATCTGTCACTTTTTGGTATCTTGCTATTTCTACTAGTTTATGTCATTAATATATGAGAAGATACACGAAATCTTCAAAGGGCTTTTCTGTATTCATATTTTACACAGTCTAGATAGTTTTTAATTCCAAAGTTTGTTTGAAAGATAAATTTCTATCTAGTTTGATATTTTGTTCATTTTTAATTTTTCTTTTATCCAGTTTAAAGAATATCTCTTTTTCAGTGATTGTTAAACATGTACAATTGATGGAGCAAAACATAGCCTTTGAAAAGGGGTCAGTGGAATTACAATAATAAAAGCAATAAGAAACAAAAATCTCTCCAATGCTCTTGAATAAACAAGATACTACAAGAAGATGACCACTTACTGGATTATGGCATTGTTATAATGGCTGAAACCCCAAGTCAGGGGTTCGGATTTCACGTTCGATTCGTCATTTTGGCTGAAACCCATGTGTGTTATAATATTTTACCTCATTATCAAATGTTAATTGTTGTTAAGAATCGATTTCAAAATCGATTCTATATTTGTGTGCAATTTTTTAACTCCATCAAACTCATATTTGAAAAAAAAACTTTATTTTGACTAGATCGTTTGAACAATCTGCATCATACTATTTTTGTATTATTGCTTTCTTCTTTTATTGTACTATACAGAGTTTGTAGTAATGACCTCAAATATATAAGTCCTTTGGAAAATTACAGAGTAATATACCAATAGATATGACTTTATCTAAATTTTCAAAGTTTTACTCATTTAAAATTGTTTAAAAAGTTTATTTCCAGTTCCCGCCATAGAATAAATTGATGGAATTGTATTTGACCATACAAAAATACTTCGTGAACAACATCCAATGATTGCACTAAATTGATTTATTATGTATTAACTTGTTTTCGTCCCGAAAATAGCTAAAATACTGCACGCTGCACCTTAAGCAAATATGAAATCGATTCATCAATTAATTAAATTTATAAGGTTTTATTTGGTACAAGAAATTGGTACCAAGACCCTCTGTGAACGGTGGAAAATGGCCAGAATTGGGTTTAGAAAACCTCAAACAAGCTAACGTTTTTTTCACACACCAACATGCAAAGATGACCTTCAGTCTATTGTAGAGGATTTTCTTAACAAGAGTGGATACCCCATCACTGGCAGAATATGAGTAAGTACAAATATTATTCAGACATGTTTTAATGGTGATTTTCCAATGGATGCACTAAATGATTTTTATAGTTTTGAAACTGCAGATACATAAACAAAAATTGAAGATTTCTTCATCTCATGACTTGTCTTTTCTTCAAATAACAGTACATTATATTGCAGTATGATGAGTCGTCTTCCTTTGTGACTATTTTGCTAGTTAATTTTGTTAATTTTCTACATAACCATTAATTTTAACACAAAGTGTCCTTAAAATTGTCCTATTATTTTATTTAATATGACCCAAACCTTTTCTAGTTCTAAGAAGTCCTTACTAAATACTTCCTACGTGTAACTCGGACGATAACATATTGCTCATCGTGTGGGAGAGAAGCTGAAATACACAAAATTGAGGGTAGATTTAAGTTTAAGATAAAATATTAACAAATTATCTGAATACTGCTTTATCGTTTATTTCTGTTTTCTAATTGTTGTTTTCGTCGTCTTCACATACTGTAGTGCAGTGGGAGAAAAAATATGCGATACATTTAAAACAAAATTGTACAACTTACAACTTAACTAGATACTAGATAAATACAAGGTTCGTTATCTGATTCTGATTCCCCCCGGGCAAAAAAAAACAAAAAAAAAACACACAAAATAAAAAAAGAACACAAAACAAAACTGAATTAGAAAAAAATCATTTCATTCATGAATGTTCAACTTGGCAACAATTTTCATGCATGAATAAACGGCGACAACTATTGCCATTATGATTAGTTTTTTCTTCATAATAAATTTGTCATAGCTGGGCCCAGCGCCATAAACATTTTCTTTGCTGAGAACTTTTTTATTCTCAATTTCATCCAATCAAATCTATCATTTTCCCTTGTTGTCATGGTAGTTGAGTAAATTCTCATGCTGAGCAAAACATTTTTACTCAAGTAAGTTTTATGGCGCCGGGCCCTGATAACATAAGTAGACATAATGTATGAAAATTAGACATGTGCAGCACATTTTAATATCGTAAAATATGTGTAATATGTTTAACATGTATCTAAAAAATCAGACATTATCTTGTTAGCTGTTCATGGTAGAACATTTAGTTTTGAAATTGCAGACAGATACAAATGACAATCTAATAGAAATTTAATCTTGTACTGTCTTGATACAAATGTATATTGTCTTATATGAGATATCTTTTTTTTAAAAGGAAATAAAAATTCAAAATAAACGCAAAAAAAAAACCAAATAAACAAATTAATTAACAGTAACTTTTTTAATTGACTATGAATCAGCCATGATAAGGTGTTTTATTTAGTACTGAAAATGGACAGTTTATTGATTGCATGGATAGATTGTATTTTTTGTTGTCAAAATCATGTGGAGTGTGAGCTGGTTCTATTTTCAGCCCATTTAAGGTTGTTCTCATGCTAAATCACAATTTTTTAAGGCATTTTAAACCAATCAAATGAGACAATTTTTTAAGTCGTATAATACTCAGTAATATAATTTTCGTTAATTTGAATTTAGTATGCTGCAATTTGCTTAATATATTTAGAAATTCAAAACATTACGGATATGTCCATAAAACACTATAAAATATTAGTTAGCGACCTTGTAATTATGATGTGGAAATTTGTAAAAGCACAATCGATGATTAGTTTATAATTAAAAATGTTACATGGATCAACTATTTATAACAAACTTACATGTATAAAGACTGCAAAAGTCTTTTGGGTTAAAAGATAAAAAAAAATGTGCACCAACAATTTAATTAGTAAAAAATGAAATTGAAACGTAAAGACATAAAATTGGCTAATTCTAGCATTACAAATCTTCCTTAAATGGGTGTAAAGCTGCAATAACTCTCTCTCTCTCTCTCTCTCTCTCTCTCTCTCTCTCTCTCTCTCTCTCTCTCTCTCTCTCTCTCTCTCTCTCTCTCTCTCTCTCTCTCTCTCTCTCTCTCTCTCTCTCTCTCTCTCTCTCTCTCTCTCTCTCTCTCTCTCTCTCTCTCTCTCTCTCTCTCTCTCTCTGGTTTTATGAATTGTAAAGGTCTGGGCCCGTGGCATCGAATATGTCTTAGGAATAAGACATGCCCCAAGACCATCGTCATGTCACAGAAGAATTCGCAAGTTAGGACTTGTCGTAATTTTTATCCTAATATTATGACTGTGAAACAGGTGCTTAAGTTAGTCTAATGATAGTCATATTTTTTTTAATCTTTACATTTTTAAGTTTTAATATTTAATTTAACATTATAAATATTGCAAAACAACACCGACTTATGCTTTTCAACCTTTTCAAACAAAATTTGATGCTTCGTTTCCGTAAAATTTCGACTCTTTTTGTTACTCATAAAATTATTGTGTAATAAGTTAAATGGACATTATTATTTGTATACCAATTTACATTTAAATGCAGCCCAGATATTGAAATTTGACTTTTTAAATTTCTATATTAATCACTCATGTATAAATTCTGTCAGGAGGGTACTTAATAGAGTTATGCCATCTTTGACAGGATGGTTTTATGATACCTGCGGTGTCAGGTCTAAGACACGTCTTAAGACTACTGATTTGGCCCCGACATATTTTTGTATAGTTACCGAGAAAAAGAAAAGTACAGTAATGAATTGTTTGTCATAGATATATTATACTGTCACTATATATTGACGTTTTTCATAAATATGTATTTTTAATATTTGAATAATTTGAAAGAGAATTTCTTTGAGAATATTATGTTAAGAGAAGCAGACTTTAGGTAGAAATAAACGGAGCACGATATGAGTGTTGAAAGATCGTCATAAATTTCCAGTTCTGAACAAGGAAGTTCAGTAACAAGTTCGCAGAAAATGACAACAAACCAAACAATCTATTGATTTGACCTCAATGTAAAATTGTTCGAACCGGATATAACTTGACACTTGATCTTGAACTGAATACTTTTTCCTAATGTCAACGCATGCGTGTATCAGACTATAAATATAAATCCTTGTAAAAACTTACATTGCGTTCTTGCAATGCGCATGGAGATTTTATATGTTTAAAATATATAAATTGTTGCAAGTACTACTCTGAAAGACGAACATGCAATTATACTTGATTTCATGCTTGCTGTTAGGATCGCCAGTGTTGTTTGCTAGGAATATCTTTAATGGTAAATTGTTGTTCTGACAAAAATACCATGTACTGTAATTGTATTAATGTTTCATTCAATTCAAGAGAAGTACTTAAAGAAAAAGTAAAGCATATAATTTTATTAAGTTTATTCTTGGAGCGTCCTTATTAATAGTAGTGTTTCGGCACAAATATTTTTCTTCATATTAAGGACTAGCATAATTTTTAATTAATACTTCATTGTTATTTATTTATTTATTTATTTATTTATTTATTTATTTAATTATTTATTTATTTATTTATTTATTTATTTATTTATTTATTATTTATTTATTTATTTATTTATTTATTTATTTATTTATTTATTTATTTATTTATTTATTTATTTATTTAATCTAATTTAATTTATACAGAACGAAAAGTCAGAATCCGTAGAGAAACTGTCCAGAATAATGTTTTGGAAATGGACGAAGCACAGAGAAGTGATGGTAAGTCATTTCTCATTAAAATTTCTATATATTGACTTTTCATGCTTTCTCAGATTGTATTCTTAGTTTTTTTATACAGAACGTGAATTCAAATTTTACTCGATGTTTAGGTATTTCTAAGCCGAAAATTTATAATTTTTTTTTTATTTTTCGAAGTCAACCGTTTTGTTTTTTAATGAAATTGTTATCCAAGTAAGCATTGACGACTACATCCATAAATGACAATGAATGTTAGATTTTATCTGTTGAATGTCGGGGGTCTCACAATGATTACTTCCCTAGTAACACAGTGATATAACTGAAAAATTGCCGATATTTGCTTTATACATAATGATATCTAGTTGCTCTAATCATTTTTTAACTATGAGCTCTGTCTGTCTCGATAAAATTTGGCGGCACCTCTGTGAATGGTTTTACCCGGTGTAGCCTGCACTCCCCGCAACCCCATATTGACCCTACTGGGTTTGTTTACGGATAAAATTGTTTCCTTACCATCAAGCTAAACCATTGCGGAAAATGACAACTGCCACTCAAGAACCCGGAAGTTTAAACGGAATAATTAAAAATTGTACTGATATACTGTTACCACAAAACAATCGTGTTTAAGTTCTTTCTGTCAATCAAGGTTATTATGTCTCCCAAACGAAGTTTTGTGAGAAATATTGTTTTTGTATGGTTTCTTCTTCTTCTTCCTCTTCTTCTAACTATTATTCTTTTTTTCGTTTTGTGTCTCCCAAAACTTTGTTTTGGGGGATATATACTTTGGAGACATATTGTTTTTGTCCGGTTTCTTATTATTCTTCTTTCTTCCTTTCCACTCAATCTTCTTCTCACAGTTTCTCTGAGATGCAATGTCTAATCAATATGAAGCTTTGGGAACATGTTAGGGGTTAAGTTTTGCATAGTGGCAATAATGTGGGTTCGTTTGTGAGTCATTTGTGTTGGCATCCCAACACAGTTATTATGACTCTCAAACAAAGTTTCTCAATTTGAAATTTTGGAACATATTAGTGGTGACCTGAAGTTTTGCAATCCATTTTTCGATTTTTCAAAATGGCTGCCGTTTTCATGGAAACAGGGTCATTATATAGGACATTGCATTATCTTGGTAAAAATTCGAATTTTGGGAGTTTTCAACAGGCTCAAGATTACAGTGGCAATGGGGGTTCGTTTGGGAGACATTTATGTTCGCATCCCAACACAGTTATTACTAGCTACTTAATATTATACATTTTAGCTGTTTACATCCGGATGAAAAGCCAGTTGAGATTGTTGAACTATTTAATTGGATCCAGAGGCCCCAGAGTTGACATTCGTCAGTTCATAAACTGGGATAAAACCATAATTATCGATAATTTATTCTACGTAAAGCCAACTACCATATGGGAAGTTGGCAGGGTGATCAAAGCGGCTTCCTTGACGGGGATCCGTATCCGAGCCACAGGTGAAGGACATACACGGTCACCTTTGTACCCAGATGAGGGCAACATAATGATGGATGTTCGAGATCTTCGACGTCACGATGGACCTCAAATTGAACTACACAAACCGGTAGGGATTTCTCTAGAATGTAGCTTTGAACAAGTTTCCTAAAAAATATACTAATTGAAAAAAAACATTAACTGTTTCGGTCAAATACTTAACCGGTAATGATTTTTTTGTTGTTAAGATTGACGAATGTTTGATTAACGTCCGGCAAGCAATATTCCATCTATATTAAGGACAAGAACAAGATAAAAACAATCAGCCAATGTGAAAAGAGATGGACCAACAGGAAACAGTTTTGACTGCCGCTCGAAAAGTTTAAAGAATTGGGTAAGGACGGAGAATTAAGTCTTTTGTAGCAGCTACAATGAGCAATATTTTTTTCGAAATGTACAAAAAGGGCACATACCGTGCAAAGAGCGTTGTACTCTCCAAACAACACATCCTCCACTACGACCCACTACGGTTTGCGGCTTGGCTATTATTATGACTTATAAATATACCCAATAAGAGGGTCTACACTATCTACAACCTGCGAATGCAGCTATGCAGTTCATGCACTCGGAATCGCCATGTATGGTCCCAGAATCAATTGGTAATTGGAATAAAAAATTGTGTTTCTGAACTAATCCGTGTGTCCATAAACAATGTCAAAACAAAAGTACCTTATCCGGATTATTTAAAATAAGTTTTCCGAATGTCTATCCCTCGAACACACCTTTCCCTTGAGCCAATATGTCGGTTTACTGTTCTTTCGTGGGTTTTATTTTACTCTTAAAGAGGGACGTGAATTACACGGGTTTCTCATTCTACTCTCTAGCATGGTCTGGCATGGTTACATCCACTCGGGCACTTCCGGTTTATAGTTGCCTTTTATTTAATGATGTTACAACGACGTCAACACAAACTGACTGTTAGTAATTAACATATATATTGAGTATTTGCTATCGCAAAAACGAGATTTCAGTTCATTATACTTTATATTCTTATGCAATTCTTAGTGCAACGTCAATTCTGGTTTGGACAGCGTGAATAATTTAATTGCACCTATTCTTCGATTGATGCCGTCAGAGATGAACGCAAGCGCAGACGTTATTTCCTGTAAATAATGCCATAGAATTAGAATGGAGATGACGGTAATGTATTTCAAGATTTGCCGTCATCAATTGGTGATGTCGGAAATATCCGCGTCGCAAGTAAAATCAATTTCCTACCTCAAATCTTCAAATACAATACCGTAACTCGTAATTTGTGTAGGGTATGAGAACCGGTTTGAAACCTAAATTAGTTTGCCGTTTGTTGGTAGCAAACATGGCATTGCTTAGTTTTTCTGGGGAATCCAATAAATGACAAACATAAAAATAATAAAACAAATTCTTTGACATTTGACCATTTCAAAAACCTTAAACGAAAATTAATTATTTGGTAATCGCCATAATTTAAAAAACTATATACATAGAATTCTATATGAGTACATGTCGGAACACATGATGACCTGTATTTTTTAGACTATGACGAGACCATACTTTACCGTAACCGTTGTCACTGGGGTATACGAGTATGACCTGAACCATTTCTTGGTCAAGAACGGTCTATCTATGTTGTCACAGCCTCTAAATGTCAACGAGACCATCGGTGGAATGGTAGCAGCATCTACGCATGTAAGTCATAGAATTGCTCATAGTTTGCCTAATAAATATGTTTGTAAAGTTTAGCGTTTTAATTCTTTTCGTCCCAAGCTATAATTTTCTTTTAAATTTACTTGTGACATACTTTCATAAACAAATCAAACCACTGTTTTATGTTATTATGTATATATAAAACAAAAATAAATAAATAAACTGAAGTGGAACCTTTTGCTGATAATTTCGCCTGGTGTAATGATTTCCATTTGGTCCAGTATTTCTTATTGCGTATCAGTAAAAGAAACTACAATCTCTTCTTCAGGGGTCAACATGGAGCGCACCAACCTGGAGTGGATACGTTGTTGAAATGAGACTAATGGATTCCCGTGGTCGTTTGCGCAAATTCTCTATTGAAAGCCATCCGGAAATGATGAAGGCGTTGATGTGCCACCTTGGAATGATGGGTATTATGTATGACATTACAATCAGGGTCAATGGAACGCTTATCGCAAAAGTTCAGAATCGGTTTGTACCGTTGAGAGATCTGTTCTACAACCAGACTAACTTACGCGACACTGTTACTAAACATTTTTTGACAGAGATCTCCTGGTACCCCTTCAATTCTGTGACACCGGAAGAGGAAGCAGTCTTTCGACAAAACAAAACAGTATTAGACTCATGGACCGTTGGAAGGGATATTGTATGGTTAAGGTATTTTATGCGACTTTTAAAGTAATTGATGTTGTACTCAGAACCTGTCAAAATTCGTAACCATGATGAAAATGTGTCATGTGATTTTTGTTTAAGTTAAACATTTATATTCACTTTCTGCTGAAAATTTGTGATTAATTTCAAAAATTAATTTTTGGATATGTCTCATTTAAATGATTTTCTAAGTGCTTTGATTTTCGAGTTGTGCTTGTTTTACAAAATTAAAATGCATCTGATTTATTAAATCTTTCTTTTGACAGAACTATTGTTCTAGTGGACAGTGTTCCCGATGGGTTTAAGATAAATGGGCCTATCTTCCTACCAACGGGAGGTTCACTGTCAGGAGGTAACGAAACTGGAATACTGAGAGGAAAGGCAAGTAAAAAAATGAATATTCAACATTTGCTTCCACAACACATACGGGTAGAGCTCATTGAAAGATTTTTTTTAGTACAAACAATTTTAAAATCAATGAAAATAAAAAGAATCTTTAGAAAATATGACAAGTTGGTGTCTGTAACACATGTAATAAATATATTTTTATCTGTTGCGATTACGACTTAAGTTTTCTGTTTTCAGGGTGCTTTAGCCATTGCTAGAGAACTACCTTCAGAAGCTTACCATTATCTTGTTGACGCTTTCCCTACACTGTTAATACCTAACCATGGGTCAGAAACTAGCGCAGCCTTTATACTAAATATCGACAATCAATTCTCCAGGCCGTACAGAGCTTTTAAGGTAAAATTATCGAAATTAGGTAATTGGTTGTAATTTACAATTTGAATTAACAATTTGTACAATGATGAACCCAGATAGTTGTCGAAGTTTTATACCTTGAACCTCCAATCGGATCACCTCGGTTATTTCCGCCTATGGTCGGAAAGTAATCTCGGAGGTAAGTGTATGGATATGGACCAAAAATCGGTCCAAATGTGATGCGGTTAGCCTGTTTACACAACAACATTATTTTAGTGCGATGAAATAGATTATCCTTTTATTATTCAACTATACAGATCTTTATCACAGCAGAACTAAAAATCTAATACAAGATTGTATTTTTTAACTTAAATTCGCTAACACTGCCAAAAAATTCCTTCCTTGATAACGTTTAAATGGATAGTATTTGTTTACAATCTGACGTCGTCAGAAACAATCAACTAAACGTCAATGACAAGCCAATCAAATGAATGAACTGAAACGTCACAAACGAACTTGTGACGTCACAAATTCTTTGAAATCGCTGAAAACAGTTCAAAATGGAGATCACTTACCTCCGAGGTCACTTTCTCGACCCTTGACGGAAATGGCCGAGAGATGTTCCGATTGCTTGAACCTCGATATGTGTCGGGATTTTATACATGTATAAAAAGTAATATAAGTACATGTGTATTGCACATTATTATCCTTGGAATGTAATTTTTGTCCAAATGTAACACATGAAATAACACAAGAGCTATAGCTCCAAAGCGACTAAATCTAGAGCAAAATAAATTTGGTCATTTTACCTCATATTTCAGCAGGTTGAATAACATTTTGTAAATTAAACTGCCTTCAAATAGTTGCTCCGATATTACAATGTTGTAAAATAAAGTTTCGTCTTTTAATTATTATTACTTTTTTCATATTATTTAATTAGTTTATGACCGAGAAGGTTGAGACACAGATTAAATCGCTTGGATCTTCTCCTTTAAACGCTTTTCTTCCAAGATTTTTCCAAAACATGGATTGTTTGTTGTGTTTTGGAAATGATGGAATCCAACAGGCTGACGATTCTGGTCGTTCAATGGTGATAGATTTTCTGGCACCCCCAACACAGACTGGGTTCTATGACACAGCAGCTGATGTAAGTAACTATGACAACGTATTATTATATTTTTATTGTGGGAAGAAACGTTGATTTTTTTCCTTATTTGAAATTCTTTACTGCGGTTACTGTTTTTTTATACTGTACTGTTTGATAACCTTTGGAAGGTTGTACACGTCATGAATTAGATAAAAATTCTGACTTCCGGTTACATAGCGACATTGTTATTAGGACAAACGAAAATTTTATTCTTACCATCTCCAAAACATTGTGCACACACACTAATCTGCTCGAGGACGACCCTGGAACAACAATAGAACCTCTGCAAACCACCAATGCAGGTTAAAGGTCATAACCAAACTCTTATTGGTCCTCTGCCCTATAACAGACACTCCCGCAACACTCAAACCGATTGTCGAAAGGCCCGTAACCGGAACTTCCACAAAACTCTGACCGATTGTTTTTTTTTACCACAAAAATCTTCACCAACTTCGCACGTAAATCCAGATGACAAGATAAAACGGTCATGAGTAAAGCTGCGGTTACAATAGAATTCTAATATGACGTGCTTTAAAGGCTTTGAGACCACAACTGTGGTAAAAAAAGATTTATATATGAGAAACACGCGCTGAGGAGGGCATGTTTTAAATGGCTGTTCCAATTACAAAACTGTAACTCATACCGGAAAGCTATTGCGTGTGACGTTTTAATCTTATAAATAGCGACACGCGCTATAATTATCCGTTGCAATATATTGTGTGTTACATTGACCGAACAGCCATTTATGGTGGAAAGGTACGAAAATATTATAAATGTACCGTAATTGTCTTATTAGAATAGAAATAATTCACAGAGGCTATCGCTCGGGATAAAATAATAGACATAAATGGTCACCCCGTGGTAAAACCCACAGCCTCGGTGAATTTGAACAACCGTTGCAAGAATTATTAATTTAATTGAATCAGTAGAATTAGATATATTTATTATAGAAAAAATACAATTAAAGAGAATATTTCTTGATTTATTTCAGTTCGTTCTACAGTTTAGAAGTGAGAAAGTTCGTCCACACTGGGCCAAACGGCACACAAACGTCCCAGGAATAGTAGATATCATAAAGGAAACGTACGGAGCCAATCTGGACAAATTTTCACAGTTAAAATTTGATTCCGGTATTGATACGTGTGGACTTTTTATGAACAAATATCTAACAGAGATCTTTGGACGTCCTAAAAATTATTTTAAGTGGTGCTAAACGCCAATAAAAACGTTTTGACTTTATGTGGAAAAGTGCAGTAAACTTTTACTGTTTGTATACCCAATGTCTTTCGTATAGATGTATATCCGTGTATCCGGGTGTATTTAAACAAAAGTATGTCCTTGGACAATCCTTGATAATGACATTTTTCGTAAAATTTGTTTACTTATCCTGACATTTATTACGTCTTTCATTTACAGTAAACAACTGTGTATCTAGAACCATAAAATGATATTTTATCCCAAGTTTATTATATAGAAGAATCGAACATATTTTTTCAACAGTATTTTGTGCGTTGAAAAGAAATACATGTACTCGCTGCATAAATGTCTGATAATTCCATTTTAGCGAAAAATGCATACATTGTTTTTTTCCTAACATGTGACAGTTTGTTTTATTGACCATTTAAGATACTTTACAAACATATTTTTTTTAGTTTAAATGTAATGATTTTATGTTTACATACTATATACACTTTTGTACATATTTACCTCAAAATTATTTTGTACACCATTTACAATTCAATTAAAATACCTCAATTGATAAAATAGACTGCTTACAGCTTTTTTCTTCTAATAACACACTTTGAATGGGATAGACATCTACCTTACCGTAAATAATATCAAACTAAATAATGACAGGTTAACATTATAGGTGTGCTGTTAAAATAAATGCATAGGTGTGTCTGTTCATAATGAATCCGGTTGCCACGAACCCGGATATTCGATGCAAGAAAATAACTTGTTGTTCTTATTAGTCCTTTCGTCAGCGCAGAAGTTGGTTATAGGTTTGCAGTCCGTTTTTTGTTAACGCTTGGAGATACTGAGCTGATGAGTATAAACATCATGAGTTACAGATCAAGTTTAAATTTCGTTCCAGGTTAATGATGTTTGGACTAAAATATGGCCCCTTGACTTGCCAGTATGGAATTATGCAATACTATCCACACTTGTCTATTATATTCTTCACCTCGCAGTTGTTTTTTTAAATAAAGAATGAGTAAACTGTAGCTTAAAATCCAGCGATCAGTATTTTACCTATATTGTCAAAAACAATAAATCAAGCGTGTTATCAGATGTAAAGTGGGCAGACAATTTTGGAATGTAATGGAATAGAATGGAGAGTTCGGTAGGGACATAGAATTCAGATTTGTAACAGCTTCAATGTACCTACGCTTGTCGACATCTACAAAAGTGGTCCTTTATGTTCAATGAACACTCCATTCTCCAGACACGATTGGTTTGCAGCCAACCTTTCCTCCAACGGGAGGGTATCCATACCCGCATCTTCGCTTGCCAAGTATTACGATCCTGTTCCCTCTCTTGAAGATGCCCTAACCACCACAAGAGACACGGTGGACAGTCGTGTACGTAGATCATATTGTGAACGTCACAGTGGCCCAATTTAGATAAACTGAATCGGATTGAAGTTAATTTAACAAATGCACAACACAGTTAATTGCACATATTATTCCATGAATCTTTTATGGGGGTGGGGGAGCGGGTGGTCTTGTATTAATACTATATGATATTATTACGTGATGATTTCTGTATTGGCCTAGTTACTGGTCCAAGGCTTGCTGTTTTGGCCTGAGGCGCAGCCGAAAGACAATACAGCTGGCCAAGGACCAATAACTAGACCATTACAGAAATCATCACGTAATGATATCTTTATTAATTAACTAGTCCAAATCTCTGGCCAATAAAGGACGAACTAGGCCAATACCGATATTGGACTAGTTAATTCAGTATTGGACTGGTTCATCAAAATATATCATATTGGCAGTTTAACTGTTATTTAAGCGAATATTATAGTAGTTAAATAATAAAAGGTGATATAATTTATCAACATCGCTGAAATCACATTCATTTTATGTAGTCATTTATATGAGTATTATGTAATATACCTCTCTCTTGTTCTTTCATGCTACTGTATAAAATATCTTATGTAAATATCTTTTTCTGTTAAGTTAAAGTTAATTTGATGTTGTCTCATGGTTTATTAGATATTTTATATACTTATAGACTATATGAAAGATGTTGATTATAGTTGAAAAATTTATAAAAAAAAAACGTGTTGTTTTCATTAAAATAAGTGAATTTAATGTATTCAGCATTAAATTCCTTTATCGAAGGAAGACTGACTTAGTTGTTGGCTGTTGTTGCTTTCGCTCTAGTATTTATTAAACACATGATTGGTGATTGGTTAAACCTGTCTTAAAATAGAAAAACCAAATGAGGTTCGGTCTTTTTGAAAATCGTTTGCAAGGAGGTGACAGGAAAAATGTCGGTTTGGCAATCTAAAATTTTTAATCCTTATTAATCTTCCATTCAACAACACTTCTTTGAAAGAAAAAATTATTTAATGATCTTCCAAACCCAGAAAACTCGAAAAATGTTATTTGTTTTCAGGATGGTTTAACATTAATTTTATCACATCTGGGATGCGAAGCATCCACGGGAAGCATCATGGAGCTCCCGACATTTTATCAATATCTTATAATTCTAGTTTCATATTTCCCCATAACAATAATAATAATAATGTTATGTTATGGACATATTAATACGAGTAAAGCTTTTCTATTTAAATAAAAATAGGAATAAAGCCCTGCTTCCCTCCTATCACGGTCACAGCTTTTTTGACAGTAAACCAATTGATAAAAGTGGTAAACTTCTTGAATACGTCAAGAATCTGGATTAACAAGAAAAGATATGGTTGTAACCATATCGGGGAAACTCAATTAAAGTAATTGGAGGATTAAAACAAGAAGTCAGTTTGTATTGTTATATCTGATAAATGTCCTATAATGAAAATAGAAATTGTGTAATTAATACTATAACCAACAATAACAGTAAAGAATAAAAAGCTTCGCCGAGCGCAGCATGATACGACCGCAACATGTTGAACCTTAGTCCGAGAATCCTCTGCCGTCCAACG
Source organism: Limnoperna fortunei (assembly GCA_944474755.1). Taxonomy (NCBI): domain Eukaryota; kingdom Metazoa; phylum Mollusca; class Bivalvia; order Mytilida; family Modiolidae; genus Limnoperna; species Limnoperna fortunei. The sequence goes on along the minus strand of OX104121.1, from coordinate 37,964,031 downwards.
CTTTTATTATTATTTTTTTTGCGTCCCAAGTCAATTACTTTTGACATATGCAGCCTTATAGTGGACTTAGTTAACATTTTTGGACATTTGAATTATTTAAAGTAAAAGAAAGATACAGGAAATTGAGACCTGTATTAAAAAAATTTAATTAAATAATTTATTTCTATATGATGCGACAACAACAAAATAACTGGAAAATTAAAAAGTGCATAAAACCAATAATAAGACAATGCTAAAGTAGAAACGTTTTCATCATTTAAATGTTCGACAGGAATTACAGATTCGTAATACTTCCCTCATCAAGTCGGTGTGCAATCTTTGTCCCAAATTATTAACATTCATGACATTTGTACCGTTTGTTAAATCTGCAATCCCAATTGAGCTAAAGGACTGGTTATCGTTTGTTTTTAAAATATTCGAAATTCTTAATACATTGATTTATATGTGTTATTTTTATTTTGATAAGATGTACATGTGAAAATCTTGTTTACTGTTATTCATCATGATGATCAGCTGCAGCAGAACAGGCTAGGCAGCCATGGAATATTAACGGTTTACATCACGAAAATTGTTTAATACACCATTAAAACAGTAGCAAGAAATTTATTATTGTTGGACATATTTACAATGCGTTAATTATATAATTAAATTCAGATGAGAGCAGATTTAATGTGCATGTATGATAATGGTACGAAATATTTATTTGTTCAACACATTTACAATAAATGGTTATGACACATAATCACGTGCACATAATGTAATGAATACAACAATATGATCATTCACCTAGCCAGCTTGATCGCGTAAGAATATATGAACAGAATTATATTTTAATTCAAATGCAAATAACAAAAGTATTACATTTCGAAATACAAAACATACTGTTTTTCACCTGAAAAATAATCAAAACAATATTACAGATAGAAAGTACTTACTTCGGTAAATGCAAACATTGAACTATATTATCTCGCAATAGCTCAGTAAACCGTACCTGAAATTAGTTATAACGCCACGTGTGATACAATGCAATGATTTGAGTTATGAAAATACTAAATGGTAGAACAATTGGAGATTTATTTGGAAAATACACTTTTGTGTTACATATAATGGATGTAGTGTTGTGGATTATATTATTGTTTCTAATGATATATTTTTGCTGATTTTACTGTACATGATTTCACTTCTTTATGAAACCATTGTATGTTAGTTGTTCATTGTTAACAAATTTTCATGTAAAGAGCAGCTTTCAAAATTCATTGGAACCACTTCCATGTAAATTTATATTGACAAAAGAATCAGTCTAACTGTATTCCCAGAATATAAATAGCATTGAAAGTAAACAAAAACTTGATACATTTATGACAACTAAATTTAATGACATTAATTTGTCTACTGATTCCTTAACCACAATTTTACAAGAAAATGCCAAAAAATCAGCTAAAATTGTTAAACCCCCTAGCAACATTAAAAATAAAATACATATATATATAAACAAAAATAATAATAAATAAAATAAAACTAGACACTGGTTCTCAGATTCATGTAAAGATCTCAGGAACACAGAAAAAATTATGAAAAACTTGTAAATAAATTTCCCGGAAAAGATTAATATAGGAAAAATTCTATTCATTTAGATCAAAATACAGACATCTTTGCAAATTTGAAGAAAAGTCATATAAAACAAAATTTGTTCTGAATTAAGTAACAACTGTGCTAAGATCCAAATGTATTTCGGAACATAATAAATAAACTTGAAAGGGAATCAGCTGGTCAAATTGAAGACACTGATATTCCAAAGGAAGGATTCATATCATTTTACAAAAAACTAAATAAAGCTGACACTGCATATAGTAATAAACAACAAAATATCACTCAGGAATTTGAGACCCTAAAATCAAATATTAACTTCTCAGTCTCAGGTGAGTCGAACAATGAAATCACCTGTGAGGAGATGATAAAAGCAATTAAATTACTTAAAAATGGTAAAAGTGCATCATCAGACCTCATCTCTAATGAAATGCTGAAGAATAGTACCACAGCATTAATTAAACCACTCTGTAAACTTTTTAATTTTTTTTCACATGGCATCTTCCCTAAATCTTGGAATGAAAACTATTTAGTTTTAATACATAAAAAGGGTAATAGATTTGACCCTAATAATTATAGGGGAATATCTATCAGCTCAAACTTAGGAAAATTATTTAATAAGATTATATACAATCGACTTTGGAATTTATGAATAATCTCTTTCTAATAAGTAAGAACCAAATAGGATTTAAAGAGAAGTGCAGGACTTCTGATCACATTTTTACTCTAAAAACTATCACAGATAACTATAAAATGAAAAATCAAAGTGTTTGCAGCCTTCACTGACCTAAGAAAAGCCTTTGACAGTGTGGAGAATTGGTTTTTATTTATAAACTGCTAAAACATAACACTCCTAATGAAATATTTAAAATTATATACTCCGTGTATACTGATACTATGAAAAATTAAATTTTCAAATGATCTAAGTGTGCCATTTATATCTGAAAGAGGTGTTAAACAAGGTGATGTTTGGAGTCCTCTTCTTAACTTTTTTATATATGATATAACAAAAAAAACTGGAAAACAACATATATTACCCAGTGGTCTTGGGTGGTATTAGAGTAAGCATTCTTCTTTATGCTGATGATATTGTACTAATATCTCAGAGTAAGGAAGGGTTGCAAAACTGTCTCATTGCCATGCAGGAATACTGTTCAATATGGCATTTACATGTAAATACTGATAAATCCAAAGTAGTAGTATTTAATTCGAATGGTAAAACCATTTTTTTAAACCAATTAAAATATAATAATTTATATATCTAGAAACAGTATCTCAGTACTGTTATCCAGGCATTTTAATAAAATGTAATGGCAACTTTAATCTAGCTATTAACACATTGATGGAAAAAGCCAAAGAGCATATTTTGAAAATTAAAAAGCTTATTGGATTAAATAACACTTGCAAATTATTAGAAAAACCCTTTGATACACTAATTTTACCCATTATCACATACTGCAGTTAAATATGGGGTATTTTCTCCAACTTTAAAGATACTGAACCATTTGAAAAATTACATCTTAATTTGTAAAAGAAATTCTAGGTGTACATTGCAAAGCTACTAATGATGCATGTCGAGCTGAACTATGTCGACTTCCCTTAAAAAGTAAAATTCTGTACTCCAGCATCAAATATCTAGAATATATTATAGACTCAGAAAATTCTTTAGTAAAAACTATTTTTGAAAATTCTGTTCACTCAACCAATTGGTTTATCAAACTGAAAACAGTATTAAATAATTTAGGTTTTTCCTTTCTAAATCATGATTTAAGCTCACTTAAACAATACTTAAATCAAATAAAAATTAGATTAAATGATCAAAATCTCCAAAATCAAAATACACTTATAGACACATCTCCAAAACTAGAATTTTTCAAAATTTTTGTTTTTAAATAGGATGCAGACCTCGCTATTTAGATATCTTAAAGAAAGCTAAAGACAGGGCTGCTCTTTGTAAAATTCGTTTCAGTGCTCATAATCAAATGATAGGAAAGGGAAGATACCAAAAACTAAATAGAAAAGATGGAAACTGTCTAGTTTGCAATGCAGGAGAAATTGAAAATGAAGAACACTTTCTGTTGCATTGCAAACATTATAAGCTGATAAGAAGTACATTTCTTAAGAAAATCAAAAGTTTAATCCCAAATCTTTTAACAAATCCCTATTATGCTTTTTGTTGAATAGCAAATCTGAATTTTGTCTAAAACTTACTGCTACATTTATTTTAGAATGCTTTGAATTAAGAAGTTGTATCATATAAAACGTAATTTTAATTGGTTATATCATCTGTATACTATATAATATAATATAATAATAAATACAACAAGTGCTGATTGTGATTGCAAGCAAGTCACAAAAAAATCCCCTCCCGTGCCCACTTTTGTCACAATTCGGACAACTTTTCAATTTTCGCACTTTGGTGGCCATTTTGAATATGGCGGCCATCTTGGACTTTGGCAGCCATCTTGGATTTGTTCGACATGTTGTTCGTAATATCAATATTGACCTAAATGCCAATTTTTGTTGAAATCAGACAACTTTTCAATATTCGCACTTTGGCAGCCATTTTGAATATGACAGCCATCTTGGATTTGTTCGAAAGTGTCGCCATGTTGTTCGTAATATCAATATTGACCTAAATGCCAATTTTCGTTGAAATCGGACAACTTTTCAATTTTCGCACTTTGGCGGCCATTTTGAATATGGCGGCCATCTTGGACTTTTGTGGCCATCTTGGATTTGTTCAAACATGTCACCATGTTGTTCGTAATATCAATATTCACCTAAATGCCAATTTTCGTTGAAATCGGACAACTTTTCAATTTTCGCACTTTGGCGGCCATTTTGAATATGACAGCCATCTTGGATTTGTTCGAAAGTGTCGCCATGTTGTTCGTAATATCAATATTGACCTAAATGCCAATTTTCGTTGAAATCGGACAACTTTTCAATTTTCGCACTTTGGCGGCCATTTTGAATATGGTGGCCATCTTGGATTTTTCGGAAAATGGTCCCATATTGTCCGGGACCTTAATATTGACCTACAAACCTATTTTGGTTCATATCCATATTGTTTGTGATTTTTTATGATTAATTTTGTATTTTTTTCAAATTCAAAATGGCCGCCAATCCAAGATGGCCGCCATTTTCAAAATTTCGAAATCGGAAAGAACATTTCCTAGTGGTGACCTATCTTTCTGGTAAGTTTCATTGACCTATGTCTTTTCGTCTTCGAGAAATCCTACGGACAAAGTTAGGTCCAGAAGAAGAAGAAGAATAATAATAATAACTAGAATTGCCATTGCGAGCAATAGCAGATGTCGCCCTGACATTTTTTTATGATTTCATGTCAAAATACCACAGGAAAATAGTTTTCTTTAAAATCAGACAATGTTGGACAATGTTTCATGTTGTTCGCCATGTCAAAATACCCGAAGTCAAAATGCATCAAATTCTGACATTTTCATTTTAACCGTAACGTGGCGGCCATCTTGGACAAAGTGGCCATTTTGCAATTTTTCGTCATGTGAATTCCAAAATCGATGATTCCATGTTGTTCCCCACATCAAATTATCTCTAGAAGTTGATTTTCATTGAATTCCGACAATGTTGTATTTTTTAACGTAACTCGGCAGCCATCTTAAAAATGGCCACCATTTTGACATTTTTCGTAATATGAATTCCAAGATGTAATGGTGACGGTGCTTTGTGTAAAGTTTAATTGGAATCCATCAATGCATAGCAGAGAAATGGAGGCGACAAAAAACCTCCATTTCCCCATAGGCTTCTATGCATATGTAACGTGGCGGCCATCTTGGAAAAGGTGGCCATTTTGGAATTTTTTGATATGTGAATTCCAAGATGTAATGATGATGGTGCTTTGTGTAAAGTTTGATTGGAATCCATCAATGCATAGCAGAGAAATGGAGGTGACAAAAAACCTCCATTTCCCCATAGGCTTCTATGCAAACGTAACGGTTGTGGCTGTGGCCACACGGTGTGAAATTTTTTTTTCAAACTTTCCTGTCTTCTTGAGGTTGATGAGGTCCAACTTCCTATAAAAAAACTTTGGAATATCTCAAACCATGGTGAAGCTATTGTAGAAAAATCATTTTCCCATAGGCCCCATGTTAAATCTATTTTTAGCCATGGCGGCCATCTTGTTTTTCCGTTCCGCCCCAAAATCATCTCAAACCTGTATCTCATTATGGTCTTCCATCATACCAAGTTTGGTCCCTCTGTGCTTCTAGGTTTCCGAAAAATTAAGGAAAATGCCCAAAATCACTCATGCATAACTTTCTGGTTTCCATGGAGATGGTTCCACATATCACCATTTTTAAAGTTGATTGCACAACTTCAGATAGTGGTTCTACTTTATGCCATGTGATGTTCTAATCCAATCAGCCATCTCCGAGTTATCAGCCGGACAAAAAGTGAGGAAGAATAATAATAATAGTGAAAAAGAAACAGTAGAATAACAATATGTCGCCCCGACAAAGTCTGGGGCGACATAATAAGAAACGGTGCAAAAACAATAAATCCCCGACACTTCGTGGTCGGGGATTTAATTAATGTAAAGAATTGTATTACATTTGTATAACACACTTTGAATTGATCCTTTAAATTGTTGTGCCTTAACATGTACTGTACCATGAGTTTGTGCTAGTTATGTCTCCCAAACGAAGTTTTGGGAGACATATTGTTTTTGTCCGGTTTCTTATTATTATTCTTCTTCTTTCTTTCTTTTTTCTTTCCGTTCAATCTTGTCCGCACATTTTCTCAGAGATGCAATGTCCAATCAAGATGAAACTTTGGGAACATGTTAAGGGTGACCTGAAGTTGTGCAATCCACTTTTGAAATTTTCAAAATGGCCGCCATTTTCAAAATGGCCGCCGTTGAAAAAAAATGAAGGCCGTTCTCAGATCTCAGTAATTGCCAAAGCAATTTCAATGAAAATTGGTATACTGATACAGCTAACTATCCTGAGCATCTTTGCAAAAAAAAATTTGACGCGACCGACATTTCAAAATGGCCGCCATCCGAACACCACCCCTCTAAAAATGCAAAAATTTAAACGTCATCCGATTTAGAAGAAATTTGGTATACAGGTAGCTTATGATACCCTGAGTGTGCCACTATTTACAAATTTTTGTCTGACTTCCGGTTTCAAAATGGCGGCCATTTTACTGCAGGAAAAAGTCAACTTTGTCCGATTTCAACAAAATTTGATTTCTAGGCATATTTTAATGTACTGATTTGAATGAAATACTATCCATAAGGATTATAGTGGCAATGGGGGTTCGTTTGGGAGACATTCTGTGTTGGCATCCCAACACAATCAGCAATTCGTATTTGTATTTTGTCCACATTTTCTTTTAACATATATTATTGTCCTGTATTCACAGGAATGAATACACCTTAATTTTCTGCAACCATTTATGTTAATAAAGGCACCAGTCATACCGGACCCACCTTAACTAAGACTGGTTACAAAATGTATTGAACTACCGGCATCAGTTTCATTTTACATTTCTTTTATGGTAACCGTTGTTTTTGCAACAATTTATGATATGGCCAGTTAAAATAAATGAATTACATGCATCTCCGGCAATTTTTATTATCAAAATAATTTAACATCTTATTTCTTGGCACACGTCAGCTTGGCGTTCATAGTTCTGCGTTTTATAGGCCCAGACTTGATCCAACACGCAGCGGGCACCGGACTACCTGTTTAATTCAAAGACTAATTTCACATTGGTATGGCAACACATTCCTCCATGGAAATAATTGTCAACTAAAGATATAAAATCTCTTGGAATGCAGAAATCCAATGTTTTTTCAAAAATTATATTAGAATCCCTTCAGGTAACTAAATTTTAACTGTTTACACATAATTTACAATTTATATCTTTATAAATGTTTGTTGTTTTTAATTCTAGTATATACTTGCATATTAGCAAAACACTACAGATTCCGGATTCCGAATGCTATACAAGTATGGCAGGTCAAACATCTTGTAATATATTTTGCTAAATCGTTAATGAAATTGGTACTTCGCTTCCTTTTCTCGAATATTTTCAGGTATTGGGTCAGCTTAGAGCTTGTGAATTGAGGAGCCTTGCAAGGAAACACAAGTTCTGCCTTGTTTGCTTATACATCATAAGGAATGCATTAACTCGGTGGTTATATTGGAACCTTTATTAAATTGGAAGACCCTCCAAAAATTTATTATGATA